>CM016621.1:127823829-128457124 GCA_005393395.2 Gossypium australe | reverse complement strand
TTTCATATTTTTTTTGTACAATTAATATTTTAATAACCCAATCATTAAATTTATCAATGTAAATGTACTTATCATGTATATAAATTTTTAAATTGATTTATTATTTCCGTTATATCAATTTAAAATACTATATATATATTAATATTTATCGAATTACCGGAAATTTATTATCTAAAATATATGTGTAAATGGATTATATGTATAAAAGGGAGAAAAGGTTATTGTTTTATTAGAAAGAATGGAATTTAGTAAAGGGATTAGGTTATGGATGAGAGAGTGAGATCCTCCACAGTTATTAATAAATAAAGACTTGGAGAGGAAATAATTAACAAATACCTTTCAATTATTTGGTTTAAGAAACACAGGATCCGAGGCTCTCTTCCACTCAACTCATCCATAACCCTACGCTTCTAAATTCCATTTGTAATAAAATAATATGCTTCTCCCTTATTAATTATTTTTGAGATAAATTATAAGTAAGTTTATATTTTTATATCTTAATTTTAAAAAGTTATAAAATCATCATTGAATTATTCAAAAGTTTTTATTTAAGTCACTGAGCTATTAAATATATATTTTTAAAAGTACGACTAGCGAGTTCCAAGTGACAATTCGATGATTAGTAGTACCAATCGACTAGTAGAAGAACATGCCCTGGATCTAAGTCAATCTCATAATCAGTGTTGAATTGGAGAAGAAGACAACTTGGATTTTGGTTCGCAGATTTGTAATGTTCAAAGTTGTTTCATGAAAAAAAAAAAAACTAAATTGTAGAAAAGAAGGGGAAGGAGAGCTTGTGATTGGTGCAGACAATGCAAACAAAGAAGGCCATAGAACAACGACTTTATCAGTCTAGTGACTTAAATGAAAACTTTAAAATAGTTCGGTGACCATTTTGTATCTTTTTGAAGTTGAGTGACCAAAACGTAAGTTTACTAATAGTTTAATGACCTTATCTTTTGGGTTGAATTATAGAGTAGCAATTAAAAGGTTAAAATATGTTCTAAGTCCCTATACACTTTGTAGGTTTAGGATTTAGTCCCCCAACTTTAATTTTCAAGAATTTAACTTCTCAACTTTTTAGATTTAAAAATTTAGGTCCATTTAATCACGTTAACATTTTTCTATTCAACTCATTGCTGTGACATTTGAAATTAAACAAATATTCACTTGGCGAGATGTACAAAAAAAAAATGTTGAAAATGATTATGTGAATTTTTTTTTAAAAAATTCATTCAAACTCGTGATGATAAAATAATTTTTTGTTGAAATAGTAATTTTTAAAGATCTTGTTAGAATAGTGTTTTTAAGAAAGATTGACATCAATATTTTGATTGAAGTAGCTAATAATATGAATAATTTAGACAAACTATGATCCCTTTAATTTTCCTAGTTTATATAATAATGGTCAAATTCCAGTTTTGGTCTCTATACTACACTCAAATTTGAGATTTAATCTCTATATTCAGTTTTGGACATAATTGGGTACTGCTCAAATTTACTTGGAGTTATGACACAATAAAAATAACCTTAATCATATTGATATAGATTTAAAAATAAAACACATTTGAACTCGTCATTATAAAATAAATTTTTGTTGGAATAGTGTTCTTAAAAAAATCGATGTCAGAATTAATATTAATGATTTAGACTAATTAATGACATTACAAAAGTAAAGAGACCAAGTTATGATAGAAATTAATATATATATATTGAATCTCAAGTTTCAATACAGTATAGGATTTAACCATAGTATTATAATGTGATAACATGATTATTTTGCATGATTTTTTGTATGTAATTCGGTTTATTTCTGAATTAGTCCCTGCTAAATTTGTATTTTTATGATTTAAATCTTGTCAGGGATGCACTTGATCAAAAGCAAGCTAAAAAGGGCCAAATTGAAAGAAAATCATGGAAATGGGGCCAAAAAAAAGATGGAGAAAGCCAAGGACTCATCAAGCAATTGACTTTGTAAAAAGCCAAGAATAGGAAATTCTATTTTTAGTTTATCTTATTTTATTTATTTATTTTTATTTTTTATTTAAGATTTTATATTAATTTAATTAAGCCTATTTTTAGTAAATTCATTAGTATAAATAGGGGTTATTTGTATTTGGATAATCATCAATCAATTCTCTCTTTTCCTATTTCAATTTGAAGTGGTTTTTCTCTCTTTTCCTATTTCAATTTTGAATAGGATTTCTTTTATTCTATTTTTTTCAAGCCAACGTCCAACATTCTGCTTATTTCAATTATTTTTGTTTGTTTTCCCAAAATTGGTTTAATTTCCTTCAAAGCCCCTTCCCTTTCCAATTTCCATCATCCTCCACAAAAACACTTTCCACCACCTTCAAGCATAAGTAAAATCATGCCACACTAAACCCCTTTTAGCTTAGGCCGGTATTAACCCCGTCAAAAACCCGTGAGTTACGAACCCGAGCTATTCAACTCCCGATTTCTGATACTTATTACTTCTCCGGATTAAGAGTATGACTTTGTCAACTCACAAAGTCAAGTCATGCTAAGTAAAAAAAGACGTCGTTTGAGTTAGTGCGGCTAGACATACAGTTGGAATTCCGAAAGGATCGATTGTCTAATTGGTCTTCCGTGAACACATTGGCGTGCCAAGTGGGGATTGCTGTTTGGTTCCGTCAAGGGAAGTAGTAACCGGATTTAAATGTCCCAGCGTTTGAGGGCATTGGTTCGAGCTAGGCTCTTCTAGAACGCAAAGCTGCCGGAGTTCTAAACCACGGACGTTTCGTAGGTTGTTCGATCGGTAAGGGTTAGTTATAGGGCGTTCCATAACTAATTTACACAAGGAAGAGTTGGTGTCCGAGGCGTCATTGGTAACTATAACTAGCTTATCAGAAAATACGAGTTCATCTAATTTCAAGGATCGGGTCAAAGACGGAAAAAACCGCGCTTAAGGCTGAGCTAAGTTTTATCGATTTCTTTTCAGATTATTTCAATTTTATTTTCCTATTTAGTCTGTTGCTTTTTACGTTTTTATTTTCTTTGTTTGTTTCAGGTTTAATATTTTACTTCCCCCAAACGTCGCGGGTACGACAATTGCCCAGACATTAATCTGGTCAAGAGATAAACGATTTTTTAGTAACACCAGTCTCTGTAGGATCGACCCTACTCCCTATACTGCTAAAATTTGCAACTAGGTGTAGGTTTATATTGGTGGAATCGACAGCCATCATAATGTAAAGAAAATGCAAGGAAAATCCCCCCCCCCAAAAAAGAGAAGAAAGTCACATGTCAACCTCTACAATCTTCGAGATATTCAAAATACATATAATTATGTAACATTTTAATCGAAAAGTTAATAATATTAATCATTTGGACTAATTAATAACATTATAAAAATGTAAAGACAAAATATGTTAGAAATTAAAGTATAAAGATTAAATTTCAAATTTAAGCATAATAGAGAGACCAAAATTAAAACTTAACTATTTTGCTATAATGTTAAAAAAAAAAGAAAAAAAAAGAGCTCCCACGTGTCAATCGAAAGGTTCGTTGGACATTCTTTTTATATATAGTTACTAGTACAGTCTAACCACGCTTTGCATTGGATTGATTATTTGTTTGTGTCAATTTATAGAGTAGAGTAAAAATTTGAAGATTAAAATATACTCTAAGTCCTTATACACTTTGTATATTTGAAATTTAGTCTCTTTACTTTTAAGAATTTAGCCCTTTTACTTTTTAGATTTAAAAATTTGCTTTCGCATTTTATATAACATAACATTTTAATAAAAAATTTACGATATTAACTATTTGGATTAATTAATAACATTATAAAAAATATAGTGCTTAAATTATATTAGAAATTAATTATAATGATTAAATTTAAAATTTAAGTATAATAAAAATACCAAAAATAAAATTTAATCATTTTTTATAATGTGAAGAAAAAGAAGAAGAAAGCATCAACGAGTCTCTTTGTACGATTAATATCCATAATATATATATAGAGAGAGAGAGATTCAATTATACATCTTTTTTTATGATTAATATTTTAACGATCCAACTATTAAATTTATCGATATAATTGTACTTATCATGTATATAAAATTTTGAACTGATTTGTTATCTTTATTATATCAATTTAAAATATTATATATATTATATTTATTGAACAATAGATATTTTTATCTAAAATAAAAAATTATAAAATTTTATTAAATTTGATATATATATAACATATATAAATAAAATAATAAACGTAATTGATAATTGATTAAAATATTAATGGTAGGAAACTAAATTGGAATTTAAGAGGAGGAGGAGGATAAGCAAGGCGAGGGAGTGGGAGAGCCTCGGATCGTGTACAAAGTCCACAGTTATTAATTAATGAAACACGTGAATATGAAAATAATTATAAATAAAGACTTGGAGGAAATAATTAACAAATACCTTTGGTTTAAGAAACACAGGATCCGAGTCACTCTTCCCTCTCCTACTCAACTCATCCATAACTTCATTTATAAGCCTATGCTTATCCTCTTTCCTTTCTAAATTCCATTTGTAATAAAACAAGTGTAAATTACACCAACAGTCTCTCAACTTTGGGATAGTTAACAAAACAGTCACTTAACTTATCCTATTTTTTTTTTTTTACATTATAAAATGATGGTTCAATTGCAATTATGATCCCTTTAATTTTCCTAATTTATATAATAATGGTCAAATTTCAATCTTTATATTACGTTCAAATTTGAGATTTAATCTCTATTTAATTTTGGACATAATTTGGTATTGCTCTCTCCCCCCCTTGTACTACACTTAAATTTGAGATTTATCTCTATATTTAATTTTTGACATAATTTAGTACTTTTCAAGAATTATTTATATAATTTATCATAATAATTGTATACAGAAAAGCATATTTTATTCCTTATTGAATATTTTTTTAAAATTATATTATAAAGTTATTGATCTGCATATTAATCGGTATGTCATATTTTAATTTTAACACACATATTTTAACCTCAATTAATCTCATATTTTGTTAATTTAATTTCATAAAATATAAAAAAATACAAAAACAATATTTGAACTGACAGTTATTCAATATAATTAAAAAAATTAATTAATTATTAATGTTGTGAGGTATATAGAATCTAGAAATATATAAGGTGATGCAGTTATCCTATCCTTTTCCTTATATAGTCTCCTCGCTTACTTTTTTATCATGGGGCTTTAGAGAAGACTTATACCTGTGACTCTAAATAATTAATAAAATAAGTAACAAACAACTTGTGTGTATATTAACATTATGTCAAACATTATTCAACTCAGGGTGGGCTTTCAAGGAAAAATATTATTTATAGGAGATTTTTAGATTCCTGAATCCGGTTAAAGGTTTAATAAATATGTTATATTATTCTAGGGTGTAATAAAATATAAGAAAAATTTATTTAAATAAATGTATCACTAATTATACTTTCAACTCTAAAATATTCCGGTATATCAAATAATTATTTAAATAAAATAATAATAAATTGTAAGTGGTTTTTCTAAGGCAATCATAAAAAAAACAATCCATTTTCCCTTTCCTACAACTTTGACATTAATCAAATTTGAGTAATTATTTGAATCACTTGTGAAGTTTTTTGGACTCTACAAGCAGGTTGAAGATGTGATATAGTTTTTATTTTTTACTACACTCTATAAAACACTTGTCACACCCTAAATTCACTTGTGGAGATTAAGAAACCCTACAAGTGATGTATGAATAATTTTTTACTCAATTAAGGTTAGTATTTGGTAAACTGACGGTGTACTTTTTTATTCCACAACCCGTCTTAAAAAATTGTCATATCTCTCTTTCTTTTTAAATATGTATTATTAAATATTTTATTATATCCTTATAAAATATTTATTAACTCTTAATTTTGCTTTTGAAATTTAAAAACTTCACTATACCAAATATTTTCCCCTTAAATTTATTGAAAAATGATAGAAAGAACAAAAAATTAAAATATTATTTTTAAATATCAAGAATTTTCAATGAGATTTTGTAACGGAAAAAGTTGTAATTGTTAAATTATAATTTTTAATGCAAAAGTTTGGAACTAAAAAAAATTATATTTCATGATACTTTTTTAAAAAATGTGAAAAATTAAATAGATGAATTTTTTTTTACTAATACAAACCAAAAGTTGGTATTCCTTACAATTTTTAGTACCTCATGGTTTTTTGTTGGTATTCCATTAATATTTTTGATACTTCCGCACATTTTTTGGTATTCTCTTATCAGGGCGAAGCCAAAACAATTTTTTAGGGGCGGATGAAATTTTAATTTTTTATAGTTTATATATTTATAATTTGTAAAGAATTAAATCAAATTTTTATAATTTGGGGGGCCAAAATGTAATTTTACCTTTACTAATTTAAAATTTTTAAAAAATTTTAAGGGCTTAAATAGTAATTTTATATTTTAGAGGGGCCGGAGCCCATGCCAGCCCCCTGGCTTCGCCCCTGTCCCTTATAATTTTTTGTACATCTTCATTTTTTTGTTACTTTATCAGATTTTTTTTTTAGTATTTCCTCCGAATTTTTAGTACTTCCTAATATATTTTAGTATTCCCTCATAATTTTTGATATGGTTTCAAAAATAAAGTTTGGTACGAGATATAATTTGGAGTAATTAAAAATATTTAAATATTAAAAAATTTCAATGAGATTTTATAACAAAAAGAAATTGTAACTATTAAATTATAATTTTTTAATGCTAAAAATTATAATTTTTTAAAAATATATAAAAATTAAATAAAAAATTATTGAGACAAACCAAAAATTTGTATGCCTCACAATTTTTGTTATCCTCTCATGTTGTTTGGTATTTTCTCATAATTTTTTGCACTTCCACATATTTTTTAGTATTCCTTATTGGTACATTTTCATAATTTTTTATACTTCCTCATTTTTTTTGTTGGTATTCCCTCATAATTTTTAATAAATTCTCATGTTTTTTTGGCACTTCCTCATAATCATTGGTATTCTATCATAATTTTTGGTATTTTCTAAGAATTTTTAGTACTTCCTCATATTTCTTTTTTGTATTCCCTCATATTTTTTTTATACACCCTCATTATTTTTGGTAATCCCTTAAAATTTTTTATGCTTACTCATAATTTTTTGTACTCCCTCATATTTTTTGGTACTTCCACAGGTTTTATGGCATTACTTCATTTTTTTTGTATTCCCCCATAATTTTTTGTATTCCTTCAAAATTTTTGGTACTTCCTCATACACCTTCATAATTTTTGGTATAGTTTCAAAATGATGTTTTGGAATGATATATTATTTTGGAGTAAAAAATATTATTTTTAAATATTAAGAAATTTCAATGAGATTATGTAACGAACAAATTTGGTAACTTTTAAATTATTATTTTATGCTAAATTTTACTAGGAAAAAAAATATATATTTCATGATAATTTTTAAAAATATGGAAAATTAAATAAATGAAAAAAATAGTAAGACGAACCAAAATTGGTATCCCCTCATATTTTTTGGTATTCCCTCATAATTTTTTGTACTTCCTCATATTTATTAGTATTTTCTTAGAATTTTTGGTATTCCCTTGTTATATCCTATCCCAAATTTGACACGTGGTAGCACAATGTTCAATCTAGTTCCTTGAAATAGTATATTCGTTTGTAAACTTGTAATTTTTTTGAACAAATTGATTAATAAAACAAATTCATTGATTACATTAGTATATTTTGTATGATTGTCATCATATGCTTTTTGCATGTAAAGCAAAATGAAGCAAATGTTGTTCATTGGTTGTCTAATTTTTAAACTAATATTAAACGCTATTAAGTGGTCGGATCGTAATGCAAAAAGATAGCTTGTATTAGTAGACGAACCTAAAATGTCCTTAGTCTAATTGAAAATGAGCAAACTGATTAAAAGACTAATATGTCGTCTATCAAGTCCAGTTGGGGAGATGTTTTGTCTTGGGCATCGAAACGGATGACTCCTAAAAGATAGAGACATAGATGTAACTGATTGCACTAACAACACATCGAACAGGATCCAAGACGAATAGATCCTAAATCCGTTTATAGATTTATTCACTTGTGACATTTATAGTGTAGTATACCTAAATCCTGAGTGGATGACAAACTATGTATGCATGACTTGTACACTTTGATGTAAGTAAAAGCCTGAGTTTGAATAGATAAGGAACTGAAAGTTGGTACGTTGGGTGTACGGCTTTTGCAGTATGTAGCATCATTCACAACAATAAAATTCATAGCCTGAGACATGGGTAAATGATATCCTCTCATTGACATTACATGGTTGATGAAAAGTAAACATGGTCACAGGTCATTCATCTTTGTGATGAATGACTTGATTACTATTTGATAGTAATTGACTTTTCATGAAGGAAGATGTAATGGTTACCATGAGATAAAATAAGACCATATTGGGAGAATGAATATTATCCCAAAGAGATCAAGGATATCCTATGAGGGTAACACATTTATGAAAAGGTCATTAGACGAGCACTAAGTAGTTGTTTTCATAATGGTATGTCATTAGGGAGAGTTCAGTCACGATACTATAGTGGAATGACTTCATGAATAAATGAGTTTGTAATTAATAGGTGAAAAGCTGAGCGTGCTTTCCTTCAACGGTAAATTCCCAACAGTCAAATTTCAAATCCAGCCAACGGTAAAATTATAAATGACCCAATGATAACTTTTTTTCCCATATAAACCTAGGCCATTTTCCACTATTTTCACTCAAATTCAATTCTCTCCATTCTTTTTATTCTCTTTATTCTCTCAAGATTAGTTCCAAATTTTCCAATAAATTTCTATAAAAATATTCTAGTTTAATAACCATTTTGCATCTTTTTAAAGTTGAGTAACCAAAACATAACTTACTAATTGTTTAGCGACCATGTGTGCAGTTTACCCTTATTTTTTGGGTGGAAATATAGAGTAACAATTAAAAGGTTAAAATATGTTAAAAGCCCCTATACACTTTGTAGGTTTAGAATATAGTCCCCAACTTTTATTTTCAAGAATTTAACTTCTCAACTTTTTAAATTTAAAAATTTAGGTCAATTTAATCAATGTTAACATTTTTCTATTAAACTCACTGATGTGACATTTTGAAATTAAACATGTACAAAAAAAATTAATGTTGAAAATGGTTATGTGGATTTTTTTTAAAAAAAATTCATTCAAACTCGTCATGATAATTTTTTTTTTTTGTTGAAATAGCAATTTTTAAAGATCTTGTTCGAATAGTGTTATTAAGAAAGATTGACATTAATATTTTGATTGAAGTAGCTAATAATATGAATCATTTAGACAAACTAATGACATTATAGATTAAAATTTGGCTGTTGTCTTATAATGCCCCCAAAAAAGTAATGTAAACCTAAAAGAAATGAGAAGCCATGTGTCAATCCTCAAAACCCTTAGGGCATTTAAATTATATATAATCACGTAACATTTTAATCGAAAAGTTAACAATATTAGTTATTTGGACTAACTAATAACATCATAAAAATATAGTAACCAAATTATGGTAAAAATTAAAGTATAAATATTTAATCTCAAATTTAAACATACTAGAAGGACCAAAATTAAAATTTAATCATTTTCTATAAATGTTAAAAGGAAAGAGGAGTTATGAATTAAGATCCATTCTGTTATTCTTTTATCCATTAATATTCAATATAAATATCATCACCATTCAAATGTGTAGTACTCGTTAAGAGTGGAGCCAAACCCAAGGAAGAGAACCCTCAAGAATTAGTGCTACACTGTCCTGATTTTCTGTTTTACAATATAATATAATGGTTGAATTACAATTTGATCCCTTTTTAACATTTTTTACATTATAAAAGGCCTTAATAGGACACATGTCCTGCTTTTTTTTTTTTTACATTACAATATAATCGTTCAATTCTAATTTTGATCCCTTTAACATGTGTCTCATTTTCTTACATTATAAAATGATGGTTCAATTGCAATTATGATCCCTTTAATTTTCCTAGTTTATATAATAATGGCCAAATTTCAGTCTTTATATTACGTTTAAATCTGAGATTTAATCTCTATTTAGTTTTGGACATAATTTGGTATTGCTCTCTCTCTCTCTCTCTCCTTGTACTACACTTAAATTTTAGATTTATCTCTGTAAGTACCCGTTTTTGCCCGGGCTGGAATAAAACCAAAACCAAAAATATAATAAAGTCCCTTTTCAGTCCATTTACAAAACCAAGACCCATTACCAAATTAGCCCAACAAATTAAACCCAAAGCCAACTACACCCTTGACCCAAATACTAAACCTACTAACAGACCTGGCCCAATACCTAAAAACCCAAAAGTACATGGCCCAACGGCCCAAATATTGTTTCAGAGTTTGGAAACCCTGAGACGAGAGTTTCTGCTTTGCGCTGCAAGCCTCGACACTAAGGTTACCCTCGCGCCCAGCAGAAGCCCGATCGTCACGCCGCATGTCCAGCTTGAACCCAGCGTAGCCCCGACATCGACCTCTCCTCGCGCCGTGATTAGCGCAGATAGCGCTCCATTGCCGTTCTTCTCGCCACGCTCCTACACAAGGAAGTAAAGAACGCAGCAAAACCAGAAAGAAACAAATATGAAAATATATATTTCCTTTTGTATTTTTCTTATTCGGGTTATAAATAACCCCAAAATAATATGTAAAAGGGATACTGATACACAGGCAGAGAAAAAAGAGAATATACACAGAGATATTCAGAGAAAAAAATAAAAACAGAGGTGATTTACTTTTTTATGTTCATTTTATTTTTTTTATTTTTCTTCGATTTTTTTTACATATTTGAAAAAGCTAAAAGATATATAAAGAGAAAAGGACGGAATTTTATACCTGAGTGCTGCCGTGGGTAATGGCGCGTGGGCGCGTGAAGGCGGGAGGCCGAAGCTGGTTGACCGGCTCCGACAGAGGGACGAGGGCTCTTTTTGAGAGCATTTCAAAGTTTTTTTTAAGGCAGGGGGCACAAAATGAATTTTGACTGAAAAATTGGCTTATATAAAGCTTAAGAAACGGCGTCGTTTTAAAGCCTAGGATCCACGTGCGCAGTTGACCCAACCCGAAGGATCCGCGCGTTTTCACTGAATGGTGTAATTGCCATTTCAGTCCTTCCGCAATTTTTATTATTTTAATTTCATTCAAATTAACTTTTCATTTATTTTAAATTAACCTTAAACTTTTCATTTTGTTTCAATTTAACCCCAGGCTGTTTTAAAGGTAAAAATCGGAACGATGCCGTTTTGGAGAAAAGGCTTAATTTCACTTCGGCCCTTGTATTTTAACGTGTTTTTTCATTCGCTCCTTTTCATCTGTTTAAATTGCCATTTAACCCCTGTTTTCTTTATTTTAATTTCATTTTCATCCTTTTTATTTTATTTTATTATTTTATATTATAATTAATAGTTTCATCACATTAAAATTTTCTATATTATTTTCTTATATTTATTAATTTATTAATAATACAAAATTTATGTATATATTTTATATATTATTTATATATTTAACTATTATTTTATATTATTTTATTTGTTTAATAATTCATATATTATTATATTTTTTTATATATTATTTATTATATTATATTTTGTATATTATATAGTATTATATTATATATTATTTCTAAAGTTTTATTTTATATAAAATTTATTTATATTGTTTTATTATGTATATAATTTTATAATTAATGTACTACATATATACATATTTTCATTATTTATTATTTTATTTAATATAATTTTTTTTACATATTTTCTATTATGCTATATATATATTCAAAAAAGTTTTATACATTGTTTAATTATTCATCTTATATATCTGTCTTCTTTTAATAATTATTTTATTATTTAATCTTGCATGAAAAGCTTATATTTACTTAGTATTTTTAATTATTTTATGTATATTGCTTTATATATTTTTTATTTGTTTATACAATGCCCTTTTATTTATTTATTATTTTATGATTACTATAGTGTAGTTATTTTAGTTGTATTTTATATTGTATGCTACTATATTATAATTGTTTTTAATATTTGTGTATGATAGTTTATACATACGATATTGTTACATGGATTATTGTTCAAAATAAAAACACATTTTTACAAGCTTACTATATTTTGAAATAAGGCAGTGTTTTGGTATTTAGAAATTCGGGAAATAGTGCCCTAACGTACTGGATTGCGATTTTTCGTTTGGCTAAATAACTAAATACCCTTTTAACGAGTTTTATAAACCATGAGATGACTTTAATTACGAGGGTTTAAAAAATGTTGTGTCCTAACGTGCTGGATGTGATGTTTATATTCCTTTGGAATAAAGAAATCTCAAGTTTTAAATAAAAACCTATTCTTGGGAATTCAAAGTGTTGTACCTTAACTTACTGGGTTTGACGCTTTGAGTCTCAAGGTAGGAATTTTCTAAAATAAAGACGAGCTTAATTTCAAAGTCATGAGGTGCTATACCTTAACTTACTGGGTAAAGTACTTTATTTCTTTGTGATAAGTAAGTCCTGATTTTCTTTCTAATAAAAAGGATCATATTTTCTAACTTTCTTTATTTTCAACTTTCGGACATGATTTTATCGATTAGGTACCAATTTTGGGCGTTATGAGGGTGCTAACCCTTCCTCATACGTAACCGACTCCCGAACCCGTTTTCTTGTTTTTTGTGGACCAAAATTGAATGTTTTTTAAATAAAATGTTTTACAAGGTGATCCAATCACACCTAAGTAAAAAGGATTGGTGGCAACTCCCACTTTCGTTTTTTAAAGTCGATCCCGTTTTCAAAACCCGATTTTTAAAATGGTTTCGACAATCTCTATATTTAATTTTTGACATAATTTAATAGTTTTCAAGAATTATTTATATAATTTATCATAATAATTGAATATAGAAAAGCATATTTTATTACTTATTGATTATTCTATTTTAAAATTATATTATAAAGTTATTGATCGTACATTAAACAGTGTGTCACATATTTCAACCTCAATTAATCTCATATTTTGTTAATTTAATTTCATAAAATATAAAAAATACAAAACAATATTTGAACTGACAGTTATTCAATATAATTAAAAAAATTAATTAATTATTAATGTTGTGAGGTATAGAGTCTAGAAATATCTAAGGTGATGCAGTTATCCTATCCTTTTCCTTATATATTTATTGAGTTTGGCCCTCCTCGCTTACTTTTTTATCATTGGCCTTTGGAGAAGACTTATACCTGTGATTCTAAATAATTAATAAAATAAGGAACAAACAACTTGTGTGTATATTAACATTATTCAACTAAGGGTGGGCTTTCAAGGAAAAATATTATTTATAGGATATTTTTAGATTCTTGAATTCGGTTAAAGGTTTAATAAATATGTTATATTTGTCGAAACCATTATTTTGTTTGAAAATGGGCCGACTTTAAGATATGAAAATGAAGTCGCCACCAATCTTTTTGGAAGTGTGATTGGGCCACCTTAAAAAACATTTTGGTCTACGAATTTTAAGAAAACAGGTTCGGGAGTCGGTTACACACGAGGAAGGATTAGCACCCTCGTGACGCCCATAATTGGTACCTAATTGATTAATTAATGTTCTAATATCGAAAATTTGAAAGATTTTAAAATACGATTCTTTTTATTTTAAAGAAAAAAAAAACTTGAACAAAATATGAGCAATCAGACCCTCTTATCTCGAGGAAGTAAAATGTCACGCCCAGTGAATTAGGGTACGACATTTCAAATCCCCGAAATTGAGCCTGTCCTTTTGACTTTCAAAATTAATGTGTTCAAATCTAAGAAGGATACTCGGTCATTTGGGGTCTAATGAAAAATCGGAACCCAGTAAGTTAGGGCTCGATTTCCCAAAATACCAAACACGGAATATTGCCTTTGTTTTTTGAAATCCTTATCTCGAGATAACAAAACGTCCCATCTAGTGAGTTAAGACACGACGATTTTGAATTCTCGAGAATAAGTTTTTTATTCAACTTTTAAAAAGAAAGTAATAGGTTCGTTAGACTCGAAAAGAGAAATCGAAACCCAGTAAGTTAGGGTACGACTCCTTTCGAACCTTAGAACACGGAGGGTTTGCTTATTTTGAAA
This sequence comes from Gossypium australe, assembly GCA_005393395.2. Taxonomy (NCBI): domain Eukaryota; kingdom Viridiplantae; phylum Streptophyta; class Magnoliopsida; order Malvales; family Malvaceae; genus Gossypium; species Gossypium australe. Next base: position 128,442,963 of record CM016621.1, on the reverse strand, counting down.
CGAAAACTGTAATGGATCGAATAAAATATGATATGATTAAAAATAAAATGTAAAATGAGTTGCTATGCTAGTTTATATAACAACATTACGGTGATCGAATATGAATAACAATAATAAAGGTGGAAATAGAATACGATAAAAAAGTAAAATAAACAAACAAAATGAAATAAAAGAAAATAGTAACAAAAAGGCAATGATAATAATAACTATGAAATATACTAATAAACAAATAATAAAAAGAATAATAAGAATAATAATAGGTTTAAAAAAATATATTAATAATTAAAATAATAATAATAGTACTAGTAAAAATAAAATAGTATTAATAAAAAAAAAGATAAGTTAACAGTTATGAAAAATAGTAATAATAATAATGAAAAAAGTTAAAAATAAAAAAATAATATTGGTAATAAAAGTAATAAACAAGAAGTATTAGTAATAAGATAGTCTAACGATAAATATAATAATAAGTATAGTATAGTAATAATAATATATATGTAAAATAATAATGAGGGAAAAAATTGTAATACATATATAATAGAATATAATGAAAACGATTTTAATAATACTAATAATAATATATGTAAAATAGAGGCAATGTTGATAAAATATAAATATAACAACAATGTAAAAAAAAAAAACAAAATAATATATAATAATAGTAAAGATACTAGAAAGAATATAGTCATTGAAAAATAAAAAACAAATTCCTTTCATTTCTTTTTTCTGTTTCAAAACAGAAGGTCTAGAACCTCTCCCATTCTTTCGTTTATTTCATTAGGGTTTGAGTTCTCCCCTCCCTTCGTCGCCGCATCACCACCGGTCCGATGACCGATCTCGTGCGCAAGCCCGATGACCTGGTAAGCCTCTTCCCTCTTCCTTTGGTTTTCATATTTTTTTTTAAAAAAAGGGTAAAAGACTATATAGAACAAAATAAGATCTGCGAAAATCACCTATATTCCCAAAAATTTGCTTGATTCCACAGGTATGGTATATTGGTATCTCTGAAATATGGTGGGTATATTCCTCCCTATTCCCTTCTAAAACCCTCTCTGTATTTTGTAAAAAATTCCCTCCCGTTACAGATTTTCTATTCGGCTTTATAGCCTTAATTACAACTGTTTGGTACCGAATATTTGGCCCCTCTTTGCAGGTGCACGCGGAGATCACGGAGGACGTGGGATATGCTACGTGGGCGTGGTGGATGGCGTGGAAGGCGGCTCTGCTGGTGTGGGAGCGATTGCGGCGCTGGTTACCCTAAAAACCCTTAGGGTTTTCTGTTAATGTTTGACAAAATTGGGCCACTTGGGCCTGTTGATTTGGGTCGATCTGTATTTGGCTATTATTGGGCTTTCTTTTGAGTCTGTTTGCCTTTCTATTTTGGTCAATTGGTATTGGGCCCGGGCAATCAAAAAATTGGGATCTACAACTGACCCTCATTGCTCGTTGTCGTGTAACGAGAATGGAGCAAAGACGTTAAGAGGACCAATTTTGCCCGGCCTTGCTGAGTCCTGATTTCTTGACGCCTCCTTTCTTCAAATAGCCCCGCTTTAGCCCACTGCATTTCCAGGGGTATAGGATTTTTGTTTCAATCTGCTCAGCTACTGCTTAGGGAGATATGGTCCGTAATCTTCAGTCTACTCCATTGCCGATACATGGAGATAAGACTTGCTGTCTTCGATCTGCTCCACTCCTACTCAGTGGAGATAAGATCTGTAATTCCCAGCCTGTTACCCTACTATTTAGAGGATTAGGCTAGTGGTTTGAATCTACTCCATTATCGATACATAGAAATAAGATTCGCCCTTTTCGATTTGCCCCACTCCTGCTCAGTGGGGATAAGATCTGCACTCTTCAGTCTGCTCCATTGCCGATACAAGGAGATAAGACTTGCTGCTTTCGATCTACTCCACTCCTGCTCAGTGGAGATAAGATCTGTTATTTTCAGCCTGCTCCATTGCCGATACATGGAGATAAGACTTGTAATTTTTGATTTGCTCTACTCCTGCTCAGTGGAGATAAGATCTGTATTTTCAGCCTGCTCTACTCCTGCTTAGTGGATATAAGGCTACAAACTTCATTCTGCTCTATTATCGATACATGGAGATAAGATTTGCTGCTTTCGATCTGCTCGACTCCTGCTCAGTGGAGATAAGATCTGTATTTTTAGCCTGTTCCATTCCTGCTCAGTGGAGATAAGACTATAAAATTCAGTCTGCTCTATTGTCGATACATGGAGATAAGACTTGTGATTTCCAATCTGCTCCACTCTTGCTCAGTGGAGATAAGATCTGCCATTTTCGATCTGCCCCGCTTCTGCTCAGTGGGGATAAGATTTGCACTCTTCAGTCTGCCCCATTGCCGATACATGGAGATAAGACTTGCTGTTTTCGATCTGCTCTACTCCTGCTTAGTGGAGATAAGATTTGCTACCTTCAGCCCGTTACCCTACTACTTAGGAGATTAAGGCTCCTGTCTTCGATCTGCTCCACTCCTGCTCAGTAGAGATAAGATCTGCTATCTTCAGCCTGTTACCCTACTGCTTAGGGAATTAAGGCTCCTTGTCTTGGATCTGTTCCACTCCTGCTCAGTGGGATAAGATCTGTAATCTTCAGCCTGTTACCCTACTACTTAGGGGATTAAGGCTCATTGTCTTCGATCTGCTCTACTCCTGCTCAGTAGAGATAAGATCTGCTATCTTCAGCCTGTTACCCTACTGCTTGGGGAATTAAGGCTCACCATTTTCGATCTGTTCCACTCCTGCTTAGTGGGATAAGATCTGTAAACTTCTGTAACACCCATCAATTTTGCTACATTGTCCTCTGGGGAACCTACCTGTAGAATTGATTTCATGGGGTCTATGCTTATGCCAAATGATTAGGATGTCATGATCAAGATATGTTCCTAACCATATGTATTAGGAATGCTATATGAATGGATGCAAAATGTCATGAGCATGATCCAATCTTTTAATTTTTGGGCTATCATTATTCGCCATTTGTTAAGGTGATACCCATGACGTATGTCGTCTTGCTCAGTTGATATTTCCAACAGAGAATCTGCAGATGTCGAACTGCTTAGACCCTTATCTTAAATGCTCTGAGCCCTTTAAGCCTGGTTAGTTATAAATAATTATCCTGTTTCGAATTCTTGTATTATTTAGAGACTTTCAGAGTAATACGCAAAACTTCTTTTGTGAAAGTATTATTAGTCCACTAATCGTTATTTCAATGAAAAATGCTTGAAAAAGATCATAATAATGAACAAGAAAGAAATTAATTACAAGCATAGCTTGAAACAAATAAGATAGCAAATGCAATCAAGAAGGAAATTTATTGGTAGTGTATTTTGAAACGAGCAAATTCAGAATGGGTAAGATGGAAACTAGGTGCCCCAGATATCGCAGCCTGAGCTTCTCTGTTCAAACTTTTTGAGGACCATTGAAACTCAATATGTGTTTAGGGGATTCGGAGTACTTTGACGATGCCCCAAGACGTAACATACTTCCTCATTGTTAAATCAAGCGTAGCAAGACCACTGTATGCCCCACTTTCGATCAAAATTTGAGCCGCCCTTTTCGGGTTTTTGACTCAAAGCCCTTTGGTCTCAAGGCACCCTTTGCGGGTTTTCACATTGGCCTCTCCGTTTTTTTTGCAGAAAGCCCCAAAGCGCCTTTTGCAGGTTTTCACCTTGACCTATTTCCTTCTTAAGCGTAGCGTTTCTTGACTGAGTCTGCATTAATTGGGTTCAACTGACTCTTGCCGTCCATCTCGACTAGAATCAATGCTCCTCTAGAAAATGCCTTCTTTTCAAGATAAGGTCCTTCCCAATTAGGCATCCACCTTCTTCTAGAGTCCTTTTGCATAAGGAGGATTTTTTAATACCAAGTCTCCTTTATGAAACATTCTGGGGTGGACTTTTTTTTGTTGTTGTAAGCCCGCATCATTTGCTTCTGGTACATTTAACCATGACGGATGGCTCTTAACCTTTTCCCTCGATCAGATTCAATTGATTATACCGAGATTGATCCCATCTTGCTTCATCTAACTTCAGCTCTGACAAAATCCGAAGAGAAGGAATTTCAACTTCGATGGGCAGGACTGCATCCATCCCATAAACTAAGGAGAAAGGTATTGCCCTGGTGAAAGTCCTGGCGAACATTCGAGAAGCATCGAGGGTAGATGGTAACTAGTCTATGCCAATCTTTACAAGTTTCAATCATCTTTCAAAATCTTTTTGGATGGTTTCTTTCTTTTCTTTTATTTTTTCCTTTTCTTTTGCTCTTTTTTTTTTTAATTCAAATTTGAATTTGAAGTTGAAATTGAACTTTGATGAAGGTTGACTTTGTAACTTCGCCATAGGAACCGACCTTCACCCTCTTATTAAAATAATTGACAATCAAGAAGATGAATAGGTTTCGACTAGATGCTTTTAACGAGATTGTCCCCGTAACATCTATGCCCCACGTATAGGAAAAAATAGGGGAAGCATATAGTCATGTCTTCCCGATTTGACATTTACGGCATAACTGATGCAATCTCCCTTTCATGGTAGACCAACAGTACCCGAACCTTATAATCAACCTGGCTATCGGAAAACTTTTAGCATGTGCCTTTTCGAACACTCCATAGCCTCCTCGTGCCTAGGCATATCTTGATGCGATTATGCAAAAATATTTTTGAATTCTTGGAGTAACTTAATGATATCTCACTTTGTTTCTGTGGCGGATTTTCTCTCCTTTTCTAGACTCACAATGACCCTTTGTACGGTAGAGTCTATTTTTATTTTGTTCTACCATCCTTAACAAATCAAAAGATAAGTTACAATCTCTGACATCTTCTAAATCCTCAGATACTTCTAGACCCATATTTCACTCAAAAGGGAGCCCGTAACAGCGTTGCTCATGTCTTGATATCTGGGTACCTATTGTAGGTATGAAGGCAAATTCCAAAGAAAAAATGATTCTAAGGATAATCATTTATATGGTATAATTATGAATGAAATGAGAGAATGAAAAGAAAAAATTTCCCGATATGAAACACAAAGATGCATTTTTTATTGAAAATAAAGATGTTTGAACATGAGCCTATTTCACAAAAGATTCTTATTGTTTCTAGGCTTAAAACAATAAGTGTGTTTTGAACATTACTCTGTGGTAGTTCTAAAAAACTACAGGAATTTCCTCCGCAGCCCAGTTGTTTAGAATATTTCCAGGCTCGTAAGGACGAATACCCCCTAGGTTTCCTTCATTTGATCCCTCTTCGAACACGGTGTTGGTGCTTAAGGTTTTCCGTATCTATTCAGTAGTTTCTTCATTCATGCTCTCCGGTCCTGGATGGACAATTCCTCTCAATGCGAATGCATTGGCTATATAGGGAAGAGTCATTGATCCCCATTTGACCTCGGCGTCCTTCTCTACCGACTCTTTTCCTATAGTACATACGTTTTTTCCTTTAGAAGAGTCAAAGAACTCCAACTCTTTATTATCCATTAACCCATGTACTAGGGCTCTGAATTCGTTGCACTGCTAGATCTAATGGTCTTCCTTGTTATGGAACTCACAGTAGTTTCTTGCATCTCGGGATTTGCTCACCAACCCTTGCGGAACTAAACCTCTTTCCTGCATTTCCTTCCAAACCTCCCTCAATGGGGTTCTTACTTCGACAATATTCGGTTTGATTCTCCTCCCCATGTTCTCAGCTATCGCGTTCAGCCCTTTATCCGTGTGACTGGGTAACGAATTTCCTACACCTGGTGTGTCATCAAATTTCACAACACCCGCCTTAATAAGCCTTTCGACTAGCCTTTTGAAAGGAAAGTAATTTTCTATCGGGTGCCCCACTATCCTCGCATGGTATTCACATTGAGTACTTGCGTCGTACCATTTAGGATATGGGGGTTGCAACGGTTTTGAGTAAACAGGGGCTACAACGTGTGCGTTGAACAGAGTTTTATACAACTCCTTATATGTCACGGGTATGGGAGTAAACTGGAATTTCTCGATATTTTGTCTCGTGTTGGGCTCTTGTCTTGGTGAGGGCTGCTGGCTCGCAACTACCGTTCTCGGTTGACTGACAGTAACGGGTTTTGAATAACCCGAGCTTACATTACCTACTTCATTTTCCCTTTTCTTTGGAGCCAATCTTCTCGTGCTCTCTCCAGCTTCTATTTTCCCACACCTTATCGCATTCTCTATCATTTCAGTGGACATTACTATGTTTCTGAAACTCTTAGTCGCACTCCCTAACATATGATTGATGAAAGATGCTTTCAGGGTATTAATGAAGAGCATGGTCATTTCTTTTTCTAGCAGCGGCGGTTGGACTTGTGTAGCGACTTCCCTCCACCTCTGGGCATATTTCCTGAAACTTTCACCCAATTTCTTCTCCATATTTTGTACTATGATCCTGTCAGGCGCTATATCAGTCACATAGCAATAATGCTTCATGAAGGTTTGTGCTAAATCCTTCCATGATTTGACTTGAGTACGACTCAACTGATTGTACCATTTAGCCGTGGCTCCAGTTAGACTATCCTGGAAACAGTGAATCAACAACTGGTCGTTGTTGACATGTCCCGTCATTCTCCAACAAAACATTGTAATGTGGGCCTCAGGGTAGCTGGTCCCGTTGTATTTTTCGAATTCTGGCATCTTAAACTTTGGTGGGAGTACCAGATCGGGGACCAAACTCAACTTCTTAACATCTACCTCGCATTGGTAATTAGCACTTTCCAATGCTCTGAACTTTTCGTCCAACCATTTACATCGATCCCCAAACTCCTTTGAGAGTTCTGCCTTTGCTTTTTCTCTTTTTGCTGCATCATCGAAGTCAGGAACTATTGGTTTTACCAAATTATCCCCTGGGTTGGAACTCGAGCCTGCTGGGAAATTTACCGGTGCTGAGGTACCAGATTGATACTGAGGTCTGATATTGACAGACACTCTTGGCGGCTGTACTTGGGAATTTACAGGGGCCAAGCTTGGAGGATAAGCAGAGTCTTCAATATCGCCTCCAGTGTCAACCATAGGGCCTTTTCCTTTATCCTGCCCTCCAGTCAACAATTGCATTAACTGGCTCATCATACTCCTTTGGGATTCCAGCATTTGATCCCTCATGTCCTGTTGGATCTTAGCCAACTGTTCTTGCATCTGAGACTGCAATTGGTCCTACATCTCCTTCTGCATCTGCTCTAACTTTTCTATCCTTTGATCCATAGCTTTTGTTTTTTTCCGAGTATAGTAGTGGTGTTCCAGGATAACTATAATACGATCTCTAGTTAATAAGGTTCTTTTATGATATTTAATGCATATGATGCAACGTAATGCAAATGCATGAAATGCAATACAAAAAGAAAGAGAGGCGTTAATTCCGAACTCAATTCCATTAGGAGAACTTTCCTAGAAAATAAATTTCTTTACATAAAACGGATTACATATACGGCTTCGTCCCTATAGTCTAGGTGAAGCCACCAATCTCTTTTTTCATACCCGGATGTTACGGTCATGTCCCATGAACTTTCTCAATAGATGCCTCATCTAGCTCCTTGTTGCTTGATCCAGGCCGTAACTCTTCACTCACTTATCTTCCGCGATGCTCATTGAGATGTGATGGCTCTCGAATAATTTTTGCTGGCTTGAATCTCCGGGCAAAGTCTTGTATTCTTCTGCGACTATCAGCCTTCTCTCGTTGTTTACCTGGGCTATATTCGAACGACCGTATTATAACCCACTTTATCAAGTAATCCATTTCCTTATGACAAACTCTTCTATTTAGCAATTGAATATGAATCAACACCTCCTTTCTATGATGATGAAATGCAATGTAGTCAAAACAAAAGAAAACATGTTAGTATCTTATACAGATGGTAAAAATCAAACACCTATCCAGGTGACTGCTAGGGTTTAACATAGTTCAACCTAAGGTGGGATCCTAGGGTTCACTATATGTGGTTTGGTTCTAAGGAAAAAGGGTACTTGAACCGACAGATTCCTCAATCCTCACCCATTATAGGCTCATACGGATCGAGTTCAGTTCAGGGGAATACATTTCCCTATGGCTACACGGAGGTGAAAACCTCACGAAGACATAGGTACGGATGTATCTCGAAAGCGATCCACTATCCTGCACGGAGGTGGAAACCTCACGAAGGAGTAACTTCTCACTCTCACTTAAAGGTGTGACCACTACGGTCATGCAATATGATGCAAATGTATCCTAGACACTTAAATCGTAACAAACATATGACACGACCCAAACAAATGCGATGGAAGAATCAAAATCAAATTTTAATTTTCAATAAAAGGACATTAATCAATCAATTCTACGGCTTGACTCTCTTATAGTTCCCCAGTGGAGTCGCCAAGCTGTCGAAACCATTTTTTTGTTTGAAAACGGGCCGACTTTAAGATATGAAAATGGAGTCGCTACCAATCTTTTTGGAAGTGTGATTGGGCCACCTTAAAAAACATTTTGGTCTACGAATTTTAAGAAAACAGGTTCGGGAGTCGGTTACTTACGAGGAAGGAATAGCACCCTCGTGACGTCCATAATTGGTACGTAATTGATTAATTAATGTTCTAATATCGAAATTTGAAATATTTTAAAAAACGATTCTTTTTATTTTAAAGAAAAAAAACTTGAACAAAATATAAGCAATCAAACCCTCTTATCTCGAGAAAGTAAAATGTCACGCCCAGTGAGTTAGGGTACGACATTTCAAATCCCTGAAATTGAGCTTGTCCTTTTGACTTTCAAAATTAATGTGTTCAAATCTAAGAAGGATACTCGGTCATTTGGGGTCTAATGAAAAATCGGGACCCAGTAAGTTAGGGCTCGATTTCCCAAAATACCAAACACGGAATATTGCCTTTGTTTTTTGAAATCCTTATCTCGAGATAACAAAACGTCCCATCTATTGAGTTAAGACACGACAATTTTGAATTCTCGAGAATAAGTTTTTTATTCAACTTTTAAAAAGAAAGTAATAGGTTCGTTAGACTCGAAAAGAGAAATCGAAACCCAGTAAGTTAGGGTACGACTCCTTTCGAACCTTAGAACACGGAGGGTTTGCTTATTTTGAAACGAAAACTGTAATGGATCGAATAAAATATGATATGATTAAAAATAAAATGTAAAACGAGTTGCTATACTAGTTTATATAACAACATTACGGTGATCGAATATGAATAACAATAATAAAGGTGGAAATAGAATACGATAAAAAAGTAAAATAAACAAACAAAATGAAATAAAAGAAAATAGTAACAAAAAGGCAATGATAATAATAACTATGAAATATACTAATAAACAAATAATAAAAAGAATAATAAGAATAATAATAGGTTTAAAAAATATGTTAATAATTAAAATAATAATAATAGTACTAGTAAAAATAAAATAGTATTAATAAAAAAAAGATAAGTAACAGTTATGAAAAATAGTAATAATAATAATGAAAAAAGTTTAAAATAAAAAAATATAATATTGGTAATAAAAGTAATAAACAAGAAGTATTAGTAATAAGATAGTCTAACGATAAATATAATAATAATAATTAGTATAGTATAGTAATAATAAAATATATATGTAAAATAATAATGAGGGAAAAAAATGTAATACATATATAATAGAATATAATGAAAACGATTTTAATAATACTAATAATAATATATGTAAAATAGAGGTAATGTTGATAAAATATAAATATAATAACAATGTAAAAAAAAAATATAGTAATAGTAAAGATACTAGAAAAAATATAGTCATAATAATAATAATATACAGATAAAAATAAAGGCAACCAAAAATATTAAAAATAATTGATTTAATGACAAAATAGCAAAAATAATCAAAAGGGGACTAAATTCGAACAAAAACAGAAGCTTTAGGCCAAATTTAAAAACAAATGAAGGCAAAAGGGCTAAATTGTTATGCCCGCGTAACATAGAGGGGCCAGAAATGTAATTACCCCAAGTTCCTGAACACTGCACCTGAACTAGGACTAAATTGCAGCGGGAGATTAGGTTTAGGGTAGATTTAAAATAAATAAAAAAATGAAATGGGGCGCAATTAAAACCAAGGCGCAAAGAAGGGGGACCAAACGCGCAATTTACCCATTTAGGGTAAAACTGCACGGATTTGATTGCGGATCGGGTCGTCGCGCGCGGGTCTTCCCCCACCCCTCAAACGGCGCCGTTTTTTTACGCATTGAAAAATAAAAAACAAATTCCTTTCAGTTCTTTTTTCTGTTTCAAAACAGAAGGTCCAAAACCTCTCCCCTTCTTTCGTTTTTTTCAATAGGGTTTGAGTTCTCCCTTCCCTTCGTCGCCGCGTCACCACCGGTCTGATGACTGATCTCGTGCGCAAGCCCGATGACCTGGTAAGCCTCTTCCCTCTTTCCTTGGTTTTCACATTTTTTTTAAAAAAGGGTAAAAGACTATATAGAACAAAATAAGAACTGCGAAAATCATCTATATTCCCAAAAATTTGCTTGATTCCACAGGTATGGTATATTGGCATCTCTGAAATATGGTGGGTATATTCCTCCCTATTCCCTTCTAAAACCCTCTCTGTATTTTGTAAAAAATTCCCCCAATTACAAATTTTCTATTCGGCTTTATAGCCTTAATTACAACTGTTTGGTACCGAATATTTGGCCCCTCTTTGCAGGTGCACGCGGAGATCACGGAGGACGTGGGATATGCTACGTGGGCGTGGTGGATGGCGTGGAAGGCGGCTCTGCTGGTGTGGGAGCGATTGCGGCGCTGGTTACCCTAAAAACCCTTAGGGTTTTCTGTTAATGTTTGACAAAATTGGGCCACTTGGGCTTGTTGATTTGGGTCGATCTGTATTGGGCTGTTATTGGGCTTTGTTTTAAGTCTGTTTGCCTTTTTGTTTTGGTCAATTGGTATTGGGCCCGGGCAATCAAAAAATTGGGCTCCACAATATTATTCCAGGGTGTAATAAAATAAAAGAAAAAATTATTTAAATAAATGTATCACTAATTATACTTTCAACTCTAAAATATTCTGGTATATCAAATAATTATTTAAATAAAATAATAATAAATTGTAAGTGGTTATTCTAAGGCAATGATAAAAAAAACAAGCCATTTTCCCTTTTCTACAACTTTGACATTAATCAAATTTAAGTAATTATTTGAATCACCTGCAAAGTTTTTTGGACTCTACAAGCGGGTTGAAGATGTGATAAGTGTCACATTTATTTATATTTATATTTTTTATTTTTTACTACACCCTATAAAACACTTGTCACACCCTAATTCACTTGTGGAGATTAAGAAATCCTACAGGTGATGTATGAATAATTTTTTAATCAATTAAGGTTAGTATTTGGTAAATTGACGGTGTACTTTTTTATTCCACAAGCCGTCTTAAAAAATTGTCATATCTCTCTTTCTTTTTAAATATTTTATTATATCCTTATAGAATATTTATTAACTCTTAATCTTACTTGTGAAATTTAAAAACTTCACTATACCAAACATTTTCCCCTTAAATTAATTGAAAAATGATAGAAAGAACAAAAAATTAAAATATTATTTTTAAATATTAAGAATTTCAATGAGATTTTGTAACGGAAAAAATTGTAATTGTTAAATTATAATTTTTAATACAAAAGTTTGGAACTAAAAAAATTATATTTCATGATACTTTTTTAAAAAAATTGAAAAATTAAATAGATGAATTTTTTTTACTAATACAAACCAAAAGTTGGTATTCCTTACAATTTTTAGTACCTCATGGTTTTTTGTTGGTATTCCTTTAATAATTTTGATACTTTCGCATATTTTGTTACTGTATCAGATTTTTTTAATATTTCCTCTTAATTTTTAGTACTTCCTAATATATTTTAGTATTGCCATATAATTTTTGATATGGTTTCAAAAATAAAGTTTTGTACGAGATATAATTTGGAGTAATTAAAAATATTTAAATATTAAAAATTTTCAATGAGATTTTGTAACAAAAATAAATTGTAACTATTAAATTATAATTTTTTAATGCTAAAAATTGCCTTAAAAAATTATATTTCAGAAATCAAAACTCGTTTCTCCAAAGTTTTAAAGTTTCTCTAAATTTTAAGTTTTCAAAATTTAAGTTTTTAAATTATTTTCTTTTTCAAAAATTTAATCAAACAATCTTTCTTTACAAAAATTTAATCAAACAATCTTTCAAATTTTATTTTCAACTTACAAATTACGATATATTCAAAATTAACTTATTTAATAATCTCTCTATTCAATTTAATTCAAAACACACATTTAAGACCATTTACACTTTTACCCCAAGAATTTCACAACTTTTACAATTTAATCCCTAGGCTCGTAAAATAAAATTCATTCAATTTAATCACAACCCAAGCCTAGCTGAATTACTATTATACCCATAGATGCCCATATTTTTCATTTATTTCACATTTTATCCCCTAATTTGCATTTTCACTAAAAATTACTTAACAAAACTTGTATATCTATCATCAAGCATTCATAATCTATCAAGAAACTTCAAAACTCATACATATTCATCAATGGAAACATTCAAAATCTTTAACAGTTTTGCAAATTATTCCCGGGGCTAGTTAGACCTAGTTGCAACGATCTTAAAATTCAATCATGCTATAAACATTAAAATAATAATAAAATAAATATTTTAACTTCAGATTTGTGGTCCCGAAACCACTGTTCTGATTTGACTAAACGAGCTGTTCCAAAAGGTAATGTTCGCAGCCACAAAGTAGTCACTTTCCACCGCCACTGTCACACTATTCGCAGTACCAAACTATTTTGCTGTCCCATTAAATACTATTTTGGGCATATCCAGGGGCATCGACACCTAAACCTTAAACCCTACACTTGAGTGGAAACATCACCAAAGGAAAGATTATCACGACATCGAAGCATGAAATTCGCAATACCTCTGATAGGCCTGAAATGAAGAGAAAAATGAGCCACCTACAGTGTTATCACGATACCTACCCTTGGGTCCAAAAAAAATATGCAGGGGTAGTTTTTGTCCAATGGCCACACTATCAAAATTAGATGTTTAGGGGCATTTTGGTCCAAAAGTTAAGGTCAAAATCAACTATTTAAAGCCATATTTAGCTAAAAGAAATGGAGACTTTTTTGCTTTGGCTTTCTATCATATTTTTCCTTATTTTTAGGTTAGGGTTAGGTTTTTCTTTTCTTTTTCTTTTAATTTTTAGTTTAGGTTTTCTCTTTTCTTTTTAGAGTAGATTTTATTCTTATAGTTTAATTTTTTCTTTCTTGTACAAGAATTTGTAAATGAAAATGGATGAAGGTTTTGAGGTCCCATCTGTTTCACATCTAAATGAGCATTTCTTATCATTATCTTTATATAGTGCTTATTAACTGTTCAATGAAATGTTTGTTTGGATGTTAAGCTTTATCATATGCTAAATTGTTGGATGGTTGGTTTATTGGTTGTTTGTTAGCTTAAGTTGATGTCTGTTCTTGATTGACTGATTGTTCAATTATATCGAAATGCTTAAGACATTAGAATTGATGCCTCTAGCAGAAAACTTAGATAAATGAGACCGAGAGGAGAGTTTATCCTTAGATAGTTCGATATAATCGTACCAAGTAATGAGACTGTGAAGTAATCTATATGCCTAGGTGAGATTGAGAGGTAATCTTAGGTTGTATCTTTTAGTCTAAGATGAGACCGAGAGAAAATTCCTAACTAAGAGTGACAACCTATATAATCGGTATATGGTTATTAGTTTAATTAACACTCAACTAACCAATCAACCATCGTTTAATCATTTACATTATCTAAAACTTTAGGAAGAAAGTTTAGCTTAATTAGTTTAATTAATAGTTAAATTTGAGTTTATAAACAATTTTATTTGGACTTGCATTAATAATTTCCAACTCGATTGGATTAGTATTGCTTAACTTGTAATTAACTTGATAAACACATTTACCCACTTGACAATCATTTGGGTTTGAATCTTAGGATACTTGAGTGTCCCATTGACATTACAAATATTATAATTGTCACTATATGCTTGCAGTTAAAACCCGTTTTTCAAAATAGTTTTTCAAAATTGTTTGTTTTTCTGCGCATAAGTGAGTGCGAGTCGCACCTTCTCTAAGTGTGTTTTTTTCAGCACTTCCGTCCAAGCATATTACGCCCTGATGAAAACATTGATGCCGACACAAATTCTGATACTAATGTTGACGTATTTGCCAACAACAATGATTCTGGGATATTATTTGTAATCGGCTTATGCGACACCATACACTTATCCATTGATAGTGTCGCAAGCACCCCCACGTAATTATTTTATCAAAGTGTCTCATCTTTGTAACCACCTTATCATAGAATAGAGGAGACACATTGGGAGACTAGGATGACATCACACTCAACCACAAAAAAAGGAGATAAAGATGAACACGGGGATCGAGGTGAAGATGAAGACGATGAAGAAGAGGAGCTGGAACCTTAACTTGTATGAAGAAATCCTACCCGCAATCGCTAGCCATTGTCCTATGGCACACATTTGGCCCGACGACACTAAAGATGTTTCATTCCTTTAGTTTTGTGATGTAAATATATCTATGATGGTCACTAAACTAACTATAATTACGACAAAGGCAAGCGCAACTATCGAACAATAGTATAGCTATGGTGAGTAAGGAATATCGTATTTACGAGGACTAAAAGTACTAGTAATTACTATTTTTCTGTTATTTAGCCGATAAATTGGGATGATTGTTTTAATCTAATTTTACTAATATAAATTAACTAAGAACGCGACAAAGAATGAATTAGGAAAATATTTGAAAATAACCAATGACAAAGACAATACCTAGGAAAGAATCCACCTAGATTTCACTTATTATTCTGAATCTGAATTAAATAATTTTTTCACTTGTGTCTTGATCCATAAAAATCCCTAAATTATGTTAATATCTCTTTCGAGAGTAAGAACAACTGACTCTAGGTTGATTGATCGAAATCTCTTTCTAATTAAAACCCCTATTATCGTATTAACTCGATCTATGGATTCCCCTATTAGATTTGACTCTAATACGGTAGACTTATGTCATCCTATTTCTAGGATTGCATGCAACTCCACTCAATTATGCTAGATCTACTCTTAAAAAGGGACTTTTTCTCCATTGAAATAAGAACATTAAACATGAATTAATATCCCTAAAATATTAAAGCACGAAATAATCATACATAATTGAGAACAAGAATTAAGTATTTATCATGTAATTCAGAAATCAAATAATAAGATTCATCATAGGTTTCATCTTCCCTAGGTATCTAGGGAATTTAGTTCATAATCTGAAAATAAAACATCTCGAAGTCAGAAAAACTACAAGACATAAAGAAATTTAAATAAACTTTGAAATAAGTTAAAAGGAGATCTTCAATCTTGAAGGAGATCTGCTTCTGAGTTGGCTCCGATGGTGTTCTTCGAGTAGTTTCTTCAATCTTCTCTGCGTGCTCCCTTAGGTCTTCTTCTAATTTTTATTTATAGACTTTAGAATTGTAACAGTCCGGTTTATACCCTAGTCAGAACAGTGGTTTTGGGACCACAAATTCGAGTCCGTATAATATTTTAATATTATTTTCTGTACCGTTGATATGTGAATAAGCATGTGGTAAATTTTTGTGAGTTAATTTGTCCGTCTGTATGTTTAATTTGATAAAAAGATGAAATTGCATTAAATGTGAAAGTTGATTTCTATTTGTTAAAGTATCAATGTGATGTGACTTTATAAATGTGAGGACTTATGTGGCAATTAAGCCAATTTATTGGTTAGTGGATGGCATGGAGTGATGAAATGCTTATATTACAAGTTTTATATGTTATTTTTATAAGTTAAAGTTATGTTATATATTATAAGATATATTATAATAAAAGAAACATGATAGTGGATTTCATTCTTCCACATACCACCGAAAAACAAAAAAAGAAAAGAATGAAAATTTAGCCAAGTTTGAAGGCTTAATTTAATATATGATTTTGAGTCCGTTTTTGATAATTTCTACGTTTTTGTAATTGTTGCTTCGAGAGCTATCAAACCCATGTCTCAATTTTATGAATTGATGTTGTTTATGAGAAATGCCATTGATGTTATGTTGAGCTTTGTGATTATTTTTGGTGTTAAATGAAATATATAAGCTAGATGAACATACATTTTTCTTAAATTTTTGATAAATTTAGCTAATTAGGGCTAAATTGAGAAAATAGCAAATTGAGGGACTAATTTGTGAATTTGATGAAAAATGTGGGCTTGTATGTGATGTATATGCATTCGGCTAAGTATGTATATGTGTGGATTTTGTGAATTTGATGTTTTGAGAAAAATAGACTAAATTTATAAAGTGTGCAAATATGAGGGTTAATTTGCAAATAGCCCTAAATATGTGTGTATGGATTGAATTGAATGAATTAGTAAATAAAAGGGTTAATTCTGAATATGTTTAGATCAAGAACCGAGGAAAACGGACTTAGATCGCGGGAAAGCGAAAGTAAACGAGTTGCCATTTTCATTCCGATATATCGAATCCGCGGTAAGTTATTATGTAAATAAACGTACTTGTATGATATTATAATTGTTCATATGACTAATGTTGATTATGGATACTTATGAGAAGTTTTGCATATGAATTCCGAGATAAGTCCGATATAGTGACTAGACTAAGTCCGAGAAGTCCCGTGTGAACCTTGGAATAGATAGGATTAGCTATGCCATGACATAGGTATCTGTTCTGTATTTATCATGAAAGACCACGTCTGGGACGTTGGCATTGATATGAGACTCGTGTAAGACCACGTCTGGGACGTTGGCATAGATATGAGCTTTACGTGTAAGACCACCTCTAGGACATTGGCATCGTTATGATCCTTACGTGTAAGACCATGTCAGGGATATTGGCATCGTATTGATTCATATAAGACCCTGTCTGAGACAGTGGCATCGATATCTGAGTGCATCTAAGACCTCGTCTGGGACGTTGGCATTGTACGACTATTCTGAGCTTTCTGAGTATCCTACTAGATTCCTAACGGTTCTACGGGCAAGTCTGTGATATGAATTACAAATCCGAGCTACGAATAATTATGTGATTATAAATCCGATTCAGGTACGCTTATTATACACTAATTGTGTATACAATGTAAGCATCTATGTAATCTTACTATGATGTTATGTATATGGAATTTATGATATGATATGTAATGTTTTGGCTAAATGAGCTATGTGCTTATATGATTCTTGAATTGTGAAAATAGCTAAGGTGGTCAAAAGTATATGAACCAAAGCACATATATGATAATTTGCTATGTGGATGATATGTGCCAATGTATCTATTTGCAAATATGCTTTCCATGCCAAGTTTATTTGTATATGACTTATAAGCTTTTGAAAGGCTTACTCTGTGCGTTTTCTCCGTTTTATAGGTCGTCAAAGCTACTGAAGGCTCGGGATCGTCAAGGATTGTCATCACACTACTAAACTCATTTTGGTACACTTTGGAAATGTATATAACTAGATATGGCATGTATAGTCTAGCTTTTGGTATAAGTTGATGTATAAACTTGGTCATGAGATGTGGCTAATTGGGTTCATATTTTGCCTTGATGAATGTGGTATGTGTTGTTGTTTTGGCATGGTTTGATGCTCATGAAATGGTCAAGTTTTTGGGTAGTTAAATGATGGAGATATGCTTTGGTTACATATATATGTTTTTTCTTGAAAGTTGGCATAAATGAATTGGATATTTAATGTATAAATTGAATGGTCAATTTGGTATTTTTTGGTTGCCATATATGCATGATATGTATTAGTATATTTTGCTTGTAGGTGTGACCCAAGTGGGTGGCATATTGGCCTTGCAAATGGCCTCTAATGTCACACGGCCATTGCACACGGGCGTGCCTAGTGACCGTGGGGCTAAGTCAGTAGCTAGCTTAAGAGCACACGGCCATGGCACACGGGCGTGCCTAGTGACCGTGTGAGGAAGTCAGTATATGGCCTAGTAGTACACGGCCAGAGCACACGGGTGTGCTTTGAGGCCGTGGGTGTATAGTCAGTATATGGCCACGGGAGGACACACGGGGTTGTCTAGCAGTCGTGGAGGGCACACGGTTTCCTTCCACGGGCGTGTATCCTCTGTATTTTAGAAAAGTTTTAATTTTTCATGAAATTTTGTATGTGTTTCGGTTTAGTCTCGACCTGATTTAAAAGCATGTTTATGGTCTCGAGAACCTATTTAGGGGACATTATGCTTGGGATTGATAAATGAATGTATGAATTTCTATAAATGTATTCCGATCTGTTCGATAATGCTCCTAACCCTAATCCGGTGACGGACACGGGATAGGGGTGTTACAAGAATGCTCAGAAAGCCTAAAATTAGGGTTTTTCCGCGTGTTTGGGAAACAGGGTGCGAAATCGACACGGGCTAACACATGGGGTGTGGCCAGCTCGTGTGGCTCACATGGGCATGTGGCCATCCCGTGTGAAACTGCTTAGGCCGTGGGGATGCTGAAAACAACTCTTTTTTGCTCGATTTTGGCTTGTTTTTCGCTTATTTCGCTCCCCTAGGTATAGAAACATGAATTTAAAGGATTAGGAGCATCAAATTCACTAATTTACATAATAAATCATCCAAAAATGCATCAAGAATGAGATTAAAAACATGTTAATTTTATGATTTATCAATCTGATATCAATAAAATATGGTCATTATTTTAGTTTTGTGTTCCATCCATAATATTTGATATTAATAATTTAATGATAATTTTATAAAATTTTAAAGGTAAATTATTAAAATGTAAATCAACTCATAATTTAATAATATTAAATAAAGTATACTGCAAAATTAAATTTGATACCTTGAGAGAGAGAGCCTTAACCTACCCGTTACACCTAGTTTATCCTTATTCATTATTTCACCATGGAAAACAAAATAGTGAATGGGGTAAAAAATATTTATCTCTTAATTTCTATGAATAATTTGAAGTAAAACATGTAATGTGACCAAACGATCTGTGAGGTATACAAAAGAATAAACAAATTTTGCACAAAAACCAAAAGAAAATGAATAAACTTATGTACAAAAAAATGAATAAAATTTGTTAATGAGGTTTTGTCCTCAATGTATCCCCCAACTATGGATATGTTGCCCTTATATGCCTTGAGTTCTTACAATAGTTGTATAACCTCGGTTGATTGGTCCTCTCCCAAATATTCAACTTGAATGGGGCGCTTGACATAGGCGACCACATACTTTGATTTGAGAACAGTGGGAATTTAGATTTCCATACTTTATACATGTGTTCCAGTCTATACAATTCGTTAATATATTGTGTGTACTGTATTCGTGTCTGCGCACATGCAGCAATTGCATGTGCGCATGGGAATCAAAGTACCTAGAATTTCCCACAATCATATGTCTTTTATGTAAGGAAACACTGTACACTACCCAAACAATATCTTGGTTGGGTCTAGCGAACTCCGTGACCTAAAATAATAGGTTTGGACACAAGTGACACACTAAATACATAATGTTTGCTCTTTCTGCATTTCATTTAATTTCTTTCATGACATCCTCACACCAAATATGACCACTCGCTATCTGCCTAGCATATTTCTCTACTCTTTCTACATTTCATTTAATTTCTTTCACAACTGAGGTTATTGGCAAATGATGCGTTCCATTCAATATGAAATTGATGCATTCTACTAGATTTGTTGTCATGTGCTCATATCGTAAACCCCCGTCATTCAATTGTGTCTACTAGTCGAAGGGTATGTTAGTAGGTTCCCTGCACCAGTGTTTTTGATGACACAAAATTTATCCAACATTTCATGGAAACGATGTTGGACGAGCTCGTACCCTGTATAAAATTCAAAGCAAAATAGTATACCCATGAATGCAAACATTGTATATGTTATAATATGATTGTGGAAATAGTGGCAACTACATACCCAAGTCAATGACTTGTTGCTACTGACTATCCAAATAATATTTTGCCATGTTAGTAGTGACATGTCTTATACAATGCCTATGATGTGTGCGATCCCAAAGGCTTCCATACCGTTCAATTGCGACTAGGATTCTAGGTCCCCTATCAGAGATGACTCATATATTGGGTTGCAGGACAACATGACAGTGTAATCGACTTAGGAAGAAATCTCAATCATATTCTATTTCTATTAGCGTTATTGCAAATACTATCAGCAGGATTCTTTAATTACTATTCTGCGCAACGACCATCAACAACTAATACTCATACCTCTCATACAACTAGGTGCCATCAATTTGTACCAATGATTTGTAGTATCAAAAAGCTTTTCTCCATTGGTCGAACTTCCAAAAGAATCGATGGAGAACTCTTTCATAGGGACCAAATAGTTATGGCAGTACACTGGCTACATTTCTAGATTGGTTATGGAACATGGTACATACCGATCCAGTACTTGACACCATTTCCACAGATCATTATAGGACTTGTCCCACCCATTATGCATCTTCTCCATAGACTTCTATTTTGTGACCCAGGACTTGTAATACGATGACTTGTAATCGTATTGATTGCGGATATTGACATTCAGAACCGACATGGGAATCCTAGGACTCGCTTTCACCATAGCTAATATTATATCAGCTATCATGTCGGAGACTAGCTTCGGATTATCTTATGTTACACCTGCAACAGGAGGAGTTAAAATCAGATACAAAGACCATGATTTTCCATTGGTACTTGTTGTCACGCATTGCCCACTTAGCCTCAAATTTCTCCAAACGATATTTTGTTACATAGTAGTTCACGCCATTCTTGATACTAAACCACTTCATTGCAGAAAAAATAATCTTTTGATGAATACTCTATCCAACTTGTAATTAGAGCTGAGCATGGGCTGGGCCACCTTGCCTGGCCCGAAGGCCCGCTCGAAAAATGGGAGGGTTCGGGTAAAAATATAGGCCCGAAAAATAGGCTTGGACAGAAAATGAAGCCCGTTTAAAAAACGGGCTGGGCCTCGGGTAAGAATTTCTTGGCCTGAGCCCGGGCTGGCCCAAAATATATATTAAATAATTTATTTTTAATCCTTTTTTTAATTTTTAACTTTACCTTTCTTTTAGTTTAACTTTCATTTGCCTGACTTCCTCTTCGTAGTTCCTCCCCATTGTTCCCATTTCCAAAATCCCTAAGTCACCACTGGCCACCACCTCTTCCGATCCAGTAGTCTCCACCTCCCGAACACCCATTCACCTCCACTCTCCACCTCAAGCTCAGCTCAGCTTAGCTCAGCTTATTCTCTCTACCCACGACCACAACAACACAGTAAGCTGTAAGCCTCTTTTTCTTCTTCTTCTTTTTTTTTTTTTTAACTTTATCAAAGCTGTAAGCAAAAACGAAGACTTAATGAAAAGAGTATACAGGGCAAATATGAAGCTAAGGTGGATTAAATATTGTTTCTTTTGAGAAGAAAATTATATGAATATTTATCTTTAAATAAATTTGCTATTAAATATTGTTGATAGTCTCATGGTTGTGAAAGTTGAGTTTCAATGCTTTAAGATGTCGTTCAGTACTTAAATTAATAAAAGGAGATGGAAGAAAATGTTGGTGCAAGTATAGAGCTTAAAAAAAGCAAAGATTGTGTTAACTGTTAAGGCATGCATACTTTTGAAATATTTATATCATATTTAAAGTTAATTTAAATTTATTTGTTATTTTTCTTTTTCCATTGTAGACACTGAAATAAAGAATGAAAGAGTTGGGAGTATAAATAAAGAAATAATGAAAAGAAGTTTCTTGCTCCATCGAACCAGATTAGTAGTGGAACATATTTTTTAGTTTAGAAAATTTGGTAGCAAGCAATCTTCTTAAAAGTTTTCATAATCTTGCTTTATCGAACCAAATAACTTGTTTTTGTGTTTTCATAATCTGCTGTATTGTACCCATTCTGTTTCAGCTTCTAGTTTCTGCCTGACTAAAAGTTTATGTGAAAACAAAGAATTGCTGTGGAAAGTGCAAACACACACCAAATAGCTTCAGTTTTTATATGCAAATTTATTGCTTAATATCCTATTTGTAATGCAAGTTTTACTCATTTATCGATGAGAATGGGAGTCAATGACAATTTTGGTAGATTTTATTCATACATGCGTAATTAGATTTCATTAGCTAAATAATATTTAGGTTAAAGGAAAACACTAAAATTTAGGTTAATGAAAATGTCAATGTGTTGCTTGTATTTTAATTCTCAAAACATTCCTTATATCTATTAATTATAAGTAGGTAATTATAGAAAATATATATTTAATGAAAAATCTTATTATATACTCATCTTCCATTAAAATCTTGTGAGTGCAAAATGATGGACTTATCCCTTTAATGTCAGAGATTTTCCAAGCTATGGCTCTTTTATGTTCCTTTAGTACCTGCAGCAACTCATCTTTCTCTTTGGGTTCCAGTTCTGAAGAGGTGATTACTGGTAGTGTAGAATTATCTCCGAGGAATGCATATTCTCAATGATTTGGTAACTGTTTCAATTCCAATTTAAGTGGTTCTTCAATAGAGGGTTTTTGTTTTAGTTCGTCGTTTATTTCAATGCCCTCGTCTTTCTTTTTTCTAGGGGAAGATGTATTAGAATTCAATTCATTGGTATCATCGTCTGCCCCCTCACCTTGGGTAAGACACAGTTCCATCGTGTCGTCATGTATGATTTCCTGCAAAGAATCTTGAATAAAATGATCAATGGCATCAATAAAATAATAGGAATCATCTTACTCTCTAGAATATCGCATAGCATCGTAAATTTGAAAAATAATTTCCTCGTCGCCTACCGTTAGCGCAAGTTTACCATCACCTACATCAATAACAGCCCTAGCAGTAGCTAAAAAGGGGCGTCCTAAAATTAAAGGTACCTCAACGTCCTCATCCATGTCAAGCACAACAAAATCAACAGGGAATATAAATTTATCAACTTTTACCAGAATATCTTCAATAATTCCCTGAGGATATTTAATAGATTTGTCAGCTAATTGAATACTTATCCTAGTGGGTTTTGGTTCCCCAAGACCAAGCTGCTTGAACATTTTATAAGGCATTAAGTTAATACTAGCACCTAAATCAGCTAGTGCTTTCTCAATGTTTAAGCTACCAATTAAACAGGGAATAGTGAAACTTCCTGGATCTTTCAATTTGGTTGGTAGCTTATTTTGGAGGATGGCTGAACATTCTTCATTAAGTTCCACGGTTGATCTCTCTTCAAACTTCCTTTTATTTATTAGAAGCTCTTTTATGAATTTTGCGTACGTCGACATCTGCGAAATAGCTTCAACAAAAGGTAAGTTAATGTGTAACTATTTAAAAAGTTCAAGAAATTTACCGTATTGTGTGTCTAAGCAATCTTTCTTCAACTTTATTGGATATGGGATCGGTGGTTTATGTTCTTCACGTACCGGTGTTACATTCTCGACTTCCTCACCTTTTTCCTTATTAGTTTCTTGTGGCATCTTCTTTTCTGTTTCAACCAATACCTTCTCATTCCTTAACGTTACTGCCTTCAATTGCTCTTGTGGTTTACGTTCGGTATTATTAGGTAAACAACCTGGTTGCCTTTCAAAAACTAACTTGGTTAGCTGTCCTAGCTTATTTTTAAGCTCTTGAATTAATGTTTGCTGATTATTCAGTGTCGATTCGGTATTCTAAAAATGAGGTTCTGATGCTGAAATAAACTTTGCTAGCATATCCTTAAGGTTCGGCTTTTTCTCTTGTGGGAAAGGTTGTTGTTGAAAGCCTGGGGGTTTGTTGTCTTTGATTTCTTTGACCACCCCATGAGAAGTTAGGGTGATTCCTCCAACCTGGATTATAAGTGTTACTATAAGGGTTATTTTAAGGTCTAAAATTGTTACCCATATCGTTCATCTGTTCGCTTTCTATGCCAGGATTGTAGGGTGGGTACTTTGTATTGATCGTCTCTCCTCCGTTTGTATTGCACTGCATCACTGGATGTACCTGCGAAGAACCATACAAACCATCAATCTTTTTATTTAACAGTTCTACCTGGTTGATAGCATGGTCACTGCGTCAAGGTTGAAATCACTGGCGGCTTTTGTTGGCTTTGTAACACCCCAAACCTAGCCTAGAAGTTAGGCCCGAGTCCCGCGTGTCACATTGAAGTGTTTTTGCGAAAACCTTGTTTTCATTGAAAACCATTCTTAAAGAAATTTTGATTAAAAACCCAGATTATAGTTGTCTTCCAAAACGATATGTATTTGGAAATCTTCCTTTTTGATTATAAGTTAACAAGTATTAAAAATAAAACTTTTTACCAGCGGAAGCTTAATTTTGAATAAAAACTGTTGTTTCCAGAAAAACTTGAAATAAAGTCAATAGAAAGTAAAACAATCAATGTAACATAAGCAGAGGGAGGCCTTATTACAATCCGAACTTAAAATAATCAAAATACTTAAAATAAATAACTCAAAATTCAGAATTTAGACATTAAGGAAAAACAGGTCTAATCGTCTTGCTAATTGGCCACCTCGGAGTCCCTCCATCCGTCGAACCGCCTATTGAGGATCACCTAAGAAAAATACAAGAGGGGGTGAGTTTCGAAACTCAGTGTGTACAACCCTCAGCAAACAAATAGCATACAAGCAATCAATTGGGCCTAAGCCCTTTTTATAATAATAACATAGCAACATCATACATGCAATGCTGTGCAACCTTCCCTAAATAATCCATCCGCTACACATCATCTCTCACCCATCCAGTACACATCAATGGTAGCCCGGTTGCAGTACTACCTACGTTTGCAGCAAAACTGCTAATGGGCTTAAAAGCTATTAGTGGATCCACGGTCGTCATGCAACCATGCGATCTTCATATATTTCTTCCGTTCCATAATTTCCACCCATATGCAACCTAGGCAGTATATCATATGAATGCAGCATGTAACATCCACAAATCCTAAGTTTAACACGTAGGGGTATTTTAGTCATTTTCGCCCTTAGAACATTTCGGTCATTTTTAAGTATTATGGATTTAGTACTTACCTGGGTCCGTTAACAAATCCCAGTTGACCAAAATGAACATGTACTATGCACCAGGTAGGATTCCAGAGAAGAGGAGGTGGGTCATTGAGATCGCTTAAGTACCAAGCTCTCTCTAGATCCAATCCTAGACATGCATATACTCATTACCACACCTCAACCTTATGACTTGTCCACGGTTACGATTATGTGTTTAAGTTTTATGTATGTTTTAACAGTTATCAGATACTAAGACCAAACCCATATACAAAGCTCAAATAAGCCTACATACATGCAAACGACCCACTAAGCCCAATCTAATTCATATGGCCCATTAGGCCCAGATCACATCCAGATGGCCCATTAGGCCCAAATCAATTCCAGATCATGTAACATACATGACTAACTCAATTCATATAACCAAATCAAACAATTTCACAAAACTTACCCTCAGGGCCCACAGAGTCCATTTAGCCACTTTCAGCTTTTCGGCTTTCTGACATTACCCACATCATGTGTGTGTAGTATTTGTACACACCTGGTAATAACGCGTGTTGCGATTTCCTCTTAGTCACAAACCTACATTCGATATTACTTAATAATTAATCATAGGCTAAATACAAAATTTATCAAAAATCGAAGCCTCACCGTAACCTTACTGTGTGCGACAAGCCTTAATAGCTCCTTTCTTTAACACCAACCGGGATTAGACCCTAGACCTGTACCAACTTAATCATTAGAGCCTAAGTAATAGATGACTTGCATCTAACACAAGTCACCCTCACAACATATATGACGATTCGACCAACCCTTAAACCGAAGTAAAGAACACTTACCCAAAACTCGAAACGCAACAAGAGTGAAATGGTAACGACCTTGGAGGGAAGAGATCGATGCTAAATCCCAAGAATCAATCAGCCAAAGCTAAAGAAAAAAGCACAGAGAAGATTCGGCTAAGGTGTATTCGGCCTAAAAATCGAAGTGGTGCAAAGCGATATTCGACACCTAAATGCAAGGTAAAGGAAGGAGATGAAATCGCAAAAATAAAAGAAGAACCTTGAGGGAGAATAGAGGTTATTCGGTTTGTCAAGGAAGAAGAGAAGAATTGGCTAAGAAGCAAGAATAAAGGTTTAGAAGGTAGGAGAAGGTGAAGAATCGACAACAAGGGAAGGTATTTTCGGTTGTGGAAAAATAAGGTTTCGACAAAGAAAAGAAAAAGAATGGAAAATTCGGTATTACCTAGGACCCTAGATTCGGCACACGTACATTTATATAGCCTATAGCCGAAACTTAGCCACCCTTAAAGTCCAATTCGGCACCACTTCATCCACTGCTCATCTCCTAATTTTTCTCTATGATATCTCCCTTATCCTTTTCCTAAATTCTCTCTACCGATCACTTCTCCTTAGAGTCCCTCTACACGCCACTTCCAGCCTTCTAGAAGCCTAAAATTAAACTCCAAAATAAAACTAAGCTAGCACTCGAACCTCAGATCTCCCTGCATGCATATGTCGCCACCTCCTTACACCCTAGTGGCGTCACTTAGACACTTCATCATAGGCTTCTTTGTGCCATTTTTCACTTATTTTTGTTAAAAAGCCCATTAGCCACAACCTTGATTCCTTAATTAATTAAATTAAGAATTCTCCACCACAAAACTCGAACCCAAAGCTTCTCCAACACACCTAGACACTCCAAATTCATTAAACCCTTAAAGCCATCATGTCATTTGTCATTTTTTTGCTCACTTAAAAATTTTATGACATCCAAAGCCCAATTCATCTAGGCCCAAAATTCGGGGCGTTACAAGCTTTTTTCTCGTGACTTGCAATTGATAGTTATTCAGTGACATCTCTTCAATAAATTCGTATGTAGCCTTAGGTGTTTTGTTGTTTAGGGTACCGCCGGCGGCTGAATCAATCAACTGCCTAGTTGAGGGGTTCACGCCGTTGTAAAAAGTTTGAACCTGTAGCCACAAGGGTAAACCATGGCGAGGGCACCTTTTTAATAAATCCTTGTATCTCTCCCATGTATTGTAAAGTGTCTCTAAATCCATCTGCACAAAAAAAGAGATATCATTCCTCAACTTAGCCGTTTTAGCTGGCGGAAAATATTTTAACAAAAATTTTTCGGTCATTTGATCTCATGTAGTGATTGATCCTCGTGGTAACGAGTTCAACCACTGTTTAGCTTTGTTCCTCAACGAAAAGGGAAACAACCGAAGACGAATGGCATCATTAAAACGCCATTTATTTTGAAAGTATCGCAAAATTCTAAGAAATTCGCCAAGTGATTGTTTGGATCTTCATCCTGCAAACCATCAAACTGAACAAATTGCTGTATCATCTGAATTGTGTTAGGTTTCAGTTCAAAATTATTTGCAGCAACAGTAGGTCTAACAATACTTGACTCAGTTCCTGTTAAATTAGGTTTAGCGTAATCATACATAGTACGAGGAGCAGGATTTTGATTAACCTGGTTTGCGGCAACCACAGGAGGTAGCGGATTGTTATCAGTCATCTCTTCGGTCGTTTTGGTATCGTCCTCTTGCTCTTCTTCTATGTATTGTAAGCTTCGCCTTATTTCTCTTTTGTTTCTGCGAACGGTACCTTATATATCGCTATCAAAAATCAAGGGTCCTGACAGGTTCCTCCTAGTCATAAACTAGAAAAACCTATCAGAACAAATAATAGAGAGATTTAGAAAACTAAAAATAAAAATTAGAAATAAATAAATAAATAAATGGCTAAAGTAATAAAAATTAAGCGTTCCTAAAATTTCAGTTCCCAGGCAACGGCGCCAAAAACTTGATCGTGTGTCTGAGAGTTTTAATATTTATATAATGAATGATCGAGCCTAGAAACTAACTATCACCACGATTGAGGCAAGCCACCTATCGAACAGTAGTATAGCTTAGTGGCAAGACCGGAATGTCGAACCCAAGGGAACCAAAATTACTAGTACTGACTTCCTTTCTATTATCTAGCCTAAAATAAAAGGGATTGACGTTTATCTAACTAAATCCTAAGCTAAGGATGCCAAAACACAGAGAATGAATTAGGAAAATACTTTTGAGAAAACCAATTGATTAAGACAATACCCGAGGAAGAATCCACCTAGACTTCACTTGTTATTTAACTCTGAACCAGACGATTTATTCACTTGACTTAATCCATAGGATTCCCTAATTTATATTAATACCTTTTTCGAGGCTACTAACGTCTAACCCTAAGTTGATTAATTGAAATCTCTTTCTAACTAAAACCTCTAGTGTTGCATTAACTCGATTCATGGACTCCCATATTAGGTTTGACCCTAATCTGGTAAATTTTCGTCATCCTATTTCTTGGAGTGGGATCAACTCCGCTTAATTATGCTAGATCTACTCTTAACATGGACTTTTGCTACTCTAAATAAGCACATCAATACTTGAATCAATATCCTAAAATATTAAAGCAAGAATTAAGAACACATAATTAAGAACAAATCAAGTATTTGTCATACAGTTCAGAAAATAATAACAAGATCCATCTTAGGTTTCATCCCCCTCAGGTATTTGAGGGGTTTAGTTCATGTTTATAAAAGAATACATCTCAGAAGAAATTAAATAACAAAACATAAAGAAAAACCCTAAAACCCCCTGAAGGAAATTGAAGGGAAAATCCTCAATCTTGAGCGTGATTCCGGCTTCTGAGATGGATCAACTGGCTTTCTTCGAGTAATTCCCTGATTTCCACCCTCTCTGGCTTTGCTCTTGTCAAAAAGCCCTGACAGAGGCCTTCTATCAAACTTCTCTTTTAGGTTGCCCTCTAGGGTGTTTATATAGGCTTTCGGGATGCCTTACTTGGCCCACAAGTATCCTATTCTGAGTGGAATTAAAACAGGTCACGACAGGGACACGCTCGTGTGAATCGAGCCTAGGGTCATGTTCGAGTTTGCTAAAGTGGCACGGCCGTGTGGTGAACTCCAGGTTGTGTGGATTTCTTACTTTGGCCCATTTTCTCCTTTTTTGGTCCGTTTCTCGTTCTTTTCGACTCCCTAAGCTCTCCTAAGTATAAAACATGAAATTAAGAGATTAGGAGCATCAAATTCCACAATTCAAGGGATAAATCATCCAAAAGTATGCCAAATGTGGGATTAAAATATGTATATATTACGGTTTATCAGTGTCCAATAGCTATAGAACCTTAAAGTTAAGGTCCTTATGTGGTTAATAACCCATTAAAATGTTAGTGGATGATAGTGGCTTGGTATTTTGTGTAATTATTAAAGTTTTTAAAGGTTATAATAGTAATTTGGTAATTAATGGTAATTAAAACTAGTAAAATAACATCCATCTTCTTCATTTTATCAACCATAACCAATTTTAACCTAAGGAAAACATGGATAAATTCAGCCAAGCTTCCTTGTCCCATTTTTAATGATTTCTATGTTTTTGAAATCGTTGCAGCTAGTACTAGCTAGCCCAGGGACTAATTTACAAAATTTTTAAAGATTTTAAATGTTTCCATTGATGAATATGTATGAGTTTTAAAGTTTCTTGATAAATTATGAATGCTAGTTAATAGATATACAAGTTTTGTTAAGTGATTTTTAGTGAAAATGCAAAATAGGGATTAAATTAAGAAATGTAGAAAATGTGTGATTGATATGTGAAATAAATGAAAAATATGGACTGCTAGGGGTATAATGGTAATTCGGCTAGCATGAGTTAGTCTTGAATTTCATGAATTTGTGATTTTGTAAAATAAGGACTAAATTGCAAAAATGTAAAAGTTTAGGGGAAAATGTGTAAAATAGGCCTAACATGTGTTTTGGATTGAATTGAATAAATAGAAGAATAAATAAGTTGATTTTGATTACGTATAGATCAAGAAAAGAGGAATTCAGACTTAGATCGGGGAAAAGGCAAAGTAATTGAATAGTCGATCCGTTTCGTCATTTCCAAACACGAGGTAAGTTTGTATAGTTGAAATTAAATGTGTATTTATTCAATGGATGGATGGTATTGAGATTGTATTTATCCTATGGTTAAATGTGTAGAACATAATTTAAATGTACGGTTTATTTGGTCGAGTTGCTAAATAAGACCATAGCTAGGATATGGCAAATCGGATAATAAGACCATAACCGAGTTATGGCATGTGAATGTAAGACCACGACAGGGGCTTGGCAATGTATGTGTAAGACCATAGTTGGAGTATGGTATTGGAAAATCAATGTACTCGTGCTATAAGCATTTATAAATTCAGAGAGATTTGATAGTGAATTGGTGAGAATAGATATGTATCAGTACAAGTATGTACAGAAAACTATTTGAATAAAGAGCTAATGGAAGTTGAGAACTTTATGTTAACTTAGTGATTGATATCTTTAATGCAATTTATTTCATTCATTTAGAAATGTTAATGAATGATGAGATTATTTCATATTTACATACGAACTTACTAAGCTTTATAACTTATTTCGTTTATTTTCTTCTATGTTTTATAGTATATCGAAGCTAACTCGGAACCGGGGATCGTCAGAGACTTCATCGCACTATCGGACATCTATTTTGGTACTTTTGAAGTTGTGTATATATGGTATATGGCATGTATAGGCTTGTGTCATTTTGGTATGTTTGATGAAAGTGTATTTAGGCCATTTGAGTTGGCTTGTGATGATGTATTTGTTAATGTTTAAAGATGTGTAAATGGCTTTGTTTTGAGTTTGGTAATTGACCTATATTAAGTAAATGAGGTTGAATTGATAATGCATGTTTGAAATGGTTTAATTAAATGAGTTATATATGTGTGAATTATGTCTAGTAAAGCAAGATGAATTGATAGGTACTTGAATTGATAAATGGCATTGAATTGAGTATTAAAATGGTTGAAATAGATATAGAATGATTGTGTATTGATTGATGACTTTTGGTTGCATATTTGTGTCTTAAAATGGTACCATTTGAGCTTGTTTAGGTATGTGCAAAATGGGTGGCAAAATGGCTTGGTAAATAGCCTATTTTTGTCCACACAGGCAGAGACACGGGCGTGTGTCTTAGCCGTGTGTGACACACGGTCAAATTACACAACTGTGTGTCCCCTGGTGTTGAAATTGAAATGAAGTCAGTATACTCCACATGGTCTCACACACAGGCGTGTGATCGGCAGTGTGGCACAAGTCAGTATACCCCCTAATTGGCACACGGCTTAGCACACGGGCATGTGACTTGGCCCTGTTGCATAAGTCAATATACCCTACAGGTTTGACACGGCCTAGCACACACCTGACACACGGGCGTGTATGGCCACTTCGAAGGGCACACGGGCGTCTAGTTGGCCATGTGACCCAAGTCAGTAACCTCATTTTTTTGGACACGGGGTAGGACACGGGTTGGAACACGGGTTGGGACACCATTTCAAATGTCCACATGGCCTGTGACACCGGTGTGTCTGGTGGCCGTGTAAGACACACGACCTGGTCACACGGGCGTCTGTCCCCTGTTTTAGAGAAAAATTTTATAAATGTTGAAATTTTTTTCGAGTTATCGATATAGTCCTGAACCACTCCCAATGCATGTTTAAGGCTTCATAGGCTTTTAATAGGGACAAACTGACTAAGATTGAATGACTAATGATAGAATTGAGCAAAAGTATGTTAAATAGTTGTTTAATTGTTTCGTAAGCCCGGTAATGCTCTGTAACCCTATTCCGGCGATGAATACAGGTAAGGGGTGTTACAATCCCCATTGCTACCATCGCCAGATACCATGTGTTCCTTACCAGAAGCAATTAAACCTACCCCTAGAAATTTATCCTTCCAGGACATATTCAAATATAGCTCTAAATCCATAACCATATCCAGCACCACCCTTTCGGAACCATCCTTAAACCTTACTTTCTTGGTGTTCCGATCCTCGAAAGATCGAGTTTCATCACTACCATCATCGCTCAAAACGTTCCCCATTCTTGCAACTTTGGAGTTTTATGCTTTATTGCAACAAGTGAATTTTGAGTAAAAAAAAAAAAAAGATGAAATATATTAAAGACAATGAAATGAGGTGCACTTGTTAAAACATAATATACTTAATATATTTTATATATAATTAACCACATAATTAAATAATTAATTAAAGTATCGTAAATATATAAGAGTTTAGCTAATGATTTATTTGTTTAATATTAATAAATTATCTAATTATTTTAATATATATGAAATTAGTTATTAATTATTACATTTAATATAGATAAGTTGGTTAGCCAAATCCATTATGCAATTTGTAGCTATAAATAATTGTAATTAAATAAGTTATTTGATTAATCTTACTTTCTAAAAATTAAATTATTCTCATCTTATTTTTGTCAAATATTAGGATAAAAAATTTTAAAATTATATCTCAAATTTACAGTATATAATATAATGAAAATATTGTTCCAATGATTATTAAGTAATACAATAGAGATTAACCAAACTCCTACTAATAGAAAAACGACACCCCCTGTATTGTACAAAATAAATTTTGTAGTCGAGTACAAATGTTTCTTTCCCCGCACATGGATAAGTACTTTTGTCAATTTAATTATTATTGATCGAGTCTTAATTCAATTGGTATAGAAATTATTGTCAATGCAGGAGGACGTAAGTTTAAATGCGCTGAAATGTATTATCCTCCTATTTATGGGTTGAGGAGGGGCTATGGGTACTTTTAGGTTACCCAAATTTTAAAAAATTCTAACCGATGTGCCACCTAAAATATTAAATAATTAATTTTATATTTATATTTTTTAATAATTAAATTTAAGGTTTTATATATAATTTGGTACTTGAGTTTAACATTTTTTTTTATAATGTGGTACTTATGTTATTTATTGGTCCAATCCAGTACCTGTATTTGACAAAAATTATATATTTTGGTATCTAAAGGTAACAATGCTAATTTTTAGTGCTTAATTTATGTTTTAGAGTTGACTTAATGAGAATCTATAATTAGCTAATAATATTAATAATTAACTTTCATTCAATCAACTCTAAAACATGAATTAAATCACACTCATCTGACTGTATTTGACAGATTAAACGTAAAAGTAAGCAATTCATAATTAATACTAAATTTATTCTATTAACAAAATTACGAAAAAATTAAACATAATAAAATTAGCAATTAACTCCAATCAAATCAACTTTAAAACCCGAAGTAAACACTAGAAAAGTTAACACCATTATCTTTGAGTACCAAAATATAATTTTTGTAAAATATAAGTATCAAATTAGAAAAAAAAACATAAGTATCACATTAAAAAAAAGTGTCAAAACTCGAATACTAAATGATATATTAAGCCTAAATTTAAATAAAAAATTATCTAAAATTATTTAATTTGATTTTGGGGTTGTTCCTTAAACAAACCCGGCTCAAGCCAACGGAGCCGGAGTGAATAGGAGTAATAGATAATGAAGAGGCTGAATAGGTGAGAAGTCCTTAGAATTAGGAAAATAAGTAGTTAATATTTTATTTGAGCACACATCTAATTGATTACAAGGTTGCTTGAGATTTAAATGAATGAGTCATAAAGAAATAGAAAAGCTTTTGGTGTCTATGGTCCATGCTTATAAAAGGCTGTGCAAACATGAAACAACTCAACCAGGAAAACAAGTTCCAAAGTCGATGAGAGAAAAGGAGATGGTCAATCTTCGCTTCCTTTATTCACTTCTTGTATTTCAGCTTCTACTTTTAAAGGTAAATGTCAATCTCTTGCCTAAACATTGAGTTACTACTGCAAATAAAAGTACTTTGCTAGTAACATTTTTTTCCTAAACTTTAATCTCTTTCTGTCTTCTGCAGTGTGACCAATGCAATGCTGTGAAGGATTTGAAAGAAACACATTCCGCCGCTGGCTTTCATGAAGATTGTGATCAAGCAGAGGAAAAGAGCAATTCTTCTCCATCCCCGTCTTACATTAAACGCCTTGAAAGCAAGTACAAACCTGGTTACATAAGGGATGAAGAAGAGGACAAGAGTTCTTCCTCGTCTTCTTACATTTTACGCCTTGAAAGCAAATACAAACCAGGTTATGTAGTGGATGGAGCAGAGGAAAAAAGTTCTTCCTCATCTTCTTACATTTCACGTCTTGAAAGCAAATACAAGCCGGGTTATGTAGTGGATGAAGTAGAGGAAAAGAATTATTCTCCCTCATCTCGTATTACTCGCCTTGAGAGCAAATACAAGCCGGGTTATGGAATGGATGAAACAAAGGAAAAGAGTTCTTCCTCATCTTCTTACATTTCACGTCTTGAAAGCCAATACAAGCCGGGTTATGGAGTGGATGAAGTAGAGGAAGAGAATTCTTCTCCCTCATCTCGAATTGCACGCCTTGAGAGCAAATACAAGCCGGATTATGGAGTGGATGGAGCAGATGAAAAGAGTTCTTCCTCATCTTCTTACATTTCACATCTTGAAAGCAAATACAAGCCAGCTTATGGAGTGGATGAAGTAGAGGAAAAGAATTCCTCTCCCTCATCTCGTATTACACGCCTTGAGAGCAAATACAAGCCGGGTTATGGAATGGATGACTCAAAAGAAAAGAGTTCTTCCTCATCTTCTTACATTTCACGTCTTGAAAGAAAATACAAGCCGGGTTATGGAGTGGATGAAGTAGAGGAAGAGAATTCTTCTCCCTCATCTCGAATTGCACGCCTTGAGAGCAAATACAAGCCGAATTATGGAGTGGATAGAGCAGATGAAAAGAGTTCTTCCTCATCTTCTTACATTGCACGCCTTGAGAGCAAATACAAACCCGGTTATGTAGTGGATGGAATAGAGGAAAAGAATTCTTCTCCCTCATCTCGTATTGCACGCCTTGAGAGCAAATACAAACCCAGTTATGTAGTGGATGGAGCAGAAGAAAAGAGTTCTTCCTCATCTTCTCACATTTCACGTCTTGAAAGCAAATACAAGCCGGGTTATGTAGTGGATGAAGTAGAGGAAAAGAATTCTTCTCCCTCATCTCGTATTACTCGCCTTGAGAGCAAATACAAGCCGGGTTATGGAATGGATGAAACAAAGGAAAAGAGTTCTTCCTCATCTTCTTACATTTCACGTCTTGAAAGCAAATACAAGCCGGGTTATGGAGTGGATGAAGTAGAGGAAGAGAATTCTTCTCCCTCATCTCGAATTGCACACCTTGAGAGCAAATACAAGCCGAATTATGGAGTAGATGGAGCAGATGAAAAGAGTTCTTCCTCATCTTCTTACATTTCACATCTTGAAAGCAAATACAAGCCAGCTTATGGAGTGGATGAAGTAGAGGAAAAGAATTCCTCTCCCTCATCTCGTATTACATGCCTTGAGAGCAAATACAAGCCGGGTTATGGAATGGATGACGCAAAGGAAAAGAGTTCTTCCTCATCTTCTTACATTTCACGTCTTGAAAGCAAATACAAGCCGGGTTATGGAGTGGATGAAGTAGAGGAAGAGAATTCTTCTCCCTCATCTCGAATTGCACACCTTGAGAGCAAATATAAGCCGGATTATGGAGTGGATGAAGTAGAGGAAAAGAATTCTTCTCCCTCATCTCGTATTGCACGCCTTGAGAGCAAATACAAGCCGGGTTATGGAGTTGATGGAAAAGAGGAAAAGAGTTCTTCCTCATCTTCTTACATTTCACGTCTTGAAAGCAAATACAAGCCGGCTTATGGAGTGGATGAAGTAGAGGAAAAGAATTCTTCTCCCTCATCTCATGTTGCACGCCTTGAGAGCAAGTACAAGCCGGGTTATGGAGTGGATGGAGCAGATGAAAAGAGTTCTTCCTCATCTTATGTTTCACGCCTTGAAAGCAAATATAAGCCGAGTTATGGAGTTGACAAAGATGAGTATATGCAATCTCCGTCGAGGATTGATCATCATAACTTGGAAAACGACAGAGATGATGACATAGGAAGTGAAGATGTAGGTGTATTCACCATAGATGATATACATGCTTTCAACGTAGGGAGGAAATTGAGCACTTTCTTTTCCATCAGGAACAACTCTCTTTATCCTGGTTTCTTACCTAAAGAATTAGCCGATTCCATCCCATTTTCATCATCAGAAATTCCCAAAATTCTCCAGTTCTTTTCTATTCCTGCAGCCTCACAGAAAGCCAAAGTCGTTAAAGATACAATTAGGAAATGTGAACTCGAACCAGTCAAAGGGGAGACCAAAATCTGTGCCACCTCCTTGCAATCCATGCTTGAATTCGTGAGAAATGCTTTGGGGCCCGATGTTGATTTTGAGTTAATAAGCACAAGCCACCCTACGATGACTACACCAATATTGCAGAGTTACACAATTACAGAACCTCCTCGAGAGATCAAATCTCCAAAGAAAGTGGCATGTCATCCCCTCCCATACCTTTACACGATCTACATGTGCCATTATGATACCTATGAGACCAAGATTTTTAAAGTTGCACTCGTTGGTGACAGTGGCGATAAAGTGGATGCTCTCATTGTTTGCCATATAGATACCTCAGCTTGGAGCCCTAAACATGTTGCGTTTAGCTTGCTCGGTACTAAGCCTGGTATCCCTGTTTGCCATACTTTTACTGAAGGTCATGGTGTTTGGATTCAGGCCTCCACTATTGCAGCCATTTAAGACGTAGCTTTACCTTTGTTTAATGGTGTTTGGATTCAGGCCTCCACTATTGTAGCCATTAAAGACGTAGCTTTTGCCATCACATTCACAACTCAAATCACCATTGTGTCTCTCTAGTATATAATAAATGTTTCCAATGTAATAAATTGAAGGATGTGAGGCTTTTTATGCTTTTAAGTTTCAAGTGACTCAATCACCATTGTGTCTGTAGTAGATAATAACTGTTTCCAATGTAAGAAATTGAAGGATGTGAAGCTAGAAGCTTTTTCAAGCGACTCAAATAGCTTATTTTATGCCTTTTTCTTTTTGGGTTCAAAAAACTAAATTAGAACATCTCATATTCATTAAAGAAAAAAATTATACAAAAATTCATATACTTGTTTTGATTTTATATTTGATATATGTTTAATATAGAAATCCATCCATAATAAATTATTCTTTCATTCTTAAAAAAAAAAAAACACATAAAACCATAATATTTACATATTTGACACGAGATTTATTATTGGACCTCTCCTTCATTCTTAACATTTATGTTTCATTATATAATCACTTATAGCATGTTTGTAGTGCATATGAAACTCATTCAATTAAAGTTCACGAAAGTTATCATTTTTCAAGTTTAAAATATCAGTTGATTTGTAATGTATTTTTGGATGAGATCCAAACATTTCTATATTGAGTTATCTTTATATAATTCAAAGATATTTCTCTTTACTTCACAACGTCTTTTGAAATCTATAATTTTGAGTTCGGAGCTTAAATTATGATTATTTTTGTGAAGATTATTGTATAAATAGAAATTTGTGATTGTAATTAACACTAAAATTGCGAGTTTTAGACTTTGAATCAACTTTTAAATCATGTCGGGTTTAATTTTAAAGCTTAATTTTGATTATGTATAAGCTCGATGATGTATTTATAAACTCTTATATTTTTTGGATTTATTTACTACTTAGAGTATTTTAGGTTAGTGTACTTATAAAATAATATTATAACCAGATCTCTCTTTATCAAGATCTATAAAAATAAAGCCTACTTGAAAATATAAAATTAGTAGATAACAATAGGTAGGGTTGTATCCACAAAAACCAATGAATAAAAATAAGAGGGTCTAGAAATAAAATTAAAAAAATGTAAAAAGATCATAAAATAGAAAAAAAAATCAATGTGAAGAAGTTGTAGATACAGCTAAAATTTGTGTTTGATTCATATATGTAATTATTTGATTCATAGGGCTTTGTGTGAGAGCATGTGGCGGCTCTGCAATGACTATATTCACTACTAGAACTTAGTATTTCGAGGCCTTTTCTTTAATGAAGAGTAGTGAAGAGATGGGGGAGATTAGAGAGTGAATGAATAGGATGGGAGAAGAAATATTTCATAGTAGTAATTTTATATTCAGCTAAATAACTTATCTCATTATAAGATAGCAATAATTTATCTATGGGTAAAATTATTATTTTAATCCATTTTTATTATTCCTTAAATTATAATATTATTACTCAACCAATGATATAATACCTATTACCTTTCTATTCTATTTCCAGGGCTCTAGAACTTTTAAAAAAAATATTCTTTTTTATATTTAATTGCGCTATTAACCATTAAAACTTCAATCAATCAAGCCTTTTGAGTGTTAGAGTTAATGGTCAAGAACTAAAGAGTAACAACTGCCCTTTTTGGATTATTTTATGTTAAACAGCAGTAGAAATTTGCTAATAGAAAATACCATATTTACAGTATTATATTAATTAAAAAGAAAAATAATCACTAGATGTCAACGATGAAGTTTGCATTTAACAAAGTGCATGGGAAGGTCAAAATATACAAAAACCTCAATGGCATTAAGCTACTCTAGAGAATACTATTCGCCTATACTGTACATAGCTATAAGAATTACGGTACACATCCTTAAAGCTCGTCTGCCATGGCATCTATCATCCAGGCTCCACATGTTAAATCTTCCATAACTCGCATCATTAAAATTTCTATACTACGCATACAAATATCTAACACCTTAATTAGTAGCTGCCATTCAAAAACGACACCTGATCTCAACAGGATATAACCAAAGGAAGGAGCGTGATTTAGACAAAACTATCACCTCGATTTCGCGTTCATTCATTCCTCACAGATGCATGGTTAAGAGCCACTCCAGAATTAGAATGAGTTAAGATCCAGAATAGCGGTCAACTCAATATGATGTGCTCAGGAGATTTGGCTTTCAGCTGAGCCATATTAGTAACTATATTACCTTTTCAGATATCCGACACTGTTGCGGTCGATGTTTCTCTGGTCATGCAAGTTAGTCATGGCAAACCTCAGAACCAGCTGAGACAACCTCTGCAGGCTTGCACATGCGCTGCTGCACATTTTCTCTTTTGGAAGTATCATTGCAAACCTCGTAAGTAACGAAATTTACATCGATTGTAGATGACACTTCTCCAGAAGCTTCCATCTTGACTCCCTGTCTGGAAGGGCCAGTTTTACTGTCATTGGATGCAACATCGTAATGACCATTTGCAGCATGTTGAGCACCTTGGCTAGTTGATGGAGAAGTTTGGTTGGTCGCATCTTTGCCAATAGCATGGCTAATTTTTGCTTCCTCAGACTGAAAGATCGACTTAACAAAGTAAAAAATTTTTGCTTCTTCAGATTGAACAACTGTCTTAACAAAATCAGAAACACATTCTACCATCTCTAATTTAGAATTTCCATGATGCTTAATGTCATTTACATCCTCAGACATCTGAACTGTACCATCAAAGCCATTAGTAAGAACATCCTTACCAGCATCCTCTGACGCTTGTACAGGAACTGCCACTTCATTGTCAGCATGAACGATATTATTAGAGTGTTTGACGGAACCAGCATGCTCAGAATCAAAGTTCTGTTTAACAATGCTGTCATCAGCTTTCTCCTCCGAATATATATTTTGAGAGTCAAATTCCAGATTGCTTTCTTCAGGTGCTGGAATGCAAGAGGACGAAACAGTAGCAGATTCTCGAAGATTGACAGTCTCAGCCATTATATCGGAAGTAAATTTTAAGGTACCATCGGGAAGTGGTGTTGTAGACTCAATAGCAGCAGGTTCATCAGTTCCATCATCTATTTCAGGTTCAGGGTCCTCAGCAGAAACATTCAAATCGAACACAACTGGACACCTCTCTAAAGATTTATAGGACGCCTTGCCCATAATCTGCTCCTCCATAACATGTGTCAGCAGTGGTTTCTCTAACATATCTACACCTGGAAAGACCAGTATATTCATGTTCCTCATCTTTGGCTT
The DNA here is from genome assembly GCA_005393395.2 of Gossypium australe. Classification (NCBI taxonomy): domain Eukaryota; kingdom Viridiplantae; phylum Streptophyta; class Magnoliopsida; order Malvales; family Malvaceae; genus Gossypium; species Gossypium australe. The sequence goes on along the minus strand of CM016621.1, from coordinate 128,403,000 downwards.
GCTTGCAGTTTCTAGTGGTTGGAAACCAAAGACAGAAGTCCATGTTTCCCTGAGTTCTGGGACTGCAGGTATGACCAATTTCTGAACATTCAGGGATCTGAGGGCCTGAACTCAGGGAACAAGGAAAAAGAAAATAAAAGACAAAATTAGGGTGAATTACATTAATTAAAATCAAAATAGCCTAATTTGATATCACTCTATTACTCTTTTCAGGCATACCTACAGATCTTTGAATAAACACCGGTTACCTATGAATTATCCTGTGTCACTAGATTGAGGAAAAAATTGATTTCTGGTTTTCTCTTTTGAAAAAATAATCTAATTCGTAAGTATTTTCCAAAAAAACTGTGGCAGGAAGTGCCATGATCTCATACGTATAAAATAAACTTGTAAATGTCCAAATTTTAAAAAAGTAATATAATACTCCAGCAATATAATAGAGAAATGCAAATATAAAAATAAAACAAAGAGATCACTGATTCAGACATACAGATTCAATTGCGCATAGAAGCCGGCGACACATCCCTTGACGCCTATAAGCATACCGGGTGCCAATGAAAGGCATCTCAGCTAACTGGTTTCCATGGATCCTATTAGTCCAATAAGTAATCAATAAGCAATCAAGTGCAACAGTTTGGTGAGTGGGCATGTTTATCTTTTTATGATCAGCAACCCTATGGCAATCAATACAACACGGAAACCAGAAACAAGAGTATTACCTGATGGAAGCTGCAGAGATGACCTCATCCCCCCTTTCTAGAATTGCAGTGTAAAAACCACTGTAGTTTAGCCTAGTGAAGTTTGACCTAAGAACAAAAGGAGACTGATGTTTTTATCAACAAATTTGGAGCCATTGGCTTCATTCAATTTAGAATTCCCTAAATCTGCGGACCTAGGGCAAGGTTAACATTGCACAAGGTTCTGCTAGAAACTTCTAAAGCAGTAACGTGACTCTTTATCAACAACACATGCTTCTTCAGACCTATCAGACTTCAAATTAGGGACTATTGAAGAAAGTTCTGGCCACTTCTTCATTGCCAAACCCCAAAAGGGATTACAAAAACAAAGTACATAAGAGCAACAGGCAAAAAATCATGCCATACTTTTCACATCACAGTTAGAAGGAAAAGGCAACTTTTCTTGAAGAATGTAATTTATTTACTACAAAATGATATCTCTAGAAGTAAAATTAGAGCAGTTTAGGTGCACATACCAAAAGTTATAGACAATATTATGAATCAGATTGATCCCACTTCTGTGGTCAACAAGAGGCAAAAAGCACTCATCCATCACAGATAATGCAACAGCTAGCTTTGAATTTGATTCAACCTTTTGATATGCTTCATTAAGACAAACATCTGAAGTGATATCAAAGCGCTGAACAAGAGTCCATGAGAAGCCTTCTTGCAGTTCATGTTTAACCCCAACTAGCATCTGAAGTCTCTCAAACAACTGGAAAAACAAGAACTTCAACATCAACTTCCAAACAAGCACACACACACAAACAAAGCAAAGATTCCCCACTTGTTTCTAAAGGGTGCGGTGCTATGGAATGTCATGCATTTAAAGTCAGATCATAACATGCGTGCATGTGAGTAGCTCGCAATGAGAGTTAAAGATTAGTTGAATGCACACAACAAGAGCATAGGGCTACCTTCCCATTCTTGCTAAACGAAGTGCACAAGATGGAATCAACTTAGAGGTTGTGTTCCAATAACTGAAACACCTCTTAATTCAAAAAAAGAAAATAGAGAAATAAAAAGAAGAAACGCCTCTAGCAGATAGAGTTAGGCTCCTGGTTAAGAAATAGAGAAAACAGCCCTTAAATTTGACAAAGCAAGAACCACAATCATTTCATACAAGCATATATCACTTAACTGACAGCAAAAAATAGCAATTAAAACTATATATAAAAAATCTAGCAAGTCACTACAATTCAGCATAGCACAATTATATCAATTGTTAACTAAAATTATACCTCTTTGCATCTCTTCCCACAAAAGAACGCACTACTTGAATCATCATCAAAAGCATCCATTGGCTGAATACATGGTTCATGATCTACAAAAAGAAGAAACAAAATGTCCTCCTGAAATGAATGACATATAATAGCAAGAACAAAAATAGTTACACCAAATTAAAAAATAAAAAAAGGTCGAGGGGTATCAAAATCAACACATACAAACAACTTAACAAATGCATACATTTTTCTTCACATGAATGGCATGTTAGAACTGTAGGACTCATATCCTCAGTTTTGCCCCTTTGATATGTATTTCCGACCATCCCACAATATTTGCATGTACAGTACACACAATTCCAGTTACCTGAAGGAAATGCCTGTGGCAAAGAAAAGAAAATCAGAAAAAAGAGTAGATTAAGCATGATCAGGATTTCAATTTTCATTGACACTAAATCGATACTTCTTCACATAACTCCAAAAAGGAAAATACATTGAAATAGAATTCTCACACAGGGTTCTGGCTACTTTTCACAAAAAATAATCTGCAACAATAAAGTAACTTCACAGAAACTCCTTTTTCCCAAAGCCTTCAACAAATAATTCTAAGCATAAGTAATATATAATCTAGCTTGTTGCTCTATGTTTCATTAACTCTTTGCTTTACATTAGCAAGACCCATATAAAAGCAGGGAAAACAAAAGAATGAACTCAAAGATATTTACAGCCAGACCGCAAGCTGTAAATGAAAGAATAACACAACATTGTAGCAGAGTTGATCTCAATGGATAAGGTCTTAACATAAATATACAGAAATTGCCATCCTTACTCACCCAATCCCATTAATCAAATGGATTTCAGGGTCTGCTAACTTCCATGACAATGTAAAACAAAATTATTAAGCCTTTTCCTTTTCTTTCATTTGCTCTAGAACTGAAAACTGATGCAGAGAAATCAAAAGTTGGGACACGGAGCAAGGTCAGGGTAGGAAAATCTAATGAAAGTTAGATCCCTTATGCATGTAATAAAGACATATGCCAACAAGTACTTACTTCTATATCTAAGCAACTTTGATGGAATGTTGATGGGCAACTATCACAACAGATCAAGTCACCACCATCCCCACAGATACCACAGGTATCATCATTTGGGTCTTCACCACCAAAATCCACAAAATGGAAGCCCCTACATTCAGATTGCTGCTGTTTGTTCCATGCATCTAATAAGCATTGCAAGAGGGGAACTCCTGTTTCTAAACATATATTCAGAAAAGGATGACAGATTTTGCCCCCTGCATGAGTTTCAAAATCAGCAATGGTGAAGACATCACTACAACAGTTGCATTGGATGCCATCCCTAGTTATCCTACCAGCCTTAATCTCACGAGTTCGTGTTCTTCTTTGAACCAAATATTCCACCTTCCCATTCTGTGGAACAGTGCCCAAATCAATCATCCAAGAAAGCAGAGTTCGCTTTCCATCATATAGAACATAGCCATTATTATCGGATTCAGCTCCATCCATTGAGTTACGGACCAACAAAGCATACCGCTCTCTCTTTTGTGTCTGCTGTAGCTTATGCTTCCTGCTTGAGATTTGTGTGCCCCTTTGTAATGTACCATCAGAGTTTTCCTCTTCATGAAGTGGAAGCTTCTCTTTGAGCACCTTCTGTTTTTTCTTTTTCTTTTTCTCAATGTCCTTCCGTTTCCTTTTTTGTTTATTCATTTTATTTTGAACTTGTCCATCATCCACTTTATCATCATCTTCTCCTTTTGGCATCTTTTTTCTGACCCTTTTCTTTAGAACTACTCTTTTTAGGATGCTAAGTTCTTCTTCAGGAATGGGAGTAAATATGAAATCATTTGGACCAACTTTAGAGCCACAACCACCATTCTCATAATAGCTTTTAAGCACCCTGTAGGCCAAGGTAACTGACCAGTGAGCCTTTCCTTCAGGATTAACATACACTGCATCATTGTACTCTTTATTATTCCTAGGCTTGTAATCAATTGTCCAACCAGCTGCTTTCAGCAGATTCACTATTCTATCTCTCAGAGCTTGTTTTGCTTCTGACCTTCTCCATTTCCCTTCAGCCCTTGCTTTCTTTACCTGGTTTTCACTGCCTTCCGCATTTACAACCTTAGGTCTTACCATTAGTGAAGCCTTGCCGTCATTCTTTCCCATATCATCAAATATATCCTTATTAGCAGATAGAAACCTCTTAAGATTTGAATCTTTTGCAATCAGTTTCTTCTCTGACAATGAAGTACTAGCAGAAATGTTAAACTTTAACCTCCCTCTCAACTTCTTTCTGCCTCTTCTTAGCCCACCCAACTTTTTTCTCCCATCTTTAAGCCTACTCTTCAAACCCTTACTACCAGCCTGCAGCTTGGGTGGTCTTCCACGCTTACGGATCATACCTTCCTTTACCTTGCTATTACATCGATCACTCCTATCACAGCCCTTCATTTTAGGTGGTCTCCCACGCTTACGATTGACCTCCTCCCTTAACTCACAATCAAAGTGATTGCCCTCTCCCATTTCCACATCAACAGGTTTCATCTCAAAGCCGCTATTGACATTCATCTTGGGTGATACATCATGCTTGTGGTTTGCTTCCTTCCTTGTCTCAACAGAGTAACTCTCTCTTGCTTTAATCTCATCTGTTTCCTTGTTAACCCCGTCGAACTTCTGCCCCTTCATTGGTCTGCCACGCCTACGTTTATGATTTGACTTCTTAACGTGACCACCATCAAGCTGATTACTCTCACCTGCTTTCACATTAATTCCTTTCTTCTCAAATCCACTATTCTCTGGTACCTTCCTTGGTCTTCCACGCTTACGCTTTGCCTGCCTACTTACATCCCCATCAACATGATCACTTTCCACTGCTTTTATTGTAAATCCTTTCTTTACAGACCCACTGTTGCCTAGTACCTTAGGTGGTCTGCCACGCTTGCGCTTGAACTCCTTCCTCACTCTACCATCTGGGTAATCATTCTCTCGTACTTGCAGCTCAGGTGTCTTCTTCTCAGACCCATTCTTCACCAGAAACTTGGGTGGTCTCCCACGCTTGCGTTTTCCCATCTTACCCACCTTACTCTGCACATCCTTCACTTCACTATGAGACTGATCATTCCCCTTATCCAGCAACTTGGGCGGTCTCCCACGCTTACGTTTTCCCATCTTACCCACCTTACTCTGCACATCCTTCACTTCACTATGAGACTGATCATTCCCCTTATCCAGCAACTTGGGCGGTCTCCTACGCTTACGCTTTCCCATCTCACCCACCTTTCTCTGCGCATCATTCACTTCAGTATGAGACTGATCATTCCCCTCCTTAACCACCTCAGTTGTTTTCATTTCAGAACTACTGTCATCCTCAGTTTTATCAACCTTGTCACCTTCAATCACACTCTGATTCTTGACTGCAGACCTCGACCGTAAAACCCTGCCAGAAAACTGCACTTCACCTTTTAAGCCTTCCTCCTTGGCATTTTTCTTCACACTGTCTTCTTTATCATCTTCATTAACCTCCACCAATCCCTCTTTTTTCTCAAATTCAACCTCTTTCAAAGAACATACTAACGGCTCTTCGTTTAAATCAAGAACCAGTAGCTTCAGATCATCCCCTTTATTTTCCACAATGTCTTGCCTTGGCAAAACCTCACTTTCATCAGGTTTAAACTGCAAACAGCTAGTTTCGAAGCCCCCTCCCATCTCCTACAGAACCTTAAATTGGTTGCTCTTTTTTTTTTTTCTTCGCTCACAAAATCCCCTCACTGGATTGCATATCAACACAAAACAGTAAACAAGTCACATTGGGTTTCACTTTGACAACAGAAAATTTGACTGCCCAAACTACACAACAGGATCTAGCAAAAACTCTAAAAATCAAGGCCCTGAAAATTCAAAAACCAGGAGAAATCAATAAAAATAATTATTATTAAAAAAAAACGTGCCAGAGTGTCGTGTCAGAACCGGCGGAGATCATGAACCTTACCCCAATGCAGCAGATTGAACGGAATCTTACCGTCCTATGGCGTCGTACAATACTATAGAGAGATAAAGGCGAAGGTCATTCTAATGGCGTTTCAAATCTTTTGGGAATTATTTGTTGGGGTTTTAGAGAAAGAGAGAATTGGGTTTTTTGGATTTCAAGGTCTCTAGACTGGGGCTCTGCTTTACTACGGCTTATTGGTGGTTTGGTTGTATGCACCAAACCACTATGTTGGATGGGTAAAATTGTCTTTTCGAATTGTATCTTCATTTTTATTTTCCCTCCATATTTGCGCACATTTTCTCCTTCTTCCTAAATTGAAAATCAAAACTTGCTTTATCCAAATATTAAATTTTAATAAATCCAAAAATTCTTTCCTTCTTTAACCCACAATTCTAATAGCAGACCTTCAAAACCAGATTTTGAAAGAAACCTAACCGTTAGATCTTAGTTACTGTTATCTGAACTATTAAAATTAATCACTGTTAATAAAAATAATTAACCCTACAATTGAAAGAATCTTGTTAATTGAGTTTTAACTCAATACAAAGAGACGTAAATTCGAATGTGCGGAATACATGCAGGAGAGAATGGATAAAGGAATTTAGGTTTTGAATATATTGGTCAATCTTTGGTTTTAGTCCCTTTAGTTTGTTAAAATTGTAGATCTTATTAAACATAATTTGGTTACTCTATTTTTATAATATCATTAATTAATTACAATGATTTCACAATTAATTATTTGACTTAAAAGTATTGACTAGATTTTTTTTAATGTCGATATTATAAAATATAAAATAAAAAATCAAATTACGTCAAATTAACTAAATTTTGAAATTGAACCTACTAAAGGGATTAAAAGCAAAATTTAACCAATATATTCAAAATCTAAATTCCTTGTCTTTTTTGGTTTCTTCCGTCCCTACATGCCTCGTGTTTTTTTAAGTGAAAATGAAAACATTCATAATCCTTATTTCCAAAAATGAAAAAAAAGAATATTTCATACTCCCAATCCAGCTGTCTAGCAGGTCGGGATTACAAGTTTTTTTATAAATTAGTCTTATGGAATCTGTACCCTTTATATAAAAGCATTTAATTGAATTTATGTCTTAAATATTAATTCAGTTTAATAATAATTAAAATATTTTTACCTTTTTTAAGTAGTGTTTGAAAAATCTTCTAATAATTAGATTTAGTGTAAGTTTGGATGCACAGTGGGTTACAATATGTTTAACTTATTTTTCGTCTCACATTACAGTATCGCTACAGTATCTAATCTCATTGTCACTGCTGTTTTTACACTAACCCCAAACTCACTCTTGATTTTTTTATTAAGGTAGATTTGGATGCACAATGAGTTTACTTGCAATTACACAATTGTGGCAAGCTTAAGTAATTATTGTAATTTGTGGATCCCACTGAGTGTAATTAGAGCACTCCAATTACACTTTTCAAATCATAAAGGAGGGTGAGAATTGGAGTAACTACATGTATGAGTGTTTTGGATGATTGTGGACAAAAAATTCTTATATTATAAATTTTTATCATACTAATAATTTGTTATAGTAATTAATATTTTTTTAAAATTATAAATTATGTAACTGTGTAATTACAATTTGTATTACCAAACATGTTGTAGAGAATTATGATGTAATTATACTCTATCAGCCAAACACGTTTAAAGAATTATAATTCTTTGTAATTACAATAGAGTGTAATTACTATTACTACCCTAGTAATTACACTTGCATTCAATTACATTGTACTACCCAAACAGACCATTAATATCTTTGATATAAAAAAGGTAAACTATACCATTAATCACTAAACTATGAGTAAGTTTTCGTTTTGGTCATTTAGCTAAAAAATATTACAATTTGGTCAAGAAAATTTTCGATTGTTTTTAGTCACCCGACCACTAAGTGGCACTTTTTTAGTTGGCAAATAACAATTTTAGTCTTCAGGCTTTATACTTTGTGCCAATTTGATCCTAATTATATATTAAAAAAAATTAGAAATTTCTAAGAATAGATAAAAATTTAAAAAAAAATAGATCAAGTGAGAAAAACGAGAGAAACTTATTTTTAAACCCTCCAAAATTTCTCTATATTATCTATATAAAAATATCTAATACCCATTTTGTTAAAAAAAACACACGAAAAAATAAAAACGTTAAGCAAATTTATTGGTTCTCTGTTTTTTACCTCTTCTGTTTTTTAACATAGCATTTTCGTTATAAGAAAATAAAATTTTAGAATATAATTTATTTTTACAATTTGAGTTTTGAAAGTAATTTAAATGAAATGGAATTTTGAATTGATTTTGAAAAAGAAAACTTTGCGGTACATTTTGTATATTTTTATTTTTATTGCTAAAAAAATGGAATCAAAATCAATTTGACAAGTCTCTCTAATATCAGTTAACAATATTCTTCAAAGACATGGAACTCAACTTGAAGATATTATTAATTTGGTCTTGAGAAACACTAGGAAAACATATAATGATCTTTTTTTTTGTTATGTTTTTAATTTGCTATTAGATTCTATTGAATGATAATTTTATTTATTTCCCATCCATATTAGTTCTTCAATAACAACATATTTAAGATTTTACTTTTCTAGAACTTTTACAAAGAATTTTCTATTTTTAAATAAATTTGAGTGTTTATACAATTTTTATATAGAATCATGATCAAATTGACCAAAAAATATAAAAATTGAGGACAAAATTTGTTATTATACCAACTAAAAGATTGCAACTTAGCAGTCGAGTGACAAAAAAAGTTGAAATCATTAGTGACCAAATTGTAACTTTTTTTAGTTAAGTGACAAAAACAAAAACTTACCCATAGTTTTGTGACTAATAGTGTAGTTTACCCTATATGAAAAATAGAAAAATAAACACACATTATAGAATTTAAACTTAATACACTTATTTTCAACATCTATATCTTATCATTTGGGTAAACTACACCAAAGGCTACTCAACTATTAGTAAGTTTACGTTTTAGTCACTTAACTTCAAAAGGTTATAGAATGGTCACTGACCTATTTGAAAATTTACTTTTAAGTCACCGGGCTATTAAAACCGTTGTTGTACGACCTTCTTTGTTTGCACTACCTGCGCCAATCCAAAACTCTCATTTTTATTCTCTTCTACAGTTCAATTTTCTTTTCATGAAATAGTTTTGAATGTATACGAACCAAATTTCAAATAACTTTATAAATATATTTGTTAAATGAGTTTGTGTTTTCAAGAAAGCCTCATTTAATTTTTGTATTAATTAGTTTATAAATATATTTGTTACATAATTTTATGTTTCCACCTATATTGTAAGTGTATCATAATTTAATATTTATTATGTGAATGAAAGAAATAAAAATAATATAAAAATATTTAAGCAATGATTTCTTTAAATAAAACAATAATTGTTCATAAAGTGATAAAAATGTAATTAACATTGTGAATTAGATTTTTGTTAGGTTGATAAGATTGAGATTTTATAGCTTTGTGCACCCAAGTTTAAATATTTAAGAGAGTGGTTTTTCTTTATTTTATTTTAAAATAAGCTAATTTGCTTATATTGTTATAAAATAAAGACAGACGGGGAGAATAAAGAACAAAGAAAATATGAATGCGATAGAGAATGTGCTTTATTGATCAATTAGAGTAATTATAATGTTTTATCAGAGTCTCTATTTATAGGAATAAGAAGTATAAAAGAAGTAGAGATCTAATTCTAATAACTATTAGAATTTAAAGTACATTAAAACTTTATCTTGATCATGATGGACATCCACTTAATAAGATATTCATAACACTCCCTCTAAGATGCCCATTGGTAGATAATGTGCCTCGTTAAAACCTTATTAGGAAAAACCTAGTGGGATAAAAACCTAATGAAGGAAAAAGAGTACACAATCTATAATACGTATAATATGTTGTCTCATTAAAAACCTTACCAGGAAAACCCAATGGGACAAAACCTTGATTAAGAGAAAAAGAGTGTAACGCGTATTTACTCCCCCTCATGAAAACATCACATATTTTCTCATATTGTACGTATTCAATCTTGAATAATAGTTTTTCAAATGACTATTTGAATGTATTGCTAACCATTTATATCACCATTCTTTTAAAAGTCATGAGTGAGGGAAATTTGGGGAAATATATTTTGATCGCTTCAGGAGATTCAACAATAATCATAACAAAATTTAATCATGATTCTTATATAAAAACACAAATCGGTATTTTGGATCATTTTACAATCCTCCTTCAACTACTCAAATTTATCACATATGTTAAAATTATTTCAATTCATATAAATGAATAATCTCCCGAGAATTTCAATATGCTTCTAGCATTCTAAATCCTTCAAGGATTTTAATATCAACTTTACTATATATTGATTTATAAAGGTTGTAATAACAACTATTAGACGCAAGTTAATCTTTTATGATTTGTCAATTTAATAATATATCTAAAGGTTATTGCATCCACCACAAAAGAATATTATATCTTTTCATAATCAATACCAGTACTTAGCGAAAAACTTTATATTTTTATTCCGCTTTTGCAAAACTACTTCATTTGCACTCTCATTGACTTTATACCTTTAGATATTTGGACTATTGGTCCAAAAACTCCACGAATTTAATTGTACTTGAGTTGCGTCTTTTTATTTTGATCAATTTATTCCATATCTATATTTCTCAATAGATTTATTCAAGATCCTCCTTTTATTTCATTATTTCAATAATAATAGTGCATGCAAAATCATTGTCAACCACTTTTATTATTCGGATCTACATTTTCTCGAATTGACATAACTTATCGAGATCTCTTATTTTCATTATTTTAAAATTCAGTTTCAGGTACCTGAATCTCTTTTGAAGTTTTACTTATTAGTTATGTCTTGGGTCTCTTCTGGAGCACCCGCCTCCACTATATGACCATCTAGAATAATTTTCATCTTTGGAACCGATCAATCTATTATTTATTCTAACTGATTGTCCTACTGGGACTTTGATTCAAATTAAAATATTAGATGGTATATAACACTTGGTTATTCTCATTAAAGTTGTAAATACATCTAACAGTTAACTTGTAATGAGTTATCATTATTGAACTTCTGGTTCAATTACTTTCCCCCTAACTCATTACAAGTTATTGTTTCTCTCCCCCTAATATTGGGAAAACTGACAACTCATATCACAATTAAATCTCGAACTAATTGCTCAAAAATATTATAAGAAGACTCATATAAATATATATTCCCAATCTCTTATTATGACATGTGCGTTGTGGTGGAGCAGTTGGAACATATACTGCACATTCAAAAACTGTAAGATGGGAAATATTTGACCAAAAATCAATTGTAATGAGGAGTATTTATAATTTATTAGCTTGATGCATACAGCATATAAATCAACGTAATCTCATGCTAAAATAGAAAGTTTAGTTCTCATAAGTAATGATTTAACTATTAGTTGGAGGCGTTTGATAAACAATTTTATCCCAATTGACATGCAATAATCATTGAAAACTTGGTATGTAAACTCACTAACATTAGCAAGATGAATTATTTTAATTGCATAATCTGAAATTAATCATTTAAACAAGTAATCTCGCAAATGACAGGTTGCGAGTTGATAACGCATGTGATTATTTTGTAGATGCATCTACCAAAATCATATAATATCAAAACCATCTACATGGTGGATGAATAAGCCCATATTCATTTCAGAAATGCAAGACATTAAATCTAAACTTTAGCTAGTGAGTTTCTAAAAACCAATTTTTATTGAGAACAAGCAACAAATGAGAATTCTTTAAATTAAAAAATCTTCTGGTTCTTTAATGGATGTCCATATGAATTCTCAATTAATTTTTGCATCATATACGATCCAGGATGGTCTAACTGGTCACACCAAGTAATAAACACATTTGTATTAGTAAACTTCTGGTTTACTTTAACATGTGTTTCAATTGTACTAAATTGTAACAAATTGATAATTTTATTATCATTATTTTTAATTTGTATCTACATTTAAGTATTATTGTGACATTTATTACTGGAAATGTCTAAATCAATGTGAAGTCTATAATGTCACTAAGTCAACAAAATAAATATAATTTTCAAACAATTATATGCAATATTCACTTAAGGGAATATGCCAAAATCTTCAAATATTTAAAAAAAATGCAACTTCAAGTGCATCCAACCATAACGAGCTTTAGATACAATTATCATATTTTATTACTCATAAATAAATCTTTCAAAGTCAAACATTTTGCTTTCAACCATTTAATAGAGATGATGACAAAATAATATCACAAAGATAATCACAATCAATTCAATTTAATAACAAAAGTAATCAATAACTCAATCCTTCCTTTTTCTCATCCTTTCAAAATAGATATTTATCTTCATTCACAATCTCAATATAATATCTATTATAAATATCTTTTAAAACCAATGGATTAACCATCACAAGGTATTAATACATTAACTCTTCTAGAGCTTTTGACTAATTTTGTACCATTAAATATTGGAATAATATTTATTTGTTTTAGTACCAAATAAGATAAATATTTTCTATCTGTAATGAAAGAATTCATTATTACATTTTCATATCATTCATCAAAGAATATTAATAGAAACAAAATATTTGGGCATATGCCACATATGTGGCTAATAATCTTTCATATCACATTGATAACATAAGTTATCTTTACCATTTGAATAGTTATATTGAGAACTTTTATTGTTCTCTTATTTATTACTATGTTCCCACTTTTAGTGGTTCATGAGCATATCTTTTATTTTCTTTATGTTTACATTCACTTCGGGGAATGCAACAAATCTAGTAGGACGAACTTATAGCCATCCCAATAGATTCTTTATTTCATAATCACCATCGCAAACATGCGTGAGATTTCAAATAAAAATCTATCTATTTGTGTTGTCATGATTAGTCTCCAATTATAATAAACATGATATAATAAATAAAATATAGTAATATTTATATATATATATATATATATATATATATATATATACCTGAAGATCTTTAACATCATTACCATCACCTTGACTACTATCACAAGCATCCATTCTGAGATTGAATATTTTAACATCCTGAATATGAAGTTATAAGGGTGGAAGTTTAAGGTGAAAATGAATTTGATTTGTGGAACGACTTTGAAAAATTAGAGAATCATCGTGCTGATAACGTGTTATAAAATAAAGAGAGATGGGGAGAATAAAGAATAAAAAAAATATGAAAGCGATAGATAATGTACTTCATTAATCAAGTTGGGTGATTACAATGCTTCATCAGAGTCTATATTTATAGGCATAAGAAGTATAAAAGAAATAGAGATCTAATTCTAATAACTATTAGAATTTAAAAGTACATTAAAACTTTATCTTAATCATGATGGACATCCACTTAATAAGATATTCATAACATATATAACTTTTTTTAATATATTATTTTTGTTTTAAAATTTTGATTTTTTTTTGTTAAATTTTCAATTGAGTTAGTATTTGTTGACTCATGATATTCAAGATTATGGCAAACCCATGAATCCATAATAAGGGTGAAAAATAGAATTATGCAACAAATATATTTATAAAAAATTGATATAAAAATAAGGGTGAACTACCTAGTTAGCCACTCAATTTTTAGGATGTTTTCATTTTGGTCACTCGAAATGAAATCTTTGCAATTTATTCACCCAACTTTTAAGGTGTTTTCAGTTTAGTCACCCAAATGTTAAATCTCTAACAACAGTTAATTGTACATGCCACATCATGTTTACACTTTCATTTTGATCACCAACTTCTAGATCGCTTTCATTTTGGTCACAAAAAAAATATTTTTTTAAGTATTGATTAGGGTAAAAAAATTAAGGATTAAACTGAAAAAATTGGTAGAAACTAAAATAATGCATTAAAAAATTTATTTTTTCAACATCAAAATCAATTAAATAAATTATTGAAAATCTTATCCCTAAATAGTATCAGACTATTTGTTACTATAATATTAAAATTAATCAAATTAATTAATTTTTAATCTCCTTCTAAAATTTTAAAATTTATTTTATGTTTCTAAATTAAAATCAACTCAAATAACTCATCTTTAATAATTGTCTACAAAACAAAAATTTCTTTTAATTATATGATCTTGAATCTTTCATGATAAACTAAAAGTAAAGAAAAAAAAAATTATCTTCCATGCAAAAAAAAAAAAAACTCATAAATTTTTTTACCATTTCTTTACCCAAACGAAGAATAATCAATTAATTAAATTAATTGGAAGGATATTTTCTCAATTATATAACCAAAGGAAATTTAAGTTTCATAGGAAACTATTAAATATAAGTTATTTGAGTTGATTTTGTTAAGGATAATTTGGAAATGCAAAATAAAATTTAGAAAGAGAATAAATTAATTATTTTTTATATTATAGTAACAAATCAGTTGACATTATTAAGGGATAAAAATTTTCAACAATTTATTTAATTTATTTTTATGTTTTGAAATTTAAAACTTTAATATTAAAAAAATAAATTTAGAATTTTTGGCAATGAGATAAGTAAGAACAATTTGAAATATTTTGTGTATTATTTTAATTTCTATCGCTTTTTCACTTTAATCTTTGATCTTTTTTACCCCAAACTTAAAAAAAGATATTTTTTGGGTGACCAAAATGAATGCAACCTAGAAATTGAGTGACCAAAATGAAAGTGTAAATATGATGTGACATGTATAGTTAATCGCCATTAGAGATTTAACGCTTAGGTAATTAAAATGAAAGCACCTTTAATGTGATTAAAATGAAAACGCCGTTAGAGATTTAACGCTTGATGTGACTAAAATTAGATAAATTATTTAATAAAATAAAAAAATAATTATCATCAAGTTTTTACATTTATATTTACAATATTATAACATAAATATTATATTTGATGATATAATATAGGTTAAAATATGCCATAAGTCCATATACTCTTCGTAACAAACATTAAGGATTAAACATCAAATTGGAACATAAATGCATACATAAGTAATTGAATTAGACATGTTACATCCTTGTTAATAGAATAAATGATATAAATGTTAGTTTGATTATCAAATGGAATGTTGTAGGAGAATGAAATTCTTATAAATATGCAAATTGTTTTAATTGAAGTGTAGCATATTTGGATTGAATTCTTATATTGATTATGCTTATTTTGTGACTTAAAATATGAAAATTACCTCTGAGTGTAATTGCTTGGTGTACGGTTTGTTTTCTCCGTGCGTAGGTATGGTAGAGTCTAAATAGTTTGAGCAATTGATCCAACGTCCTACTAGTGATCCCCGACTCAGCAAAGTTTTTAAAGTTCTCTTTTGATTAGTATATGATATGTACCTAGAGTTTAAGCCGATTTTGTATCGAAAATGGTTGAATTTAAAACTTGGTTGCTTGATGTTGTTTTGAAGTATCATTTTGGCATATTTTAGCTTGAATGTAGTTGGCATATTGTTGTTTTGGTTATAATTGAAATGTAAAATATTATTACAAGTCTCCCAAACTTGTACCATGTTGATTTTTTATGGAAATAGTATATCACGTCGCGACGACATATCCCCAACGTCACGATGAGGAACAACTCAGGATTCACATTGCAACGTGTAATCGAGGTTACAACGAGACTTACTCATTATTTGCGACGCAACGAGGAACCCCTGACGTCGCAGCGTCAACCTGAGATTTTGAAATCTTTATGATTTGGTCTTAATTTGACCTCGAGTTAACATTAGAGCTTTCGTGAGCTCAAATAAGACTCATAAAGGTTTGTAAATCATATCATATTCATGAATTGCTCGTAATTAAATGTGTATTGGTATAAATTGATTATATTTGATTGTAGTTGCTCCGACAACGAATGTGACATCTTGTAGCTTGGACCCGATGGTTAGTTTGGGTATGGGATGTTACACTAGTCCTGCCTGGCCTTCTCTTAAATAAATGTTGTGCAAGGCAACAGGCTTGAGGTGCGACCCCCCTTGGCCTATGTTGCCGATTTTGCTGAGGTTGGCTAGGCATGATGCCCGACCACTCGTGCACCTCGTTCTTGGTTGGGGCACGATGCTCCAGCCACCTCACATGGGTGTTGCTCGCCAATCATTGCCTATGGCAGCTTTCTGCCCAACCGTTTATTGATCCACCACACTTTTTTTAGTTGTGCAAAAAATATTTAGGATTACAAAAAATACCTAGTCCGTTTTCGGCTCACATGAATTTTTTTTTTTTAATTTTACATAAATAAAAATAAATTTAAAATGATTCTAACTTGAAAATGATAGCCCATGATCTAATTACGAAGCCAAAAATATAAAAGCTTAAATATAGTTGATCCATTTTCTAGTAACCACAACTTTTTTAAAAAAAAAATCTTGCCAATAAACCTGCAAGACAATTAACTCTAAGAATATCTTCAAATAAATCTAAGAAAAGTCATGAACTTTCAAGATATACTTCTAAGTTTACTCAATCTAGTTCAATCTTTTCAAAATAGGGTAGTTGATTTCTTTAATCTAATCCAAATCGATTTTCTAGACAGATATCATACATAGACTCGCACACAATGTATGTAAAGATCAAAACCAGTAATTTTATTACCAAAATTTGTCAACAAATTTATGAGTTAAGAAATGCTCCGTACTAATGGGCACTATTTTGGCATTGCTGATTCTCATAAACTGCTTCAACAATATTTATTTTTTCTTAAATTCATCTGTAATTCTTAGCAGGGGATTCTTTTTTAAAAAGAAAAAAGTTGTTAACGGAAATTTTGTTTAATGAATTTGAAATTGTTTTTGTTTGTGATAAGGTTTACTTTTGCCCTAAATTTAAATCCTTCTGCTTAATCAGTCAATAAATATTATTTGAATTTTAGTGAGAATATCGAAAATGAATTTACATTAAATCTATTTATTTAATTTTTAAATTTTTTTATAATTATCATAAAAAATAACGAGATGAGTACTTTTTTTCAATAATAATTGCGGACTGAATTTATTGGGAAAAGATAGGTACAAAACAAATTTAAAATCCTTGAGACAAAATCTTAAAAGACCGAAAAGTAAAATAGCATTCAATAGCAGAAGAAAAATTTTAGAGAAATAAACCAACCATCTCCTCTCTTCAGCAGAACTTGAACTCAATCGGCACCAGTCTCCATGACCAGCATCATAAAACATTGAGGAAAACCAGAAAAGAAAAGGGAAAAACAGTTTAAAGATGATTCCTCAAAAACTTCGCATGCACTACTAATCATCAAGGTGGAAAGAGGCGAGTAACTTGAATAAGCTGATGTGATACATATATGTTTTATTTTATTTGGTTAAAGTATTAGATAAGTGAACCTCAAGTTGTAGCTTATTGATCGAATGTTTAATTATCTTAAGAATAGATTGAGTTTAAATCATCGTTGTAAAAAATATTAAATAAGTAAGACATATGTATTATTCTATAAAATATTATTTTTGCCTTTAATGAAAAAATTAAACCTTGAAAATTTTATAGCACTATGATATTTAATGAGTTCGGATATTTAAACAACAATTTATTTATTTTGGATTTAGATTTAAATGGTATATTTAAATTTAATACATATAATAAATATATAATATCAAATATTAAAGAAAAAAACTAATAAACTATTGGAAGAAATTGACAATGGATTTCTCCCCCAAACATTTCGATTGAGTTCGAATATTATAATTATCGTTTTTGAGAAAATTTTACTTAAATACTACCTTGACGCGAATAGGATTTAAGCTAATAACTTAAAATAGATCAACAGATTTGTATGGTTGTAACCATTATCTTATATTGTTTCTTATATTTTTGTAACTCTTTTGTTATGCTTTTATGCAATAGTTTTCATTTTTACACATTACAATACTCAGAATTTTCCTTTTCCAAATATTTCTAGCTTTCCAATTTTCATGATTAAAAGTGCCTGCTAATCTGTTATTAAGATCAGATTTAAGCAATCTTCTTAGAGATGCCATTTAAGCATGCCAATGGGTATATCACCTTGTGATATTATCCAAATATGAACACTAATTAAGTTTGGAAAAGCTAATGTATTGGATATTGACCTGTTTCCCGTAGCTCACCGATAATGATCTTAGCCCAGTCCTCAACAATAGGACATAACAAAATATTTTAATTAAAATGTCTAAGTTTAATCATTAATTGGCCCAAGTTGAGTGCCAAGATCTGCCACCCACCAAGATAAAGCAAAGGGCTGATATTAGTGCTAAGAAGAAGAAACCTGCGTTGGATAATGAACCAATGGTTGGCCCGGATGGCCGGATATATAAGTTGTGGTGGTGCTTTGAGGCCTGTTGAAGCCGAAGTGGGAAGACTGGACTGTCATTTCATTGTCTATACTATTTCTGTTCATAATATTAAATGCTTTTAGAGGATCAAAGTACTGTCTCCTGAGTGGAAAATTTACTGAGCAGTTTTTATCTTTGCTCTGCATCATGATTCGTACACATTTTACATGAATACTTCAAATATTTACAGCAGAGTTGAGACAAATTTTGTGTCTTTTTTTTCTTAGATGATTGAGTACTTATATAATAATGTTCTTTTAGGACATTGACATGATTTGAAACTGTTTCAAGAAATGGACCCAGCTGTATAAATCAATTCCAACAGTGGTTCTGAAGATTAATACAAAGCAAAGTTGTTGGCCCCAAAATTATGTTGCAGAAAAGACTAAACAGAAGCTTTAGTTTTCATAATTGTCATTAGTTAGCCATAAACATCAACTTCTTAAATGAGCGGTGGGTATTTTCAATCCAGCTGGTCAAAGGAAAAAAAAAACATACATGTGAGATGCATGCATATTGATGTTTACATAACCATAGGCTTATGGGTCATGCATTTTAGATGATTTGGAGCTCTCAGCACATGGGAATGAAGGTGATTTCAAAAAGGGTGTTCGAGTTTATTGTTTGTTTGTTTTTTTTTCTTTTATTTGAACCTGTTTAGTTAGCCAACAAGAAGGACATAATTGCAGTGGCTAGGAGAAATGAGGAGTTCTAATAATTACTCATTGAAACCGGGGGACAAGCAAACAAGAGTGAAAAAAAGGCATAAACCCCATTTCCACCACTCAAGAATTGTGCTTTGTTATAGGAGGAGAGAGGAACCTAAAGCTAATAATATAGAATTATGACAATTCCTGTCGTCATATTTTAAGATTTAACCTGATTTTCATATAATTTGCTATGCTAAATTAAATTAATCCAAATTTGGTTTCTCAATTAAAGTGATCCTGTTGTGAGTACATATGTACACTGTTGTTCTTGAAACAACACTATCATTGATGTACTCATGTTTTTTAAAAGTCAGTAGAAAAATGGGGGATTAGGCCCTGACATGATGAGTTTGTGTATAAATTCAACGAATTAGTTGTTTATTGGTGGGGGCAAATATTTTATTATTTTAGTTAAAAGAAAAGTTTTGCTTGTTCCTGGAGTAAAGGACGAGATAAGGTAAAATGATATAAGTTTGGTTAAACAGGACTTGGTTTTGGTGTCCAATCATCAGAGCCAAATTTCTGCCTTTGTAGCCATTCTCAACCACTGCATGTGATTCACCACCACTTCCTTAGTATGGCATGTTTGATACTTGTAGTTTTTGAATTTAAATGCAAAAGGTAAGGCTATTTAACCAATCAAATTCTACCCTGAAAATGATATACAAAGAGATGAACCTCATTTATGGTAAATACAAGTTTCTGATGCAAAATGATGGTTTCCATTTTGAAAGATTTTCAAGTATTTTGGGATTCAAGAGGCAATGAGTCATCATAGTCAAAACCCAAAAACTTTAGCCATACTTCTTTAGCTTCCCAACAGCCACATTTAATATGTATTGTATCCTCTCTTACTACTTTCACTATCAATTAAATTTCTAGCTTTTTGGTTCACAATGTATATAATCCGATCTCTCTATGCCAGCCAAATGAAAATTTTAACTCATAAATAAAAGCAACCCTGACCTGATTAGGAGTGGCTCTTACCTGGTTAATAATCTGCTCAGGCAGTAAATTATTTAAAAATGAAAAATCAACATTCGAATTAATAAAAAATGTTGGTGTGTGGGGATAAAAATAAACTTATAAAAAATTAACAAAGACACCAAGACTTGTATCAATGTCATTTTTTTAAAGTTTTTTTCGCCCTCACCTATATTTTGGTGTACAAAAGAGCTACTGGAAAATGAACATTGAGGATACAACTAAGCTGCCTACGTTTGTACTGACGAAAACAGTCCACTGAATATTGAGTGGAGCATATCAATTTCTATCTGTAGAAATTCTTTATAGAACAATCTAAGAATAATAGAAAATGGACAAGAATCAAAAGAAATAAAAGTTCCTATAATTTTGGTGCATCCAACAAATGAAATTTGACTCCTTTTTATAGGAGTTCTTATGTCTCTTCATAGAGACATAACTATTCAAATGGATAATTATATTTTTTAGCAATAAATATAATTACTCAATAGATATTTACTTGAATAATTACGACAATTTGTTATTAATTAAGTGCTATAACTTCTGATAACAAGAGACACAACTCATCACTATGAATAGTGACAACTCTTGGTTAATAACCAAGTGACATAACTTTTGGATCACTTGTAACTTTTCAATTATAACTATTGGAACATTATAAATATTTTCAAAATGTTCCAACAAACCGATAAATTCAACTACCCTGGTTCCAAATCTTGAGTGTAATGTTGAATTAAACGTGACGAAGTTCACCTATCTAGCCAAAAATGAACTTTGGAACCATCACCTACTTTCGATCAAAATCATTTACCAATAACCTCCGCACCAATAATACTCTTCTAAGTATGTGGATGATTGCTAGTTCGATTCACCTAAAAAAAGCTCTCAATAGAAAGATACTTCGTTTGAATCACTTGTACCCATAACTTTGTCAACTTCAATGATTAGCCTCCATTTTAAATTTACAAGCAATACTAAATTCTATTCCCCCATTACTTTCTAACCTAGATCACTCACCTTAGTTCGCAAACAACTAGATCACTCACCTTAGTTCGCAAACAAAGTACTTCCCAATTGACAAAGTGTACAGCATCCAATGTAAATCTCTATAAAAAATTGCACCAAAACTTATCAATCTGATCTTAAAACCAAGGAGGAATTGTGAAGTTTGCATGGTATAGGTTAGTAAGGTTACAACTAACAATTTAGAAAAAAACTAGTCTCATAGCCAATGAAAGCTGGTTAGCTTTCCAATTAGCAAATTTCGAGCCTTTTCAAAAAGATACCAATACATTTTTTTGTCACTATCCCATGTATAAAATGTACTCTCAAATATCTACTAGATTACTTGTCAAAGATATACTTGTTAGCCAACTCACTATCCTAACATTCTCCCTTGAAAAGTTTATTTAACCCAAACAAATTCGATTCATCAAAGGCTAGCTGACTAGCTAAACCACAAAATAAATTCTTTTAAACACTCATGAATCAATTTAATCTAAGTATCCCAAATAGAAGAAAATATAATCAAATCATCAGCAAAAATACATGGGATATACTAAGTCCTCCACAACTTGCTCGAATAAGCTTTAATTTTCCCCTTTCAATCTTATCTTGTATAATATGAATCAAACGCTCCATACCAGAACAAATAAGTATGATGATAATGGATCTCTTTGCCTAAACCCCCTAGAAGGCCTAAAAGAGTCTATAACTTCTCTATTTCACAAGATCTGAAAGAACCTTAAACTAACACAACTCATAATTATCCATTAAAATATCTTGAACGAACTCCCAATTCATCTTAGTATATGCATTATTCAATTCAATCTTTAAGGCTATTAAACCCACTTTACCCTTCTTCCTTCTCATTGAGTGGAGCATTTCTTGAACAATCACAATATGTTCTATAATTTGTTGACCTAGAATGAAACTACTTTAATTAGGAAAGGTTAACAATGAGAGCACCATTTTAGTTGATCAACAATAATATTAAAAAATGACTTTATAAATAACATTACAAAGACTAATCGAGTGAAGTTGACTCATATATTATGGCATCTCCACTTCCAAAATGAGTGTAGTAAAGGTATTATTAATTCTTTTTGGAACAACCCTTGAAATGAATGTTTCTCTCACCAAGTGAATGACTTCTTTGCCAACAGTATACCAATTATGTTGAATAATAGAGCTTGGAAATCATCTAGACTTGGAGCCTTATTTATAAGTTCCTATACTAAATACAACCTCTTTAATTTCTTCTTCAAAAATTGTTTTATGCAAACCTTTAGAGCAAGAAAAGATAAAAGATAGGAAATTAACCTCAATTTTTTATCTTTTGCTCGAACTCATTGATTCATTATATAAATCCTTATAAAAAATTAACCTCTTAAGTTTTTTAGTTCAATTTGATTAACCACCCAATTTCCCTGTCCATCTTTAAGAGCTTGAATTTTCCTCTTTTTTTTTTGGTGCTCTCCATGTCCTTTTTATGGTCCATGTTAATGGTTCATATTTTCCCCTTACACTAATGTTGTCTCCAAAGTTCGGACTTGTAACACCCCAAACCCGACCTAGAAGTTAGGCCCGAATCTGGCGTGTCACATTGAAGTGTTTTTCCAAACCATGTTTTCATTGAAAACCCTTCTTGTTTAAAACTTGAGTAAATCCCAGTTACGTTAGTTTATTTTTAAAACATGGTACATTGAAAAATTATTGGTTTTATTCCCAAAACATCTTTTCAGTTGCGGAAGCAAATTTTGAAAGTAATTGATTTACGAAAAAGATTAAGTCACGAAACCATTTCGAAAATGTTGCGAAAACGTAGTGTTGTTTTAAAAGCAGTTAACATTTTGGAAAACCGTGATTTACTTCTAAACAGATATAATTCAAAGTAAATAAAAACCCAAAGTTAAAATTCAGAAAATTAAAGAGGCCTTATTACAATCCAAAGCAAACTACTTGAATGTAAGCAATCAAAACAGAAAACATAAAAAGTGTGTGGCCTTCTCCGAGTCCCTCGCAGCACCAATCCGTCTAAGGCTGGGGATTACCTGCACAATTAAAAACGAGGTGAGTTTACGAAAACTCAGTGTGTAATCCCCTTACTAGAGTAACAGTCAGTATACAGAAACAGAAACTTAAACAGTCTGGGCCAAAGCCCTTTTAACAGAATAGTACAGTACAGATCAGAGCATACATGGGTCAAAGCCCACTACAATATCACTTGGGTCACAACCCATAACAGAATCAATTGGGCCTAGCCCAAACCAATAACAGAATAAGTGGGCCTAAGCCCAGTACAGTGACAGATCTCATAACAGATATGCAATAGTATAAGGATGCATCCCACCCCGATCCAGCCAACACACCACCCGTACCAACCCTACACTTACTTAAGGATAAAATCGACCCACCCAGCCAGCACACCACTGTTAGCACCGGTTTCGACCCTAACTGAAATCGCAGCAAAGCTGCTAGTATATATATACGGCTCTAAGCCTTCAGTAGCGATATTATAATTGGCACAAAGCCATCAGTAACTGAATTATGTTTGGCACATAGCCATCAGCGACGGTAATATAATCGGCACACAGCCTTGGGTAAATATGATCGACACAGAGTCATCGGTATATATGTTAGGCACATAGCCACGGGTAAATACGATTGGCACAAAGCCATAATCAAGATGGTACAGAGCCATGTTTAGGTTGGCACAAAGCCATAATCAGATTACGCGGCTTTAAGCCGTCCGTCGGTCCACAGTCGTCTCGGACGACCCATGCGACCTTAACAGATCAATACTGGATCCATAGTCGCCATGTGACCCTATCAGAACTTCCTCCATATCAATGTCCCAACCCCATGAATATGTCGTGTATGTCATGCTCAATCATCACACGTATATGCAAAATGGCCATGCTCAGTATCAGTCATTTAAACATATTTTAAAAGCATATCAGTCATACAACCATAGTCAAATTAGTTAAAACATAGTCATGCATTCACAGTTAAATTAGTTATAGTCCTAATCAGTCATTTACTCGCAAGGGCAAAATAGTCATTTTACCCTATAAGGGTATTTCGGTAATCCTACCCTTCAGGAGTATTTCGATAATTATACCCTACGGGGTATTTAGGTATTTTTGCAAATCGAGGGTATTTCGATAATTTCACAAATTGAGGGTATTTCAGTAATCTTGTAAACCAAGAGTATTTCAGTAATTTTGTAAACCAAGGTATTCTAAACAGAGATAACGATGCGAATGGGCTTAGGGCCATTCTCAGCCCAAATGGGCCCACACGCTCGTGTGGCCCATTTAGCCAAAATCTAGCCACAGATATGAGATTCACATAGTCCATTCCAATATTTACTACACAATCATACAACTTATCCGATTGGGCCCACGGGTCTATTAGCCCCACATGACCCCTTTCGGCCCATCGTGGCCCAAACAGCCTAAACCCACAAGAACACTCATGATAGCCTCAACTATCGCGTCGAAGCTCCCACACGTGCGCTCGCATGCTCGTGTGGCTACCATCGTCGTGTGACCGGCATTTTGGCATTTGCCGCTTTACAGCTAGAGTAGTGCGAAATACACACCTGATAGGAATCTGGAGTTAATCCGCGCTCCGAACATTCTTATGCCCAAACGCCAACCAAGGTATGCTTACTCTCCTCATAGATTGCTCTATTTAAAGCCAGCTTCTCGCCTACTCTCATGCTAGCTTCCCGATGTGGGATCCCTCCATCAATCCTCCAAAACCGTCCCAATTGCAAAATAAATATCCCTTTTTGCTTGCAATGGGATTCGAACCCTTGCCCTCTCCTATGCTCCAGACGCTACATGCCACCACAACACAAGCTCCTTTTGTAACTTAAAACATGCGCAAATATTTATAAAACCTATGTGCCAGTGTCCAAATTCTTATAAGAGCCAAAAATTAAAGAAATTCTGCAAGAGCCAAGATTTGAACCCAAGCTCCCTTACACCCTTAATGACGCCACAACCACTAGGCCACATGCTTCCTTGTATCATTTTTTTTATCAAAATAATTTAAAAGGCCTATATCCAAGCATCCAAGGTTTTATTCACTTAAAACCAAAATTTTTGCTAAAGCCCAGGTTTTAACTCAGGACTTTTCCAACACTTCTCAAGACCCTTAATCACTGAAGTAGACATTTAATAGTGTCATTTCCTTGCACAATTAAATACTTATTTATAGCTTCCTTATGGACCCATACTCAAGGCCCAATACTTCTAGGCCCAAATACGGGGCGTTATAGGACCTGTATTTTCCATTGGAGTGCAATGTGCCTTACCACTACACCCAACACTTTTTGGTGTTATTTTGAGACTAGTAAGATTTGAACCTAGTACTTAATAAGTTTATTAAAACTATTTAACCATTACACCACAATCTTTTTTTATAAGGACTAAAGTAAGAAAATACGAGGTATTCCTATTCCCTTCATATAACCATTTAGTCCAAGCTTTTTGAAACCAAATAAACTCCTCTTATTGCAATTCATACTTGAGTTTGGTTAAGAATACATTATCAAAATCATATAATTTCTCTTTAACGCCTTTTAGTCAAGCTAAAATTATTTTACATTTTTAAAAATATTTCCAAAATGAAATTGATTCCATGTTCTCAAGTCAATTGTCATTTCAACTAGCTTTTCCGACGATCCCTTATTTGACTTCTCTCTAGGTGATAGAGAAAAGCTCTGCACATCAATCAAAATAGGATAATGATCAGATTTTACACGTGGTAAATCAAACAAGACCACGTTCTAAAATATAAGTTTCCACCCTAAATTAGAATAGGCTTTATCAAGCGTTTCCTAGATAAAATTGTTGAAAAAATCAATTTAGAAAATAGTGTCAAATGCACAACGAAAATTTATTTATTTTTTTTCTAAAACTTAAGCCTTGTGGTGTTTATATTAATAAACTTAAAATCAAATTAGTATTTGTGTTTTGAGCGAGGCAATCTAGGTTATTTTTTGGTTTTCTACCAAAGGATCTTCTCTGCTATCATCGAACCTCGACTTGCTTAGAATGTGGACTCTAACTTCACGAATTGATTGCACAGAATGAAAACTTGAATTAATTCTCTCTACGAGAAACAGAAAACTTGAGCTCTCAAGAAAATAAAATTTATTTTCTAAATAAATTGTCACTATTTTCTGACAAAATAATGTCGTTCAAAATATGAATAACTAGTGTAATTTTGGCTCATCCCATAGTTTTTATTTATAGGGAAAAGTTACAAGAGTTTTATTTGAATAAAAGGTAATTAAATAATAATAGTTTAATAGAAAAAAATACAATATTATCTTATAGGGAATAAGGGGGTGGCGTGTAACAGCCCGGTTTTAGCTAAATCAGAACAGTGGTTTCGGAACCACAAATTCGAGGTCAAAAAATTATTTTAATATTATTTTATGTGTTTACCACATGGCAACATGTATGGGTGAAAATTTCGTGAGCTAATTTTATCGTTTAATAGCTCAAATTGAGAAAAAAAGACTAAATCGCGTAAAATACAAAAGTTGCATTCTACTAGTTAAAGGTGTCTAATTGCTATGATTTATTAAATGAAAAGTCCTTATGCTGATATTAGACCATTGATAGTGAAATTTGACATAAATGGGCATGTATTTGATGTTTTAAATGTTATTTTAATTAAGGTTAATTTGGTAATTAAATAAAACAATGTATATTAAATAAAACAAAAGTCGAAAACATGTTCATCTTTGTTTATTTCAACCAAAAATAGAAAATAAAACCTAGAGTTGGGGAGCTTTAAGTTTCGACACCTTTGAAGCTTGATTAAGGTATGGTTTTAGTTTGATTTTTGATGATTTTTACGTTTTTGAAATCGTTGTTTTATATTCTGGCTAGCACATGCCTTAATTTTTGAAGTCGTCAATGATTTTGTGAAGTTCCATTGATGAATTCTTGAGCTTTTGAATGTTTTATGATGAAAAATGAATATTTGTTAATAGTTACACAAGTTTTGTTAAGTGATTTTTGACAAAAATGTCAAATAAGGATTTAATTGTGAAAAGTGTAATTGAGGGGTTGAAATGTGAAAGAAATGAAAGTTTTGGGCTGCTAGGGAGCTATATGAAATTAGGCTAGGCTTGGGTTTAATGAAATTTCATGAATTTTGTGTATTTGTGAAATACGAACTAAATTGTAAAAATATAGAACTTTAGAGGCTAAAGTGTAAAAATGCTCAAATATGTGTTTGTGGACTGAATTAAATGATTTGATGAATAAATGAGTTAATTTTGAATGTATATAGATGAAGAACGAAAAAAATTAGATTTAGATCGGGGAAAATCAAAGGTTATCGAATAGTCGATCCAGTCCGTTTATCCTGAATACAAGGTAAGTTCATATGTAAATAAATGTCTTAAAATTGACTTATATATTTTTAATTGTCATTGAACTGCTATGAATGTTGAATGATCAAATATGAGCAAGAATCGACAAGGTTACAATATCCGGAAGTCTCGTACGAACCTCAGGAATAGTATAGGATACGAATGTCATGATATTATGATTATCGAGATGTGATTATGTGTAAGACCATGTTTGGGACATTGGCATCATTATGTGATTACGTGTAAGACCATGTCTGGGACATTGGCATCGTTATTTGATTTTGTGTAAGACCATAGCTGTGCTATCGGCATCGATATGTGATAACATGTAAGACCATATCTGGGATATGGCATTGTACGAACTATATGTGATTTCCGAGTATCCTTAACAATTCCAAAAGGTTCAACGGGCAAAGTCAAGTCGAGAAAGAATGTGTGAATGAGTTAAGTGACTCAGGTACGTATGAGATTTATACAAGTATTGAAAAGGGAAGTATTTGATAAATTCACTTATGATATTGAATATGTATACATTGGGAAAGGTTTGTGAGCTTATATGTGTTTACTCATAGTTTGCCTATTGATGGAAATGATGTTGATTCATGTTGTAATTTTATTTGTATATGGCTTACTAAACTTTTAAAGCTTACTTTGTGTGTTCTTTCCCTGTTTTATAGATAATTGAAGCTAGCTCGGACTCAGGGATCATCAGGAACATCATCACACTATCGATCAACTTGTTGGTACTTTTAGTGCTTTGTAAATATAGTATATGGCATGTATGGGCTGGTAATATAATGATATGTTTGGTTGTGATAATGACCATGAGATTCGGCTTGTAAATGGTATATGTTTTAGTATGTATATATAGTCATGAGTAATGACTCTTTTGGTTATGTTTGGCAAGAATGTGGTTATGGTTATATTTGAATTTGGAAATTGATCTATAAGGTGTGATTGAAGTTGTTAGTTTGATTAGTTAAGTGCTTGTGAATTGATGTTTAATGATATAAGTATTTGAATAGGTAAATGGTATGGAATTGAGTATTGAAATAGTTGAAATGAATATGGTATGATTTGTGTACTTGGTTGATGGTTTTGGGATGCCTATTGTATAATGAAATGGTACCCTTTTAGTTGTTTAGGTGAGCATGAGAAAGGGTGGCAAATTGGCCTTGCAAATGACCTATTTTTGTCCACATGGGCAGAGACACGGGCGTGTGTCTCAGCCGTGTGCGACATACGGTCATGCTACACGGCTGTGTGTCCCCTAGTGTTGAAATTGAATTGAAGTTAGTATGCTCCACATGGTCTCATACACGGGCGTGTGACCAGCCGTGTGGCACAAGTTAGTATACCCCCTAAATGGAACACGACCTAGCACACGGGCGTGTGACTTGGCCATGCTGCATAAGTCAGTATACCCTATAGGATTGACACGGCCTAGCACACGGCCTGGCATACGGGCGTGTGTGGCCACTTCGAAGGGCACACGGGCTAGACACACGGGTGTGTGGTCGGCTGTATGACCCAAGCCAGTATGTATGCCTTGTTTTCACACGGCCTGAGACACGAGCGTGTGATCCTTATATGTTTGAAATTTTTCTAAGTTTTTAAAATTTTTATAAGTTATCGGTTTAGTTCCGAACCACTTCTAAAGCAAGTTTAAGGCTTCGTAGGCTCGCATAATGGACATAGTGAATATGATTGAATAAATGAATGCTTAAATGTATAAGTTATGTTTGATAAATAATGTGTATGGATCGGTAATACCTCGTAACCCTATTCTGATAGTGAATACGGGTGAGAGGTGTTACATGGCGGCACACCCTGATAAAGACTAGGGTTTACCACCCCTTACACCATGAGATGGGCTCTTGGGTCCATCTCGTGTATTGTGTATAATTATATGTGTTATTTGGACTTTTAACCAACTTATACAATTCAACCAACCCATAACCACTTTTTTCTATTTCCAAAAATATTAATTAATTAAAATACGTTACCCAATTAAATTATTTTCTTAACTCAATTCTAATTCTGTTAAAGTCATGACAACTTTAACGTATTAGAATCTATGAGGAAATATATTTAATTGCGCTGTTCAATAAAACTACGATGACTAATTAATTTAATTTTCACTTTGAATTTCAATTATTTAATTTCAATCAATAATAATTTAAAGAAATTAATTTAACTTCTAACTCATCTTTTTTACTTAGCGAGAAAATGCATTCACTGTGGATAGTGATGCATGCGATCTATTTCTCTTAATCGTCATTTTCATTCATTCCAAAGTATTAGTTCTACATGAAATTTGTTTTGGGTTATGTCGAGCTAGACATATATAATTAGGACTCAAATAATTTGTAATTAAGTTCTAGCTTTTTGTCTATTAATTACAACATTATTTAATCATGGAGTCATCCCACTAAAGTACCATGATTGTACTCCCCCTTATTATATACCATTACGAAAGCAACGTTATAGTTGATTGTCCGATGACTTTGACATAAGTGTATTACCCTTATAGGATATAATTTATCTCTAAAGGTTATATCTGTTCACCCAATATGATTCTGTTTTATCTCATGGTAACGATTATATCTTTCTTCATGAAAAAGTCAATTACTAACAAATAGTAATTAAATCATCCGTCCTATAAAAATGACTCGTGACCATGTTACCTTTCTATGTATCATGTAATGCCAATAAGAAAATACCATTAACCATTTATTGGGCTATGAATTTCACCATTGTAAAGCACCGGATGATGAAAAGAACAGAAAACGGGCCCAAAACGGAGTAAATGGGCCATATCACGAAATCCACACGGCCTAGGCCCAAGACCACACGGTCGTGCCTCACTCAACAGTCTTGAACACGGCCTGGCCACGATTTACACGGGCGTGTGCCATGGGCGTGTCCCTGCCGTGACAAAGAGATTTCACTCGGATTAGGATACTTAAGGGTGAAGAAACACATTCCGAAGCCTATATAAACACCGTAAGTATAACCTAAAAAGGGAGAACCAAAGGCTTTAGTCAGGGGGCGTCCAGCTAGGCCAAAGAGGGTAGAGTTGTGGGAATTTACGCGAAGATAGCCAGTTGATTCATCTCAAGAAGCCGGAATTATACTCAAGACGGAGGATCTCTCCTTCAATTCCTTCAGGGGGTTTTAGGGATTTCTTATGTTTTGTTTTATCTTTTCTTCTGAGATGTTTTCTTTTATTATTTTATTGTTATGAACTAAACCCTCAGATATCTGAGGGGGATGAAACCTAAGATGAATCTTGTTATCGTTTGCTGAACTATATGATAAATATTTGACTTGTTCTTAATTATGTGTTCTTAATTCTTGTGTTGATATTTCCGGGATATTAATTCAAGTGTGATGTGCTTAGGTGGAGGAGCAAAAGTCCCTGCCTAAGAGTAGATCTAGCATAATTAAGCGGAGTTGATCGCACGCCTAGAGATAGGGTGACGAGATTTTGCCAGATTAGGGTGAAACCTAATATGGGAGTCCATAGATCAAGTTAATGCAATTCTAGGGGTTTTAATTAGAAAGAGATTTCAATTAATCAACCTAGGGTTAAACGTTAGTCGCCTCGAGAGAGGGATTAACATAACTTAGGGAATCTTACGGATCAAGTCAAATGAATAAATCATCTGGTTCAGAGTTAGGTAACAAGTGAAGTCTAGGTGGATTCTTCCTTGGGTATCGTCTTAATCAATTGGTTTTTCCTAAAGTTATTTTCCCCAATTCATTCTCTTTGTCTTTGCATCTTTAGATTAGTTGATTAGTTAATTTTAGATTAGATAAACAATTCTCTTAATTCTTAGGCTAGATAATAAAAAGAGAGTTAGTATTAGTACTTTTAGTTCCTTTGGGTTCGACAATCCGGTCTTGTCTTAACTATACTATTGTTCGATAGGTGCGCTTGCCTTACATCATTGTCATAGTTAGTTTTCAGGTTTGATCATTCTTTATATAAATTTTAAGACTTTGACATCGCATAAAACAATGATCAAGTTTTTGGCGCCGTTGCCGGGGAACCAAAATATTAAGAACGCTTAATTTTTATTACTTTAGCCATTTTGTTTTCTGCAATTTATTCTTATTTTGTTTTTTTTTTTTTGTTTTTTGACATTGCTAATTTTTCCTCTATTTGCTTTTGGCAGATAATTTTAGTCTATAGAGAAGATGGCACTGAATAATTATCAGTGGCAATTCATGAGGACAATTCCTACTAAAGCAGCCAGTGCTTTCAACCTCGACGTGGTCACCAAGTTATCTAATTAGGTAGAGATGATGAATAAAAATATTGATGGTTTGTATAGTCTCTCGCAGGTACACTCAGTAATGCAATATGACTCGAATCTAGGAGGCGTGGCGAATCCTGAGTACCCACCCTACGGATATGGCATGGAAAACGAGCAAGCTCACTATATAGGTAACTATCCTAGACCTCAAAATAATTTTTATAGTAACACTTATAATGCAGGTTGGAGGTACCCCAATTTCTCGTGGGATGATCAAAGTAGCCAAAGATCGGAACTTCCTCCAGATTTTCAACAACCACCTCACCAACAGGAAGAGGAGTCGAACCTTGAAGAGATGCTAACAAAATTCATAACAGTCTCAGAAACACGTTTCCAAAACACCGAAATAGCACTCAAAAATCAAGAAGCATCAATTCAAGGGACGAAGGATCAGTTAGGTCGGCTTACTAAGCTGATCTCAGAACAACTACAAGAAAGCTTACCAAGCAACACTGAAACTAACCCAAAAGAGCAAATTCAAGCCGTAACAGCTCATGACAGTGAAAGGTTAGTGGAATCTGACCCAAGGCAAGAGCCTGTGGTAAGTGGAGGTAAGGTTGAGGTAAGCCAGGATTTACCAAAGCCGGTAATTACAGAATACCAACCCCATGTACCATGCCACAATATGATGAAGAAAGACCACACAGAGGAACAATTCGGTAAGTCTCTTAAACTTCCAAAGAAATTTCATATTAACTTGTCGTTTCTTGAAGCTCTTTCGCATATGCCAGATCCTAGACCTCGTGTCGATAAAGAAGAAATTCATGAGGAACGAAGACTTTGGATTGATGAACTAGGCGAGTGGAAGACACACTTCAAGGAGAGACTAAAAACACACGAAGCAAAGAGGAGACAACTCCATGACGAACTTAATGATGGGACAACCCAGCTTAAGATAGGAGATCAGGTACTCAAAATCCTCCCAGATGGAACAGTCGAGGTAACTAGTCCTAAAATCAGCATCTTTAAGGTAAACACTACTCGACTTAAACTTTATATCAATAACCGAATTGATCTCATGAGAAAAGATGTTCACCTACTCAAACCACCATGATTATGCGAATGAGAGGTAAGTCTAGCTTAAGACTTTAAACGAGCGCTTCTCGGGAGGCAACCCGAGCACTAACTCTACTAACTAGTTTCGTTTTATTTCTTTTCGTATTTAGGCGTAGGTTTCCATACCCACACAGCCTTGCACACGGCCGTGGTCGTAGCCGTGTGGGCACCACAAGTAGGTAAAAGGGTGTGGCCATAGACGTGTGGCAACAGGACAAAATTTTTCCCAAAACACGGGCTGCATCTCTATTTAAACCCCTTTCTTATTTTCTCTTTTCTAGTTGTCTTTCTTCTTTCATTTTCCATTATTTACTTTTATTTTTATTTTTATTTTTATTTTCTTTATTATTTTCTTCTTATTCTTCGTACCATTTAGATTTAGCTTAGGATACAATAAAATCATATCGGCTGCTTCGAGGATTCAAATTTAAACGGTTCGAGGCGCTTCCCCATGTTCACCTCCAATCTTATCCGATTTCTTTTCATTGACTTCATCCAAAATTCAGGAAGTTTCACTTCTCCCCCCATCTTATGATTTTATGATTATTTTGATATTATCTATCTTTGTACATTGAGGGCAATGTACATCTTAAGTGTGGGGGGTTAACTATAGTATTATTTGAAAATCCCTGAATTATGCCTTATTCTAAAGTAAGTTTCTCATATTATGATTAGAATGAAATTTCCCTGATTTATGATTTTTATTGATATGTTTTGGATTAAGTCATTGATAATTATGCATTGATGATTAAATTTGAAGGATACTAGAGAATCAAGCTTGATAAGTCTATTTTTCAGAATTAAAATTTTTTTTAGGTTGTCTACCTGAATCTAATTATTACCTTGAAGTTTGAAACTTACGAGGTTGACATTAAAAACCTATAATTTTTGTGAGATTTTGAGCCTTATAGAGCATACATTCTTTCATGCTCACTCTTTGATTATGAGTGTGTCAACATTGATTTGTTATTCTAGAACTTGCTTCGATTATACATGTCAAGACCACAACTTTGATTTGATATACAGAGATGATAAAGGCACTTAGGATTTAACCCACTTACTCCACTGAAAAGCCTACCTTCATAGTTAACCCCTAGTGGACCACGTTGATCCTAACAATCCTTTTTATTGACTTACCCACTAATATTAACCCAAAACCCTTTGTATTTGTTATCACCATTCCTTAACTACCCTTTATGTCGAGATTTGATTTGGTCGGTTGCCTAACTTTCAGTAGTTAAAATTCATCCTTCATTATACATTTGACTTGTTCTAAAAAAAACGAAGTATATTCATTATTAGTTCTATAATTAAGTGAGCTTACATGTTTAAGTTTCAAATCTTGAAAAAAAAGCTCGTGTTATTAGTTTTCAATTGATGTAATTATTTAGGATTAGTTCATTTTTCTAGTAAGGTAAATTGTCAATTCAATCTCGATTCTAACCCCTTAATTCAACCTTTATCCACACCCTTAACCTAAGCCCTGTTACAATCCTTTTTAAAAGACCTTTTGATTTGTGTATCATCTCATATTATAGTGGTGGAGATTTGATTTTCTTGCAAGCTTATGGGATTAGCTCTTCATGTTTGACTTTTGAGTGCTTAATTCTGAACCTTAAACACTTCGAGTGATTTGAGTGAATCTTTAGTGAGGATGTCAACTCTTGTCGGTTTTGAATCAGAGGTAATTATTCAGATGAGGGGAAACACCTATGTTTTTGTGCTACAAATGTATGACTTAGATTGTTTGAATCTTGAGGACCATTCTATTTAAATTATCAATGTATGAATTATCTTTGAATTATGATTGATGAATATTATGAATCAAGGAAGTTCGTTTTAATTGTGAGTTGAGAATTTTGCTTGAGGACAAGCAAAAGCTTAAGTGTGGGGGTATTTGATAAACCGTAAAAGTAACATATTTTAAGCCCACATTTAGCATGCTTTTGGATGATTTAAGCCTTGAATTATGTAATTTGGTGCTCTTAATCCTTTGTTTTCATGTTTTATACTCAGAAGAGCACCGGATGATGAAAAGAATGAGAAATGGGCCCAAAATAGTGTAAATGGGCCATATCACGAAATCCACACGGTCTGGGCCCAAGACCACACAGCCGTGCCCCATTCAACAGTCTTGAACACGGCCTGGCCACGACTTACACGGGCGTGTGTCATGGGCGTGTCCCTGCTGCGGCCAAGAGGAGTTTTACTCGGAATAGGATACTTGGAGGCAAAGAAACACATTCCAAAGTCTATATAAACACCCAAATAGGAATCCTATTTGGATTAGGATACTTGGAGGCCAAGTAAGGCATCCCAAAGCCTATATAAACATCCTAAGGGTCAACTTAAGCGGGGAGTTCGGCAGAAGCCTTCTGCCAGGGCTTTTGTCGAGGGGAACCTAATACTTTAGTCAGGGGGCGTCCAGCTAGGCCAAAGAAGGCAGATTTGTAGGGATTTACTTGAAGATAGCCAGTTGATCCATCTCAAGAAGCCGGAGTTATACTCGAGACGGAGGATCTCTCCTTCAATTCCTTTAGGGGGTTTTAGGGATTTCTTATGTTTTGTTTTATCTTTTCTTCTGAGATGTTTTCTTTTATTGTTATGAACTAAACCCTCAGATACCTAAGGGGGATGAAACCTAAGATGAATCTTGTTATCGTTTGCTGAACTATATGATAAATATTTGACTTGTTCTTAATTATGTGTTCTTAATTCTTGTGTTGATATTTCCGGGATATTGATTCAAGTATGATGTGCTTAGGTGGTGGAGCAAAAGTCCCTGCTTAAGAGTAGATCTAGCATAATTAAGCGGAGTTGATCGCGCGCCTAGAGATAGGGTGACGAGATTATGCCGGATTAGGGTGAAACCTAATATGGGAGTCCATAGACCGATTTAATGTAATTCTAGGGGTTTTAATTAGAAAGAGATTTCAATTAATCAACCTAGGGTTAGACGTTAGTCGCCTCGAGAGAGGGATTATCATAACTTAGGGAATCTTACGGATCAAGTCAAATGAATAAATCGTTTGGTTCAAAGTTAGATAACAAGTGAAGTCTAGGTGGATTCTTCCTTGGGTGTCGTCTTAATCAATTGGTTTTTCCTCAAAGTATTTTTCCCAATTTCATTCTTCTTTGCCTTAGAGTTTTTAGTTTAGTAGTTAGTTAATTTTAGATTAAATAAAAATCACTTTAATTCTTAGGCTAAATAATACAGAGAGAGTTAGTATGAGTACTTTTGGTTCCTTTGGGTTTGACATTCCGGTCTTGCCTTGACTATACTACTGTTCGATAGGTGTGCTTGCCTCAAATCGTTGTCATAGTTAGTTTCCAGGTTCGATCATTCTTTATATAAATTTTAAGACTTTGACATCGCATAAAACAACGATCAGTAAATTTTGCAATTTATTCAATTTAGTTCATAAAACCTAGATAAGCATAACTTTCAACTAAAAGCCTTAGATTAAAATCTGATTTTACCAAAAATTATTATGGGCCCTCTATTTTCTATCGCTAGCAATAATTCACAATATTTTTTCATTTTATTCAATTTGGTCCATAATATACGAAACTAATAATTAAGCTTTACAATTTAGCTCTTTTCTTATACTAAGCTTAATTTCTAGTAATTTAACACCAAAATCATTAAATTCTCAACCATGGAAACTTTCTAAAACCTTAACAGTTTCACAGATTAGTACATGGGTTTGCTAGATCAAGCTCCCATGATTCAATTTCCATAATAATCAAAGAAAAATGACTAGGGACTTACTTGAAATTAAAGCCAAGAAGCTTAAAAACCCTTGGCTATGGCATTTTCGCTTCTTCTTTCTTTAGAATTGGATGGAGAAGATGCAATTCTATCTTTTTCCACTGAACACACATATATATACCAAGCTTAAAATATTAATTACCATAATTAACCTTACTTTAATTTAATAAACTTTATTTTAATTAAGCTATTAATCATTTAATCATATCGTCCACATATATGGAATTTAACATAGTATAATTTCTATTTTGAACCTTTGGTTAATTGTAATTTAAGTCCCCAAGACATTTACTAATTAAAAATTTATATCAATTGGACTTTATAATTTAGTCCTTGGGCCCTAACTAACCACAATCTCGACTAAACTGGCCGTCTAAAATCCAATTCATCTATATTTTAACTCTGTAAATATTCTTATCAAATATTTATGGGTTCGATTTATAGAAATGGGGTCCCGAAACTACCTTTTTCAACAACATTGGAAATTGGGTCGTTACATCTATATCTCTATCTTATGGGAATCAATTGATCTGATACCTAAGACAAGGTATATCTTCAATTAGATTTGATAGACGACATAATAGCCCTTTAATCGATTTGATCAATTTCGATTCATCAAACTATGGACATTTTAGATTACCTACTAAAATAAGTTGTTTTATTGCATTCTGCTTTGACCACATAATGTGAAACACCCCAAACCCGGCCCACGAGCCTGACCGGATCTGGTATGTTCCTTAAGTAAACCGGTTTTCAAATTCTTTGCTACTTAGAGAAAATTTGTAAATTTTAGAAGATATTGTTTTGGATTGGGCTTAGGTTGGGAAACCCATTTAATTAATTTAAAAAAACCCAATTTTATTAAGGTGACAAAAATAATTTTTGGGTTTATTATTTTAAAAGAAATAAATTTACTTATCTTTAATCAAACATAAATTGTATCATATTCAAATAAAAATAAACAGAAATAAAGAAATCCAACTTGGGCCTTATGGCCTTATTACATCATTCAAACCCAAAATAAAGTACTAAAATTTCATAAAGTCCAAATTCCAAATAATTTCTTCAAGCGATGCATGGCCACCTTTAGCTCCTGCCGACCCGGTCCATTACTGCTCATCACCTGAAAAATAATTCCCCAACGGGGTGAGTCTACAGACTCAATGTGTACATAGTACTAATTTCCAACAAATCAGGCATACAAGTCATATCAATATCATGTTCATACAAAATAAAGGATGATGCAACCCAAACCCAAACCTATTTGTCCATCCGCTACACACCACCCGTACCAACCTGTACACCGCGGGGACTACTAAGTCGACCCTCCATCCGCTACACACCATCGAAGGCAGTCGCTGCAGTCGACGTGCTCATCGCCCACTTATGTTGTGTCATTAGACACTGTATTCACTGGATGTAACCGAAGTTACCACTTTTCACTTTATGTGACCGTAGTCACCACTTTACGTTGGTGAGACCGTAGTCATCACCTTCACTTTCTTCCTCCACAAATATCCCGAATGCCCCAATTATTTCATAACAAATTTCACATACTAAATTTTCATTCATGTTACTAATCACATGTTCAAAATATATCACATTCACAATCCTATCCAAAGTAGGAAACGTACCTGGGTACTCCTTACCACATTTGTGGTGCTTAGCCACATTCACACACTGTTACATATTTACATATCTAATGATTGCCATGCAATTTATTGAAATTAGTAAGAGTACACACCTTTTTCGCTTAATAGTTTCCGTGAATTCCCGTAGAGCGATCTACTGATCTAGATCTTTCACTCCTATATTCGGCCATTAATTAAAACATATAAATAAACCTATTTGGTCTTAAAACCAAATCCTACTAGAAGTAGAATTACTTACCTAGTTGCCGAATTGATTTAATCAAGTCCCAACAGTTGCTAGAATTCCTCTTCCTTGAAATCGGCTAATACTAGGTATGTAACCATGTCAGTTTTCGGTTTTTGAAATAATGGAAAACACTTAAACAAATTATGCCTTGGCCGAATATCCCTTACCTTATGATGGGATTCCAAATCTGAAGAGGATTCCTTTATAAGCCTGTTGAAATCCTATAACTTCGTGTTATATTAGATCTAACTTTGAAAACGTGAATCATAATCTTTAACCACATATTTATATTTATAATCCTTACCTTAGATCCTTAGATTTCCCGAAAAATCCCCTTTTGATGTTGTGGATGATTGCCCTCTTTCTTAGAATCCACAAAGATTCAGCTTAACAGTAGAACGGAGAAGAAAATAAAAGAAAAAGAGAGGGATTTTTGCTTAATGAAAATTCGGCAGAGAGGGGTTTTGCCTAGGGAGAATTTCGGCAGAGAGGAAGAGGGAGCAAATATTGATGAGTAGCCCTCCTGTCCTCCTTTTATAGCCAAAGTTATCAGCCTAGGAGTCCTTTACTTGGCCACCACTCCTCTTTTTGATAATATTATCTCTTTTATTTAAAAGATAAAAGCCTTTAATCCATCAATTATCTCCTCAATTATCTCATTAGAAAATAATCCTTTATTTATCTCTTATTATTCACATATTTATGTGAATAAAACTCCTTTATTTATCTCTTATTATTCACATATTTATGTGAATAAAACTCCTTTATTTCTCTCTTATTATTCACATATTTATGTGAATAAAACTCCTTTATTTATCTCTTATTATTCACATATTTATGTGAATAAAACTCCTTTATTTCTCTTATTATTCACATATTTATGTGAATAAAACTCCTTTATTTATCTCTTATTATTCACATATTTATGTGAATAAAACTCCTTTATTTCTCTCTTATTATTCACATATTTATGTGAATAAAACTCCTTTATTTATCTCTTATTATTCACATATTTATGTGAATAAAACTCCTTTATTTATCTCTTACATATCCAAGTTTCCCAAAATGTTCAAGTTTCCATTTTTGGATCATTTCCAAAAATGTTTAGGTTTCCAAAAATGTCTAAGTTTCCAAAAATGTCTAAGTTTCCAAAAATGTCCATTTCCATTTCCATTTCCATTTCCATTTCCATTTTCATTTCCATCTCCCTTTTCATTTCCATTTTCATTTCCATTTTCATGCATTTCTAGGTTTCCAAAAGTATCAAAAATTTATTCATAGTACTTGAAACTTGTCATTTCATACAATTAAACTGAAAATGCATAGGCCCTATTCAGGATGTTACAGTTCTACCCTCCTTAAAATAATTTCGTCCTCGAAATTACTTATTAACAGTCGTACAATCCTTCTCACCGTACTATGCTTACGCTGCGCACTCTGATCTTAATAGAACCATCATACTTTTTAGGCACAATCTCTAAGTTCACATCCTTTAGAACTCATTTTCTAACGTCGCGATTTAATCTGATTTAAAAGTTTTATACATTAGTACTTGTTTCACTTATTACCCGCGAAGAAGTTTTATGAAAAGAGTTTTAGGAGTGGTTCTTTCGTATTCATACATGCACATAGTCTTTACATTCATTCATCCATCAAACAATTATGAACTTTCGTTCATTCAGAGAAACGTTGTAGTTTTCATTGTTGTTGTTTTTCCACTACCTAGGGGTATTTTCGTAATTTGTCTTACAGGGGCATTTTCGTAATTTTTCAAAAATAAAAGTTCTCTGATGATTTTGTCAAAAAGTATTTTGAAACTTTTAAATTCCCGGGGTATTTTGAAAATTTTGGAAATTCGGGGGTATTTCGGTAATTTTGAAGCTCGAGGGTATTTTGGTAATAAACCAGGGTAAATTTGTAAAGTTTGATAATTCCGGGGTATTTCCAAATGTTGCAAAACTTTGAGGGTTCTTTTTGAGAATTTGTTTTCCAAGTTGATGGTGTTGCAAAAATTTTAAAAATTAGGGTCATTTTGGTAATTTTGTAGGTTAGGGGCAATTTTGTAATTTTACCAAAATCAAG
Source organism: Gossypium australe (assembly GCA_005393395.2). Classification (NCBI taxonomy): domain Eukaryota; kingdom Viridiplantae; phylum Streptophyta; class Magnoliopsida; order Malvales; family Malvaceae; genus Gossypium; species Gossypium australe. Next base: position 128,362,426 of record CM016621.1, on the reverse strand, counting down.
GTATTTTGATATTTGCAAAATAAGATTCTTGGGTGCTTTTGTAAAGTAAGGAAAATTTTATTGAAATCGGGGTGGTATAGAAATTTTAGAAACCAATGGCATTTTTGTAATTTCGCCACTAAGGGCATTTTGGTAATTTTTGTAAATTAGGAATTTTTCGAAAAATTTTGTAAAAGTAGTTCTCACAAATTATAAGGGTAATTTTAAGAGTTTTAAAACTAGGGTTTTCATAAAAACATGGCTAGTCCCTTTCGGGTTTTAGTTATTGAGTTTAGCCTATGAATAAGTCCTCATGGTTAGGGTGAACCGTAGCTACGCACCAGGTAAGATTCCTGCGAAGAGGAGGTGAGTCACTAGGACTGCTTAAGTACCAGGCTCTTCCGGATCCAATCCTAGACATGCGCACAATGGTTACCACACCCTAACTTAGTGACTTAGCCATAGGTTTGTTAAGTGCATTAAGTCTTATGTATTTGTGTTTGAGTAGACTAGTCCTACGGTTCAATAGATTCTAGTTCACTAATCTACGTTCCATTCCATTTCTACCCTTCTACAATTCACAATATAAATCACACAAAGGATAGGGGTACTTACCTGATGGACTGCGGGTCGGAGACTTAGGTGCCATGCCAGAAAACCTGCTTATTTCATAAAATACTTTCATAAAACCCATTTAGGCTCGCTTTGAAAATGTTTTGGGCCTTAGCCCACAGGCCGAGAGTTTTAAAACTGGGCTCTGATACCAACTGAAACACCCCAAACCCGGCCCACGAGCCTGACCGGATCTGGTATGTTCCTTAAGTAAACCGGTTTTCAAATTCTTTGCTACTTAGAGAAAATTTGTAAATTTTAGAAGATATTGTTTTGGATTGGGCTTAGGTTGGGAAACCCATTTAATTAATTTAAAAAAACCCAATTTTATTAAGGTGACAAAAATAATTTTTGGGTTTATTATTTTAAAAGAAATAAATTTACTTATCTTTAATCAAACATAAATTGTATCATATTCAAATAAAAATAAACAGAAATAAAGAAATCCAACTTGGGCCTTATGGCCTTATTACATCATTCAAACCCAAAATAAAGTACTAAAATTTCATAAAGTCCAAATTCCAAATAATTTCTTCAAGCGATGCATGGCCACCTTTAGCTCCTGCCGACCCGGTCCATTACTGCTCATCACCTGAAAAATAATTCCCCAACGGGGTGAGTCTACAGACTCAATGTGTACATAGTACTAGTTTCCAACAAATCAGGCATACAAGTCATATCAATATCATGTTCATACAAAATAAAGGATGATGCAACCCAAACCCAAACCTATTTGTCCATCCGCTACACACCACCCGTACCAACCTGTACACCGCGGGGACTACTAAGTCGACCCTCCATCCGCTACACACCATCGAAGGCAGTCGCTGCAGTCGACGTGCTCATCGCCCACTTATGTTGTGTCATTAGACACTGTATTCACTGGATGTAACCGAAGTTACCACTTTTCACTTTATGTGACCGTAGTCACCACTTTACGTTGGTGAGACCGTAGTCATCACCTTCACTTTCTTCCTCCACAAATATCCCGAATGCCCCAATTATTTCATAACAAATTTCACATACTAAATTTTCATTCATGTTACTAATCACATGTTCAAAATATATCACATTCACAATCCTATCCAAAGTAGGAAACGTACCTGGGTACTCCTTACCACATTTGTGGTGCTTAGCCACATTCACACACTGTTACATATTTACATATCTAATGATTGCCATGCAATTTATTGAAATTAGTAAGAGTACACACCTTTTTCGCTTAATAGTTTCCGTGAATTCCCGTAGAGCGATCTACCGATCTAGATCTTTCACTCCTATATTCGGCCATTAATTAAAACATATAAATAAACCTATTTGGTCTTAAAACCAAATCCTACTAGAAGTAGAATTACTTACCTAGTTGCCGAATTGATTTAATCAAGTCCCAACAGTTGCTAGAATTCCTCTTCCTTGAAATCGGCTAATACTAGGTATGTAACCATGTCAGTTTTCGGTTTTTGAAATAATGGAAAACACTTAAACAAATTATGCCTTGGCCGAATATCCCTTACCTTATGATGGGATTCCAAATCTGAAGAGGATTCCTTTATAAGCCTGTTGAAATCCTATAACTTCGTGTTATATTAGATCTAACTTTGAAAACGTGAATCATAATCTTTAACCACATATTTATATTTATAATCCTTACCTTAGATCCTTAGATTTCCCGAAAAATCCCCTTTTGATGTTGTGGATGATTGCCCTCTTTCTTAGAATCCACAAAGATTCAGCTTAACAGTAGAACGGAGAAGAAAATAGAAGAAAAAGAGAGGGATTTTTGCTTAATGAAAATTCGGCAGAGAGGGGTTTTGCCTAGGGAGAATTTCGGCAGAGAGGAAGAGGGAGCAAATGTTGATGAGTAGCCCTCCTGTCCTCCTTTTATAGCCAAAGTTATCAGCCTAGGAGTCCTTTACTTGGCCACCACTCATCTTTTTGATAATATTATCTCTTTTATTTAAAAGATAAAAGCCTTTAATCCATCAATTATCTCCTCAATTATCTCATTAGAAAATAATCCTTTATTTATCTCTTATTATTCACATATTTATGTGAATAAAACTCCTTTATTTATCTCTTATTATTCACATATTTATGTGAATAAAACTCCTTTATTTCTCTCTTATTATTCACATATTTATGTGAATAAAACTCCTTTATTTATCTCTTATTATTCACATATTTATGTGAATAAAACTCCTTTATTTCTCTTATTATTCACATATTTATGTGAATAAAACTCCTTTATTTATCTCTTATTATTCACATATTTATGTGAATAAAACTCCTTTATTTCTCTCTTATTATTCACATATTTATGTGAATAAAACTCCTTTATTTATCTCTTATTATTCACATATTTATGTGAATAAAACTCCTTTATTTATCTCTTACATATCCAAGTTTCCCAAAATGTTCAAGTTTCCATTTTTGGATCATTTCCAAAAATGTTTAGGTTTCCAAAAATGTCTAAGTTTCCAAAAATGTCTAAGTTTCCAAAAATGTCCATTTCCATTTCCATTTCCATTTTCATTTCCATCTCCCTTTTCATTTCCATTTTCATTTCCATTTTCATGCATTTCTAGGTTTCCAAAAGTATCAAAAATTTATTCATAGTACTTGAAACTTGTCATTTCATACAATTAAACTGAAAATGCATAGGCCCTATTCAGGATGTTACATAATGCAACTTAGTATTAGTTAAGCCTTAGAAAAATAGTGAGCCAATATTTACTTACGTTTTTATTTGCATGCAAATACCATTAAGGACAAATACAAATAATATTAATGTGAATAATGAAATTTTATTAAACCAATCTGTTCAAAAAATTATAAGTACAAATGACGAATAAACTACACTTAGGGCACTAGATCCTAACAAAAATTCCAACCATTTGAAGACATTTACCAAGTATACTTGGGTTCTACAAACTTTATATCCAACAAGTTACAAACTTGTGATACCCTTTGCATTCTGCAATATCTATTACAATCCAACGGGTCAAAGTTTGATTTCTCTATCGATGTCGCAATCTCATTAAAGCCACCCATTATAAGCCATAGTAGACTTGACTAGCATGAAATATTCCTCATTGTCTCCCAAAGTACTTTTTTATAGGCCGATAATGGATTACCGTAGACAGTAGTAAAAGCTTATTCTTTATCATTCCATTTAATCTTAATTGTAATAGCTTGTGGCATCACATTTGGTATATTGACATTAAGTTCACCATCATTTTACAACAACCAATCCCCTTGCAAAACCATCTTCATCGACAATCCTCCATTTCAGCATACGAAGATTACTAACAATATTTCCACTTTAATCCTACTTATCCTTGTCTACATAAAGCCAATTGCAAAGGATTTACGTACCCTCAAAAGGTCCCTAATTGAGCTAAAAAAAACTCAAGCTCTCTGCACTTCTTACATTTCATAAAGGAATATTCCTCACTAATAATAAAATTGTATACCAATACCTGAGGCTAACATGCTTCCTCCGTGGTGACCACATCATCCTCACCATTTGTGGTTGTTGAACTTTCAAGCTATAAAACATTAAACCTATCATTCAAGTCTCCACTTAAACCTCGAACCATACCTCTATCATTACTCAGTAGCATATCTTTGTCTCTATCAAGAGTTAATGTAACAACCCGCCTGATGAAGTCTCTATATCCGGTTACTATTTATTGTGTTATGGTATTAAGGCGTAACTTTAAAAAAATAAAGTTTTAATTTTGTCTAAGTATAGTATTTTGTGTATACGCCAATTTGCGAATCCTGTGTTTTGGCGAATTGCATGTTTTGGCGAGATCTGTGGGTTGGCGGATTCTTCTGTTGAGTATATGTCATCCTAGAAGTTTAAGTGAATTCGTTAAGTTTGTAGTTAATAGATTTGTTTATTATTTTAATAGGACAATTTAGTTAGCCAAGTGAAAACTGGTTAGAATGGAACTAAGATACTGTAGTTGATAAGACTTAAATGATGATAAGTGCACTTAATCACGAGATTCAAGGGTGTTAATGGAACATTCTGATCCTTCCACTAAACCTTGTCTTTGTGCTTATGTATATAAGGATATCAATGTCTTCAGTGATAAACTTTGTGTTTTCTGTGAATACATCTTCTTCTTGATTTTCTCCGCATTCTCTAAAAAAGCTTAAGTTCAGAAACTAGTTTAAAGTTGGGTTCGATGTATTCAGCCAACTCCTACATTTTTTTTAGCTCTCTAGTAAATACTGATGAACCCTAGGTTACTTTCATAATTATTTACGTATTTTTAACTCTGGATGCATAAGTATTAGATTAGTATGTAAGGAAGGAAGCTTTTTGATTTTGGGTTAAGCGTTAATGTTTCTTGCATGCATGTTTGGTTTCAATGGTGTAATGATATGATAAGTTTAGTTATTTATATTTTAGCTCAAGATAGTATAGAAGGTCCGAGTTATAAAGGAAAAGGTCCTGCTATATAGACTTTGCTGTATTTCTGGTGTGTTCATTCATACTTCTATGTGTGTAGTATTCTTGTTTTATATTTCGTGTAAGGTAAGTACTTATGCTCTGTAAAGGTGAAGTGTGTGTATATGAAAAGTGGTTGTTCAGAGTTGTCAATCTGGGTCTGTAATGTCTGTGTTAAAGAGTAAGAACTATTTTTCATGCTTAAGCCACTACCTTCTACTTCTGACAAGAATGATATAGATCGAATCATGGAAATGATGTTAAGGAAAAATATTCATGGCGATGCCTTTAATGGAATGTACATTGAACTGGCAAATCGTGATGCATGAAAATAGTTATGTAGCCTTTGGTAGGGCAAATGTATGTTGCAGACCAGATTGACAAATCACGACAAAGGATACAAGTAAAGGAATATGAATGGAATATAATATATGAATATGACTGAGGATATGGGTACATTGCTTGCATGAAAGATGTTTATCTGTCTGGTCATATGGACGTAATGTATGCACCAAAGAACTAGTAAACCGGCGTATAGACTGTCTATGTATAGTACCCGCCATCTGGCGAACTATGTGATTGTGTTTGACTTTTTGAGATGATCTGCTTGAAGTATTAGTGTTTTGATAAGACTTCTTCTGGAACTCACTAAGTTCCTTTGAACTTACTTAGTTACCCTTCTTTCTCAAGCTTGCTGTTGAAGAAAAGGAAAATTCTGTTAGACTACACTAGAGGACGTCTGTTGCTGTGAGACTTTTGTTATTTTGTACTATGCATGACATATGAGGGTGATGTCTGATTGTATTTTGAGAATAATTTGTACTCAAAACCTATGTTGATAAACTATGTTTTAATGAAGCTTCATTTGAGATATGAAATGGTTTTCCAGTGCTATATTTCATACGATGAAAAATATCTTATTAAAGCTTATATGCCCCATGGCTTATATATTATTTTATTAAATGTTTAATACAACACTCCATTTTTATAGAGTATACACCAAAAATGGATTTAAAGATAGATGATTTCTCTCTTGTGACACGTCATACTCGAATCACTCTAAAGGATGTGTGTTACAGCTAAAGTCTTCTTTTTGTTCGTGGACCAATCCATAGTACCAATATTATCCAAAATTCTTACACCATTACCTCCCCACTTTGATCAATATTATCCAAATGATGCAAGGGTTTAGAATTTGAGAAAGAAAAACTATTACCAACATGAACTCGAGGAGTTCCTTCAAAGATAACTCTTGTAGTCAAGGCCCCTAAATCATTTTCAACCCTACCTATACTGTATAGTCTTTATCAAGGACCTATCTTGAGCTTGAGTATCGGTAATATCAAATAAAAATTTCACCTTACCTTTCTTTTAAAGCCCCTCTTTTCAACGTAACAAACTCCCTTCTTTCATTAACACTGACAAGATCCTTCTGACCTACATTGGCCACACTTCTCCCTATACATCCTTTACTATTGATTCACTCCAAATTATCAAATACAACGAATCTTTTATTACTCCCATTTAATTGTTGAGCCTGAGTAACATGTTCTTTTTTATTTCCTTCTCACCTATTTCTTTTCTCAACAATCATCAAAAGGTTAAAAACAAAGGTGGCTGAACCTGGTTATTCTCTCGACCAACATCATTGACCTTTACTCTAACTTCCTCTCATATATTCTCTTGGGTACAAGCAACTTGAATTCTAATAGGAAATTTATCAACCTTATGACCATAAATACCATATCCAAAAAAAAAAATCTCATGTAACCCTTCATACTCAACTTTCTGCCAATATGGTCCAATCATTAGACCCGCAATAAGAGGTTTGCTTAAATCAACTTCAATATAAGCTCAAGCATACTTACCTCTCGATGAATCCTCCATAGGCTTATCAACTTTAACAATATGCCTCAAAAAATTGCCCATTAAACTTAGTTTCTCTCAATTAAAGAACGTAATTAGTAATTCACGAAAACGAACCCACTCAACTATCAATTCTATAATTTCTTGGCTCAATTGGAATAAGGGTTTCCACCTTCTCACTTTTAAATAGCACAATAAGATATAGAAGTAATCAATGGGGTTGTTAACTCTTACCAGAAAAAGAAATCATGTCCAAGTTATACTAAAGAGAAGTCTTTTGCAAGTCTCTATAATTGTTTTAGTTTATTCAACAAAAATCCATACCCCGTTGCCTTATCCAACACCTTCGCTATCAATGTTTTCCTCCAAAGATCGCAAAGGGCTTCATGCTTTTCCTTTGAGACCGACACTCTAAGCCAATTAGTATTTATTTACCCTGAAAGTTCCAATCCTCATTAGGCTTTGACGACTCTTGCAATACCTCTTCCCAATCAATTTGGCTAGATACCTTCTATAAGGATTGCATGTTTAAAACTGAGGTCCCCTACAAACTAGAATGTCTCACGATCATTCGTTTGTATCCCTTCATCTTCATACATTATCTCCTCATCACCATTCCTCGATCTCTTTATTGTAAGAGCTCATGAAGACACTATCATAATGTTGAATCTTGGTGGTGAATGTTGATTTTGGCTCATTGAAATCTCACATTGAATGAGAATAGATAGTGGCTGCCTAAACCACTATATAAAAAAGACTTCATGCCACAAGTTTAAAGCATCCCAATCTCTTCCCTTCTCATATGACTATACATTAGTATACTTCGAGAAATCCTTTTAATTGAAGATTTAATTAATCTGTATTTTTTTTATAATGAAGTTATTATCCAATGTTGGCGCCCGAGAACATAGTCAATTTGCTGAACCTCATAAATTTAATGAATTCTCTCATTTATGTTTTTATTTGCATCTCTTAATTTCTCTATCGCAATATAATATTTAATAATTATTTATCCACTGTATTTGGATCATTACGATTTAATAGTGATATTCCTAATTCGATTTTAGTATTTAATTGAAGTATATTACCCTATACCCAACAATAAAGCATTCTATTCTCTGATCGGAGAACGCTTCTCCATGGGAGACAAAATTGCAGAATCCAACTAGAGAGGTAAACGCCGGTCATTCACTTCTATACTATCTTTTTCAGTTAATCTCAAACTTTATTCAATACGAAAATATCATATTTTAACCATTTTCTTAGCATTTGATGTATTTGGTATAGGCCGTAATAAATTCCACATTCTCCTCGACATGTAAGTAATCATTGTCCTTGAAAGACCAAAAAAAAGCGTATTGGATCAATCAAATTCAAAACTCCCGTGAGTAATGGGGTTTGCATACGTAACTGGAAGCAGGCGGCTTTTAAAACAACTTACTTCACACTCCTAGCTTCGTCTTGTCTGTCAGTCAAACCGCCATGGCAGCAAACAATAAAAAAAAGGCAACCTCAATTCAATGCTTGGAAACCCCATTTTCATATTTAATGCCTATGGTTAAGTGTTGAAGCAAAGCATTGACTAGCATCCCAATGATTTTTGTGGTATCACGCGAATCATCATCATCATATCTGTTGAAACATGAAAGCAACATGATGAGAAAAGGTCATCAACATGGTAAAAAAGAAACGAAGATTCTAATGAATACTGGGTTCCAGTTTAGTGTTTTGATATAATTACCTCACCATATAAATGCTTTTGCTAAAGCATGATGTTAATGCATTCACATTGAATGCTCAACAACGTGATCAAGCCCTCCACACATCTTCCTTTCTTTTCTGTCCTTTTTGGTGTTATCCAAATCCAATTGTAGAATTATTTCCCTTCTCTTGAGACAAAGATTGGGTGTCAAATGGATGATGTAGATTTCTCAAAACAAAGTTTGGCGTTTTTGGATTGTTTTTCCTTACAGTAATGGCATGTTGCAATGTTAGTTTAAGGAGATGGTCCATTCCATTAATAACTATTTCTTTTTTGCCTTTAATTATGGGCACAACACAGCAATGGAGAAAGGGAAGTAGATAAAAAAACAAAACTCAGATAAAAATATTAAAAAATAATGAGTGTACATGAATGAGAGAAATACCTTTTTTAGCTTTTCTTTCTTTTGTGTAACGTTTATATTAAAAACCCAGCCTTTTTGCCAGTTTTCATGAAGTTTTCCTTGTATTTTTTTTTGCCCTCCATCTCTCCCATGTGACTCATCCTCTGTCTTCCTATGTGTTTTGTTTTGTTTTGTTTTTAAATAAAAATAATTTTTTTGGCCATTCCTGAGATGGAACTGAAGCGGACATTGATAGTGAAGCATATCTAAGTCTGCTCTATCTATATATCTCTCTTTCTCTTCTGTACAACCTTAAAAGTTGTCCAAAAACCAGACACCCAGATTGAGAAACTGAGTTTTGAAGCTTTTTGGGAAGTGGGTTCTTGAGTTCATCATCAATTATCTGAGGTAGGACTGTTGTGCTATCAATTTGTTCTTTCTTTTCTTTTTTTGGGTTAGCAGAAGGGTACCAAAATCTCTGCTTTAGCTAGAGAGGATTAGTAAAAAGAAAGGAGAAAATTTGCCTTTTATGGTTACTATAATGAGGGACTTCCCTTCTTGTTTCGGTGAAAACGGTGTTCAAGTTGCTGATTCATCGTCGTCGTCAAGTGCAGCTAAAGCTGCTCAGAACTTGGTTACTTGTGTTTATCAGTGTAGATTACAGGGTCGTTCATGCTTGATTACAGTTACATGGACCAAGAATCTGATGGGACAAGGCCTTAGTGTTGTAATAGATGATTTAGCCAATAATTGTTTATGTAAAGTTGATATAAAGCCCTGGTTGTTCTCTAAGAGGAAAGGATCAAAGAATTTAGAGGTTGACTCTGGTAAAATTGATATATGTTGGGACTTGTCTAATGCTAGATTTGGTGTTGGGCCAGAGCCAGTTGAAGGGTATTACTTGGCTGTTGCATTTGAACAAGAAATGGTGTTACTTCTTGGGGATTTGAAAAAGGAAGCTATCAAGAAGATTGGCACCAGTGCTCATCTCAATTCCAATGCTGTTTTTATTGCAAAGAGAGAGCACATTGTTGGGAAGAAGTTTTATGGTGCCAAGGCTCAATTTTGCGACAAGGGACGGATGCATGATGTCGTAATTGAATGTGACACGGTCGATCTTATGGACCCATGCCTTGTTATACGCATCGACAGTAAGACGGTCATGCAGGTGAAGCGGCTCAAGTGGAAGTTCCGCGGCAATCATACCATTTTAGTGGATGGACTACCAGTGGAAGTGTTCTGGGATGTGCACAACTGGCTATTTGGAAATGCTTTGGGCAATGCGGTTTTCATGTTTCAAACTTGCCTCTCTGCTGAGAAATTGTGGGCAAACCAGTCGGTTATCGATCCATCTGTATTGACCTGGTCTTACTCTCAAAAGTTTAGAGATCATCAAGCACAGGGACTTGGCTTTTCATTGATATTGTATGCTTGGAAACATGAATAGAAATGTAATTTTTTACTTGTGAGATTTCAAATGTACTTTCTGCTATGAAATTCAGAGATATGTGATTAACATATATTACATGCAAACCTAGCAGTTGTTATTCATTTGCTTCTTCTTGCTGATTTGGAGCACTAACCTGTTTTTTTAAAGTTCTTTGGACAGCTGTTATGGAGACTAATGGATTGCAGGAAACTGTGAAGGCAAAATGCGGAAGCATTGCTGTAAGCTCCCCCCATTTGCTCACTGTTAGCATGAAAACTTGACCTCTGTAATTGCAGGCTGATGAATCCTCGAAATGAAGGGCATGGGGATGGATGCAGATTGAACATTTTCATGCACTAAAATGATGGGAGGCATGTAATAGGTGTGGTACATTTTCTCCTTTGCATTTTAGTTAGTTTTTGTTATAAGGTAGGAAAGGTGGAAAGAGAACTTGTAGAGCTTATACCAAGCCCTACTATAGCTAAGCTAATTGAACTTAATTTTCAAAAGCTTTAGTTTCATTATAGTTTGCTGGATGCTTAATGACATGATTGCAGACTTTGTGAAGGCTCATGATATCTGCTAACGACGAAGGAAATGAGAATCTATGATACTCGAATTCTTCATTTTTTTTCTAAAGTATTCATTACCGGCTCTTATGTGTTACACTTGAATATGAGTGTGAGGGTATGATCTTCGAAAGTCCAAAAACATAGAAGAAAAATAAACGAGCTTGTTTAGAAAACATATCTAACATTCACTCCGAAACCCAATAACATAGATGAAAATAAGTGGAGAGATGACATTTATTGGAGGTGGATGTCAACATCTCAATGGGAAGAAGTTTAAATATGGCTAAGACTAACTGACTTTTCTCATTGATTAAAATTGCACATCTTTCAAGGATTGTAGGTCTGCACATGAGTCACTTGGAAGCCCATGCTGAGATTAGGCTTCTATATACATCAATTATAAGGGTCATTCATGAAGCTCAAGCTTGTCTACTGTTAGGAATTTAGCTGTGTAGCAGATGCAGAACTTGCCATTGAGTTCAAGCAAATGCCGACAGAAGTGAAAATTGTTATATTATTTTATCGCTCATTAAGGATGCAATGTAGAAATTTCGAAGTTCTACCAGAAACTCCTTTTGCTTATCATAGACATCCAGCACTTACATCTTCAAACATAATTCATAAGCCTATGAAGATGGACGAAATACAGGAAACCAATGGGCAATGAAAAAGGAAGTACATGTACCACATATAACAATTAACAGACTCTTATGTAGTCAGATAATCATGGTTGTTACATCATCATCCCTAATTAAGCATTCTCTCATCTTACAAGTCATAAACTTGTTTCCCAGTGAACTTAACTTCAATGGGACTGACATTCTTCCCAATTGATCTGAAGTTCTGGCCAACTCCTTGGCGACCTGGGTTCACTTTCTCAGGATAAACTCCATCTTTGGGGTGGAGGTATTGGACCTCACCATTAGGGAAAACCCTGTAAAACTGGTACTTGATCTTGTACTTAGACCTCAGTCTGGTACCCAAAGCCAAGCATTGTTCTTTCCTGGCCAGCTTGAGCAAGTTAGGTCCTTGTCTCATGATGGCTGCCCCACCAGTTGGCATCTCAAAGATTTGTTCTTTGGGTGAGTCCCATGTGATGACATAGAATTCTTCAACTTGGGCTTTTCTCAGCAGTCCACCAGTGCTTCCTCCGAAGATGGGTGATGGGGTGTTTGGGTCCAATTCTGGAGGGGTGAAACCCACCGGAGCTTCCTTTGTGGCAGCGGCAGCAGCAGCTTCATCTGCAGCTGCAGCCCTGATGCTAGTTCTCTGAGCCATGGAGAAGTTGATGGACTTGGGGCTAGCTAATGAAAATGGTGAAGATGGGTTCCATGGAGCCAGAGACTTTGAAGTGGTGATAGTGGGAGTGAAAAGACCTGCTTGAGTTGCCATGGGGATGCTGATTATGGGTGTTATCGAGGTGCAGTTGGGGTATTGATGTTTATGGGGAGAGCTTGGATTGATGAAAGAAAAGAGGATGAGATGTAGATGGGGGTGGTAGCGTTTTGGATTTAGATCTTCGGATAAGATGATGATATTAGTTGGACCAATAGGATACTGGATTTTGATGCTTCCCTCTTACCCATGCCTACTTTTTTCTTATCGTTATATTTCTTATTTGATGCTAAATTTAAATTTTAAATAAAAGAGGATCGGATTGGATTGAATTTTTTTTTTTTAAAAAACATAATGCAGGAATATTTTATTCTCTAAATTATTAGAGCATTAGCAGGTTGTCGATAAGAGTGAGTAAAATTTGATTTGGTTTGAAAAATTTGATAATAAATTTAAATTTTGAATTAAATAATTCGAGTTATTTGAGTTAATCAAGTTGTTCGGATCAACTCGAATAAAAAATTAAGTTTTTTTGTTTAACTCGAATATGAACTATACAAGTCAAATTATCTAAAAATAAGAATAAGAAAAGACAAAACTACGTTGTTTTGATAAATGTTTACCTTTCCTAAAGTTAAAAGTCAAAACCATTAAGTTAAAAGGTAAAACTACATCGTTTTGATAAATGTTTACTAATTAAGTTAAAAAACAAAATCATTCTATTATTTATGAAGTTAAATAACCTTGTATTTTGTTTACTAGTTAAATAATCAATCCATGTAAATGCAATATTGAATATAAATAATAAGATTCGTTAACTCGACTCAACTTGACTCGAATTTTTTTGACTTGATTCGATTCAATTCGAAAAAAAAATTCAAATTGAGTTCTATTGCTAAAATAGGATTTGTCAACTCGGCTGACTCAAAACTTTTTGATTTGATTTGACTCAACTTGATCGAATACTCACCCATAGTTGTCAACGGAACTAGGATTTATAGGTGAGAGGCAGATTGAGTATTTAGCTTAATTGGCATGATTATTATTGCCGATCTAGGAAGATGTGGGTTTAAGTGCGTTCAAGTGTATTATTCTTCTATTTATAGATTGAGGAGAGGTTATTGGCAATTCTATACATTATGTCAAAAAGAGCATATAAATACATTGAGATTGTTGAAAAAAAAAATTGGAGAGAGAATTGCATTATCGGTTGTACATTTTTTTTTGGGATTATTTTTAGGGGAAAGTATTCAAAGCTCTAAGGTTTGATAAAAAAAATCCAATTATATGATTTGAAAAATACACACTTATCTATTCTATTTATTATTGTTATTTTCAACCTTTATATTTAAAAAATTCCAATAATTTATTAACACATAATGTAATTTTTTTATTTTATCTTCAATTCTTACTTTCAAATTTTTTTAATTAAAAACAATAAAAATCTAATAAGCTAAAACATAATTAATATATGTCAGTTTATTTTTTCTCGGAAGTTACATGTATAATCATAATTTCAATTACAAAAAATAAATTTTAATAAGTATAACTAAAATTGTTGGGGATCGACCCGATTAAGTAGCGAACAAGTAAAAATAGCAGAAGAAATTGAGAAATTGAAAACAAAAATTTAACGTAGAAAAACTTCTCCAAAAAGTATAAAAAACCACGAGTAAAGATAATTTTACTATAATGGCAAAAGAATAAAGAGTGCAAAAGATGAAGATAAAACTAAACCCCAAAATCCGAAAACAAAGAACCTTCAAAACATAAACACAAAATTTTCCAAAAAGTATTATGAGTTCTAATCTCTAACGGGTGTATTTTTTAACGCTGTAAAAGAACCCATTTACAGGCTAAATTATTAAGGTCAAATAAATTATGCTAATAAATGTTAAATATATTATACTAATAAATACTAAATCGTTTAGAAAGAAAATATATTTTGTTTAACTTGATTTGTAAGTAATCTCTTATTTGACTGAAATATGATGCATATTCAACAAATCTCCACCTTGACTCGTATTTCCACAACGTCATTTTTGCCAAAACCCGCCATAGGCCTATCTTGAACTATGAAGGGAATTAACTAAGTCGAATATATGCTTAGAAGCTAGAAGACTTCTAGCCTTCGACTTGTGCACTGTCAAATCAAAACTAACCCGGGTTTGATTTTCATGAACACAGTGCCCTAATTTTTCAAAACTTGCATCCAAAAAGGAACCTCTTTTCAAAGAAACGGTCATACCTTTTTCCCTCCTATGACCAAGTTGTCTCTTCTCCAATCAAGTTAACTTTGACTCCGTAACGGATGAGGGATGTCTGATTTCACCGGTCACTATAGAACCTTCAAGAATATAAAGGCTGTCGGTCCTTTTACCTTTTGATAAAACTATAGCCCCACGAGACATCTTAATGTCGCTTGACTTGATGTTGATTCTGCAACCTTTCAAGTCTAAAATACTCAAAGAAATGAGATTATTTCGTAAATTAGGTACATACCTAACATCTGAGGGTGTCCTAATCGTCTCATCGTCCATCCTAATTTTAATAGTACCAATACCAATTACCTTACTGGATGAATCGTTTCCCATGCGCACAACTCCACCTTCAATCGAACTGTATGTGGAGAATCATTCTCTATTGGGACACATGTGGAAAGAACATCTCGAATCTAGAATCCACTCAGACGTAAGCTCGGAGCTTTCGCTCGTTGACACTAACAAGAAATCATCACCGCTTTCGTTGACCAAATTAACACCATCTACATTTTCCTCGCTACTCTCAGCAGCTTTTTTATGTCACAATTTATAACAATCTGCTTTGACGTGACCTAACTTCTTACAATAGCGACACCTTTTGTCTCGCTTCTTTGATGCTACCAAAACAGAAGCTTGATTATCTGCCTTGCTATCCGAATCAAACTCATTGTCGAGTTTGTCTTTACTCAACAAATGACCTTTTACATCCTCAAAAGAGTTTGCCTCTGTCATAAATCTGTGTCTTCCTGAAAGACTTGTATGAAGGGGGTAAGGAACATAATAATAGCATAACCTGATTTTCATCGTCAATCTGAACCTCAATGTTATTTAAATCATCTAAAAGGGTAATAAATTGACATGTGTGATCTCTAAGAAGCTCACATTCGTTCATGCGAAACGTAAATAAACGTTGTTTCAACACTAAATGATTAACTAGAGGCTTAGTTGCATAAAGAGTTTCTAACATTTTCCACAAGGCGAATAGGGTCTTCTCCATCAACACCTCCTGCAATACCCTATTAGCGAGGCACATCTGGATTGTAGACAGGGCCTTTTCATCAAGCTCTTTCCATTCTGACGGATCTAGATTCTCGGACTTTTTCTCGATAACGACTTTTTTCAAGTCGGTTTGAACTAGAATTGCATCATCCGAACTTGTCGTAAATTGAAATTCGTGACACCATCAAATTTCTCAATGTCAAACCTTGTTGTTGCCATCTCTGAACGGGCTGATTTACGAAAATTGAACTAGCTCTGGTACTACTTGTTGGGGATTGACCGGATTAAGCAATGAACAAGTAAAAATAGCGGAAGAAATTGAGAAATTGAACACACAAATTTAATGTGGAAAAACCCCTCCAAAGAGGATAAAAAATCACGGGCAAATCTAATTTTACTATAATGACAAAAGAATAAAGAGTACAAAAGATGAAAATAAAACTAAACCCCAAAACCCGAAAACAAAGAACTCTCAAAACATAAACACAAAATTTTCTAAAAGTGTTATGAGTTCTAATCTCTAATGGGTGTATTTTCTAAGGTTGTAAAAGAGCCTATTTATAGGTCAAACAAACTATACTAATAAATATTAAATCTTCTAGAAAGAAAATATATTTTGTTTAACTTGACTTGTAAATAATCTCTTATTTGACTAAAATATGAGGCATACTTAACAAGAATTAATCAATCATTAGAGAAATATAAAATAGTATAAATATAGACTAAAAACTCACACATGTTTCATATAAGGTGAGACTCAAATATAAGATCTTAAAATTTCTTATAAGTTCATAAAAAAAAATCAATTAAAATTATGTTTCGTTTTTGTCATTCTCTTTTACATTTTTTTTAAAAAAATATTTTATGTAAGTACATGTTAAATATTTAAAAATTAATTTTAATTTTATATTAAATTTTAGATGAATTTATTTTTCTTTTATATTTAATTAATTTATTTTCTATGAAAACCTTATAAATAACAATAACTAAGTAATTTTCAAGGTTAATATATAAATAAACTAAATATAAATTTGAAATCCTTAATTTTGATTGAAGTAAAACATATTTTTTAATGAAATAAGTCAAACATATTTAATTTTATTGTATTTTAATATTTTTAATATGTAATTAAATTTTTACTATTTTTAATTAAAAATATATAATAAATAAATAAAAATGTAGATAAATAATAATAATGTAATTATCTTTTTAAAAGATTTTTTTTTAAACTTTTTTCAAAGATGAAGACTAAAAAATATATTTCATAATTTTTAATCTTAAGGAGGTAGATAATAGATATTTATACATTATTATTAAGTTTATATATATATATATATATATATATATATTGATATAATGATGATTCAAAGTTAATTTTAGAAAAAGTGAACACCCACAAATAAGTCACAAGTTCAAGTTGACAGTTATTTAGTTTATATTTTACTTACATTTGAAATATAATTTAAGCATTTAATAAGATGCACTTTTCAAAAAAAAAAGTAAATTACTCAATTGGTCACCAACTTCCCAAAATTTCATTTTAAGCACTAAAAAAAATAAAAATATTCATCTTAAGCATCGCAGTAAAAAATATTTTCGTTTTAAGTACTGTGGTTAAAAATTATTCTCATTTTGATCGCCCGCTGTGATTCAGTAGCCCAACTTTAATATATATATATATATATATATATATATATATATAAATTTGAATTATTCAACTGGAGTGATAAAACTTAAGTTTTTCCTTGTAACTCAATTTCTTGTAAAAACGTAAGTTTTTCCTTGTAAAACCCCCAGGTAATTCATTACTAGAAAAAAACTTAAATTAATTTTAGAAGGGCAAAAATGAAATGAAAAATATAGAATTTTTTTGGGTAAAAACTCAAAATTTCCCTATAAAAACCTATGTAATTCATTGTAAAACCCTCCAATATTTGTCTTTTTACTAGGAAAAAGTTTAAAAGAAAATAAAAAATTAAAGGAAATTAAAGGAAATTAAAGAGATAAAGTGATTTTTCTTGTAATGACCCACGTTTTTCCTATAAAATCCAATTAATTCCTTATAAAACTACATGCTTTTCCTTTTAGGGTAAATTACACCATAACTTACCCAACTATGGGGCTTTTTTTATCACTCAATTATGATTTTTTTTTTTAAATTGGTAACTCAGTTATGGATTTTTTTGGTCACCCAACTAATTGAGATTATTTTTTTTGGTCCATTTCAGTTAATTACACTAACTAGAGGGTGATGTGCTAGTTGAAAAATCGGCATAATAACAAATTTAGCTCTCAACTTTTACATATTATACTGATTTAGTTATAATTTTAAAAAGTTAACCCTTTAAATTTACAAACGATCTCAATTTGATCCTAATTCTAAAAAAATAAAGAAATATATAAAAATACATAAATATTTTCAAAAAATATATAATAATAAATTAAAAAAATAAAAAAATTAATTGTTTACCAGACTTGCTTTTGGTGGCTATTTTGTCGATATTTTCGATTGTGATTCTTCTATTTGGTTTTCTTGCCAGTACTGAAGTAGTTTTGTAACATCCTAGAATTTTTCTTTTTAGTCACTTTCCTCCAATGCTTGCCATTCAAATTCAATAATGGCCACCTTACCCATTATATCAATACTCCATGATTATCCATGCCATTCCACCATCTTTTGTTCATTTTAAGTGCCACCATTACCTTATTATGTCAATACTTCATCAAGCATTAGGAAATAAAAAAAAAAATTAACATGGGACTCCTTTAGATGGCAACCACTCACGTTGCTAATGAAGGAGTTGGTTGTTGAATAATTTTTTTTTATTAGCAAGATGGGGGACTGCCAAAAATGGATGAAGGGGAAAGTAAAGGGAACAAGTGGAATTTTAATGGAAGATGTTATGGAAAGTATGGGTGGCAAATTGTTGGCCATTTTAGCTATGTATGTGGACGGTTTTTGGGGCTTAAGGGGCATAGTTGAATTTTGTTAGTGTTTTGGTAAAGTTTTAGTGCTAATTTCATTAGCATCAAGTGTGCATATTCTCTTATTTCTTTCTTCTTGTTGCCGAATGTAGATCAACAATTGAGACCAAAATTTGTTCTTTCATCTTTCTAGAAAAAAAAAACCAAGCTAGTGAACCATTCTTCTTCTTCCTTCTTTTCTTTTTCGCAAAAACCCTTCAAGCTTCTCTTCTATTCTAATCCTTTTACCATAGCCGAATATTGTGCCCATTATTCCTCCGTAACCGAACTTTCATCCCTTCTCTATTTCTTCTTCTCATTCGTATTAACACTCGATATATTCTACCTTCGGACAAAGTGGTAAGTGATTCAAGTGTAAGTGATACGAAATCTTTTGGAAATCCGTGGCTAACTTTTGGTTGGTATTGTTCTAGGTCAACGACGAGTGGTTCGTTAGGAAATCGAAATCAGGTGTGTAATCCCGTACCTTTCCGAATATATGTTTAAAATGGTGTGTAATCTCACACCTCTTTGAATGTTTGCATAAAATGTTCTGTGATTCGTTCGAAAGACCAAAAAGCCAGAAACCGGCATCTGTGACCACTCGACGTACGCATGTTCGAAGTGGTAATCGTATTTTGCAATGAAACAGTTTTGGTTAGCAGCAGTGACGTGGATTTGAAAAATCACCAAAAATAGTGGAAATTGAATTAGAAAGTTAAGGAGATATGGATTGAAAGATAATTGAGTCTATTTTCTTATAAAAGAAACAGAGAAAGCAAAGGATTAGTATATTTTGAGATTTTTAGATTTTTGTGAGACTGGTGCAGAGTGATTTCGAGATCCCTTGTTCTGACTTGGAAAAATCATTAAAAATTGATAAAAACTAATTTTGGCACATACTTTATATGGTTAGATTTCTTAATGAGTCTATTTTTATAAGAAACAAACTATAATATCATTTGAATTCTGTACAAAAAGATAATTAAATTTTAGTAAAGAATGGTCGGAACTGCCAGACAACAGAAAAGGGGAGATTTTGAGGAATAAACTGTACTAAATGGCTAGGCAAAAAATTCTGGCAATATTATAGTAGAAAGATATACGAGTCTAGTTTCAAGGAAAATTTACGGATTTAGATTTAGAGTTTCCCAACTCGAGTTATAGTCAGTTTAATCAGTACAACACAGATGGACAATTTCGATT
Organism: Gossypium australe; assembly: GCA_005393395.2. Lineage (NCBI taxonomy): Eukaryota > Viridiplantae > Streptophyta > Magnoliopsida > Malvales > Malvaceae > Gossypium > Gossypium australe. The sequence continues at coordinate 128,342,636 of CM016621.1, read as the reverse complement.
TTTATGCCTCAAATTAGTAATTAAGCCTAGGTTGCGAAAATTTCCATCATACACTTAGAGGGTAAATTACCGAATTACCCTTAGTGGGTACGATTACCGAATTATGAAATGCCCTTACGGGCCGAGTTATGAAAATGCCCCTAATGGGCCGAATTACGAAATGTCCCTATGGACCGAATTACGAAAATACCCTTTATGGGCCAAATTGAAATATGTTGCTATATGGGCCCAAATGTGATATTACTATATGGGCCAAATGTGATATTTACTATATGAACTAAATGTGATATGAGATAAATGGGCCATGCGAATTATTTGATAAATTGGCCAAAGTGTGAAAATTTGAAAAGGGCCTCATGTGATTAGTAGGCCAAAATTGCTAGATCGTTAAATGGGCTAAAATGCTATTTTGACTAATGGGCCAAATTGATAACTTGTAATATGGTCTTTTGTTGGAATTTACCATATGAATATATTGTTATGCATTATATATATATATATATATATATATATATATACATGACTGCATTGGTTGGGATAATTGACGAAGAGAAGAAAGGCCTGTTGCCAAAATCTAGTTCGGTGGCTCTGCCACAAATGTTTTAAATGGCTTAATGCCTCTAGTTCAGTGACTCTGTCACAATCTAGTTCGGTGGCTCTGCCACAAATATTTTATTCGGCTTAATGCCTGCGATTGGTGTGTTGGCGGGGTGGGTTGACTTGATCCCCACAGGTGTGCTGGTTGGTACGGGTGGTGTGTAGCGGATGGAAACTAGGTTTGGTTTGGGAATTTCATATCACATGCATATTATATACATGTTATTATGTTAATTGTAAATGGGCTTAGGCCCAAAATATTGCTATGTGTGTTCCGACCCAGTGGATGATGGTAAGGGGATTATACACTGAGTTCTTGTAACTCACCCCCTTTCTCTTAACCCTTGTAGGTAATGCTCCGTAGTGAGGACTTGGGCCCATGGATGACTCGGTGGAGGCTATACTTCCGAAATGGTGTTATCAAATTTTAAATTTCTATTTCCGTTTATTATTTTGCTATTTTGGTTTAAATTGTAATAAGGCCTCTGGAGTATTTTATTATTTGCTTCATGGTTGGTTTACTTATTATTTTGCTTAAATTGTTTTAAACGTGAATTTTTCCAAATACTTAAATAAAGGTTTTCCAAAATTGATTGACAAATGGATTTAATAATAAACTTTATAAATATTTTAACACGGAAGTTATCTCTCGAATTATCAAACGATATTTTCAAAAGTCACGGATTTAAAGTTCAATTCCTTGATTTGTGATTCATCAATCTTTCAAAAATACTTGTATTTTATCAACGTTTCCGCAATGTTTCAAGATGCTTTTGCAACTCTTTATCAAACATCACATTTTCGCAAATTGTTATTTCAAATATGCTTTTGCAACCGAAAAGGTTTATTAAAGATAATTATGTTTTCACATAAACACAATTGCTTAAGTGTTTTGGGTTTTAACAAAGAGGCTATAGTTCTCAAACAAGTTTTTAACAATTGCAAAGATGGTTTTTTTTGAAAAACACCTCCATGTGGCACGCCAGATTCGGGCCTAACTTCTAGGCCGGGTTTGGGGTGTTACATCTTATGGTATCAGAGCCCAATTTAAAACTCGGTTGTGGTTTGGGTTCAAAAACATTTATGGTGTAAAACTATTTCGAATTATAGAACTTATATTTTTTTTTTAAAAAAGGGTAGTATGGCACCACGACTATCCGACACCAAGTCAAGTAAGTGTATGTGAATTGAATAATTCTTATTATTGTGAAATGACTATAGGAACACTCTAGAACTTTTAGTTTTAGGTGTTGAAACTATAGAGATTGAGACTATAGGACGCATTTACGAAAACAACTCTATCTCTTATATCTCATAAAATATCGTTAATAAATACTGAAAAAGTATACTGATTCATAAAACTTGTAATCAGATTAAACTGAAATACCCAATATGAGCACTAGAGGACGTGGACGTGGACGTGGTAGACGTGGCCGTGGTAGAGGCCGAGGTGCTAGGGTTGCGTCTGAAGCGTCGGGTCTTATGCCGGAAATGGATGCACTTGTGTCACCTGGGAGTGAGACTGGATCTCATGATTATACGAGAGAGGATAATACTTTGACTCAAGCAATGTTGCGATTCCTAGAAAGGGTCACTGGGGTTAGAACTGGTCCAGCAATTCGTGGATCAATCTCGGAACGACTTAAATTAAGTGGTGCTGAGGTTTTCAGAGGTGTCTCGGGTGTAGCTCCGAATGTTGCGGAATATTGGCTCGAGGCTGTAGAGTGGATTATGGATGATATGGAGTGCACTGTCGAGCAGAAATTGAGAAGGGCTGTGTCCTTGCTAAGGGACGAGGCGTATCAATGGTGGCTTACGGTTCGAGAAGGCACCAAGGCTGCATTGATTACTTGGGATTTCTTCAAAGCTGCTTTCCAAGGGAAGTACGTCGGGACAAGTTATGTAGATGCCCGGAGGAAGGAATTCCTGAATTTGGTTCAAGGAAATAAGACAGTGGCAGCCTACGAGGCGGAATATTTTTGCTTAAGTCGTTATGCTCGCACTATAGTATCGACCGATCATGAGTGATGTGTACGCTTTGAAGATGGGCTGAATGATGAGTTGCGGGTACTAATAGCCCCACAACAAGTACGGACTTTTGCCTCGCTTGTGGAGAAAGCCAAGATAGCCGAAGAGGCTAAAAACTCAGAACGCTAGAATCGGGAAAGAGTTAGAGGCAAGAGGGATATTAAGTACACGGGCTCTGCTAAAAGGTTCCAGAAGAGGCCCCGAAATGATGAGCCAGCTCAAGCAAGAGCACCTGTGACTACTAATCAAAGTCGAGACTGTGCTGACTGTGGGAAGTGACACCCCGGGGAATGCTGGAGGAAAATCGGTGCCTGTTATAAATATGGTTCCAAGGATCACCAGTATAAGAATTGCCCTCGACGGACTGATACAACTCCAGAAGCTCGTAACCCTGATGCTCAGCCAGCTAGAGGCACGCAACAGCCACCGAGAGGCTGTGGGCCAGGTCGAGGTGGTAATGGCGGTGGTCGTGGTCAAGGCACACTTGGTAGAGGTAATGGTTTTAGAGGTAACACGGAGGTAAGACAGCCAGGGTTAGTCTATGCAGTCAGGCGTCGGGAGGATGGCAATGCACCTGATGTGATAATTGGTACGTTCTTCATCTTTGATGTACCTGTTACTGCTTTGATAGATATCGGATCTACCCATTCATATGTTGCTAGTGCTATATCTGGAAAACTGAATATTAGATCTGAGATTTCTAATAGAGAGATGACCGTAATTAGTCCTTTAGGGCAGTCATTGATAGTAAATAAATTGTTTAGAGATGTACCTTTAGAAGTTCAAGGAGAAACATTTTTGGCGGACTTGATGGAACTGCCTTTCGGTGAGTTCGACCTTATTTTGGGCATGGACTGGTTGGTAAAATACCATGCAAATTTGGATTGTGCTGCAAAGCGGATGACGCTAAGAACTCCAGAAGATAAGGAAGTGGTGATGATAGGTGAAAGGAGGAATTATCTATCGAATGTGGTGTCTACTTTAAAGGTAGAAAAGTTGGTACGAAAAGGGTGTGGAGCATTCCTAGCCTTCATTAGCGCGTTGGATGTCAAGGAAGTGTCAGTAGAAGGAGTTAAAACGGTAAAAGAGTTTTCAGACGTCTTTCCTGAAGAACTTCCTGGATTGCCTCCGGACCGGGAGGTAGAGTTTGGCATTGAGCTATTACCAGGAACGGCTCCGGTGTCCATTGCTCCTTATAGAATGGCGCCGAAGGAGTTAGCGGTAAGGCTCAAATTTAGGAATTGTTGAATTGGGGATTCATTCGACCGAGTGTGTCTCTGTGGGGAGCACCGGTCTTGTTCGTCAAGAAGAAGGATGGGTCGATGCGTATGTGCATTGATTATAGGCAGTTAAATAAATTGACGATCAAGAACAGGTATCCATTACCGAGAATAGATGACCTGTTTGATCAGTTGAGAGGAGCTTCAGTTTTCTCCAAGATAGATTTGAGATCGGGTTATCATCAACTCAAGGTTAAGGAGGCGGATATTCATAAGACGACTTTTCGAACTCGTTATGGACATTATGAATTTTTGGTGATGCCGTTTGGATTGACCAATGCACCAGCTGCATTTATGGACATGATGAACCGAGTCTTTCAACCCTACCTAGACCGGTTTGTGGTGGTGGTCATAGATGATATTTTAGTATACTCGAGGAATGAATAAGAGCATGACTCACATCTGCGCATAGTATTACAAATATTGCGAGAAAAACAACTTTATGCCAAATTCAGTAAATGCAAATTTTGGTTGAAAGAAGTGACTTTCTTGGGGCATGTGGTGTCAGTCGAAGGAATAAGAGTTGATCCTTGGAAGGTAGAGGCTGTGTTGGATTGGAAACCACCGAAGTCAGTGGCTGAGATTCGGAGTTTTTTGGGATTGGCTAGTTACTATAGACGCTTTGTTGAGGGTTTTCGTTGATTGCTGCACCCCTAACTAAGTTGTTGCGAAAGGGAGTACCGTATGTGTGGAATGATAAACAACAAGAAAGTTTCGAGAAACTGAAGAAGATTTTGATGGAAGCGCCAGTACTAATTCAACCTGAGGTTGGAAAAGAGTTTACCGTTTACTGTGATGCGTCACATACGGGTTTAGGATGTGTGTTAATGCAAAGTGGGAAAGTGGTGGCGTATGCTTCTCGTTAGTTGAGGCCGCATGAAGTCAACTATCCTACTCATGACTTGGAGTTGGCTGCGGTGGTGTTTGCTCTAAAGATTTGGAGGCACTATCTTTACGGTGAGAAGTCGATCATTTATACGAACCATAAGAGTCTTAAGTACCTCCTTTCCCAAAAGGAGTTGAATTTGAGACAACAGAGATGGGTGGAGTTGCTAAAGGATTATGACTTCTCAATTGAATATCACCCGGAAAGGCTAACGTGGTGGCAGACGCGTTGAGTCGTAAGGTGATATCGGAGTTGAGAGCAATGTTTGCTCATCTTAGTTTGTATAAAGATGGCAGTTTGCTAGCGAAACTTCAGATGAAGCCTATGTGGTTAGATCAGATTAAGGAAAAACAATTATCAGATGAAAAGTTGAGTTCCCTATTTCAGCAAGTGGAAAGCGGTGAGAAAGGGGATTTTGAAATGAATAATGATGGAGTATTGTGTTTCCGCAGAAGAATTTGTATGCCCAAAGATTTAGAATTGAGGCAAATGATTTTGTGAGAGGCGCATAGCAGCCCATATGCTATGCACCCCGGGGGAAATAAAATGTATCGAGACCTCCGAGAGCAGTATTGATGGCCAGGGTTGAAACGGGAGGTTACTGATTTTGTGAGTATGTGCTTAACATGTCAGCAAGTGAAGGCGGAACATCAATTGCCGTCGGGATTGCTACAACCGGTGAAGATTCCATTATGGAAATGGGAAAGAATAATGATGGATTTTGTTAGTGGGTTACCTTTAACGCCTACTAAGAAAGATTCTGTTTGGGTAATAGTGGATCGGTTGACGAAGACTGCCCATTTTCTACCTGTTCGTATGGATTACTCATTGCAGAAGTTGGCCAAGTTATACGTAGCTGAGATCGTGAGGTTACATGGGGTACCAGTGTCTATTATTTCGGACAGGGACCCTAGGTTTACATCACGATTTTGGAAAGCCTTACATGAAGCTTTGGGAACCAAGTTGAATTTCAGTACGGCCTTTCATCCTCAGTCAGATGGACAGTCAGTGAGAGTAATTCAGATTTTGGAAGACATGTTAAGGGGCTGTGTGATTGACTTCAGGGGTGGTTGGGAGGAATTCCTACCGTTGGCAGAATTTGCTTATAACAATAGCTATTAATCCAGCATCCAGATGGCACCCTACGAGGCATTGTACGGTCGTAGGTGTCGTACTCCTACTTGTTGGACTGAATTAGGGGAACGACAATTATTGGGTCCTAAATTGATATCTAAGACGGAAGAAAAGGTAAAGGTGATTCAAGCGCGGTTAAAGGAAGCTTCGGATAGACAAAAGTCGTATGCAGATCTGAAGCGTAAGGATATCGAGTTTGCGGTGGGAGATCAGGTCTTTCTAAAGGTCTCACCCTGGAAGAAGATTTTGAGATTTGGACGAAAGGGCAAATTGAGCCCAAGGTTCATCGGGCCTTATCGGATAGTGAAGCGTGTAGGACCAGTGGCCTATCAGCTTGAGTTACCTCCGGAGTTGAGTCAGATTCATAGTGTTTTCCATGTTTCTATGTTGAGGCGTTATCGATCGGATTCGTCTCACATAGTACCGGTAGAAGAAGTTGAGATAAGGCCGGACTTGTCGTTCGAGGAAGAACCAGTGAAAATTTTAGACCGAGATGTTAAAGTGTTGAGAAAGAAGTCAGTACCCTTGGTTAAGGTTCTATGGCGTAATCACGGAGCGGAGGAAGCTACGTGGGAGCCTGAGGACACTATTCGGCAACAATATCCTCACATCTTTTAATCAGGTAAATTTCGAGGACGAAATTTTCTTTAAGGGGGTAGAATTGTAACATCCTAGAATTTTTCTTTTTAGTCACTTTCCTCCAATGCTTGCCATTCAAATTCAATAATAGCCACCTTACCCATTATATCAATACTCCATGATTATCCATGTCATTCCAGCATCTTTTGTTCATTTTAAGTGCCACCATTACCTTATTATGTCAATACTTCATCAAGCATTAGGAAATAAAAAAAAATTAACATGGGACTCCTTTAGATGGCAACCACTCACGTTGCTAATGAAGGAGTTGGTTGTTGAACAATTTTTTTTTATTAGCAAGATGGGGGACAACCAAAAATGGATGAAGGGGAAAATAAAGGGAACAAGTGGAATTTTAATGGAAGATGTTATGGAAAGTATGGGTGGCAAATTGTTGGCCATTTTAGCTATGTATGTGGACAGTTTTTGGGGCTTAAGGGGCATAGCTGAATTTTGTTAGTGTTTTGGTAAAGTTTTAGTGCTAATTTCATTAGCATCAAGTGTGCATATTCTCTTATTTCTTTCTTCTTGTTGCCAAATGTAGATCAAAAATTGAGACCAAAATTTGTTCTTTCATCTTTCTAGAAAAAAAAAACCCAAGCTAGTGAACCATACTTCTTCTTCCTTCTTTTCTTTTTCGCAAAAACCCTTCAAGCTTCTCTTCTATTCTAATCCTTTCACCATAGCCGAATATTGTGCCCATTATTCCTCCATAATCGAACTTTCATCCCTTCTCTATTTCTTCTTTTCATTCGTATTAACACTCGATATATTCTACCTTCGGACATAGTGGTAAGTGATTCAAGTGTAAATAATACGAAATCTTTTGGAAATCCGAGGCTAACTTTTGGTTGGTATTGTTCTAGGTCAACGACGAGTGGTTCGTTAGGAAATCGAAATCAGGTATGTAATCCCGTACCTTTCCGAATATATGTTTAAAATGGTGTGTAATCTCACACCTCTTTGAATGTTTGCATAAAATGTTCTGTGATTCGTTCGAAAGACCAAAAAGCCAGAAACCGGTATCTGTGACCACTCGACGTATGCATGTTCGAAGTGGTAATCGTATTTTGCAATGAAACAGTTTTGGTTAGCAGCAGTAACGTGGATTTGAAAAATCACCAAAAATAGTGGAAATTGAATTAGAAAGTGAAGGAGATATGGATTGAAATATAATTGAGTCTATTTTCTTATAAAAGAAACAGAGAAAGCAAAGGATTAGTATATTTTGAGATTTTTAGATTTTTGTGAGACTGGTTCAGAGTGATTTTGAGATCCCTTGTTCTGACTTGGAAAAATCATTAAAAATTGATAAAAACTAATTTTGGCACATAATTTATATGGTTAGATTCCTTAATGAGTCTATTTTTATAAGAAACAAACTAGAATATAATTTGAATTCTGTACAAAAAGATAATTAAATTTTAGTAAAGAATGGTCGGAATTGCCAGACAACAGAAAAGGGGAGATTTTGAGGAATAAACTGTACTAAATGGCTAGGCAAAAAATTCTGGAAATATTATAGTAGAAAGATATACGAGTCGAGTTTTAAGAAAATTTATGGATTTAGATTTCGAGTTTCCCCACTCGAGTTATAGTCAGTTTAGTCAGTACAACACAGATGAACAGTTTCGATTTTTATGCCTCAAATTAGTAATTAAGCCTAGGTTGCGAAAATTTCCATCATACCCTTAGAGGGTAAATTACCGAATTACCCTTAGTGGGTACGATTACCGAATTATGAAATGCCCTTACGGGCCGAGTTATGAAAATGCCCCTAATGGGCCGAATTACGAAATGTCCCTATGGACCGAATTACGAAAATACCCTTTATGGGCCAAATTGAATTATGTTTCTATATGGGCCCAAATGTGATATTACTATATGGGCCAAATGTGATATTTACTATATGAACTAAATGTGATATGAGATAAATGGGCCATGCGAATTATTTGATAAATTGGCCAAAGTGTGAAAATTTGAAAAGGGCCTCATGTGATTAATAGGCCAAAATTGCTAGATCGTTAAATGGGCTAAAATGCTATTTTGACTAATGGGCCAAATTGATAACTTGTAATATGGGATTTTGTTGGAATTTACCATATGAATATATTGTTATGCATTATATATATATATATATATATATATATATACATGATTGCATTGGTTGGGATAATTGACGAAGAAAAGAAAGGCCTGTTGCCAAAATCTAGTTCGGTGGCTCTGCCACAAATATTTTAAATGGCTTAATGCCTCTAGTTCGGTGACTCTGTCACAATCTAGTTCGGTGGCTCTGCCACAAGTATTTTATTCGGCTTAATGCCTGCGATTGGTGTGTTGGCGGGGTGGGTTGACTTGATCCCCACAGGTGTGCTGGTTGGTACGGGTAGTGTGTAGCGGATGGAAACTAGGTTTGGTTTGGGAATTTCATATCACATGCATATTATATACATGTTATTATGTTAATTGTAAATGGGCTTAGACCCAAAATATTGCTATGTGTGTTCCGACCCAGTGGATGATGGTAAGGGGATTATACACTGAGTTCTTGTAACTCACCCCCTTTCTCTTAACCCCTGTAGGTAATGCTCCGTAGTGAGGACTTGGGCCCATGGATGACTCGGTGGAGGCTATACTTCCGAAATGGTGTTATCAAATTTTAAATTTCTATTTCCGTTTATTATTTTGCTATTTTGGTTTAAATTGTAATAAGGCCTCTGGAGTATTTTATTATTTGCTTCATGGTTGGTTTACTTATTATTTTGCTTAAATTGTTTTAAACGTGAATTTTTCTAAATACTTAAATAAAGGTTTTCCAAAATCGATTGACAAATGGATTTCATAATAAACTTTATAAATATTTTAACACGGAAGTTATCTCTCGAATTATCAAACGATATTTTCAAAAGTCACGGATTTAAAGTTCAATTCCTTGATTTGTGATTCATCAATCTTTCAAAAATACTTGTATTTTATCAACGTTTCCGCAATGTTTCAAGATGCTTTTGTAACTCTTTATCAAACGTCACATTTTCGCAAATTGTTATTTCAAATATGCTTTTGCAACCGAAAAGGTTTATTAAAGATAATTATGTTTTCACATAAACACAATTACTTAAGTGTTTTGGGTTTTAACAAAGAGGCTATAATTCTCAAACAAGTTTTTAACAATTGCAAAGATGGTTTTTTTTTTGAAAAACACCTCCATGTGGCACGCCAGATTCGGGCCTAACTTCTAGGCCGGGTTTGGGGTGTAATATCCTAAAATAGGGGTTGTGCGTTTGGAGCATAACTCAAGTGTTACTAGGTTTTAAGAGTGGTTTGGATGTGTTTTGAGGGTTTTTAGAACTCTAAGATTAAATGGGAGTACTTTGGAAATTTTTGGAATTTTAGGTTAAAAAGAGGAAAATAGGAAAAGAGGCCTTAAAAGAAATTATGTGGGATTTATTGCATAAGGAATAATTTGGCATAGTGGCTTGGGGCGCTAGGGTACTTTAGGAGGGCAAGAGTTCGAGCTGCATGTATCGCAATTGGGAATTTTGTTTTTGGCGCTGAAGGGGAGCAGGTAAGGAGGCTTCATAATAAATCGGGGCGGAATTATGTCACAAGAAAGCGCCTGGGTGGAGTGGCTAAGGACGTTGCTTGAGGGCTGCGGCTAGGAGGACTCGTGTTCGAGTCCTTGGGGTCGCGCTTGAGGCATTTTATTTTTGCTTTTAGCGCTAAAGCATAAAGAGCCAGCGAAGGATAGTTTAAAAGAATGTCGCGACGAGTTATGGCATGAAAGGCGCGTTAGAAGAGTGGCTGGAAGCTTGGGGAATTCTCTCCAAGTCTCGGGTTCGAGACTTGGGGGCTACACCTGGGGTTTTTCTTTTTGTGCAGGCGTGGGTAGTGGCCTGCATGGGGCATGCACGCATGCAACATGGGTGTTGCTTCTTTTTCTTTTTATTTATTTATTTATTTATTTATTTATTTTATTTGTTATGGGAGGTATGGGATAGTGGTTATTTTATTATTATTATTATTTTAAGTATGGGGCAGTTGTATTATTATTATTATTATTATTATTATTATTTTTTATTATTATTATTATTATTATTATTATTTAGGATGATGGGTTAGTATTAATTTGTATAGGAAATGGGGTAGTAATGGGAGAAGGATTAAACAATGTTTATGGTAATTGATGGTGGAAATTATCATGCACGCATGGAGCAAGGCTTGATGAGATTGTTTTTATTTTATTTTGTTTTATTATTATTTTATGCATAGGATGATGGGGAGTTTATTTTATTGTTGTTGGGAAGTATGGGTTGGTTTTAATTATTAATGGTGATGGGTTAATTTTATTTTATTTATTGAAGAATGGAATTAGGTGTTGGGAGGTTTAATAAACAATGGTTTATTTTATTTAGTGATGGGAACATTATTAACTAAATAATGTTTTGTAATTGATGATGGGAATTTTTCAAATGGGGATGGGAGTGGGTCGGCCTTGAGTTGGGGAGACATGGCCGAACCTTTTGTTTGGTTTTCTTGCCATTTTGCCTTGGCCGAAAAAGAGAGAAAGAGAGGGAGAGCAAGGTTGAGCTCACGGCATTGAAGGAGCTAGGGAGCATTTTCGGCCAGCACATGTTTGTTATTCAAACCGAAACTTTCCCATTGTTTCACCATTGCCGAAATTCCTGTAACCTATCTCTTTTAATTCTTTTTCTTCCTTCAACCTTGGTTCTAAATCCTTTTCATGTATGACCGAATGCTTTATTTGTAACTAGAATGATAACTGAATCTTGTAGCCTTCAAATCTCTTCTCTTTTCTCTTCACCACATAGATGTCAAAATATCATCCCCTTTCTCAGAGACCAAAGTTTGGTAGAAACCGAAGTAGGAGATATAACCTTATTTCTTGGTTGTAGCCGAACCTAGGAGGGTGTTTCGGGAAGTTGTTCATGCGCGGTAAGCAACGTGTGCAATGGTAAGTGTACTCACCTTTAGCAATTGATTTGGGTTCTTATTCTTTTGGGTGTACCGAAATCAAGGGTAGGCCTTGATTTCTAAGGATGGCCGATTATGCTTGGGCCATAATATTGTGTTTCGTTTGTTTGTAGCCTACACCAAGGAGCATAAAAGGATTCTTTCGGGGTTCGAAATATTCAAGGTAAGTAGTGTAGTTCAGCAAAAAGGGCCACTATCACAAGTTCTAAGTTGAAACCAAGTCTAACAATGCTTTAGTAGGGTTTTCGAAAGGCAAGTGGCATAACTTGTGTATGTGTATCGTTAAGGTGCTTTAAGGGAGCTCTCGGGATTTTGAACATCAAGGTAAGCTAGAATAATTTCGGTCAAGGGCTATTATTCATGGATTAATGTGCTAGCCGATTTTAACATATGGTATATGTAGGGATTTCGACTACTCAAAGATCTAGTATCAGATCTCGGGTTTCAGTGAGGTAAGTGGGTTTGTGCTATTCGGCCTTAGGCCATTTTGGTAATTAAGTGGCTAATCGATTCTGTCCATGATGGATTAGGGGCTAGTTGAGCAAGGCATAAGGGCAAGTTCGGGATTTTAGATTTTGTTAGATTCGATAGATCAGGATCTCGCAATAATCAGGTGCGTAGTTATCGCACTGTTCTCTTGCTTGCTATATGTGTTATATGTAAATGTATATGTTGTGCATGTTAGCCGAAATAAGGGCTAAGATTGTGAATACCCGTGGTGGGTGATCGAATACTCAGGTCAGTGATTTTCGATAATAAATGATTATTGATGAATGTATAAAAATGTGATGGCATGTGATGTATATTTGTTTCGAGTAAAATGTTGCCATGGTACATATATATATGCATGGGACTTGGGATGTGACTATTGGAGGAAAGGGTGTACATATTTATGTACATGGTCTGATGTTAGCTTTGTGCTACATTGGCGCTTGATGTTAGCCACGTGCTTCATCAAGGGAGGTGTTGGCTGAGTGCCCACCTCGGCGGTTGATCGCTGTGTGTATCACCGTGGACTGATTGATACGTGGGATCCCTATGGGATCGGTGGCTTGGCCACGGCCTTGAGCAGTAAGTCTGCCAAGGTAAGATATGTGGATCACTATGTGATCGGTGGATTAGCCACGGCCTTGAGCAGGGAGTCTGCTAAGGTAGGAGTAACGGATGGACTTAGGATGGGTTGGGCTTCATAATTGCATATTCATGTGTATGGACTGTGTGGATATGGGCCAAGCCCATATGTGGGGACATGTGTACTAACTATGCACTGAGTCCGTGTGACTCACCCAAATTTTATTAAACCTTACAGGTGATCGTGATTTTTGGACCGGGTTGGAGTGGATACAAAGGTGGCCATGCAAAAGCGAATTTTCATGCAAAAAGAATATCTTGTTTAATTAATTAAGTATCTATATTTTAAGCAATTTGATTTAGTGTTTAATGTAAAAAGGCCCGTTAAGGTATTTAAGTATTTTTATTAAGTATCTTTATTATTAAGTTCTATTATGGATGGAAAATTTTAAATATTAATTGCAAATGATTTTATTTCCTTAAGTATGTATAATGAAGTTTTGAATCCGGTGTTTTCATAATAAATTAGTTTTTACTTAGAATATTTCAAGTCACGAAAATGTTTTATTAAACTCAACAAATTTTTAACGGTTTTACTCTTAAGTAAGAATATTTTTCGAACGTGTTCCGAAATGGCATTTCAAATTCGGTCGTAGTGAATAGGCCGGGTTTGGGGTGTTACATGGGGTGTTACAAGTTTCGACTTTTTTTGAGCTCTGATAGAGATGCACATGCTGTTTTGCAGTTGCGATAACTTTTCACTCTCTCACGATTCCCTCTCCCTCTCTTCCTCATACTATAATAACAGTGGCAATGAGCAACAACAAGAGTTTCTTTTTGGGATTGGACTTTTGTGATGTGATTCCGGTCCCCTTATGTGACTCATCAAGAAAAACTCAAGATTGGCCCAAGAGCGAGGGGGCCAAAACTAAAATGAAAATTTTCAAATGAGTGCTTAACTTAATATTTCCATGTTTTATTGATTTAACGTGTTAGGTGTCAAGTTATTTGTTAGTTAAATTATTCCACAGGTTTGAATGTGTTCGTATGTTTTATCTCTAAGTTGCTAAGTTAGTTTTAATGTGTGTGTTATTTTACCATGTTTGAGTCATTTGTTTTTGAATATATGTATATACGTGTGAGTCAAAGTATAGTTTCTAAGTTCATGGTTGAATTTTGAGTGAAGAAAATGTGCTTAAGTGTTGCCTATTTATACTTGATGTAGGTGGCCATTCATTGTCGAAATGCATGCACAAAGGAACCTTCCAGAATCTTCATGATTGAAGCTTTCAATAAGGTTCATGTGGCTGTTCATACGGTGTGCAAGATACATGTCAACATGCATTCCTTAAAGGTGAAGGATTCATGACAATAATACAAGTGTATGGACGGTGGCAACATGGGAGATGAATTCATCAAATTCAACATTGGGCATCTGTTTTAGCGAAATGGGTTCGTAAATAATTACTAGAAATATCTATGAGTCTAGTGATGTGTTTAATTAGGCTTTGACTAGGTGAATTTAGTCTAATTAAGAGTAATTAGTAAAAAGGATTAAATTGAATAAGGGGTAAAAGTTGAATTATAGATTAATAGAAAATAAAAGGGGCCAAATAGGCAATTAAGCCTATTTAAGAATTTGAGGCGGCAATTAGTTCATAAAAATCTTAGATTTTTTATGATTTAATTATATAAATATCTTAATAAATTATAATGAATATTATTATTTTATTAGATAATGTAATTTATATTAAATAAAATTATGCTATTATATTATAAATTAAATGAAATAGTGACAAATGTATGGTGATGATAAAATACATGTGTAATGTTTGTACTTATACACTTGTAAAATATTTATATATTTTCTTAAATAATAAGTAAAAGATATTTGTATATTAATTATATTATAAGATCTTTATATGATAAATAAATTAAAATCATGACAAGTGTATGGTGATGAATATGTACATATGTAATAAAAATATTTGTACAATTGTAAATAAATATATAATTACTTATAATTTAAGTAAAAAAATATTTATGAATTAAATATTATTATATTATTATTATAATGTATTATTATTAATTTTATTAACTAATACATAAAAGAAATAAAGTAAAAGAAGAAAAGAAACAAAGAAGAAAAGAAACAGAGACCATTCAGAACAGGGGAAGGAAAAAGAGAGAAAGAAAAAATAGAAGGAAAAATTAGGGTTTGAGGCTTTAAGCTTTAATTTGATAAGTCAATTAAGCCCTTTTCTTTTAATTTTGATGTTTTAGAAGCTTTAGAACAAAGTTTTGTTGAATTTATGTTAAGATTTTGAAAGTTCTTAGGTTTTTGAACATAATTCATGTTGAACAAATTGATGAATTAGGGGTTTAATTGATAGAGTTTCTAGTTAGAACTGATAAAAGGATTAAATTGTAAAGTAAGCTATAAGTTTTTTGTTAGAGGGACTAAATTGAAAGAAATTGAAATTAGGGTTTTATGGTGAAGATTAGATAGTTAAGTTGAATTTGGTAGAAAATTTAGTACAAATAAGGTATGAATTGAGATAGAAAAATAAGTCAATTTAGTTAGGATCAAATTGAAATTTAGGTAGAAGTTGAATAGAAATTCAATTATTTAATATAAATTAGTGTTGTATTAATAGTATAAATTATTTAAGTTTCGTAGCTAGCAAAGAACCAGAGGCATCGACACAGAAGGAAAAAGAGAAGATTATCGAAGAGTAAACTCAAGAAAATCACGGTTTGTATTACTATAATTCAAACTACTATTTATTAAATTTTATATTTAAATTTATGTGTATGGTAAGTAAAATTTTAAGGTAAGTACCAATATTGAAATGAATGAAATTGAGATGAAGTATGATTATGTATAGATATTTTATAGTATATTGATTGAAAAGTGAAAAATTGTATTGAATTGAATTGTGATTAAATTGAGAATGATTTGAATGGAAAATATGAGAAAGTGATTGAATTGAAATATGAAAATTGAATACCCTATTAACTAGTCGGGCTGAGTCGGATATAGTTGGCATGCCATATGATTGAAAGAATTTGGGATTTTTTGGCTTGGCCGAGGAGATATTGAAGTCACTATATTTCTTCGGACTATCTGAAGAGGCACTGAGTGCCATTCTGGTGTGTTTGGTTGGATTATTTCGATGTGTTTGGTTGGAACCTGTGTATCCTCCAAGGTCCGAGTCTTATTAATAAGGGTAAGCAAATGAAATGATAAAACGAATGAAATTAATCAATTGATTTATTGAAGAAATGAGAAAGTTGAAATTGTGAATTGAATGGAGATTCAAAATGAAAGACATGAACCAAAGGTTCATGAGATGATTGAATTCAGTTTGATGATATGTGATATCAATTTGATTAATTGTTATTGTTGAAAATTTGAAAGTTAAAGTATAAATTAGTATATATTAATAAATTATTATATGTTTGATATTTATATGTTTATACATTATTATTTGTTATTATAGTTTGAATTATGGTAATACCACTAATTATAGGCATGCTCAGCGGACGGTTGTTTCCTTGCGCAGGTCAGTAGAAGTCAAGGGTTTCGGTCCAGCATCCAGATCAATCCCGACTTCAGAGACAATTTGGTGATGTAATTCCTCTTTTGGTAAAAGTAGCATGTACTTAGGTACTGTATAAATTATGTACTTAAGTATTGAAACTTTGGTTGTAAAATGATGTCTAATATGGGTTATAAGTATGAAATGAATTAGTATGGCATATTTGGTAAAATGTGACATGAAACTAAAATGGGAAATGAATGAAATTATTAGTTCAATTAAAAAGTTATTTATGAATGATCAAGTAGATAAATTATTAAATTAATGTTGTAGGCATAATTAGGTATGTTTTAGTGTGGAAATGTATGGTTTGTTATATTGGTTGCAAATTGGTTGCGGTTTGAAAATTTGCAAGGAAGGTTAGATATTTATAAAAGGATTATTGAGTTTCAAAAAAAAAAATTACAAAAATTTTTCGGAGTACTCGAACTAATCCAGTTCCACTTTTAATACGTGTTTTGGACCTCGAGGGTCCATTATAGGGACTTAATAATTAAATTATACTATGTATGTTATTGATTTGTGAATTATTAGTAAATTGTTCGATATGTCCAGTAATGCTCTGTAACCCTATTCCAACGACGATTTAGGGTTAGGGGGTGTTATAATTCAAGTATTCAAGACGCATTAAATTATCAAATTAAGATGTGCATGAGCCATTCAATGTACTTCGGCCAGGGTGATTAAGGTGAATTCAAGGGCTGCTCATTCATGGAACTTGAAGAATGCTTCATGGCTAAGCATGCATGAATGCACCAAGTGAAGCAACATGACTATTCGACCAATTCATGCACCATCCTTAAGCATAAACCGAATTTGAATGCTATGAGTGTGAACATGTTAAATACAAGTGTGAACATATTAAATACAAGTGCGAACAAGTTTAAAACTAGTATGAACACACCTAGATACCGGATTTGAATAGGCAATTTAGAGCCTATAAATAGCTTTGTAATTGAGCATTTTGGGAAGACCATTTTTAATACAAAAAAATATTTTGTGAGATTCTTCTTTCTACTGTTCTTAACCAAACTTATCGAATTTATCAAACTTTCATAAGTTTGTGGCGTTCAACTGTTGTCTTATCTCTTTGTTTTCCCATTCCAAAGTGTGGTGGCTTCCTTATACCAAGGTTCGAGTAAATCGTCAAGTTTAAGCGGGCCGGGTTCCATTATAACTTTGTTTCCTTAAATCATTCGAGTACTCCGAGTCAAGGTTTCCACCCCAATTTGAACCTATTCGAGAGGATCCATCCTTCAAGCAATTTTTCGAACTTTCCAAGTCTCGAGAAATCGCATTAGGTTGGGTCAAACCTTGCGCTTTGTTGTAATTTTCTTTTAGGCTTTGTCCCTCTATATTGAACAAAAAGTGGCTCTGAACTCAAATTGACAATGTTTTATTTTGTTACTTAATTTTGGCTCATAAACTATAACTCTGTTAAAGAAAACACGTGACAATTTAAACAAATCAAATCATAACATATGAAAAATAATTAAATTAGTTTCCTTTTTCTTCCTCCTCTCTCCATCTCCTCACTATTTTCTTCCCCTTTCTCTTCTCTCCCTTTTCCCATGTATATGGTTCCTGCCTTGATTAGTTAGTAGTGGTTAAATTAAGATTAATGTGCAAGATAATCAAATAAGCGCATCTAGTGTAGTGGTATCATAGTACCCTCCCACGGTACTGACCGGGGTTCGATTCCCCGGATGCGCAAATTTGTACTTGTGCGACATCCATCCGCACAGAGATGGAGCAGGTTTGATTGTTATTTTTAAGGGATGAGAATAAAATCAACATCCAGATAATATAAAAGAAAAAGAAAATATTGCTGGAAATTATCCATGAAATTTGTATGTGCATGACCATGCCTGATAAGAAGTAATGGAAATAAACCATGACAGTTTATCACGAAAAGCATTTTTATCACTCAGTAGTTACAAATTACAGGCAAATACAACTATAGAAGCAGCCCTCTGCATAGGCTATACAATCTGCAAATTTTTCTTATACATTAAATCAAGGCTAAGCACTACTGACGATCCATCAAGGCAGGAAGCATATGCTCAAAAAGATCTTTTAATACCGAAAATATAGAGCAGAGAACACTGTCAAAGGAGGATATATTAAACAGTGAAAAGATGCTGCCTTACAGTCCAAACAATTTCAGCCACATCTCCCGCTAGACTTGCCATGACTAACCACTAACCCACAAAGTTTTGAATGCAACATAAATAAAGGAACAAACAAACAAACTATTTCGACTCTTTCAACTCACATGTCAAAAGACTTATTTAAACCAAAACAACTACAAATAATATTTTGAATTATTTTCCGGCACCCCCTTAATTCAAAATCACAAACACACCAAGCATGAAGTAGTTGTGTTTTTGCTTTAAGAAGTGCTTTGGTAAGTATATATACTGCTTGTTCTTCAGTGTTGCAGTGCTTCAACTTGATCAATCCTTTTGCAACCAGCTCTTGGTTAAGATAATACCGAATCTCTATGAGCTTTGACCTTCCATGGGAAACTGCATTTTCTGTCATTGCTGTTGCTGATAAATTGTCACGAAAAATTGCCGTTGCTCCTTTTTGCTCTTGGTGAAGGTCAGCAAGCAATTTTCCCAACCACAATGTTTGACATGCTGAGGATGCTGCTGCAACATACTCGGCTTTATATGATGACATTGCAACCGTTGGTCGTTTTATATAGCTCCAAGAAATAGCTGCTGATCCAAGAATAAAGAAGTTTTCAGAGACTTTTTCTATAATCCAAGGCTCCTGCCCAATCACTATCAGTAAAACCACATAAAATGAAATTAGGATTATGTGAGTACCATAGCCCAAAAGTTGTAGTTCCAGCAATATAACACGAGATTCTCTTAGCTGCTCCAAGCTGATGCTTCGTGGGGGCTGTGCATGAATCTTGAAATGACTCCAACTGAGAAAACTATATTTGGACGTGTCTGAGTCAAGTAGGTCAACCCTACAACTAAGCTTCGAAAATATCTACCATCAGCCTTGTCAATACCATCTTCAAGCTGTAATTTTTCATTCACATTCATTGGAGTACCAACAACCTTGCAACTAAACATGTTAAACTTTTTCCAAAGATCAACAACATATTTCCTTTGTGAGATCAAAATTACATCTTTCCCTTGTTTCACTCTAATTCCAAGGAAATAACATTTTACTATTTTTTCCCACGGATGCAAGCTCTTCTTCCATAGCATTTCTCCACTCTCTTTTTCGCCGCAGCTTCCTCAAAGTAAGTAGGATCTAACCAAATAGAGCAAAAGTACATATTTCATAAATTTCGGCAAGTGATCTGAACCTACGTGGAGTGTCATTTGAATCTTCTGAGTCTGGTACCATTAACATTGAAATGAGATGTTTTAAGAATGGACGATGGATCTTCTTCTAAGACTTCCTGTCTGCTTTCCCATTTCCAGCATGATTCTTTACCAAATTCCACATCTTTTCTGATACTGATTTTCCCATTTATGGGATTACACGGTCTAAAAGCTTTGGATTGTGAACAATATCCAACAAAGATACACTTTTCAGACCCTTTATCAAGCTTATGAAACTATTGACAATTCACTAGAGTAAATGCAATGCAACCAAGAACTCTCAAATGCCTCATCAATGGCCTTCTACCAATCCAAGCTTCAAAAGGTGTTCGATTCAAGATTGCTCTAGTAGAAGAAATATTCAGCAAGTAAACTGCACAAGTAAACTGCGGTACGAACAGCCTTTGCCCGAAATTCATCTGAAGGTCTTGGCTTTTCAACATGCTTTGGGCCATCTCTACTACAGTTCGATTATTCCTTCAAATGAAAAACTTGAGCAGGGTACTCCGGGATATGAAAGAGTTACTTTTAGAGGTAGGGGATATGGTAGAGGTAGAAGCCAATACAAACGGACAAATAGTCGTGGCGGGGTACAATGCTATCATTGTCGCAGATTTAGACACATTGAAGCAAATTGTTGGTCTAAGAATAATTGAGCTAGTTATGCAGAGAAAGAAGAAGAGGAAAGTACGTTGTTTCTGTAGTTGCCGAAAAAGAAGCTGGTGTTTGGTTTGTGGACAGTGGTTGTTCTCATCATATGACTGGAGACAAGTCCGTTTTTAAGGAATTGGACAAGACGAAAAAGAAGAAAATTTTGCCTTGGTGATAACAAGCAGATACAAGTGGAAGGCGAAGGCACAGTTGCTGTCTAAACTAGTCAAGGCAAAATAAAACTCATTCAAAATGTTTTATTTGCTGTAGTTTGGCACATAACTTGCTTAGTGTCAGACAACTGTTGGATAGTGGATCTCTATCTTGTTTGATGATGGAAAGTGTGTTACTAAGAGAAAAAAACAGGTCAGGTTTCAGTCAATATTTGTATGACAGCAAATAAAATGTTTCCCCTTAAAACTTCAAATATTGAATATGCTCTGATACCAAAATGCTAAAAAAGATCTTTTAATACTGAAAATACAGAGCCAAAAGAAGTAAAAAAACAGTCAAAGGAGGATATATTAAACAGTGGAAAGATATTGCCTTACAGTCTAAACAATTTCAGCCACATCTCCAACTACACAAACCACTAACCCGCAAAGATTTGAATCTAACATAAATAAAGGAACAAACAAACAAACTATTTTGACTCCAACTCCCATGCCAAAAAACTTATTTAAACCAAAACAACTAGGAAATGATATTTTGAATTATTTTCCAGCAGCATATACAATTGGGAGAGAGAGAGGAGGAAGAAAGTGAAAAGAAAAAGAATTCAATTAAATTTTTTTTCCGTGTACCATGTGTTTGTTAATAAAATTATAGTTCAAGGTCAAAAATATGGGACGGAATAAAACATTAGGAACTACTTATGACAAAAAAACCCATAAAGAAAAACATTAAAGGTTAATCTGGTAATCAGAGTATACTTCAAAGGCTATTTTACTGTTAAAGCCTTTCTTTTTCCATTTTTTACTTTTCTTTTGAATAAAGAAAAGAATTGCTTTGACAGCAAACTTTTTTGAAAAATCAATTTTTATTAAAAAAATAAAAACAATATTTTTTAAAAACATATTTAAATTTAATCATAAATTATTAAAATATTTTAGATTCTTTCTCTTTTCAAATTATTTTTTTTCTTCCATTAAATCTTTTGTTGCTAAAAAGAAAAGAAAATGAGACAAAGAAAAGAACAGAATAATTTATTCTTCACTTAAAAATATTTTCTAAATATTAAATGAATTTTCCAAAAATAAAAAATCAATTAAACAATCATTTTATCTCACTCTTACTCTTAATTTTGTCCATAAGGAACAGAATGAAAACAAAAATCATCCAAGCTTTAAGCTTTGCCCACACACCAACCATAAGATGACCTAATCCAATCCAATGCTATCCATCTTACCAAACACACCAATAGTGTATGTATATATCAGTTAATGAGAACTTATACCTCATTTTATAATGACGAGATAAGTGTCAGCTTGCAGATCTTCTCTTTGGTTTTCTGGGCATATTTCCTCCAACATAATCAACTTCTCGGGAATAATATAGCAATTTAAAACCTCAGGAAAAATAAGAAGATAATCAGGTGTCCGTTGGAGTGGGCATTAACCTAAGCTTGTCATCTGAGGAACTAACCCCGGAATCCCTCTCTTCAGCTAGCAATGACTGTAAATCACTACCATTAGCCAAGCTGTTGAACTCAACCGCTTTAGATGGAAGGGTAGGATATCGTCGTTGGCAAAAGGTCATTAGCCTT
Source organism: Gossypium australe (assembly GCA_005393395.2). NCBI lineage: Eukaryota > Viridiplantae > Streptophyta > Magnoliopsida > Malvales > Malvaceae > Gossypium > Gossypium australe. Next base: position 128,320,641 of record CM016621.1, on the reverse strand, counting down.
TTCACTGATTGCAAGTATTTGCGAGTAGTCTCATCGTTCATTATGTGCGCAACACTATTGGTATAGATCTTCTCACGAGCTGAACGTTCATGGATACCAACCATAGTGACACCGATTGGCCAGGGTGCATTACCGATAGCCATCTTAATGTAATGGTCCATGGCAGCCAGGTAGTCCCTCTTCATGCAGCATTCGACCACCACCAACAATGCTTGACGGATATCATCAGGAAGCACCTGCCATTCGAAAACATGACAAATAAATACTGGGTCTTGTGAAATCTAAGTTCTGTGCACAATGCCGCAAACAAACACAGTGGATACCTATAGAAAATTTCAACAAATAACTGGTTGGCTCTCTGTTTAATCTTCTCATAGATTGAAAAAAAAAAAAAAAAGGAATCAAAAGGTGCTGGGGAAAAAAAAGCAACTTCCCAACCATTAAACACTGCTAAAACCATAAGGAACTGTAATGCTTTGTAGAAACCAATTTCACACAATTAGTATAGGGCAGTAATGCAAGTTCAAAGCATGGGGATCAATTCATATTTGAAAGTGACTTAACTTTATAAAATCCAGCAAAGGATGAGAGTCATGCTCGTGAATGGAATCATACTGAAGCAGTATGCACTTTTGGAGCTTAAACCTGTTTAATTGTGTTAGAGAAACTATAGGTTCAGTGACTTCATTTACTAGAAACAGGGACTCAGGGAGCAGACCACCAAGATAAATGCTGCAGAACATGGTTGACTATAAATCTAACCAGAAAGCAGGCAGTAAACAACTGAGCCATGCAACGAGGCTGACAAAACCTTGATATAAAGATGAATCTCCTATCCATCTGAACTCCAGGTTTACCAATGATTGGCTATATAACACAGTCACCTGAATAATTCTTCATGAAGACTTCATTGACCAATACACTTTAATGCTATTTGAAATTATTGACCATATTAACAGTCTCATAATTCTTTACATGGAATTAATAAACCAAGCCAAACCGACAAGCTTTAATGTCGCAAAAATTGTCCAAGTCCACTTTATCCAAGTAATTGGCAGCTCCTTGCTCCACTTTGTCTTAGTCCTCCCAAAATTGTAGCTTACTAGAATCATCTAAGCCTATTGGAGGTGCATAAGCACTGATAATATTTAAATTTTGAAGGCTTGCTACCTAGTATGATTTAAAGCCAAGATCCTATTGTCCTCCTAATGTCAACAACCTCATCAACCAACTAGCAGTCTAAGCCAATGAAGCCTTGGCTGACTAAGGTAGAGGCCTAGAGAACTTAGTGATCCTAGGTTTAAACCTCACCTTGTATATATGTGAGTTCTGGTTAGCTAGTTAGTTAAGTTGGTTGAGTTAGTTACTCAGTTCGGTGCTTATAATGAATGTTTCTGATCAAAAGATAAAGTGCAGTCTTAAATTATACCTATCCAATTCCTATTCCCACCTCAACTTGAATTTTATACCATAATTTGCGACCCTATTTACCCATGGGTTTAACTTTCTTGCCCATCCATTTAGTCTCATGCAGGCGCACAAGATTAATATTCTTCCTAATTTAGCCTCCACTAGCCTACACATACTTGTAAGAGAACCTATGCTCCCATTAGCTTGGGGAAACAGGAAGCCTTTGATCATTTGACATCACACCAGTAGATGTGGTCACTTAGTAGGGAACACTTGTTAAGAAAATATTAAAAATTACGGATCATCATGATTTCTGTCCCCTAACCAAGCAACTGTTTGAGCGTTCAAAGGTAATAAATCTCAAAACAAGCGATGAGAAAGCAACAGACATTCAGACACCAATAACACTTTGATCGCTAGAATTCCAACTCGAAGATACCATGAATATATGTGAATAGCAGTAGAGTAATAATTCAACTCATTAACTTCTATAGCTTCGCCCATCTCTAGACCCCCAGATTAAGGGAACAGAAGTCACAGAACATCTCTCAACATTGCAGTCTCCTCAACTAGCAAATACAAGTCCTATACCTCTAATTTTGATCTAACAAACAGCTAGTCTAACAACTTAATTCTTACCCATTTCATTAATATGTCAAGTAAAATTTCAATTCCTTTAGTAAGAAAACCTATACTCCATCATTTAACTTGTTAACATATAGAGAAAAAGAAGGAAGATGCAATAATTCAAATCAGCGAAAATATGTTTACCTTCTTCCTACAGAACTTGAACAATGGATTCAAGTAACGAGCGCACTGCTTAAACGTGGCTACCATGGACTTCCCTTTTGCCGTTCTCTTTTCAGCCTCACCCATCTCATCCAGCTCCTGTTTCCACTCATTCAACAACCTCTTGAAAAACACCAGAATCTTATCTTCATCACACAGCTCACCGAAATTCGCCTTCATTCTTTTCAAATCCTTATCCATATCGACTCCGCTGGACCCACCATCACCACTCAACTCTCCTCCTCCTCCTCCCCCTTCTTCTTCCCTATCCTCTCCTCCTCCTTCCCCTTCTTCCCTATCCTTTCTCTTCCTATCGCTCAAAATCCCCGTCTTCTGCCGCTTCCGCAGCTCGGCAATGTCTCTCAAGAAGTCATTGGTTTGACCGTCGGTCATATCGCTGCCGACCTCGAAAAGACCTGCTTTTAAGACGTATTTTAACCTTTCGAGACGAGCTGCGTCATCTTCGCCGAAGAGCGTAATAGGCTGTTTGAGGAAGCGAAGGCGGCGGATGACTTCTTGCCTTGGAAGGTCGAGGTTGTCAATGTTTTGTTCATCGGTGAGGGATTTGGAGGAACCGGCGGTAGAAGTTGCAATTGTGGATGCCGTGCTGGGAGCGGAGGGGTTAGGTTTGGCGGAAGTATCGCTGACATTGGAGGGGGATGCAGTGGATTGGCGGTGAGATTTCGCTTCGAGTTCGCGTTTTTCTTGCTCGCGAAGCTTTTGGATTTGCTTTTGTTCTATCTCGGAGCGTTTGAATACGCGCTTTCCGCCGGTATCCTGAGCTAAACTTTGCCGTTTCTTGAGAAGCTCTTCTTTGAGAAGATCCATTTAGGATCGATTATGGTCATCTCCGAGGTTTGATCTGAGTTTCGTTGAAGATAATGACGGTTAGGGAAGATCGACGGTCGGCCATTTTCTCAGGTTCTTGACTAACCGTTTCAATATTCAAATGGACTCGAGTAGGCCTAAAAGGAATTTTCAAGTCCAAACCAAAAAATGTGAATTTAAATGGCCCAACCCAAACATAATCCAAAGGACCTGCTTTATCTCTTCGGCCGATGGCATCATTGACCTTTGAAGTTTGAACCACCGTTCTGGTAGCCCTGCGTTTCATTAAGCCTCCATTACCGGCAGCCAAAGAAGATTGAGATGACGACTATACGCCGATTTTGCTGCAATGATCTTCTTCGTTTCGCATCCGTCAATCTCGATCACTTAACGGAAACCGTAAGCTTTAAAACTCTTGCCTTTTAGTTTATCTTTCTTTTTTTTTGAACTTGCAAATGCTTGGACGAGTTGTAAATTGTTTTCATCAATGATAATTGTGTTATTATTACAGTTTAACATGTCATTTTACATGACATATTTAGCTCGATGGCCCGATTACTTTCATGTAGCTGAAGGCCCCGGCAATCGAATAATGGGTTACAGTAAGCTTTCTGTTCTTCTTTCTTATTTATGTAACTGGAATTTTAACACTCATACTGTGAAAGCAAAGAATTGGGTTCTATTTCTGATGTTCATTGCCTTATGTATTTAGTTTATTACTATAAGTAATTGGAATTACATTTTATCGGTCACGTTCAAGGTTTGATTTGAATAGGGATATGCTTTTTACTGGCAATGCTGTTTTGGGATTGGTGCATCTAGATTTAATTCCTTTGAAATTGGTTGCAGTTATGGGGAAAGTTGAGGGGCAAGGTGAGTCTTGGCATGGCCATGTAACGGCAGTCACTGTAGCGCCAGAATATCGTCGGCAGCAGTTGGCTAAGAAACTGATGAACCTTTTGGAAGATATCAGTGATAAGATGTAAGTACGTTTATTGTTCATTGATTTGAGTAAATTCTGTCTGCAGCTAGTCTGTAGCAAGGGCTGGTTACAAGACTAGAAATTACAGAAGTATTAAGTTTTCTAATAAAATTTTAGGATTGATTGCAAGATTAGAAATTATCAGACTAGTAAATTCTTTAATATATATATTTCATCCTTTTAGAAATTTGCTCCATGTTTTATTCATTGTGTAATATGAACTGCTAAGATAGTTATAAGGTTCGTTATTAGATATTTATGATGAAACTAATACAAGTTTCTGATGCACAAACATTTTTGGTTCAAATGGTGAAGGTTAAGTAACTGGCTAACAAGCTAGGTCATCTTGTAGTTCTGTGTAGGAGATCTTCTTTTGAAACTAACTTGTAATTGCTGAGTCGAAAAGGATTTTGTTTTGTTTCTGGTATTATTTTAAAAAATAATTTACAGTGCACTTCGAGTTTCAAGTTGTTTTAAATTTGGTCATGCTTGATTGGTTTTATCTTGCTTTGTACTTTCATGTCAGCCAATTTTATAATGCATCTTGATCTAATGCAAAATTATATAGTATACATGATTTTTTTTTTTTGTTTAATATACTCTAGTATTTTTTTAATAGGATAATTTATTTTGGCAGAGACAAGGCATATTTTGTGGATCTGTTTGTGAGAGCTTCTAATACACCAGCTATAAAGATGTATGAGAAGGTAATAATTCTAGAACTTTCCATTTTGGACATTATTACATCATACTTTTCCCCTTAAGATTGTACTGCCTGGCATGCAGTTTGAGATGTATGTCAGTGCTGTTGTTCAGATTTTTTCTCCTCTGTTCTGCAATCACTGTTTTCCCATGTCATTGAAAGTGTGTTTGCATGTACATGCATACGGCACTCCATGTCTTCTATGTTTGCATGAGAATTAAGCATTGCCTGTTAGAATCAGGGAAAATGGCAAGAAAATGTTTGATTTGGTGAAGTTTGTAAAATGTGGCTATCATGCCTAATTGCACATTATTCTTCACTAGTGGGTAACAGCAAGGTAAATCCAGAATTTTGTTTTCTAATCTTTGATCTCTGTATGCGTATTTGTTTCTGGTGCATGTTCCATGGGGATGAGATTGGTTTATGATGTTGCAGAGGATGAATTGATCACCTTGAGTCATGATCAAGTGAATTGGATGGAGCACCAATGATTTTCGGATAAAAGAGATGCTAATGAGTTCTGTAAAATACCTTCAGTTCTATGCTTTTTAAGAAAATTAGGATTCAGAGTTAAAATTGAGAAGTACGGATGGTCATACTTGTACCAGTATTAATGCTTTCTTCTTCATGTTATGAGAGATAGAAGAAGAAGAAGAAATTGGAAAAAAAGGAAAGGAGAAATCACACTAAGGTTATGTATGTGTTAAAAAACTCTTCATTTAAGGCCCCTCTAAAATTTTATGTAATGTGAGTTGGTTAAACAAATACTGCAATTGATTTTACCTTCCATCCTCATGAAAAGAAATTATGCAGTTAAAGTCAAAATTACTTCTGTTGTAAGTCATTATCTTGTCTTAAGTTCAATTTAAGTTGGGTTTGTCTAAGTAGCATTAGCTCATGGCTTATTGCTCCATATCTATTGAAAATTAAATTTGGTTTCTCCTAAACCATCTCTATTTTAGGAAACGCCTTTCACAGGCCATATCTATAGTTTTCGCTTCTTAATAATATCAACCACTACAGTGCATACCATCCCAGTGCTAGCAATTTGTTTCATTCCTTGGTAGTAATTTCTTGTTATCTAGGAGCTGCATCTGCTATTGTAGAGGTTGAATTCTGGAACTTATTGCTCTTGATTTGGAATGGTTCTACACCATAAATAATTAGTTGGGAACTGTCAAAATCATTTTTTCTTATATTGACTAGTAACATTGCAGGTAGAGTCTTGCATGACTGATGGCTTGCATTTCTGAGTGCCAGTAATGATATGATGCTCTCCTCTCTGTCTTCTGATGTCTTCATGTGTTTGTGCCTGTCAATGCGTATAAAGCAAGAAAGGCTTACCTACTTTTTTTCTTCTTTTACAGCTTGGATATGTAATTTACAGAAGGGTGCTACGCTATTATTCCGGAGAGGAAGATGGGCTAGGTATGTGGATTTTGATGTCCAACCAGAATGTTTCTCTTTTGCCTGCATATCTGCTTCTTAACTTTAATTTTGCGGTTTGGTTTTAGATATGAGGAAAGCATTATCTAGAGATGTTGAAAAGAAATCAATCATACCCCTTAAACGGCCAGTGACACCTGACGAATTGGAGTATGATTAGATCCACTTCCTATGGAACTTCTCCCTGCTATTTTTTATTGTGTTGCTTCAGAACATTTTCATGTTTTTGCAGAGATGGGATATCAGAGAGCTTTAGGTATGCCAAACATGTGGACAAGAAAATGTTCTTATTAATGAACACATTTAATGTTTTCAGTGTGGTTGTGACCTTTATCTTTCATTGTACCTTGTATTTGTATAACTCTTGGATTATGCTTTTATACAATGTTATCCTTCTTTACAAATTACAATACTCCGAATTTTCCTTTTCCAAATATTTCTAGCTTTCCAATTTTCATGATTAGAAGTGCCTGCTGATCTGTTATAAAGTTCAGAGTAGATTCTTAGAGATCCCATTTAAGCAAGCATGTCAATGGATAATTGCTTTTTGGAGCTTCAAGTTTGTTTATAACATTTCTATTCCTAAATTTCTATTCAAGACTAATTTCTATGTACATTTGAGGGCACCCTTTCTATGTACATTTGCGAGGTGGTGCCCTGTTGGGCTGAATGATCATTTTCAGCAAGTAGCCTAACACTATTATCTTGAACCGAAAAAACCCAACTCATCTTTTCTTTAAAACGGTTGTGTATCAGTATAATTTTTCAATAAAAAAGTTGTTTGGTTATTCTAGTAAGACTGGTATAGTGTCAAACATGATAAAAAAGGTTGACAGAAAAGTTATAGCTTTATATCTATCCAAAGGAAATGATTTTTGTGGCCTAAATTTGTGCAAAAATGGTAGGAGGCCCTTAGGAAGGCAGGAATAGGTTTGCCGTAACTTCTTTTGGGTACGGTCTCACGTGCCTGTTTGCCTTTTCGGAAAACAAAGGGGACTCACGAACCTGTCTGATTCAAGAAGAAATTATGAACCAATCACCCTTCAGAGCAGCAGATCACATTTTGGTGGATTTTTGCTAAAAATGGGTTTTAATCCCAATGAGGGTCCTCACTTTTTTTGGCTTTTGTATGGACTCTTGCTTTCAGGTCGTCCATGCATTTTTTTCCCTCACTGAAATCTCCATATCTTTGTTTTCTGGCTAACATGGTCACGGATGAATAGTTCCAACTTTAATCCCATGCTGTTAGGCGTGCTGTGGCCCGGTGGTTTTCTTCATGTTTTTCATGATTCCAGTAAATGCCAAACCATGAAGAGCTGATGATGCCAACATTAAGGGATTTGTGTGTTAGGATCCTGATTCCTACAGTTGTGCTGCCCATTGTCAGTTTCAGGTGTGCTACTCTGCTCCTTACACATTATTAAATTTTGGATTCTGATGTGGGGCTTGTAATCCCTTTGATTATTACTCATTTCACGTGGTCCTGCTCCTATTTTGTGCCCCTCCTAGTTGTTAAGAAGCTTTTCTTTAGCATATTAGAATGCTTGACAATCTAAAAGTATGTAGTACGTTAGCTACAGTCTTTGAATTGATATTTCTGATGATGTTTAGTCGTCAAGGAATTTGCTTTATCTGAAGAGTTTTACTGCTTTAGAAATAAAGCTTGCCAACTTTATTGTATCACCATTATCTCTAACAACTTAGTGACAAGAAATTAAAAGTCACAGCACCAATGAACTGTTTCATATTGGGACATAGAAACATACCAATACTTAATAGTTTCAATAGAAGTTCCTTTTGACTGATATTTGTAAATGAGTTTTGTTTAATTGGTGCTTTTATGTGAGAAACAGTAAAAGGTGGATGGACTTTTATTTAAAAATTCCAATTGGGATATCAAAATCTTTTGGATGTGGTTTTTTTAACCTTCTACCATATGTTGAAAGAGCACCAACCTATTGGATGCTGTCTGCCATGTTTGGTATACTTTAGGAGGCATTACCAAATAAAGCTCAAAGCAGCTGGATCTTGTGGACTTGTCAATTGATCATTTTAAAAGACATCAGTTAAAAGACTTGTGTTCCTTTGCTACCCAGGCTTAATTATCTTGGTTTCTTTGTCTTAATCATTCTTTTCAAAAGTAAATTTTAATTTCTATTTTTATTATCTCCGAGTTGGATTTCATGGAAGTTTTTATTGAAATGGTAATTTGTTCTCATAGCTGGACAGGATATTACATGTAACAGTGTAGTATTAGATTTGAAATAAATTAATTATTATCATTATCCTAGTTTTAAATTGTTTTCTGAATTGTTATTATCTTATTTTTCGAATTACTAATTTGAATTTCACGTAACTATCTTTACTATATAAAGATTTCTATCTAAAAATCAAGTTGAGCCATTTCATGAGCCTCCCATTACTTCAATATACTATCAGAACCTTTTTGTATAATGACATGATTTTTTTATCTTGGCTTATATGTCTTTTTTTTTACCCTTTCCCTCACACAAGTATATTCTTAGATCTTCATATATCTCCAACTATTTACTTTTTTTGGTTGAAACATCGCCAACTCTTATTCACCAGAGCTAATTAATTGGTTTTCTTTATTACCAGCCAAGGATCAACTTCTATCTATTAGTTGAAAGTGTCAAGGTTTGTGTCCAATTATCTTAGTAGTCAGTTAAAGGGCATTGCTTAATGGATGTTGAACTACATCTTGGATTTACTTTTACATTGTCGTAATGTAACACCCCATATCCAATTTGATCGTCGGGTCCGAGTTATGAGATTGCAGCTTACATCTCAAATATATGTTGTGACCCTCACATCTCAATTCCCGGAATTCATAAATTGTAGCTACGTACGAATCACACTTGCAATTTAGTGATACATTTAAAGATCTTTTTCCATTCTTCTAGCTACAATTCAATAGACAACATCATTCAACTTATCACAAGTCACCCCTATTCATTTATGTTTCTTAGCCAATATGTCAATTTCCATTATAATCTTAGCATGAGTTTAACCATAGATGAAATTAACACAAGTATACAAGGAAGGATAATAAGTTCCATGAGAACTTATCTTTCAAAACACAAAATGAGTAGATCTTTCAAGGCTCAATCAACAACTTTAGCCTTTCCTTTTACTTACTCCACTTCTTTTCAACTCTTGCTCTAGGTAATTTTGGTATGGCCAAATGGATGGAGGACTTGAAGTTTTCTCCCCCTTTTTCATTTTTTGGATGGTGGAAGATGACCATTCTCATCATTCTTCCTAGGGGTTAGTATTTGATCGAGTTGAGTCGGATCGAGTCAAAAAATTTTGATTTAGTCGAGTTAACCGAACTCATTTTGAAAATTTTTCGAATTGAATCGAATCAAGTCAAAAAATTTCAAGTCGAGTTGAGTTGACAGATCCTATTATTTATACTCAATGTTGCGTTTACATAGACTAATTATTTAACTAGTAGACGAAGTACAAGATTATTTAACTACATAAACAATATAATGGTTTTACCTTTTAATTTAATGGGTAAGCATTTATCAAAATGACGTAATTTTGCCTTTTAACATAATGATTTTTACTTTTAACTTTAGAAAAGGTAAACATTTATCAAAACGACGTAGTTTTGCCTTTTCTTATTTAGATTTTTGGATTACTTGAATTGTGTAATTCATATTCGAGTTAAATAGAAAATTTTGATTTTTTATTCGAGTTGATCCGAATAACTCGAACTATTTAATTCAAATTTTGAATTTTTTATTTGATTTTTTTTAATCGAATTGGATTTTGCTCACCGCTAATTCTTCTCACTATCTTCCATTTTATATATAGTTCAATCTTAATTAAGCGGACTTAATTAGTTTAATTAAGTTACTATTGTACTTAATCAACCATTAGCTAAACAAAGTGCAAATCAACACCATCGTCCACTAAGTTATGATGGATAATGGTTAAATAACCATTTTAGCCCATTAGATAATTTCTATCTAGGTCCTCAAGCCTTTTCTAAATTAAAACTCAAAAGCAATTGAACTTTTACAATTTAGTCCTTGAGCTTTAATTAACTACTTTCTTAGTTAATTTATCAAATTTCAATATATTTTCATAATAACTTCCTTTATCTCTATTTTTCATCCTTATAGACTTGATTAATAGAAACGGGGTTTTAAAACCGCATATTTCGATACAATTGAAATCGGGTCGTTATAATTCTCCTCTCCTTCAAAAATTTCGTACTCGAAACTTACCTGGAAAGAGGTGGGGATATTGAGATTTCATTGTTTCTTTCGGCTTCCATGTAGCCTTTTCCACGCTGTGATGGCGCCAAGACTTTTATCAACGACACACTTTTGTTTCTCAATTCTTTCACTTCTCGAGCTAAAATCTTAAATGATTCTTCATCATAGGTTAAATTAGACTATAGCTCAATTTTGTCGAGAGTTAAAACGTGGGAGGGATAAGATCGATATCTTCTCAGCATTGAAACATGTTAAATATTATGGATTTTATCCAACTCTAGTGGTAGTGCTAAACGATATGCCACGGGTCCAACTCTTTCAAGAACTTCATAAGGCCTAATAAATCTTGGACTGAGTTTCCCTTTTCTATCGAAACGTAGAATTTTCTTCCAATGCGAGACTTTTGAAAATACTTTATCTCCTATTTTAAACTCGTTTCTTTTCTTTTCAAGTCGGCATAAGAATTTTGTTTATCTATAACAACTTTTAAATGATCTATAATAACCTTGATTTATCTTCAGTTTCATGAACTAAATCTATTGCAGTTAGTTTACTTTCACTCAGTTCCATCCAACAAAGAGGAGTTCAACATTTATGACCATGCAAAACTTCGTATGGTACCATTCTAATACTCGATTGGTAGTTGTTATTATATGCAAATTCCAGAAGAGGTGGAAATATTTCTTAACTTCCTTCGAATTCAATCACATAGTTTCGCAACATATCTTCACATATTTGCATTACTCAATTCAATTAGCCATCAGTTTGAGGGTAGAACGTTGTGCTGAAGTTCAATTTAGTGCCTAATGGTTTATGCAACTTACCCCAAAATCTAGAGGTAAACTTTGGGTCTCGATCTAAAATGATGGACAATGACACTCCATGCAATCTCACGATATAAAAAATATACAATTCGACTAATTTTTCCAACGAATAATCAACTCTTACTAGAATAAAATGAGCGGATTTTGTCATTTGTCAACAATTACACAAATTGATTTTTTCTTTTTAGGTGATAATGACAACCCAGTCACAAAATCCATAGTGATTCGCTCCAATTTTCATTCAGGAATCACTATAGGCTATAACAATCCCAGTAACACCCCAAACCTGTATCTGTCGCCGGAATAGGGTTTCAGAGCATTACAGAAAAATCAAAGCTTAAAACATTTGACTTCAAACATTTCATAAATTATGGAAAATATCAATCAAACTCATACATAATGTCCCTTATTCGAGTTCTCGAGGCCCTAGAAACACTTTAGAAAAGATTCGGGACTAAATTGGAAACATATAAAATTTCATAGAAAAAGATAGAATTTTTCATATTGTAGGGGTCACATGGCCCGTGTCTCAGGCTGTGTGGACATTCGAAGTAGGGACACACGGCCATGTCCTAGCCCGTGATCGTGTAACTCTCTAATTTGGGTCACACTGCCAAGCCACACGCCCGTGTGTAATTCTCGAAATGACCTCACATGCCAGTGTGACAAGCCGTGCGCTAGGCCATGTAACTGCTTGACTTGCAACCCTTTGAAACCTACAAGGAACACATGGCTGAGACACACGCCCGTGTCTTAGGCCGTGTGGACAAGAAATAGGCCATTTTCAAGCCATTTCTTTCACCCAAAACAAGGTCACACTTACAATCCATTTGCACCTATTTAAAGCTTTCAAAATGTACCTAAAACATGCATAATCAAGCTAGATCATAATGGTATTTATTCATACAACCAATGTGCCCAAAAGGCACCTCAATCACAACAACCAAACACATACATGTTTTGGCATAAATCAACTATACACAACCATAATTCAACATGCCAAGATAAAGCATAATTGACCACATGTCAAACCTCAACAAAATATACCAAATTGATCATTAAAAACATACACCTACTTGACCGTTTCAACATCAACCATTTAAGGACCGAAATGCTAAAATGTCATCAATCATAAAACTACATATATAACTGTTAACATGACAACTAGTTTATCAATCAAAATACCATATTTACAAACCAAACATAATGACTATTTCATCAAGCACAAAACACTTATACATGTCATTATAACCATGACATAAAAACATCAAAATCTACCGATATAGCCGATGGATAGTGTGATAGGTCTCTGACAAGCTTCCAAATCGATCGAGCTTCCAATACTCTATAAAACATAGGAAAGAACACAAAGTAAGCATATAATGCTTAGTAAGATCGTATAACATAAACTTAACTTACCATTTCATTACATAACATTAAAATTTAGCATGGGATAATCCAACCAATAGCTTGGCCAAAGCCTAAGCATCAACACAAACATGTTAGCATATTTGAACATAATTCATGGGCAATTAACATGGATGGCCATTAAACTTAAATATGATTCATTTCTATTTGTCATCCATCTCAACATAGCATATTTTCCATGTAACTCACCATTTCAAAGTCTTTCATACATTCATGTTTCGTTTATATAGAGCACTTACCATATCTCTGTAAATTCGTGCCCATTGAACCAATTAGAATACCGTTGGATACGCAGGATAGCTCACACAAAGTGTGCTAAACATATAACCATAGTTTGTCTTTTCCTTTACATATATACTCAGACGAGCTGTGAAAAGAGTATGCTCACACGAGCTGTGAAATGGGCCTGCTCGCATGAGCTGTGGGTTAGAATGTAGCTACAAGGTACTACTCCACAAGCTGTCAAGTATCCGCAACAAATGTTGAAACTCAGCCATCGGCAGGACATTCAAGACCTGTACCCGAAACATGTAAACCTTAATGACATGTCATTTATATCCTACGAATTCTTAAGGTTCAAACTGGGCTCGATAGTCGACGTATCATCGCTGGATATGCAAAAATTATTTACCAAGCAATCCGCAATATATACATAGTTCGATAGAAAGCATATAAAAACTATGCAATTACACGAACTTACCTCGACAAAAAAAAAGTAGAAATGGATTCGATTAATTCGAAGCTTTATCTTTACCCTAATCTAAAGCCGTACGAGGCCTATCTTGATCTAAATGAATAAATTCAATCCATTTAATATCTATTCTGTACAATTCAATCCAAAATTCTTTTTTTACAAAATTACATTTTACCCCTATAGTTTTGATTTCTTTACAATTTAGTCCATAAGCTCGTAAATTAAAATTCATGTAATTTCATCCCTACCCAAGCTAGTTGAATTTCATATACAGCCATAGCAACTCATATATTTCATTATTTCACAATTTCCACCACATATTTTACACATTTTACAAATAAATCCTTATTTGACAATTCAACAAATTCCCTTTACAAAAGTTGTTTATCTAACAAAAAAATTCATTTTCTTTCACCAAACTTCACAAAAAACATGAATAAATTCATGGAAAAACCCTAATATTTTAATAATTTTGCAAAATAGTCCCTGGGCTAGCTAGATTAAGCTACAATGACTCCCAAAACATAGAAATCATTAAAAACGGGATGAAAATACACTTACATGCAAGGATGAGCTATGGTCGAACATTGAAGCTTCATTAATGGCTTTTTTTTAGGTTAATTACGGTGGAAGAAGACAATAACAAAGATGATATCTTTGTTTTCTTTAATTTTATTAACTTTTATTTAATAATTTACTTATTTAACCTTATTATTAACCTTTAAAATCACTTATATAATGTCCATAAAAGTCCACTCATAATATCAATAGTTTAATTACAACATAAACCCTTTAACCATTTAATATCATAGCTATTAGATCCTTTTAACTTATAGAACTCAAGTTTTGCACATTTTTCAATTTAGTCATTTTTACCCAATTAAGCATACAAACAATAAAATTTCTTAACGAAATTTTTATACGATACTACCAACATGCTGTAGACATTAAAATAATAATAAAATAAATATTCTCACATCGGATTTGTGTCCCAAAATCACTATTTTGATTTAACTGAAAACGGGCTATAATAGTCCGAGGAAACTTGATGTTCAACTTTTACTTGTTGACACACTAGACACTTTGTCACATATTTAGTTATATCCTTTTTCATGCTTGGCCACCGGTAAAACGATTTTAGATAATTATACACTTTATTGCTACCCAAATGCATCAAATAAGTACTATGGTAAGCCTTCTAAAGAATGTCTCACTTTAAATTTGCATCACCCGGTACACACAATCTACTTTGAAAGTATAAACTCCCATATTTGCTTACCTTAAACTTACTGGTTTTTCCATTTTCAACTAGTCTTCGTTTTGCTTCGAGGTTGACATCACACTTCTACAGTTCTCGAATTCTTTGGAGAAACATTTGTTTAATTCTTAATTCCGCTAAAATAAAGCCATCGCACTCCAAGGCCAAATGTGCGTTCATTGCCTTCAAAGCGAATAAAGACTTTTGACTTAAAGCATCAGCCACAACATTGGTTTTTTATGGATGATAGTGAATGATCTGATCATTAAGTAGCTTAAGCTACCTGTGTTGTCTTAAATTCAATTCTTTTTGTATGAGAAAATACTTCAAACTCTTGTGATCAATATAGATGTGACATTTCTCACCGTAAAGGTAATGTCTCCAAATATTTAAAGCAAAAACAAGAATTGCAAGTTCTAAGTCGTGAATGAGATCATTCTTCTTATGAGGTTTGGGCTGCCGAGAAGCGTATGCAATTACTTTACCACCTTGCATCAATACACATCCTAAACAGATGTGAGATGCATCTACTAAAAAATCCTTTCCTTAACTCAGGTAGTGTTAGTATTGGTGCTTTAGTTAACATCGTCTTCAACTTCTCAAAACTTTGCTGACATCTCTCGGACCATTCAAAATGAACATTCTTCTGTAGTAACTTAGTTAATGGGAAAGCTATCATTGAGAACCCTTTTACAAATCGTCGATAATACCTCGCTAGACCAAGAAAACTCCTCACTTTCGTGACATTCTTTGGGGGTTTTCAATCTATAATGGCTGAAATTTTACTTGGACCAACACAAATGCCTTCAGTTGATTTTACATGCCCTAAAAATCCCATTTCTCAAAGTCAAAACTCACATTTACTAAACTTAGAATACAATTTCTTCTCTCTTAAAATTTGTAATACAATCTTGAAATTTCGATAATGTTTTTCTTCATTCTTCAAATAAAATAAATGTCATTGATAAATACTACTAAAAAATTATCCAAGTATGGTTAAAAAATTCTATTCATTAAATCCATAAAGGTTTCTGAGGCACTGGAAAGACCAAATGACATTAACAAGAACTCATAATGGCCATAACGAGTTTGAAAGTCTGCTTTTGATACATTCAACCCTTTAACTTTGAGTTAGTAATATCTCGAACGAAGGTCAATCTTTTAAAACAAGCTTGCTCCCTTGAGTTGATCAAATAAATTATCAATTCAGGGAAGTGGATATATTTTCTTTATCGTGACCTTATTCAATTGTCTATAGTCGATATAGAGTCTCAACGTCCCATTTTTTTTCTCCACAAATAGAACTAAAGCTCCCAAAGGCGATACACTCGGCCTGATAAGCCTTCGATCTAGTAGTTCTTGCAACTAAGCTTTTAATTCTTTTAACTCAGTTGGGGATATTCTATTAGGCACAATGGAAATCGACTCAGTCCTAGGTGTTATTACAATAGCAAATTGAACTTCTTTATTAGGTGGCAAGCCTGACGACTCATCTGGAAATACATCTGAAAATTCTCGAATAGTAGGACTTGATCCACCTTAGATCCCGATATATGCGTATCCAGGATATAGGCTAAATACATCTCACACCTTTTTTTTAATAAATTCTTGAGCCGTTATTACAGAAATTATATTAGTTAAACATTTAGATTTATCTGCCTCAACATTCAGTAGCTCATCTTCCATGGCTTTCAGTGAGATTCTCTTTAGCTTGCAATTTATTATGACATCGTGAGAAGTTAACCAATCCATACCAAGAGTTGCATTGAATTCATCAAATGGTAATAGCATAAGGTTGGCCATAAATTCATGTCCCTAGATTTTCAATGGACAATTCTTACAAATTTTATTAATAATAATACTCTGGCCCAATGGATTAGTTACTCGCATATCAAACTTTTTAGTTTCTATTAGTATACTTCTCTCCGCAACTAATGACATGGAAATGTATGAATTAGTCAACCCAGGGTCGACTAATGCATGCACAAGTATATCAAATAAGAAAAATATACCAGCAATAACATCAGGAGCGTCAGCCTTCTTTCTGGCCCTCATAGCATAGGCATTAGCAAGCACGCAAGGCTCCTCCCTGATTGCCTCCAATGGTACTACTTATTCTTGATTTTCTACATTTCTACAATGCTAACACTAGCTTTGCAATCAATTCGTTGCCTTTCTCCTCCTTTTTCGAGCAATCTCTCATGAAGTGCTTTTTGGAGCCATATCTGAAAAAAACTCCTTTCATCAACCGATACTTTCCAGCAAGATTTTTCCCACAATGTTCACAAGCAGGTCTACTCATATTTTAGATGCTTCTAGTGCTAGTGACTGACGTAGCTTGAGATCATTAATTGCCTTGTCTTTGCCCTTCTCTCTTTTGGATCTTTGAAGGAGTGGAGGAATGGCTTTGAAAGTCTTTGGTCTTTTTGGCTGGTGGTGATGGAAATGTTTTAACCATACTTCACTTACCAAAAATTTGGTTTTTAGACTTATCTTGTTACTTCTTATTTCACATATCTTTTATTTTCTGTGCTCGCTCAGTGTAACACCCCTAACCCGTATCTGACACCGGAACAGGATTTTGGAGCATTACCGGACTTATAAATCAAACAATCATACCTTTCATGATTCAATTCTTAGAGAAAACAAAATTCATTCATATACATTCATATAGTCCCTAATACGAGCCATCGAGACCCAAAATAAACATTAAAAATGATTCGGGACTAAACCGAGTACTCAAGAAATTTTCAAAAAAACATGTAAAATTTTCAAAGGTACAGGGGTCACACGCTCGTGTGACCAGGCCGCGTCCCTCACACGGCCAAGAGACACACCCTTGTCTCATGCCGTCTCCAAACTAGTGAGCATACTGACTTGGGTCACACGGCCAAACCATACGCCCGTGTACCCTTCGAAATGGCCTCACACGTTCGTGTGCCAGGCCGTGTGAAAACTGGAGGGTATACTGACTTGTGGCACACGGCCAAGCCACACGCCCGTGTGCTAGGTTGTGTGAAGCTATTGACTTGGTTTCAAAAGAATCATCAGGGGACACACGGCTGAGACACACGCCCGTGTGGACAAAAATAGACTATTTTTCCAAGCCATTTTTCTCACCCAAAGTGGTGCCAACCTACACACCTTAATTTGTATATAACCATGGCACAAATAGGCATTCAAAACCAACCAATACCAAGCTTATAACATGTTATAAAATCGAATAACATCATGGTACATATAGCCCCTCAATTAGCCACTTATAATTATACAAATCAATTGATACCCAAAATCCAATTCACAACTATCACACTCTCGCATGATAAAAATATCAATACGACAAGGCCATTTACTTATATATATACACATAACAACAAGTATCAAAACAAGCCAAATCAAATGGCTAAATACTTGACCAAACTGTATAGGCTACATTAGCCAAACAACCTATACATGCCATTATAACCAAAATTATAAACCATAAATATCATGATAGCCAATAAATAGTGTGATGAAATCTTCGACAATTTCCAACCCGAATGAGCTTCTGATATCTATAAATCACAGAAAAATAAACAGAGTAAGCAATTGAGCTTAGTAAGTTCGTATAACACAAAATTAAACTTACCCTTTAAACACAAATTTAGGTAAGTAACTCAAAGCATATCCCAACATATATTGGCCAAATGCCTAAGTACATATACCTCAACCTTGTTAGTCATATAAACACATATATAAACTAAGTCATGGATGAGCTCAACAATTAATCAAATTGTATACACATGTATCATCCATTTCATATATCCATATACCATATAATATCATTTTCTATGTAATTCATATCTATACCTGTAATGGTTCGTATCGAACTCATGTCATATCGTATTAGAACATTGCCCGCTGAACCATTTACCAAATTAGCCATGTATTCATATAAAAACCGAGAAGCATGCATGAGTTCAATAACTATTTAAATTCCGTATACATGTAACATCTATACCATTTATTCATATATCATATATAAACCATTTCCGTGTAATTTACGTAAATACCTGTGCTAGTTCGTATCGAACTCATATAAACTCGTAACAGGATTATGTATGAACTTAACAATTATTAAGTTCCATGTACATGTAACATATACACTGTGTATCCCTATACCATATATATATATATATATATATATATCATTTCCATGTAAATACCTGTACTAGTTCGTATTAAACTTGTATAATTTCGTAATAACAATATGCCCATTGAACCACTTAGAATATCGTAGGATACGTGGGTACTTGTACTGAATAGTAATCCGTCAATTCTTATACATGTATGCTCATACGAGCGATAAATAATAAGCTCATACGAGCTGAATATCGGTAAGCTCCTCCAAGCTGGATAACGGTAAGCTCATACGAGCTGTGGTGAGTATGCATCATATGCATGACCTTAACCAAAATCGGTAACCCTAATGACAATGTCATTTGTATCCTACGAATTCTTAAGGTTTAAATGGGGTTTGGTATTCTTTATATAACGTCGGTTATGTGCTCGATAATTATACAAAATAATTAAACCATTCACATTCATGTATTTCAATTAAAGCATATAAATACGCAATTTAATTACACGAACTTACCTCGAACTCGTACAACAGAAAAATGATCGATCAATCTAATACTTTATCTTTGCCTCGATCTAATTCTGAACGTGGTTTTTCTTGATCTAAATAATTAAATTTTACCAATTTAAACCTCATTCTAATCAATTTAGTCTAAAAATCATATTTTGGAAAAATTACCATTTTGTCCCTATACTTTTGATTTCTTTATAATTTAGGCCCTAGGCTCGGGAAATGAAATTCATGCAAATTTCCCCACACTCAAGCCTAGCAGATTATCTTATAAGCCTACAGTAGCATATAAATTTCACAATTTTACATATTTAACACATAATTTTCATATTTCTCAATTAAATCCCTATTTGACAATTTCATTAAAAATCACTTAACAAAAGTTGTTTAATCAACAATAAGGATTTATTTTCTTCCATTAAACTTCAAAAACAGCCAATATGCTCTAATGGTAAAACCCTAGACTTTCAACCATATTGCAAATTAGTCTCTTGACCGTTAGATTTCAGAGTTTTAAATTTATATGAATGAGAATGATCGAACCTGGAAACTAACTCTGACAACGATTGAGGCAAGTGCACCTATCGTACAGTAGTATAGCTTAGGCAAGACCGGATTGTCGAACCCAAAGGAACTAAAAGTACTAATACTAACTTTCTTTTTATTATCTAGCCTAAAATAAGTGAAGTTGTTATTTAATCTAAATTTAACTAACTACTAAGCTAAAGATGCAAAGACAAAAAGAACGTATTGGGGGAAATACTGTTGGAAAAACTCAGTTGATTAAGACAATACCCTTAGGAAGAATCCACCTAGACTTCACTTGTTATCTAACACTGAACCAGACGATTTATTCACTTGACTTGATCCGTAAGATTCTCTAAGTTATATTAAACCCTCTCTCGAGGTGAATAACGTCTAACCCTAGGTTGATTAATTGAAATCTCTTTCTAATTAAAAGCCCTAGAATCGTATTAACTCGATCTATGGACTCTCATATTAGGTTTCACCCTAATCCGGTAAAATCTCGTCACCCTATCTCTAGGCGCGCGATCAACTCCGCTTAATTATGCTAGATCTACTCTTAAGCAGGGACTTTTGCTCCTCCACCTAAGCACATTCAACTTGAATCAATATCCCGGAAATATTAACACAAGAATTAAGCACACATAATTAAGAACAAATCAAGTATTTATCATATAGTTCAGAAAACAATAACAAGATCCATCTTAGGTTTCATCCCCTTCAGGTATCTGAAGGGTTTAGTTCACAACAAATAAAGAAAACATCTCAGAAGAAAAGATAAAACAAAACATAAGAAATCCCTAAAACCCCCTAAAGGAATTGAAGGAGAGATCGGCCGTCTTGAGTAGAATTCCGGCTTCTAGAGATGGATCAACTGGCTATCTTCGAGTGATTCCCACAAATCTGACCTTTTCGGCTTGGCTCCTTGGCCTAGCTCACCGCCCCGACAGAGGGCTTCTACCGAATTCCTCCTTCAAGTTGCTCCCTTGGGTGTTTATATAGATTTTGAGATGCCTTACTTGGCCCCTAAGTATCCTAGTTCAAGTAGAATTCCTACTAGGGTGTTTGAATAGGCTTTAGAATGTGTTTCTTTGCCTCCAAATATCCTTTTTTGAGTGAAATTCTATTTTCTAACGACAGGGACACGGCCATGGCACACGCCCGTGTGAATCGTGGCCAGGCCGTGTTTGAACCTGTTGAATGGGGCACGACCGTGTGGATCATGATTAGGCCGTGTTCTAGTAGATCAGTGAGGCACGACCGTATGGACTTGGGCCCAAGCCGTGTGGATTTCGTGATATGGCCCATTTACTCCATTTTGGGCCCGTTTTACGTTCTTTTCATCCTCGGGTGCTTTCCTGAGTATAAAACATGAAAAGAAAGGATTAAAAGCACCTTTTTACATGAACCAAGGAATAAATCATCCGAAAATATGCTAAATGTGGTATTAAAATATGTTACTTTTACGGTTTATCACATACCCCCACACTTAAGCTTTTGCTTGTCCTCAAGCAAAATTCTCAACTTACAATTGAAACGAACTTCCTTCATAATATTTATCAATAATGCCTTATCATAATTCAAGGATACTTTATACATGGATAATTCAACTCAAAGAATTCTTAAAGATTCAAATAATCAAAGTCATACATTTGTAGCTCTGAAAACATTAGGTGTTTCCCCTTACCTAAATAGTTACCTCTGATTCGAAATTGACAAGAGTTGACATCCTCACTAAAGATTCACTTAAATCACTCGAAGTGTTTAAGGTTCAGATTTAAGCACTCAAAAGTCAAACATGAAGAGTTAATCCCATAGGCTTGCATGAAAATCAAATCTCCACCACTATAATATGAGATGATACACAAATCAAAAGGTCTTTAATTAGGGTTGTAACGGGGCTTGGGTTAAAGGTGTGGATAAAGGCTGAATTAGAAGGTTAGAATCGAGACTGACTTGACAAATCACCTAACTAGAAATACGAACTAAGTAATTACATCAAATGCAAATTTTTACTACTAATATTCTAATACGAGCTTCTTTTTCAATATTTTGGAATTTAAACATATAAGCTCAATTATATAAAACAAATACTGAATATACTTCATTTTTTTTAAGAACAAATCAAATATAAATTTAACTACTAAAATAAAAATAATCAGGCAATCGATCAAATCAAATCTCGATATAAGGGTAGTCAAAAAGAATGGTGATTACAAATACAAAGGGTTTTGGGTTATTAGTAGGTGAGTCAATAAAAAGGGTTGTTAGGATCAACGGGGTTCACTAGGGGTTAATTGTGGAGGTAGGCTTTTTAGTGGAGTGAGTGGGTTAAAACCTAGGTGCCTTTATCATTTCTGTATATCAAATCAAAGATGTGGTCTTGACATGTATAATCGAAGCAAAAATTTAAGAATAACAAATCAATGTTGACACACTCATAATCAATAAAGTGAGCATGAAAAAGAATATATGCTCTATAAGGCTCAGAATCTCACAAAAATTATGGGTTTTTGATGTCAATCTCGTAAATTTCAAACTTCAAGGTAACATTCAGATTCAGGTCGACAACCTAAAAAAAATTTTTATTCTGAAAAATAGACTTATCATGCTTGATTCTGTAATATTCTTCAAATTTAATCATCAATGCACAATTATCAATGACTTACTCTAAAACATATCAACAAACATCATAATTCAGGGAAATTTCATTCTAATCATAATATGAGAAACTTACTTTAGAACAAGGCATAATTCAGGTATTTTCAAATAATACTATAGTTAACCCCCCCACACTTAATATGTATATTGCCTTCAATGTACAGAGATAGATAATATCAAAATAATCATAAAATCATAAGATGGGAAGAGAAGTGAAACTTCCTGAAATTTGGATGAAGTCAATGAAAAGAAACCGGATAGGATTGGAGGTGAACGTGGGGAAGCGTCTCGAACCGTTTGAAATTAAATCCTCGAAGCAGCCCTTCTAATTTTATTGTATCCTAAACCAAATCTAAATGGTATGAAGAATAAGAAGAAAATAATAAAGAAAATCAAAAAATAAAAATAAAAATAAAAATAAAAAATAAAAATAAAAATGAAAATGAAAATGAAAATGAAAATGAAAATGAAAATGAAAATGAAAATGAAAATGAAAATAAAAGTAAATAATGAAAAATGAAAGAAGAAATATATTGGAAAAAGGAAAGGAAGAAGGGGGTTTAGATGCATCCCACGCCCGTGTTCCTTCCTGTGGTGCCCACATGGCCGCGGCCGTGTGCTATGGAAATCTGTATTTTGGTTAGTTTATGGTTAGGTGCTAAAAGGAAAAATAAAAGTAAAAAAATAAAAATGTAAAAATTAATGGGGTTAGTGCTCGGGTTGCCTCCCGAGAAGCGCTCGTTTATAGTCTTAAGCTAGACTTTACCTGTTATTCGCATGGTCATGGTGGTTTGAGGAGGTGAAAATCCTTTCTCATGTGATCAATTTGATTATGGATATAAAGTTTAAGTCAAGTAGTGTTTACCTTAAAGGTGCTGATTTTAGGACTAGTTACCCCGACTGTTCCATCTGGGAGGATTTTGAGTACCTGATCTCCTATTTTAAGCTGGGTTGTCCCATCATTAAGTTCGTCGTGGAGTTGCCTCATTTTTGCTTCGTGTGTTTTTAGTATCTCCTTGAAGTGTGTCTTCCATTCGTCTAGTTCATTGATCCAAAACCTTCGTTCCTCCTGAATTTCTTCTTTATCAACACGAGGTCTAGGATCTGAAAGAGCTTCAAGAAATGACAAGTTAATATGAAATTTCTTTGAAAGTTTAAGAGACTTACCAAGTTGTTCCTCTGTGTGGTCTTTCTTTGTCACATCGGAGTATGGCGCACGAGTTTGGTACTCTGTAATTACCGGGTTTGGTAAATCCTAGCTTACCTCAACCCTACCTGCACTCACCACAGGCTCTTGCCTTGGGTCAGATTCCACCAACCTTTCACTGTCATGAGCTGTTACGGCTTGAATTTACTCTTTTGGGTTAGTTTTAGTGTTGCTTGGCAAGCTTTCTTGTAGTTGTTCGGAAATTAACTTTGCAAGTTGTCCAACTGACTTAGTGACTTCCCCAACTGACTTAGTAAGTTCCCTAACTTGGCTCTTGATTTCTTCAATCGATGTTCGTTGGTTTGTTTCAGTGTTTTGGAAACGGTTTTCTGTGGCTGCCATGAATTTTGTCAGCATCTCTTCAAGGTTCGGCTTCTTTTCCTGTGGATAGGACTGATTTTGGAAATTTTGAGGAGGTTGTTGTCTTTAATTTCCTTGATTTCCTTGACCTCCTCGTGTAAAATTTGGGTGGTTCCTCCAACCTGGATTATAAGTATTACTATAAGGGTTATTATTATATTTGAAATTATTACCTATATAGTTCATCTGTTCGTTCTCTGTGTCCGGTTGGTAGGGTGGGTATTCAGATTCGCCACAGTTCTACTTGCGTCACACTGCATTACTGGATGTGCCTATAAAGAATTCAAACTATCAAGCTTTTTATTCATCATCTCTACCTGTGTTGATAGCATGGTTACTATATCGAGGTTAAAAACTCCGGTCGATTTTGTTGGTTTGGTCCTTGTAACCTGCCACTGATAGTTATTCAGTGACATCTCTTCAATAAACTCGTAGGCTGCTTCAGGAGTTCTGTTGTTCAGGGTTCCACCGGCGGCTGAATCAATTACTTGCCTCGTTGAAGGGTTCACACCGTTATAGAAAGTTTGGACTTGAAGCCATAAGGGTAAACCATGGTGCGGACACCTTCTCAAGAGATCCTTGTATCTCGCCCATGCATCGTATAATGTCTCTAAATCCATCTGCACAAACGAAGAGATATCATTCCGTAATTTGACCGTTTTGGCCAGTGGGAAATATTTTAATAAAAATTTTTCGGTCATTTGATCCCACGTAGTGATTGACCCTCGTGGTAACGAGTTTAACCACTGTTTGGCTTTATTCCTTAATGAAAAAGGAAATAACCGAAGACGTATGGCATCATCAGAAACGCCATTTATTTTGAAGGTATAACAGAACTCTAAAAAAATAGATATATGAGTGTTTGGGTCTTCGTCCTGCAAACCATCAAATTGAACAAATTGTTGAATCATTTGTATAGTGTTAGGCTTTAATTCAATTATTAGCGGCTATAGCAGGCCTAATAATACTTGATTCTACTCCTGCTAAATGAGGTTTAGCATAGTCGTACATAGTACACGGAGCATTATTTTCTCCCACATCTTGTGGTGGTGGATTATTTTCGTCCATCCCTTCAGTAGGATTGGATCTGTCTTCTCGCTCTTCTTCTATGTAATTTAGGGCTCGCCTAATTTCTCTACGATTCCTGCGAGCGGTAGCTTCAATATCACTGTCGTATACTAGTGGTCCTTTCGGGTTCCTTCTAGTCATAAACTAGATGTACCTGCTGAGAAAAGAAAGAAAAAAATTTAGCAAAATAAAAATTTAACCTAAAAATAAAAGTAAATTGCGAAAAATAAAAAATAATGGCTAAAGTAATAAAAATAGAGTTTTCTTAATATTTTAGTTCCCCGGCAACGGCGCCAAAAACTTGATCGTTAGATTTCAGAGTTTTAAATTTATATGAATGAGAATGATCGAACCTGGAAACTAACTCTGACAATAATTGAGGCAAGTGCACCTATCGAACAATAGTATAGCTTAGGCAAGACCGGATTATTGAACCCAAAGGAACTGAAAGTACTAATACTAACTTTCTTTTTATTATCTAGCCTAAAATAAGTGAAGTTGTTATTTAATCTAAATTTAACTAACTACTAAGCTAAAGACGCAAAGGCAAAAAGAACGTATTGGGGGAAATACTGTTGGAAAAACTTAGTTGATTAAGACGATACCCTTAGGAAGAATCCACCTAGACTTCACTTGTTATCTAACACTGAACCAGACGATTTATTCACTTGACTTGATCCGTAAGATTCCCTAAGTTATATTAAACTCTCTCTCGAGGCGAATAACGTCTAACCCTAGGTTGATTAATTGAAATCTCTTTCTAATTAAAACCCCTAGAATCGCATTAACTCGATCTATGGACTCTCATATTAGGTTTCACCCTAATCCGG
This sequence comes from Gossypium australe, assembly GCA_005393395.2. Lineage (NCBI taxonomy): Eukaryota > Viridiplantae > Streptophyta > Magnoliopsida > Malvales > Malvaceae > Gossypium > Gossypium australe. Next base: position 128,294,748 of record CM016621.1, on the reverse strand, counting down.
CAAAATCTCGTCACCCTATCTCTAGGCGCGCGATCAACTCCGCTTAATTATGCTAGATCTACTCTTAAGCAGGGACTTTTGCTCCTCCATCTAAGCACATTCAACTTGAATCAATATCCCGGAAATATTAACACAAGAATTAAGCACACATAATTAAGAACAAATCAAGTATTTATCATATAGTTTAGAAAACAATAACAAGATCCATCTTAGGTTTCATCCCCTTCAGGTATCTGAAGGGTTTAGTTCACAACAAATAAAGAAAACATCTCAGAAGAAAAGATAAAACAAAACATAAGAAATCCCTAAAACCCCCTGAAGGAATTAAAGGAGAGATCAGCCGTCTTGAGTAGAATTCCGGCTTCTAGAGATGGATCAACTGGCTATCTTCGAGTGATTCCCACAAATCTGACATTTTCGGCTTGGATCCTTAGCCTAGCTCACCGCCCCGACAGAGGGCTTCTACCGAACTCCCCCTTCAAATTGCTCCCTTGGGTGTTTATATAGATTTTGAGATGCCTTACTTGGCCCCTAAGTATCCTAATTCAAGTAGAATTCCTACTAGGGTGTTTGAATAGACTTTGGAATGTGTTTCTTTTCCTCCAAGTATCCTTTTCCGAGTGAAATTCTATTTTCTAATGATAGGGACACGGCCATGGCACATGCCCGTGTGAATCGTGGCCAGGCCGTGTTCGAACCTGTTGAATGGGGCACGGCCGTGTGGATCATGATTAGGCCGTGTTCTAGTAGATCAGTGAGGCACGGCCGTGTGGACTTGGGCCCAGGCCTGTGGATTTCGTGATATGGCCCATTTACTCCGTTTTGGGCCCGTTTTACGTTATTTTCATCCTCGGGTGCTTTCTTGAGTATAAAACATGAAAAGAAAGGATTAAAAGCACCTTTTTACATGAATCAAGGAATAAATCATCCGAAAATATTCTAAATGTGGGATTAAAATATGTTACTTTTACGGTTTATCATCCCCTCTTTAGCTAGATTAAGCTATAACGATTCCAAAAAACATAAAAATCATAAAAAAAGGGACAAAAATCACTTACATGCAAGAGGTTTAATATGCTGAAATTTTGAGCTCTCCCATGGCTATTTCTTGCTGTAAAAATTGGTTGGGGAAGATGAATAAAGATGGTAGCTTTTATTTTTTTTTGTTTATTTTATCTTTAATTCACTTAATACCAACCTAACTGTAACACCCCAAACCCGACCCAAACGCTACAACCGAATCTGGTATGTCACCTAAGGGATTTTACAAAACATGTCACATTTTGTAAAACAACTACTAGGTTTAAACATTTATACCGAAAACTTAATAATTCATTAATTCATATAAAATATAAAGTTATAAATTACCTTGGTGAATTTTAAACAAAAACTATAATTTCATACATGTCATAACTTAATTTAAAACATAAAACTTAAAAGCCCAGTAATAAAAGCCTAACATAAAACCAAAACATAAATAATAGTCTAGTGGCCCATAGCCTTATTATTACAATAAAATTTAAAACCCATTAAATAAAAATATAAAATAATAAACTGGAGTCTTCTTGTTAAATCCAAGAGTTCTTTTGCATGACCACCTTGCGCTCCTCTCCAGCCCGGTCCGATGCACTAGGTGCTACCTGAAAATGTTAAGAAATTGGTTGAATCGCGAGACTCAGTGTGCAACCCTTGTGAACCATTAGATTTGGGCCTTAGCCCCACAGAACAGAATAATAGTTTAATATATATATAACAAAAAAATTATGCAAGCCCAACCCAAATCCTAAGTTTCCATCCGCTACACGCCTCCCGTACCAGCCGTTCACACCATAGGGGATTTCTACAATCAACCAGCACTGCTACACGCCGTTGATGGCAGTCGTGTTGCTCATCATCAGAGTTGTGACAGAGTCACCAGGCTGAAATGGCAAAAAGCCACCAGAAACAGAGTTTGTGACAGAGTCACCAGGCTGAAATGACAAAAGCCACCAGAACAGATCACTTCCCCTTTTCATCAATTTCCCAACCCCAAGCATACAATGAAATCGTCATACAAAGCATATCGTTTTAACATGAATAATCACTGAAATAGGACAGAAGTCACTAACCTGTTGATCAGCCTTTACCCTTCAAGGGTTATCACTTGTTATGCCGGGATTTCGGCATTTAGCAGAGTATAGCAGATTTATACATATGAATATATATTAGCAAACAGTCTAACAGTGAGAAAGGTTACACACCTGATTAATGTCGATACCCTTGCTAGACCGATCTATAACTTTGCTCAAAAAGCCGGAAAGATGTGAAAATAGGGCCTCTCCTATTTCGGCCAAGGGTTAGTAAATCCTGAATTTACACATTGAAACTAATAGATCTTCTTACCTTAAAATCTCGAAAGTAACACGATTCGAGTGCTACCGATCTATAACTCAGAGATCTATGCGATTGACTCCACTAAAGTTCCTTTCAGATTTCAGCACAAGTAGGCACCACAGAAGTAATTCGGCCATCACAGGAGATGAGATCTAGGGATTTCGGCTTTTAGGAAAATCCCAGAAAAAGTATGAACAAGAAAAGGCTGATGTGTCTTTGGCTTTTAAAATACTTGAGTGAAGAGTTTTGGTTTCTGACAGGAAAAGAGAAGAAGAAAAGAAAACAAGGAAGAGACTTGAAGATTTCGGCTAGGAAGAAAAAGAATGGAAAGAGTTTCGGCTTTTGAATCAAAGTGAAGATGAGGGAATTGGCTTAGAGATTTCGGCTTTTGCAGAGAATGAAGAGGAAGATGGAACTTTACGAGTTTTCAGCTTTTACTCAGAGAAGAAGAGAAAAGAATGAGAGAAAAACCCAAATGCCGAAATTGAAGAAATATTCCCCCTATTTATAGAAATTTCGGCACTTACCTAACCTTGCAGATAAATCCTATCTTTTCTCCTTTATCTTAATCTACTAGCTCATCTAAAAGAGACTTAATTATCTCTAACTCCTCCCTCCATTATCAGCATATTATCCACATATTTTAATCATTAAAATCCCTAAATTTTAGCCTTTATCTGCTTATTATCCACATAAAATAAATTCCTAAATAATAGCCTTTATCTGCTTATTATCCACATATTTTAAACATTAAAACCCCTAAATTTTAGCCTTGTTGCCATCCATTCCACCTAATCCTAATGCCCAAAATTTAGCTAACTTAAATTAAAAGAATTGGGCTCCATGAAACTTAAATTTGGGCCCCTTACTCCCTTGTGTGGCGTCACCTCCTAAGATTGGGCCACAAGTCCACTTTGGTATTTTAAACATAGATACTACATTTTAAACCCTGTAATGCCCAAACAGATAATTTTAATCAAGGCCTCTGCCTAAGCCTGAGCCCAATTTGGACCCCTAACACATAAATTAACACATTAAACATATCCACCCATTAAACGCATAGGCCAAAAAATTCAGGATGTTACACTAACATTACCAATTTCATGATTACACTCCATGTCCATCCACTAACTCAAGTAGTGGTCTAATTACTTAATAAGGACCTCTACTTTAAAGTTCTATAGCTATTTAACACCTTTAGCTAGTAGAACACAACTTTTGCGTTTTATCCGATTTAGTCCTTTTTCACGAATTGAGCATACAAACAGTAAAATTTTTTAACGAAATTTTTATACTATAATGCTATCATGCTATAAACCATAAAATAATATTAAAATAAATTTTTTGACTTCGAATTTGTGGTCCCGAAACCACTGTTCCAATTCTATTGAAAACAGGCCGCTACACTCAGACAAAATGATAAATTCTTTTAGCTCCAGGGCTCTGATCAACATTCGAATGCATTCGTTTAGTCCCCATTCGAATCGAGTACACATATTTGCTTCAATGGTCACAAGTTCTGGGCATGTTTACTCAATCAAATGAATTCTCGTTCATATTTAGCCACCGTCATATCCCCTTGTTTCAACTCCATAAATTCTCTTTTCTTCCTCTCCAGATATAACTGGCTTATGTATTTGTTCTTGAATTCAATTTGGAAGAATTCTCAATTTGCTCGATCTTTCAGGGTCATTGCTATTAGAGTTACCCACCATTGTTATGCTTCCTCTTTAAGCAAAGATACAACACACCTCAAACTATCCTCGAGTGTGCACACTGGTTCATCAAGGACTCCTTGAGTACTCTTTATCCAATACTCGACTTTTTCTTGATAGTTATCCTTTTTACCCTTAAACTCCTCCACCCCATGATTGTAGAGTTTTTCAATTGGAAGGCAGTTAATTGGTGTTATTGTAGGAGCTTGAGGTTGAGTTTGCGCAACTAGGGACACTTCAGGTAGAGGGGGTGGCATTTGTTGTTAGGGAGCTGAAGGGGTTGCTCCCATAAATTGATTGAACCATTGGTTCATCATTTGAATAAAAGCATTCCTAGTTGTTGGAAAAAACCTGATTTGAAAATAGTTTTCTTGGACAATGAAAAATTAAAATTTTGAAAATCGAGCTGATTTGTTATATTTATAGCAATAAATGTTTCCCGAAATTGCGCATGTGTTTTCGGCTAGATGGATCCTTTTCATTCTTGACTTTCAACCGACCGACCTTTTATGATATTCTCATACCACGTACTATTTTGAGTGTGGGCTCGTACTAATTTGAATCAAACACTGAACCAAAAATTATTTATTTTACTTTCAGTGGGAAAAAATCTCTCTTTGATAGAAACTAGTAGAATTGTTGTTCCATAAAATATAATTTATACTTAGAAATAAATTATCACTATTTCCGGGCAAAATAAAAATATCTCAAAGTTGTGTAAAACTTATTCTTTGCATTTAGCCCTACCGATGCCATCTATTTATAGGGAGAAGAAATGAAAACCTTGTTGTATTAGTAAAAGTCTATTTCAATAAAAAAAAACAACTTCCTAGTTGAATTAGAAGAGAGAGGGGCGACAACCCTAGTTAAATATACTAGGGTTTTTCGTCCTATGTATCCAACATGAGGGGATTTTAGGTCTCTCCCATGTCGGGTTTAATTATAAGTACTTCTTGGACTTTTAACCCAACAGTATAATTCAATCCAACCCAATACTTGTTTTTTTATTTTCTGAAATAAACATAATAAATTAATTTAAATTAATTAAACAATTTTCTTAAACCGATTCTAATTCTGTTAAAATCATATCAATTTTACCATAAAAAAATCTATAAGAAAATATATTTAATTTTTCTACATTCAACGGATTCACAATTACCAATTAATTTAATTCTATTTTTGAACTTTAATTATTTAATTAATTAAATAGTAATTCGAAAAATCATAAATTAATTCTCAGGTCATTTCTATACTTAGTGAGAAAACTATATTCATTTTCGAATTTTCTCATCTCTCTAACTTTACCATTTCTATCAATTTCTATTCATTTGATTCAATATGCAATTTATTTCTGGCTTCAACGAGCTAGTGGAGGGACCGGTTGGACATATGCGATTAGGGCTCAAATGACTTATAATTAAGTTCTAGCTTTTTGCTTATTAATTATAAACTCATTTAGTCACGAAGTCATTCCACTATAGTATCATTATAGTTCGTGATTGAGCTCTCAATAATGACATACCATTATGAAAACAACTCGACCAGTGCTCGTCCAATGACCTTGTAATAAGTGTGTTACCCTCATAGGATATCTTTAATCTCTTTAGAATAAATCCACTCTCCCGGTATTATCCTATTTTATCTCATGGTAACCATTAGATCTTCCTTCATAGAAAGTCAATTACTATTAAATAGTAATTAAGTCATTAATCACAAAAATGAACGACCCGTAGCCATGTTTACTTTTCATCTATCATGTAATGCCAATGAGAGGATATCATTTACCCATGTCTTGGGTTATGAATTCCACTATTGTAAATGATGTTATATACGGAAAAAGTCGTATACCCAATGCACCAGCTTTCTGTTCCTTATCTATTTGAACTCAAACTTTTAGTTACATCAAAGTATATGAGTCACACATGCATAGTCTATCATCTACTCAGGACTAAGGTATGTCACACTATGAATGTCACAATTGAATAATTCCATAAACGGATTTGATCTATTCTACTTAGGTCCAGTTCGATGTACTATCAGCCCAGTCAGTCCAGTCAGTCACATCTATGTCTCTATCTTCTGAGAGTCATCCGCTCCAATGCCCAAGATACATCATCTCCCCAATTGGACTTGATAGATAGAATATTAATCTTTCAATTGGTTTACTCATTTTCGATTAGACTAAGGACATGTTTAGATTCATCTACTAATATAAGTTGTCTTTCCGTATTACGATCTAACCACATAATATTGCTTAGTATTAGTTAAATATTAGATAACCAATGAGCTAATATTTGCTTCTATTTTTCTTTACATGCAAAAACCATTGAGGACAATATAAAAAAGATATTAACGTAATTCATGAAGAATTCTATTAACCAATCTATTCGACAAAATTATAAGTATACATAGATGAAAATACTACACTTAGGGCACCAGATGTAAGAACATCACCCCTAACCCTTGCAGGGTAGGCAAACTTTGAGCTCCTTAATTAGAGGCAAGAGCATTACTTTTTACTTCATCATTTACAACTTGTCTTGAGTTAGCCGACATGGATAATCTATAGAGAAAATCAAAGCCAATTTAAATCAAGGATACATCACACTATTATAGAATATCGTTGCATGTATTGCTAGACTTGATGTATATCTTGTTTTAGTCCTAGAATCAACTAAATCTAAGCTTTGATGCCACTAAATGTAACACCCCATATCTGACCCGATCGCCGGGTCCGAGTTACAAAATGTCACATTCATTACCAAAGCAACAACAAGCGATTACGATTCAAATAAAAAATTAACAAATGTTGTTGTGATCATTACACAATCTTGACATGCTTTACAATCATATTCTAACTTTATACAACTCTATGAGAACTCTTGGATACTTCGAGATTTAAAATGGGCTAAAATACAAAGTTTTCAAATTTTTGTGAGTTGGAGTCGCGAATATGGTAAATCCACATTGTAACTTCGTCAATAGAGGCTCAGGATCGTGACTTCAGATGCACAGTGTCGTGACTTGAAAAGCAGTGGGTTGACGCCGTGACATCATTAAGATTGTGTCGTGACTTTGGTGGCAGACTCCTTCAAATGTTACCCACTCAATTCAACCTACCCAAATTGAAAAATGCAATTGATTTTAAGGCCCCAAATAATGCCATTGTCATCAATATTTTCATCCATAATCACCTAATTTAACATTTCAACTTAAATACCAATTCATCTCATCATATTATCAAGTAAACTTATGCACATGAAACTCATAAAGTTTTTGAAATCAAAATAATTTAGCTGGCATTAAACACATGACCATAAACTTGACATTTCCAACCTTATCTTTCAAAATCAACTTTAACATTCATTACAAAAGATTAACCACTACAGGAAAGACTCCCTATATACATGCCACAATGACAAGTACAAAAATAAACATACTCTTTCCATCTTGATGATAGTGTGGTATTTGCACTAAACTAGATTTGGGATCTCCGATGCCTAAGGATCTACATGAAAAGAAACAATGATAGGTAAGTAGCATTTAATGCTTAGTAAGTTCAAATGGAATTTACTATGCTTACCTTGATCATAGGTAAGCATGTTAAATACCAATTGAACTAAGCAAAAATCTAGCTAAACAAGGCACATAACATTACGAACATGATGAGTATATGAAACATATGTGTTCATGTGTCAAACATCATAACTATAACCAAGTCATCATAAAGATATACTAATTTTTGTAAGATCATTGTATTCTCAATTCTTTTCACTAGGCTGCTCGTCTATGCCATTACGGTTATAACCGCATACTTTTATAGTTTAGCAAATCAAGTTCTTTTTTTTTTCCATTACCTAGTTTCAAGATTCAATTTAATGTTTTACCAATACAATCTTAGTAAAAATAGACTTGAACACACGAGTGAACTACACCACACCAAGATAGCTCATGTGAGCATAAGCTACACCATACCAAAGCATCTGAATGCGAAGTCCGTGGGCAACAAATGCATATACATATGCAAATACATCCCTCCACCACACCAAGGTCTCCAGAGAGACAATGAATACTCGATGATCCGCAACAAATGTTGGATCCTAAACGACATATCATAATCTCCACATTGTTAACAAACCCATACATAGATGCGCATATGACTTTATTGGCATGTCAACTGTATCCTAGCCTTTCTACTAAGTTTACATGGGCATCAACCATTCATATATGCATATAAATATGCTGTGACCCTTAAATATCAATTTTCGAAATTCATAGTTTGTAGTTATGTACAAATCACACCTACAATTTAATGATACATTTAAAGATCTTTTTCCATTCTTCTAGCTACAATTCAATAGACATAACATCATTCAACTTATCACAAGTCACCCCTGTTCATTTATGTTTCCTAGCCAATATGTCAATTTCCATTATAATCTTAGCATGAGTTTAACCATAGATGAAATTAACATGAAATAACTATCAAAAAAGGAAGGATAGTAACTTCCATGAAAACTTACCTTTCAAAACACAAAATGAGTAGATCTTTGAAGGCTCAATCAACAACTTTAGCCTTTCCTTTACTTGCTTCATTTCTTTCCAATTCTTGCTCTAAGTAATTTTGGTTTGGATAAATGGATGAAGGACTTGAAGTTTTCTCCCCCTTTTCTTTCTTTGGATGGTGGAAGAAGATGAGCATTCTCATCTTTCTTCCCACTATTGTCATTTTTATACATAGTTTAATCTTATTAAGCTTACTTAATTAGTTTAATTAAGTTATTATTATGCTTAATCAACCATTAGCTAAACAAAGTGTGAATCAACATCATCATCCACTAAGTCATGATGGGCAATGGTTAAATAACTATTTTAGTTCATTAGAAAATTGCTATCTAGGTCCTCAAGCCATTTCTAAATTAAAACTCAATAGCGATTGAACTTGTATAGTTTAGTCCCTGAGCTTTAATTAACTACTTTCTTAGTTAATTTACTTAACTGAATTTCAATACATTTTCATAATAACTTCCCTAATCTCTATTTTTCGTCCTTACATACTTGATTCACGTAAATTGGGTTCTAAAATCGCATTTTTCGATTCCACTGAAATCGGGTCATCACATGTAACTCAAAATAAGAGTTTATTATTACAACGTCCTCAGTTGGAATATCCACCTTTTTTATCATCAACTGTTCAAGTTTTGTTTCATCATCGTCAATCCAAGATTGTTCTCTACCAACCATCAATCTTACGAGGCGCAATAATGTAGTCTTAAATTTGAAATAAACTAATTATCGTTATTTTATTTTTAAATTTGAATTATTATTTTAAATTTGAATTAATAAGTTGTATTTTATAAAATCATCTCTACCTTTATAAATAGAAATTAAGAGAGCCATTTGATAATCCCCACTACTTCATAAACATGATGATAACTATGCAAAGTGTTAGATTAGTCTAGGAAGGAGTTATATCATAAATTGATTTCGGTGGTGGGAGAGAGGGATATTTAAACATGCTGTTATTTTCCAAATTTATGGGTTAACAAAACCAATATTATTGAATGAGATCTTTCTTTGTAGAAATTTATGAACATCTATGTTGATAAAATTATTCATTTTGGATTTTACAATGATCAACATTTTCATTCTGGGTATTGTCATTTCATTTTGCATGCATGATTTGAAGTTTCAAACTTTAGAAATGATCTAACCAGATGCTTGGTATAATTGGACAAACCTATGGATCTTATCAAAGACTTCATATCTGTGAGCCATTGCTTTTATCATTTTCTATTTGTTTACTTAAAAAAGTTATGTCAATTTTTCGTGGCCATGGAATCAGATATTATTGATATTTTTTTTGTTTTGTTTATGACTTGCTTTATTCATAAAGGGGATTGATTTTTAAGAATGATCACAGTCACATCAACCATAAGAGAAGGATTGATCAGTGTACTTTCTCAAGGAGTACTTATTTCAATTTTTGTGGCCATGAAACAGATATTATTGATTTTATTTTATGTTTTGCTTTATAACTAGCTCTATTCATAAATGCAATTAATCTTTTAAGAATGATCATAGTCACATCACCCTTAAAAGAAGGATTGATCAGTGTACTTTCTCAAAGAGTACTTTAGCAATGTGAAATATGAGAGTCTCTAAGTCACAATGTGCAGCATAGTAAAAACTCTTTGCTACTGTGAGAAATGTTTGCTTGAATCCGTAGTCAATGTCGTCTGAGGAATTTTCGAGTACTACTTGAACAAGTTCTTGCATGGCAGATTCTATTTTCCGGGTTCTGCTCTGATCTGTATCAGTGTTATTAAAGCACCCATTGCCATGCACCTGCAACACCTCACATCATAAATGATGAGTAAATTGTTTGACACTATCAAGAGGGATTACTTATCCCCTTACCCTTAAAAATCACTTATAAGATCAATGAAAGCATCTATGATATATGTGTAAATTATGTTACTTGGATTTGAATTTAAGAGTGAGTGTAAGCATCTATGAATTCTATGTATTTAGTGGGTCCTGGAGGATCATATCCTCATGTCCGGACATTTATAGGAAAATGCTGAAAGAATGCAGCTGAATTGGTAAGAAAGATTTCTTGGTTTCATGCAACTGACCTCTTGCTTTTGGTAGTGACAGAGCTGATGGCAAACTGTATTGATGAGATTGGATAGTCGCAGGTATTGGGGGTGAGGCTCTAGCTCCTCCGTGGGCCAATATCCAGAGGTAAGATTGATTGTTTGCACCACTAATTCTGCTACTCCTTGGTGCCTATCATCTTCCTCTGCCCATTTCAGCATCCACTTTTCCCACTGTTTTCAACCCCACAAGGAAAATATTAACATTTAGAAAGCACCAAATTACCACATTGGAATTTCTAGTTTCCAACACTAGGTTTAGCTGTCCGATTTTATTTTTACTGGAAAGATAGATATGGATAGAATGATTACTTACAGCACGGCGAATGTCACGGCTAATGTCTCGACCATGAGCCACAAGTGCATCCAAGGATAGGTAGTTGAGTGTCCGAAGTAAAGCATCAATGAGCTTCTGCATTTTCCTGTTTGAGTCCAACTTCCTGCAACATAATCACATGTAAACATCACTCTCTTTGTCAATCTTTCTTAGGCACATCACATTGACCCAGGTCAGTCTTTCCATCCTGTCCCTACATAAATGGCTTACAGGAATTCCTTTTTTTGACTAATACAGCAGTACAGCTTTTTACATAAAATCTGAACATGCATAAGTTCTATGATTTATCTTAAATTTGTAAGCAGTTGTAGTTGTACCTTCCATTAAAGTGGCTAAATGGTGCATCACCCAAACTTGTGAATACTTGGACAAATCTTTTTCTGAGCTCATAATCGCTAGGTTTGGGTATTCCATTGTGAAAAGAAGAGGCGATGGTCTCAACCAAGAAGGCGGTCTTAGCCCATGCCAGCCGCTCTTGGGACCTTTCTGGCTCGAACATGCTGGCCGCTGCCATAAAGTAAGATAAGAGAAGGGATTTTCTGCTCATTCCAAAATCACCCAGACCCATTTCCGAGTACCACCTGCTCCAACTCATAGAATACCCATAACTCATTTTATTGTTAGTTACTGTGAGTAAACATCATTATATATATATATATTTAAAATAATTAAGCAAGCAAGGGGGTTAAGGGGTTGCCTTTGCATGCCATTCCATTCCATCTGATGTAAAGCTTGACAATTGTTGAAGTCTAGCTTTGCAAGCTCAAGGTATGCATTGTTGTTCACATACGGCATCCTGTAATTTATTTTAAATGGAATGTAAGCTATTTAATTTCCTGTCTTCAGCAGAATATGTATATTTTTATTTGTAAGTTTATATAGAATTTCTTTTGAATAATAAAAGTTTCTACTTTTAATTATACTATGAAAAGGAAAAGGTAACCTGTAAAGAGTCTTTCCGATCCATACTTCATCTTCCCCACCATACTGTTCTATGTAAAATCTGGTTTCCACTCTTGAAAGGCTTGCAAGCCATGGGAACTTCAATGCAAACCCAACCTGTTAATTAACTAAAAGGTATCAAAATATACAAAGATAATTTTCAAGTGTTGTACATTCAATTTATGATAAAAAAAATCTTTTAATTCAAGGTTTTTTTTTTTAAATTCAAAATTTTGATTATATTTAAACTTTCAAAACTTGACCTAATGTTTTGTCAGATTGTAAGATAAATAAAATACTAGTTTTTAGAAACAAAAATATTTTATAATTAACTTAATTGGCTTTTAACTTGCAAACGCCCACTCTATGGAGATGGAGTAGTAGGCTAATAAATTAAATAGAAAAAATAAGCTACAGGGTTGGTTGAGACTAGATCTAATCATGGGTAAAATTAAATTGAATTTTAATCGAGTCGATATAAAATTTTAGACCTCAATTTGGTCCAAAAAATGGATTTAGAATTCTACTCAAATTTGATTTAAATTAAAAATACTAAGCTCGTACTTAACCTGACCCTCACGTATTAATTTTATTTATATAAAAATAAATTTAAAAAATACAATACATCAAATACACTAAAAATATTAAAATAAATGTGTCTCAATAAATTAAAAATATATTTAAAAAAATATTTATACTTAAATAACATTAAAATAATTATTACTTAGGAAATAAATGCTTCTAAAATAGAAGTAAAACTAACCATACTTAAATAATAACAGCAAAATAATAATAATATAATAATGAAATGTTAACAAAGTTAAAACCAAAAATATTTACAAAGCTCAACCTATTTAAATACGGACTTTATTTTTTATTCAAACTCATTTCACTTTTTAGATATATTTTTACTCAAATTCCACCTATTTTTTTTAATACAACTTCAAGCCAGGACGGATTTTTTGACTACCATAGTTACCCTTTACTTAAAACACACACAAAAGTACGTAGTTGTTATTTTTAAATATAAACTTGGTATTTATTTATAAATTCTTTTTTGTTTTATTCAATAAGTTGTTATTATTTACTGATTATTTCATATTTGTATATGTAATATATAATTTACCTCGCCAGGTAAGTCTTTGCTTATGATCCATTTGTCTAAAAGTTGATTAGTAGCTTGTTTCTCTCTTAAGAAATCGGATGAAAAACGGTTGGCATCTTCAAGAATCTGGTCTCCGGGGAACCGCAGTTGCGAAGCCCTATATAGGTTGAAAATCCCAGTTACTGCTTGGTTTGACTGTCCCACAAAGCAGAAGAACTCGCCGCCTTTCTCAAAATGTCGAAAAACGTCTGTTCCATTCATATCAAGTCCAAGAATGTTAGTAACCTAAACAACAATTCATTTTCAGAGCTATATGTAATGATCCAAAGCTTTATACCGGCAGAAATCTCGTATCCATGTAACCTTAGTAACCTAAACCCCATGGCTGTATCGTCAATGTCTTGAACCCGAGTGTTTCTTGCCCAACATATCCCTTCTTCAGTCCAGTGTCTGAAAATTAAAGAAAAAAAAACCAAAGACGACGATCAGTTTCAACTTTAGGAAAATTAATTAATTATATGCTGCACGTACTGATAAGTATAGTCTAGGCATTGTTTAATCTCGGGGTTGAAATATCTTGAAATCCCAAGGCGTTGCAATCGGTCGATAGCCCAAATATGTTCGAAGAGATCAACGGGGTATACGTTGGGGACTCCGCCATTGAATCTTTGAACAATTTTGGTTAAGTAATTAAGACAATTCTCGTCTTTGGTTTGCATGACAGCATAGGCAGTGGAGGATGGTGAGAACAAGAAAGACCCATCTTGACACTGCAACTTCAAAAGCTTTTCCCAATCCAAGTCTAGCATCCCTTCAAGGCTATGTAGTAGTGTTGTGGCCACATTGTGCATAATCTCTTTTGGTATCCTATCCCACACATATAATACTTACATTACATTATGCACACATAATAATTGTGGAAAGCTTGGGAATTTATATATATACCTTGTGAGCTTTAGATCTCTCTGCTCGTATATGTTTTGAAAGATAGGTGAATCATACGGTACTTCAATGTTCAAACTTCGAGCTATTTCCAAAAGCGAAGGAAAAGCCACTTCAAACCCTATTGGCATATGCTCTGCTTTCTCATCTTCGAGTTTGCTTATGTTCTCTTTGAAAAATGACAATCCTTTCAAGAGATAGAGAAAAAAAATGTTCGGTTTGAATATACGTATTGGATATGAATATAACATTCAAAATGAGAACCTTTGAAGTACCTTTTTGGCATTTGTCTGGATGAAGATTCCATGTTTTCAACGCAACAACACAAGCTAAAGTGTTGATCAATCGATCATGGGCCACGAATATGTGTTTGTCACCCCATGATCCGTCAGGAAGTTGATTGTCGGAAATCCATTCAAGGGTAGAAGGGAACTGAGGGGAACCACCATTAACGTCTTCAATGAGAGCAACCCAAGCCGTGTCATAAGCTGAACAACTTATCTCTCCATCCTCCATGGAACCCAACATGGATCTAATATTGTCCACATGTTCCTTAATCTTACTCAATTCCAGACTCTTTTTGGATAAACAAACAAATCACATTACCACGTATATATATATATAATGCTTATGATTACATATGAATAAAAAAAGTTTTTTTTTTTAACTTTTCGTGGGAGGCTGAAATTATTCACCTTAAAAGCTTCCCCTTCTTGGATGTCATCATCCACAATCTCGTTCCACTTTATCACAGGCAAACCATTTTGAAACACACCAGCATATTCTGCGAATAAAGATTAGTGCCTTAGTTAAATAATATGAAATTTGTTGATAATCATGGAGGGAAAAAAAACCAAAGTGGTCAAGTTGTAATTAAGGTAAGCAAAGTACCTTGAGTGCGGGGCTTGGATATAGCTCTGCATAAGCGGTGAATATCAACGTTATGTCCTTTGTCTTTACCCCATGACTGCCAAGTGCCTATAGTCGAATTAATTAATCTAGTTAGTATTATTATATCTTCAGTGATTAGTGATTATGACCTTCAATATAAGAACATAGAAAAAGGACAAATAATATGGACCCCATTTTGGTACTTGGTTGAACTAAAATGACTACTGATATAATAATTAACTTCAACGAATCCCGGAATTTCAGAGTGATAATCAATTCAATCACTATGAAGTCCCAAAGAGTTTTTCCCAAGTTTTGTGTTATTTGCAGGAAAAAGAGAGTAAAAAAGAAGAAAAAAGATTTCTTTTCCACCCCTTTCTCCTACCATATGGGGGGAAACATGATTCAACATACATGAAGTAGACAAAGTGAAAATACTGATGAAACGACTAAGTTAATAATTTAAACTATACCTGCAAAAGGTATGCTAACATGGTTGTAGGAGAATGATAAAGAAGAAGTAGAAGGAATAGGAGAGGAGCAAAGGAAGAGGTGGTGAATGGAATGGGAAGACATGTTTGTCATTTGGCAACCGGAGCAAGAAAGGAAAGAGAGAGAGAGAGAGAGAGAGAGAGAGAGAGAGAGAGGCAATTTGCTAAAAAGTAGGTGCATGAGAATAAGGTAATTTGAGGCTATATATAGTTTTCGTTTTGGTATTGCATTTTACTTTTGGAATGTTTTTGATTTGGTTCTAATTACAAAAATCTCTTTGAATTTTGTTCCATTTAGAGTGTATTTCAAAAAGGAAATGTAATTAAAAAAATAATCATTTATTAGATTGCATATAATGTAGAATCAATGTTGGATAGAAAAAGTCAGCTTACCATGATTTGATTATCTCAGATCAAAAGCAATGAAGTCGTTGATATAGAATTTATGCTTTTGAAAGTCACCAACTGTGGCCTCGATGGTTTTATTAGGTGATATGCGAATGGGACAGCTGTTCCCTAAAATACTATGAACAAAAAAAAAAAAAAAAAAACCTAAATTATCGTGTTGATACTTCTGTAGTTGCAATATTTATAGGGTGAATTATGGGAACGTTTTTAATATTTGAAAATCTAAAATTATGGGGAAGTTTTAATATTTTTATAAATTTAAAAATATGGATCTAAAATTACGTCAATTTTATTGTTAAATAAATTATTCATGTTATGGAGAAGTTTTAATATTTTTATAAATTTAAAAATGTTTATGTAACAACTCGTTTTTTAGTGGCTTTGAAACCAAGACCGAAGCCAAAAAAAAATATTAGTGGGGCCGAAATGAAATTTTAATTTTTAATAGTATATATCTTTATAATTTTTAAATGATTAAATTAAATTTTCATAATTTTAGGGGGCTAGAGTACAATTTTACCTTTACTATTTTAAAATTTTAAAATTTTCTAAATGGCCAAAACAATATTTCTCCATTTTAGGGGGCCGGGCCCCTACTAGCCCCCTGGATTCGCCTCTGTTTGAAACTCTTTTCTTCGATAATCGAGTCTTTAAATATTATTAATTAATATTTACGAATTAATTTTAGTATTATGCTGAATTTTGGTCTGACGATTTTGGTAATTAGATAATTAGTTAAGGTACAAGTGTTACGACTCGAAAGTCTGTGGTATTGGAAAATGAGGTATCGGGACCTTGTTTCCATAAATCAAGCCCGTAAATATTTTTATTAAATATTTGTAGAGTAAATTAAATTTTGGATAGATAATTTTGTCAAATTAGTAACTAATTAATGTGTAAGAATTAAATTGTAAAATTGGTAAAAAAATAATTACTATAGAATTTTAATTAGCTGAAGGACCAATTGAGCAATTTAACCAATTACTATTAGCCAAATGGTTGTGGGTGCAAATTTTCATCCACTAATGTTGTTAATTAAGCTTTAGAATTAATTAATTAAGTTTAGTTTAAAGTAAATAACATTAACCAATTTAATCACATATATATAAACTAAAATTAAAAGCCGTCATTTTTATTTTTCTTCTTCTTCACCGTGGAAACAAAGGAAAACCTAAACAACCATTGTTTTTACTTCAAACCATTTGACCCTTACTTTTGTAAGCTCGAATTAGTCTTTTTCTTATAATTACAATTTGTGAAATTGTTAAATTTTTAAAAAAGTTATCATTGTTGATTACTTGATGAAATTGGCGTTAATTGGTTAGATTTTAAGCTTAAATATGAAAAAGGACTAGTTTGTAAAATTTAATTGCTAGTTTTTTAACATAGGGATTAAAGTGTAAATATTTCAAAATTGATGTTAAATTTTTATAATTTATGACAATAGAGGGTTATAAAAGGATGGAATTGAAATCGGATTGAAAAACAAGTTTAAATTTGAAAGATATAGCTATTTCGGTTTTAGAGACTAAATTGAATAAAAAGTAAAACTCTGGAAAACTTTTGAAAAGTGAAACTAAATTGACTTTTGGTTATAATAGGTTGTTAAAATATGTTTAGATTTGATAAATTGTAATGAATTATTATGGATTGGGATTTGAATCAATTGGAAGATAATTGAATAAAATGAGAAATTACGGATTAGTCCTTGACACCTTATTTGTTGTTTTCTCAGGTAAGTTCATATGGAACTTACTATGTTATATTATGTTATGTGTGAAATATATTTCAATGATTTTTTACATCGAATGGACTAAATTGTAAAATATGAAATACATGGTTACCATGAATAGATATATGGCATCGAATGATGTGACATTGTTGTAAAATTGGAATATGTGTATATGATGATGCTACGAGGTTAAGATGTATATGAATGACTATTTGATATATGAAAAGTGTGTATATGGCTATAGGGTTTGAAATGATACGAAAAAGAAAAACGGGTGTTGTAATTAGGGATTAATATGATGACTTGAGATGCAACATATGTTGTGAATTTTTTAAAGCTAGTGGTAGCAACATTGTACTAAGCTAGTTTTAGCAACCCTGATCTAAAGCAAGTGTTAGCAGCTCGAACATGTCAACTTGTATAAACACATGGATGTTGTGATCAGGGATTAATTCGATGACTTGAGTTCTAGTATAAGTTACTAATTCTCTGAAGCTAGTGTTAGCAGCATCAAACCAAGCTAGTTTTAGCAACCTTAGTCCGAAGCTAGTGTTAGTAGCCCAATAATGTCAGGATATGTGGTCAAATTAGTCCCGAGTATTTGAATTCAATGTACTATAGTTCTCTAAATGAAAGACAGAAACAGAAATGGTATTAAATGGAAACGAAATGGTCGGAAGGAATATATAAATGAATAAAATTATATATATGTTATAAATTGATATGATGGAATGTTATATATATATGTGTGTTATAAGTTCATGATATGTATTTGAACTAACCTATTTGATATATTTGTTGAAATGCTTATGAAAGTGTAACGATGTCAAAGATGCCATGTTAGATATGAATCTATTGCTATTTATAAATTGTTGAAATGTTAAGGTAAATTAAGTAAATTTCGTATAAACTTACTAAACATTCAAAATGCTTACCCGTTGTCTCTCCTTTTCCTTGTAGATTTCTAATTTACGAAACATGTCGGTCGAATCACAATGAAGCTTACACTATCCTATTAATGATTTGGTAACCTTTTGAATGTTTTACATCTGGTTATGTTGCATAAACATAGTTGTTTTGTAATGTTAGTTGAACTTATGGAACATGTCGTTGTGGTTTGTAATGTGGCTTGTGAATATGGTATATGTGAATATATGAATTTTGTAACATCATATACTTGACTCGATCGCCAGGTCTGGGTACCGAATGCTACACTAACTCGAATAACTTAACGATATTGCTATTTCCAATTTAATTACATACTTAAACAACTTCAATTTGAAAATCTAACTGCTATTAAAACTCGTACAAAACTGGTGATAAGTTCTTACGAGTTTGGTTCCAATGAATATGAACAAATTTTGGATTGAGACTTGACCTATCGTCAAATGTAGTAGTCAATTTGGGTAAATTCTGCACTTAAGGAGCTTGTTTTCTAAGCAATTTAGGATTTTACATTTCATTTTCAGTATTTAGGCATTAGGATTGAAAGTTAATAAAAGAAGTGTTTTTAACACATTTTGCAGGTGTTGTGACTCAATAGGCCGACACGGGCCTTAGGTTGTGCTAATGTGATCAATTGATTGTGTAGGATGAAGATATAAAGGCCCAATTGACATGGAAACAAGGGATGAGTGATGCACAAGCTTCTCGAGCTGTCAAAGCACCAAACAATTGACTAAGGCTGGAATTGGGTATTGTGTCGCGCCAAAACCTTGGTGTGGTGCGACACACAATGACGTCCTACCCAAGTAATTTAAAGTTATTTTCATCTGCATAATCAAATTTATATGAAGACCTAGGACATGCTAAAGACCTAATTTGGGCTGCCCACACCTCTATAAATAAGATATTAGAGATTGAATGTAATCAAGTCATATTAGAATACTTCAAAAGCCCTCGTAGTTTAGAATCAGTTTTAGTTTATTTTATTTTCAATTTTTAGATATTTTCTTGCTTTTCTTCTTAAATGATTTTTTATTTAAGGACTTGTTTATTTAATCAAAGTATTCATTTTATATTTTTCTCTGAGTTTGTTTTATTTTGTTATTTCAATTAAGAGATTTGTTACTCTGTTCCCCATTCAATACTCAATCCACAATTATTCAAATATCTTTTCTTCTCCTAATCGATCATGTTTATTACGTAGTTTATTCAATCGAAGTTGATATTATGAATAACATGAGTGGTTAAATCCCTCAAGGGAGATTAACGAGTGGATGGGGATGTGACTAATGAAGGATTTAAGATTTCTCGAGATAAATTAGTTGGTGTAAATTATGTGTTTTTAAATTGTTAGGCTTGAAAGCCCTAATAAGTTATCATAGGGTAGATGAGATCGGAAGATAAAGTTGAACAGAGTAAATCGTAATTTATCCTGGTTGAAAAAGTGATGTCAAGAGATAAAGGAGTATCAACCAATCGGTTAAGTTAATTACAGCCGAAAGTTAATAATTACTTAATCAATTACTAATCCACTCTAGAACCTAATCCGAAGTTAGTTGCAAACCGATAAGCGAGCTAATCTTCCTGATTGGTTGACCGCCTCCCGACGTACTAATGTCGAGAGTGTGAATACTGCTACAAAAGATATGGAATTGAGGCATTGTCCGCAAGTATACAGGTAGTTTATTTACAACGAAACACTTAGTAAGTATTTTGAGGATCGTACCCTAAGAATTGCAGTTTGGGGAAAAGTGCTATTAACCCAATTACCAAAAATAACTACTAGTCTACTTGAGTCACGAATTAGTAGTATTAATCTGGAAGTAGGATGATAATAATAGTAATAATAAACGAAATGAATTGAACTAAACCTAAATCTACTCCTAAGTTCATGTATCGGCTTCTCTCATCCCTTGTTTTGACTATGCGAGTTCCTTTAGCTTAGATCCAATTGTTTTACCTGATTAATTATTAATGTAGGGTTCTAAATAATTGGCTACTAATTATCCTAGTAGGGCTTCTCAGCCTTCTACTAACCTAACTAGCCAACAAGAACTACTCATCTCTCAAAGACATAGTTCAGGTTGGGGTAGAGTAAGGTTTTCACGAATAGGCAATACTGATTTTGAGTTAATTCCCACCTATATGACTTCCTAGGGTCGTCAAGCCTAGGGTTTAAGTTCTTCCTTCCCTAACCACTAATCTACTAAGTGATGCTTGGTAGGCAATACCAATTTTGGGTTAATTCCTACCTAAATGACTTTCTAGGGTCGTTAATCCTAAGGTTTAATTGCACTCAACCAGATCCAACCAATCCAAATTAAACTCTACCTTTCAATCAATTAATTAGGTTAAAACAGTTGAATCACGCGAAATATGTATAAATCATAAATTGATTCTAATCTTTACACAAACTTTCGATTAATAATGTTAAAGAAATAAATATAAAGAATAGAATAAAGGAAAGAGATGCTCATGGATTTATCGATGAAAGCGTGGCTCCGAAACAATCTCCGCTCACAAAAGTCTCACTTTAGAATAGGATCTTCCAATTATAAGAACATAACGTAAACTAAGCAAAAACTAAGAACGAAATAAAAACCTAAGAATGATTTTGTCTCCCTCCAGTGGTGTGTTTAATCTGGTTACAATGGTCTTTATATAGGCTAAAGTCGGAATATTAAAGTGCTTAAACTATCCTTGAAGTACTTAGAGTTTGGCTAGGAAAAATACTCCTAATTGCCTTAAAAAACACAGTTGTCACGTGTAAGGATTTTTGGGTTGCGCAAAATTTGTATTGCAACATAGGCTTACAGTGTTGCAACATAGGTTGGTGTCACGACACAGTAGGCAGTTTGGCTCCAGGACTTCTTTTTGCTTCTGCGTCGCGACATAGGCAGCAGTTTCGGCCCGAATATGCATCTTTGACTCCTAATTTGTCCTACAATACCATGTAACCTTATCTAAATATCTAAGATGTAATAAAAACGACTAAAAAGCATAAATCACCACTTCAAGCATGAAAACATAATTATATACTAAGATGATTTGATTTACTATTGAACAAGCTACAATTATGTGTAAAAGAGGATGTAAATAATAATGTAATTCATGACAGATCACTCCCTCTCACTTAACTTGTTGCTTGTCCTCAAGCAACCAAAACACATATACGGGGAAAAATAGAAAAGAAAAAAAAATTAATATGAAAATGACTTTATTTCTTTCTTTAAACAAGGTAGAGTTAGTGAAGATGGATGTAAATAAGAACCTACATCATGGCAGATCACACTCCCACACTTGAACTCCACCACACTTAACTTTTTTCTTGCCCTCAAGGAAACCAAGTCTAGACATATAGCATGCAAAAAGAAGACGTCCCTTAAATTTTATTACTACTAAGAACATGACTGTCAAATATTAAAGGTATAACAAATTTTATTGCACATGCAACTTAATCTTGATAGTTCGATGCCTTGAAATTTTTTAAAGTAAATTAGGATTAGTTTACAAAGTTACATTACTAACAACTTAGAAGTAATTCCCATGACCAAAATTTTAACAATATCACCATTAACATAAATCAAATAGATATGTAACGGACACAATCATGTGAATAAAAAATATTCATTAAGTATTATTGTTAGTAATTCTGGAAGATTATGCACAAAGAATGCTTAAGTCACATTGATCTTCTAGGTTTGTAATGTTTTGAGACTTAGGACAGTACAAGTTCAAAGGAAGATATGGCTCAAAACAGTTAAAACATTAGAAATAATTAGGCACATGACATTGTTCTAGATATTGTATAAAAGAAAAAGCAGATATATTTATTTAAACGGTTTAAAATTGAATAAATTTATATTTATATTTTCATTTTTAAAAAATATATATCTATCACGATTTCTTGTTTAAAATTTGTCTGCACAACTTGTTTTTTTATTATTATAACTAGAGATAAAATTATTAGGGATTAAACTCAAAATTTCATTTTACAACGCAAATACTCTTGCCATTCGACTAAGAGATTGTTGGCAAACTTAGTTTACTACTACATATAATTTCAATAATATGAATTAACTAGTATTCAACATTCCTTATCTGTATGTCGATTGAGTTTTAGCACGATTGGCCTCGGCATTGTTGCTAGTGCAGGAGGACGTGGGTTTAAGTGTGCTGAAGCGCATTATCCTCCTATTTAAGAATTAGGGAGGAGCTATGGATAATTCTAGATATTATATATAAAAAAAGAAAAAATATAAAAAGAATCTATAATAAGATTAATATTAAAATAAAACTATTTTAGGTGAATCATTTAATTATCATAATTAAGGAAAAAATCCTATGTGTTTTATTTATGGATTGTTTATTTTATATACATATCATTTATATATATATATATATATATATATATTAGATTATTACTAATTATTATTCATAATTAAGTTATTTTATTAAGTTTAATATTATTTTAATATCACATATTATTTTAAAATATGTACATTAGTTGTCATATTATATTTTTATCCTATATATTATACATTATTATATTTTATTTTATATGAAACCTTTAAATTATTTTATATTGTATATTATTTTATAATTTGTAAATTAGTTATATGTTGTATGTTTTTAAAATTTTGTATTATTATATATATATATATTATTTCTAAATTTTTATTTTGTATAAAATTTATTTATGTTATATAACATATTTTATTTATATTGTTTATATGAAATATATTCGTCTTAGATTATTATATTATAAATATAATTTTATTTAAAGCTATGTATTATTTTATATTTAACAATATATCTTACTTATTTTTTATGAATATATATATTATTTCTAATTACTCCACATCATTTTTGCATATTAATTCATTTTTTTAATAATTCATATTTATTTCACATCATTTTATTTAAAATTGTATGTTTCTGAATTTACAATATCCATTATAACTCATTCTATGTTGTCATTTTACTTTACATTTATTTAATGGCCTTTTTATATTTTTTTTGTTATTTATTACATTATGTTTTATATTTGTTTATTCTCTTTTTTATTTGTTATCATTTGTATGTTTTGCTTTAGTATAATTATTCTATTATTTGTATCACTTATTATTTCATATTATTCTTTCTTTAACTATTCATTAGTAGTAGTTGTTTATATAATTTATAGTTATGATAAATTGTTATTTGGTACGTATATTAACGTATTAATGCAATATCTTGTTCGAACTTTCTTTTATAAAAAAAATACGATTTGTAAAATTGTCACATTTTATTTAAAAGTTTTAATATAACGACACGTGGTATTTTGGGGACTTTGAGAAAATTATACCCTAACTTACTGGGTCTTAATTTTTCTCTTGGAACTAAGGTATCAAGTATCCATTTTTTAAACTTATAAACTTCAAATCAAAACTTATTCTCGGAAATTCAAAACGTTGTGTCCTAACTTATTGGATATAGCATTTTATTTCTTTGAAATAGGTAAGTATTGTTTTTTTTCTTTCTAATAAAAAGGATCATATTTAAATTTTTTTTTTTAAATTTTCAATATTAGGACATGATTTTATCGATTAGATACCAATTTTTGGGCGTTATGAGGGTGCTAACCCTTCCTCATACGTAACCGACTCACGAACCCGTTTTTTTGTATTTCGTGGACCAAAATCAATGTTTTGAAATAAACGTTTTACAAGGTGATCCAATCACACCTAAATAAAAAGGGATTGGTGGCGACTCCATTTCTGTTTTTTTTAAAGTCGATTCTCGTTTTTAACCAACTTTCAAAAATGGTTTCGACAGCTTGGCGACTCCACTAGAGACCAATAAGAAAGTCAAGTCGTAAAATTAGTAATTTCATGTCCTTTTGTCCAAATATAAAAATCTGATTTAAAAACTATGATCCTTTTTATTGCACGTGGTTATAATCTTATAAAGTATTTCTGCATTGCATTTCATGACCGTTGTGGTCGTACCCTTAAGTGGGAGTGAGAAGCTACTCCTTCGTGAGGTTTTCACCTCTGTGCAGGATAGTAAATTGCTTTCGGGATACATCCGTACCTATGTCTTCGTGAGATTTTCATCTCCGTGCAGCCATAGGGAAATGTATTCCCCTGAACTGAACATGGTCTATATGAGCCTATAATGGGCGAGGATCGAGGAATCTGCTGGTTCAGGTACCTTAACTTTAGAGTTAAACCACACGTAGAAAACCTAAGAACTTACCCTAGGTAGAACTATACCAAAACCTTATAGGCTTTTGATTATTTGCTTTATGTTTTACTTTATGTTACTAACTGATTGTGCTTTATTTTGTTGCATGTCATTTCATATTTAAGAGGTATCGATTCACGGTCAGTTTCTAAGTTAGAAAGCTGGTTATGGAGAACGAATTCCTTGATAAAGTGGAAGACAATGCAGCCGTCCGTAGTTGGTCTGAGAAAACACAATTGGAAAAAGGAGATAGCCTAGCCGAAGGGTACAAATCAGAACTATGGGACTATACTCGCATTAGTGTGACGCAAAATAATCTCTAAGAATTAAGAGAAGTATGAGACTGATGGAGTGACGAGACCAAGCAATCGTTTTACAATAGCTATGGGGATTTGCCGTACTTGCTGGACGTTAAGGTAGATGAACATGTGTTTCAGGCCATCACCCAATATTGAAACTCTGCGTACAATTGCTTTACTTTCGGAAGGGTTGATTTGGTGCCTACGGTGGAGGAGTATACAGTTCTATTGCATTGTCCCAAGATTCAAGTAGATAAAGCTTACTCAAGGGCTCCTAGTGTTCCAACCTTTGTGAGGAAATTGATGAATATTACGGGGATGAGTGAATAGTGGGTCACAGCCAGAATCAAGCAAAAAGGTGAGTATAAATGCATCTCATGGAAAGCTTTAAAAGATTTGATTTTAGTACATCCTGATATGAAAAATAGAATCGATGTATTTGCTTTGAGTATATATAGATTAGTGATCTTCCCTAGGGCATTGGGATATGTGGATGAAGTAGTCTCAGATCTTTTTAATTGACTTGACAAACAAGTCACACATGTTTCTGCGATCTTGGCGGAGACATTTCAATCATTGAGTGCATGTAGGAGAGCTAGGGAAGGTAGATTTATAGAATGTGCACAGTTGTTGTTGGCTTGGTTCCATAGTCATTTTTGGAGGGTGGATAAGGTTTCTTATCCGGTCTTTTCAGAAAATTACTCTCCATTAAAAGAGATAGTGGCCACCCCAAGGAGAGACGACATAGCTGAAGAAAATTGGATAGCACTTCTACGAAATCTCCGAGAAGAAGATGTTGAGTGGAGAGCTCCTTGAAGTTCTGTATCGATGTGGGAGTTTCGATTGGGTTCCTCTACTTGGAATTTGGGGAGCCATTGGATATGCGCCTTTGCTCGTACTAAGGCAATACAGATCAAGGTAGTTTGTACCAGCTACACATGGATTAGCTCAAAGTGAGTTTTCATATAAGGGAGATAGCTACAAGAAAAGGGTTAAGGAGATTTCTAATGCTTAGAATCAGACCCGTCGCATGAAGAGAGTGGATGTAAGCCCAATGACGACCCCAGAGTATAGTGGATGATGGAGTAAAAGAGTCAATGACAATATCCTTGTGCCAAGTCTAGAATGCGCTTAATCAATCGAAGAGTATTTATGAGTGGTCCCATCAGAATTGGAGATTATAAAGCAAGATTTTGAAAGGAGGAATTCAGAGCTTGGAAGGAGAATAGAGAAGTTGGAAGAAGAAAAAATGTACCTGAGCTTAGACGTGGAAGTTCAGGAATTGGAGATCGAAAAATTAAGAAAGGCGAAGAGGAAGATTGAGGAGGACCGAGATAGTTTGAAGATAGAATATAAGAAGATGCATTTGTTGGTGAAGAATGCCGGATTAGGGAAGACATCAGAACAGTGGCAACAAAAGATTCAGGAAGAAAAGGGCCAAAGCTGACCATTGGGAGATGAAGTTTCAAGAAATGCAAGCGTGAAACGAGGCCCTAGCGAAGAGTTTGGCAGAAAGTCGAAATGAAAAGGGAGAATTAAAAGCTAGAGTGGCTGAACTTGGACGGTCTCTTTATCACCATCGAAGCCGTAATTCTGCGATCGAGCTAAAGTCAAGTCTGAACAAGATTGAGGAAATGGAGGGTAAAATCGAAGAGTTAGAGTCGGTATTACATAATTGTGAACTTCGGATCGAGCTTCTTGAAGTAAGATAAGGGCATTGGAAGGAAGAGCTCCATCATTCTCATGATCAAGTTAGAAGTCGAGATCATCTCATGGGTGAAGCAATAGTTCAGATTCGAGAGGTAGCTGATCACTTACAAACTTTGGCAATACAGGTTGATACATTGAGCACGAAGTATGTGCTACAGTCAGATCATGGTCAAGAGTTAGCCTTGTTGTTTGGGAAAATTAAAACTTTGGGCCTTAAGGCAAAAGCATATTTGTACTCCATTTTATGTAAATGATTTTGTTTTCTAATAAAGTTTTCTAAAATGAAGTTGAACCAGAATCGATGCCTCCTTGCATTCATGCATTTGCATTACATAACATTATATGCATTTAAGTTCATAGACAGAGCCTAATTAGTTGAAATTATCAGAGAGAGGGAAGAGAGGGAGAGAGAAGGAAAATCTCAAAACTGAACACCACTACGGTATACGTGCCAAAACAAAGAAAATGGATCAAAGACTTGAACAATTCCAGAGAGATATGCAAGACCAGATGCAGGAGCAATTGGCAAAGCTCCAACAAGAAATGAGAGATCAAATGTTGGAAGCTCAAAGGAACATGATGGCTCAAATGGCCCAAATGCTGGGTGGGGAAATGGACAAAGGAAATGGTCTCATAGTCAACGCTGAAGACAATGAGGATTTTCCTCGGGGTTTCACCCCACCGTATGTACAACCTGAGGAGTATCCCTAAAGGCCACCTGTCACGATTAGGCCTCAACAAGGGCAAGCTGATGCTAGACCTCCCATGAACTTCCAAGTCGAGAGAGGGGATAAGAACTGAATCCTCGAGGCAGTTAGGGGATTGCTGCAGATGGTTGGAAGAAAAGTTCAAGGCTTTGGAAAATGCCGATCATCACCATGGTATTGACGCAAAAGACTTGATTTTGGTTCCAGATTTGGTGCTTCCTAATAAATTTAAGATGCCGGGATTTGAAAAGTATAATGGGACTAGCTGCCCTGAAGCCCACATCACTATGTTCTGTAGACGGATGGCTGGCTATGTTAACAATGATCAACTCTTGATTCATTGTTTCCAAGACAGTTTGGTGGGGGCAGCGTCCAGGTGGTACAATCAACTTAGTCATGCTAATATTAGCTCTTGGAGAGATTTAGCCTAAGCCTTCATAAAGCAATACAATCATGTCACAAACATGACGCCTGATAGAATCATGTTGCAAAACATAGAAAAGAAATCAAATGAAAGCTTCAGGCAATACGCGCAAAGATTGAGGGAAGTTGCCATGCAAGTTCAACCACCTCTCCTAGAGAAGAAAACTATCATGCTTTTTATCAAAACCCTGAAAGCTCTATTCATCACCCAAATGATAGGAAGTACCACCAAGAGCTTCGCGGATATAGTGATGGCAAGAGAAATGATTGAAAATGCCATCAGGGGTGACAAGATTGAAGCAGGGGAAACCACTAGAAGGTCTGCTACTAGGAAAAAGGACAATGAGGTGAATAATACGAGTACATACAACAAAGGGTACTCAAAGGCAATCATTGTTAGCCAGCCGAAAGTAGTTACTGCCGGGCAACAAGGGTCAGTAAGACA
Organism: Gossypium australe; assembly: GCA_005393395.2. Classification (NCBI taxonomy): domain Eukaryota; kingdom Viridiplantae; phylum Streptophyta; class Magnoliopsida; order Malvales; family Malvaceae; genus Gossypium; species Gossypium australe. The sequence continues at coordinate 128,266,396 of CM016621.1, read as the reverse complement.
AGAATCGGGTACAAAGAAAAACGCTGAAAAGCTCTAATTTATGCCCAATCCCAATGACGTATAAGGAGCTATATCAAAGTTTATTTGACGCACACGTGGTGTCTCCATTTTATTTGAAGTCGTTACAGCCCCCATATCTCAAATGGTATGATTCAAACGCCCAATGCGACTACCATACGGGAATAACGGGGCATTCAATTGAACACTGCACTGTCTTCAAAAAGCTAGTAGAGAGATTCATCAAGATGGGGATTGTGAAGTTTAATGATACCCCTAGTGTAGAGAACCCCTTACCTAACCATAGAGATAAGGGGATAAACGCGATTGGGAAAATGTCGTGAGAAGGATAAAGGAGGATATTTCGAAAGTAAAAATCCCGCTGAGAATAGTTTGGAGAGAAATGATGAGAAGAGGATTGGTAGAATCAAATTTTGTGGAAGGAGGTGAAGGACTAAGAAACTACTGTGAGTTCCACAAAGTAGAAGGGAATGGGATCCAGGAATGTGTTGAGTTTAAAGTCTTGGTGCAAAGCCTTATGGATAATAAGGAAGTGGAATTTTATAAAGAAGGCTCAGAGGAAGGAAACGTATGTGCAATAGAAGGAGAGTTGACAAACCAAAAAGTCAATTATTTGAAGATCATCATTTTTCGATCGAGAAACATAGAAGGCGGAGCACAAATCGCACCTAAAGTTGTAATCCAGAAACTTGTTTCCTTTCCTTACAAGGATAACAAAATGGTACCTTAGAATTACAACTGCAATGTGACAATACTAGGAGTGGAAAACTTAGCTAGCACTACCAAAGAGGTCCAAAGTGAAGGGTCCCACACACGAAGTGGAAGGCGTTATGACTCAGTAAACGTCAGAATGGTGCCTGTGAAAGCAAAGACTTCAGTAGTTGAGCAGGAGAAAGAGGCTGAGACACTTATCAATGAACCCGTGAAAGAAGAAGAGGATAAAGAATTTCTAAAATTCTTGAAGCACAATGAATACAGCGTGGTAGAGTAGTTGCACAAACAACCGACTCGCATATCGGTGTTAGCTTTACTCTTAAGTTCAGAAGTGCATCGTGAAGCATTGATGAAAGTCTTGAATGAAACTTATGTTACTAAGGATATATCTGTCAACAAACTTAACCGTCTGGTTAGTAATATAAGTGCCGACAACTTTATCTACTTCAGTGATGATGAAATTCCACCCGGGGGTAAGGAATCGACCAAAGCTCTGCATATTACAACTCGTTGCAAGGGATACACTCTGCCAATTGTGTTAATAGATAATGGATCGGCTTTGAATGTCTTACCCTTGTCTACGTTAAAGAAGTTGCCTATAGACAGTTTTTACATGAAGACATGCCGAAGCATAGTGAGAGCATTTGATGGCACCGAGAGAAGAGTGATGAGAAGAATTGACATACCATTGTTGATTGGACCAAACACATATGAGGTGGACTTTCTGGTGATGGATATAAAGCCCTCTTACAATTGCTTGTTTGGAAGACCCTGGATTCATTCGACAGGGGCAGTGCCCTCATCCCTGCACCAAAAACTGAAACTGGTGATGGATGGTCGGCTGGTTACTATAAACTCAGAAGAAGACATCATAGCAACTGTTACCAATGAGGCACCATATTTAGAGACGAATGAGGAGGCCACTGAGTGTTCCTTTCAGTCTTTAGAGTTCGTAAATGCAACATTCATCTTAGGAGGGAATGAGGTTCCGGTGCCTAGGATATCCAGGACCACAAGAATGGGCCTACAAATGATGATCAAGAAAGGAGCCTTATCGAGAAAAGGACTAGGTAGACATCTTCAAGGAGAAATCCAAGTGCTAATGCTGAAAGAGAAAAGAGATCGTTTTGGCTTGGGTTTCAAGCCAGATGCCAGACAAAGGAAGATGGAAATAGAGAAAAACAAGAAAGAAGAAAAGCACGGTTGAATGGGGAAGAAGTCAAGTGGGAATCGATGACATTCCCCCACATATCCTAGACCTTTGTATCCGGAGGGATAATTCACCCTGAGAGAGGGTTATTGGAAAATCCTCACATCAATGCCATACACGAGGAAGAAACTGAGCAAAGAAACCTGTTGGGCATTCGCCCTTATGAACCTGGAAGCGTTTTGGACAATTGGACTACAAAGTATCTTCCTGTAGTTTTTAGAGATTATACAGAGTAATATTCAGAACGCACTTGTTGTTTTTAAGCCTAGGAACAATAAGATTTCTTTTGTGAAATAGGCTCATGTTCAGATATTTTTGTTTCAATAAAATACATCTTTAATGACCAATTCTGGCAAATATTCTTTCATTTTTTTATTCTTGACTTTCTAATTTCATTCCAAATTTTTTTATTCTCATTCATATCATGTGAATAGTTGTCCTTGAATTCATTTGTTCTTTGTACATTCTTTGGAGCCCATCACAGGTCCCTAGATATCAATGATATGAACAACAATACTACAGACTCAGAGGTCCATTTTGAGCAAGACATGTGTTTAGAGGAATCTCAGTATTTTGAAGGTAACAGAGATTGTGACTTGTCTCCAGATCTGCTAAGAATGGTAAAGCAAGAAGAGAAACAGATTTTACCCCATGAAGAGGAGGTAGAAAACATAGCCTTGGAGGAAGGAAAGGTTGTGAAAATTGGAACGCGCGTAGCCGAGGAGACGAAACAAGACCTTGTTGAGTTGCTACGGGAATTCAAGGACGTCTTTGCATGGTCATATCAAGATATGCCTGGTCTAAGTACTGACATTGTAGTACATCGCCTTCCCATAAGAGAAGAGTGCAAGCCAGTTTAGCAAAAGTTACGAAGGATGAGACCTGATGTGATGTTGAAAATAAAGGAGGAAGTCAAAAAATAGTTTGATGCTGGTTTTTTACAAGTGGTCAAGTACTCAGAGTGGGTGGCCAACATTGTTCCTGTCCCTAAGAAAGATGGAAAGGTTAGGATGTGTGTAGACTATAGGAACTTAAATAAAGCCAGCCCAAAGGACAATTTCCCCTTGCCGCATTTTGACATGTTGGTGGATAATACAGTGGGATACTCATTATTTTCTTTCATGGATGGTTTTTCGGGATACAATCAGATTAAGATGCACCCTGAGGATATGGAGAAAACTACTTTCATAACATTGTGGGGTACCTTTTGTTATAAAGTAATGCCATTCAGACTAAAGAATGCTAGGGCAACATATCAAAAGGCCATGGTAACTTTATTCCATGACATAATGCGTAAAGAGATTGAAATATATGTTGATGACATGATCGCCAAGTCCCGATCAGAAAAGGAGCACATTGAAGTTTTGAAGAAGTTGTTTTTCAAATTAAGAAAATTTTAATTAAAGCTTAACTCGGTAAGTGTACCTTCAGAGCTCGGTCAGGGAAATTACTGGGTTTCGTAGTCAGCGAGAGATGAATCGAAGTTGACTCAAATAAGGTCAAATCTATACAAGAATGGCCTCCACCGCGCTCTCAGAAGAAAGTTTGAGGTTTTTCTTGGAAGGTTAAATTACATTGCTCAGTTTATTTCACAATTAACTGAGAAATGTGATCCCATATTTCGTTTTCTCAAGAAATACAGCCAAGGTGTATGGGACGATGAATGCCAGAGAGCTTTTGACAAAGTCAAACAATATTTGTCAAATGCACCAGTACTATCTCCACCTAATCCAGATAGACCGTTGATACTGTATTTGTCAGTGTTCAATAACTTCATGGGATGTGTGCTTAGTCAACATGATGAGTCAGGAAGAAAAGAAAAGGCGATATACTATCTCAGTAAAAAGTTCACTGATTGTGAAATGAGATATTCGTCAATTGAGAAATTGTGTAGCGCCTTGATTTGGACAACTCAGAGAGTGAGACAGTACATGTTATATCATACTACCTGGTTAATTTCGCAGCTTGATCCGTTAAAGTATGTGATGGAGTCTACTGCTTTGAATGGAAGGATGGCAAGGTGGCAGATTTTGCTGTCTGAATTCGATATAGTTTATGTGAACCAAAAGGCTATAAAAGGGAGCGCAATAGCAGAATTTTTGGCTAGCAGAGCTTTAGAAAATTATGAACCATTAAGCTTTGATTTCCCGAATGAGGAGTTAATGTATGCGGCAAATACCGAAGAATGTCCACCGAAGCTAAATTTTGATGGGGCATCGAATGCTGTGAGAAATGGAATTGGGGTAATCTTGGTATCCCCTAGTGGTGATCAGTACCCATTCACATGCAAACTGGATTTTGATTGCACGAACAACATGGCGGAATATGAAGCATGCATCATGGGAATTCGAGCAACTGTAGAGTGTAAGATCAGAGTGCTAGAAGTATATAGAGATTCGACCTTAGTAATTTACCAGCTTAAAGGAGAATGGGAGACAAGAAATCCCAAGCTAAGTGATTACCGAAAAATAGTTCTGGGATTGATTGAGGAATTCGATGAAATTACTTTTAATTATCTCTCACGTGATGAAAATCAGATGGCGGATGCTTTGGCAACCCTGGCTTCTATGATCAAAGTAAACAGGCCAGAGGATATGAGACCTATTCAGATGAGTATTTTCGAAGTTCCAGCTCATTGTTATAATGTGGAAGAGGAGGAAAGAGATTATCACTCTTGGTATCATGATGTATTACGATACGTAAAAAATAGTGAATACCCAGAGCATGCAACTGAGAATGAGAAAAGGTCATTAAGAAGATTGGCCTCTGACTATGTTTTAGATGGGGATATCTTGTATAAAAAAAAGAAAAGATCAAATATTATTGAGATGCGTTGATGCTGTAGAAGCTAGGAAAATCCTAGAGGAAGTTCATGAGGGCGTTTGTGGAACACATGCTAATGGATTCATATTGGCCAGGCAGATAATGAGATTTGGATATTATTAGTCCACCATGGAAGGAGATTGTATCAGCTATGCCAAGAGATGTCATAAATGCCAGATTTATAGAGACAAAATTCATGTACCTCCATCACCTTTGCATGTTATGACTTCCCCATGGCCTTTTTCCATGTGGGGCATGGATGTTATTGGACCGATCTCACCAAAAGCTTCGAATGGGCATCGATTCATCTTCGTGGTATTTGACTACTTCACGAAATGGGTAGAGGCTGCTTCATATGCTAGCGTTACTAAGTCAACAGTTAGTCAGTTCTTAAAGAAGGAGATCATTTGTCGATATAGAATGCCTGAAAGGATCATATCAGACAACACATTAAACTTGAACAACCGCACGATAGTAGAAGTTTGTAGCCAATTCAACATCAAACACCACAACTCGTCTCTCTATCGTCCAAAAATGAACGGGGCAGTAGAAGCAGCCAATAAAAATACCAAGAAGATAGTAGGGAAGATGACTGAGACTTATAAGGATTGGCATGAGAAACTACCGTTTGCACTCTATGCTTATCGGACGTCCGTTAGAACCTCTACTGGAGCAACACCTTTCTAGTTGGTCTATTGGATGGAGGCAGTTATACCTATTGAAGTGGAAATACCTTCTCTTCGATTTTTGTCAGAAATAAAGCTAGATGAAACTGAATGGATCCAGGCTCGGTATGATCAGTTGAACTTAATTGAAGAAAAGAGGCTAAGGGCTATTCGTCACGGTCAGATGTACCAAAAATGAATGATGCGAGCCTACGATAAGAAAGTTCGCCCAAGAGAGTTTCATGAGAGGGACCTTGTACTGAAAAGGATTCTTCCCATACAAAAGGATTTCAGAGGAAAATGGATGTCGAATTGGGAAGGACCATATGTGGTGAAGAAAGCTTTCTTTGGATGTGCACTGATTCTGACCGAAATGGAGGGGAAAAGCTTACCCAATCTTGTGAACTCGAATTCAGTCAAAAATTATTTTGCTTGAAGAGGAGAAGAGGCTAAACTGAAAACCTGCAAAGGGCGTTTTGAGTCTTAAAAAAAAAAAGGGAGAGGCTAAGGTGAAAACCCGCAAAGGGCGCCTTGAGACCAAAGGGGTTTTGAGTTAAAAACCCGAAAAGGGCTGCTCAAATTCTGAATAGACACGCAGTCATCTTGCTATATAAAGTATGGTGCATATCGGGGCATCAACAAAGTACTTTGGGTCTTCTAAACACATGTTAAACATAAAGCAATCTTCGTGGAGTTTGTATATAGAAGCCCAATCTGCGATATCTAGGGCATCTGATCTTTGTCCTATTTATTTCACTATCTTTGGATTCTTTTTCTTCTCAAAGATATGTTCCTAGTAAATTTTGTTCGTATTTTTGAAAATTCATTTAACTCTCTTAGAGATCAATTTATTTGTTACCCATTATTCATAAACATGTTGCATTGAAATAATGATTAACGAACTAATAATTTCACAAAAGAAGTTCTACATATTACTTTGGAAATTTCTAAATAAAACAAGAAACTGAAACAGGACAATTGTTTAGAATTCCCATGTGCATAGATTGGAAATATTTGAGAAAGAAGAGTCTGGATAGAGACTATTTCTCTGAATTCTTTGTCCAAATGATAATTGGACAAAATAATGAGTTGATGTGACGAAAGTAAGTGATGTCATCTAGTCATAACATTCGGGAAATGGTGTGACAAACTATGTTGATGAAAAATTCAGAACCCCTGAATTGTGGTGGAATGGGTTGAATTTGAAATAAATCCTATACCCTAAAAATTGCATATGGGACGGACTGAAAAAGTTTCAATTCCTATCGTGGTAGGATGGTACAAGCCTTGTGTCCTCAAGTATTCAAGCGGAGTTGACTCTGAAATTACAGTGGGGCAAGCTTGTTGAGCAGAATATGATTGGTGTTTCGAGAGGAACAAGGATGAAGAACAAATGAGTGATGACACCTAGAGTAGGAATCATACTCATAACACTGTTTCATATATCATAGCAAATCTCATTAGGAGCATTTGATTCATTCCGATCATTGAATCCTAATCCTTAAAAGTTTAAAAAGGAATCATTTTCATGACATGTTGCATTCATGTCACTCATAACACATGTAGCTAGAAGCATTTGATTCATTCTGGTCATAGCATCTTGGTCATTTGACATAAACATATGGAACCGAGTTTACAGGACATGTCCCTCAGAGGACGGTGTAGCAATATCGGTGAATTTGCAGATCTTATCTCCCTAAACAGTAGTGGAGCAGATCAAATTTGGCGAATCTTATCTTCCTGAGGTAGCAGAGGAGCAGATTTTAGCCACCAGCCTTATCTCTCTGAGGTAGCAAGGGAGCAGGCTGAAATTTGTATTCTTATCTTCCTGAGGTAGCAAGTAAGCAGACTAAAGATTGCAGATTTTGTCTCCCTGAGGTTGCAGTGGAGCAAATCAAATAAAGTAAATCTTATCTTCCCGAGGTAGCAGGGAAGCAGATTTTAGCCACCAGCCTTATCTCCCTGAGGTAGCAAGGGAGTAGGTTGAAGTTTGTTGTCTTATCTTCCTGAGGTAGCAAGGTGTAACATCCTGAATTTTTGGGCCTATGCGTTTAATGGGTGAACATGTGTAATGAGTTAATTTAAGTGTTAGGGGTCCAAATTGGGCTCAGGCTTAGGCAGAGGCCTTGGTTAAAATTATCTGTTTGGGCATTATAGGGTTTAAAAGGTAGTATCTGTGTTTAAAACATCAAAATGGGCTTGTGGCCCAGTGGTCAGTGGCGCCACTTAGGGAGCAAGGAGGTGACGCCACACAAGGGAATAAGGTGCCCAAATTTAAGTTTCATGGAGCCCAATTCTTTTAGTTTAAGTTAGCTAATTTTTGGCATTTGGGTTAGGTGGAATGGATGGCAACAAGGCTCAAAAATAGGAGGATTTATATGAATAAGATAATGTAGATATTATAGTTGATAATATGGAAGATAAAAGGAAAAAAGATAGGAGCTATCTACAAGGCTAGGAGTTAGCCGAAATTTCTATAAATAGGGAGGGTTCTCTTCTTTATTTTGCGACATTTAGGGTTTCCACCTTTTCTTTCCCTTCTTTCTTCTAAAAGCCGAAAACTCTATTTTTCTTTTCTTTTCTTTCTTCTAAAAGCTGAAAACCCCATTATTCTTTTCTCTTCTTTCTCCTAAAAGCCGAAAACTCCATTATTCTCTTCTTTCTTCTAAAAGCCGAAAACTCCATTATTCTCTTCTTTCTTCTAAAAGCCGAAAACTCCATTACCCTCTTCTTTCTTCTAAAAGTCGAAAACTCCATTATTCTCTTCTCTTCTTTCTTCTAAAAGCCGAATCTCTATAGATTTCTTCGAATCATCTTCTCTTCCTGATTTTCGCAAAAAGCCGGAATCCTCTGGGAGTAGCCGAATCTTCTCTAGTAAGTAGATCTCTTAGATCTAAAAGCCGGAAACACTAGTCCCTGAATCTCATATATCTTTTCAGGATTTCAAGGCAGATAGCGGTGGTGTTGGCTACTGATAGCGTCGACTTAGTGGGTCTCGTTATAACGGTAATCAGGTGTGTAGATCTCTAAACACACTAATAATATGTATGTATATATATGTGATGGTTAAAAGCCGAAAAATGAGGTTGTATGAACAGTCGTGTGTAGATCCTTATCATATAAGTTTTGTTTTGTATTATTCCTGTTAGGGGCTGAAAAGTCGAAAAATGAGGCTGTATGAATAGTCGTGTGTAGATCGCTAAACACACTAATAATCTGTATGTATATATATGTGATGGTTAAAAGCCAAAAAATGAGGTTGTATGAACAGTCGTGTGTAGATCCTTATCACATAAGTTTTATTTTGTATTATACCTGTTAGGGGCTGAAAAGCCGGAAAATGAGGCTGTATAAACAGTCGTGTGTAGATCCTCATCACATAAGTTTTATTTTGTATTATACCTGTTAAGGGTTGAAAAGCCGAAAAATGAGGCTGTATGAACAGTCGTGTGTAGATCCTTATCACATAAGTTTTATTTTGTATTATACCTGTTAGGGGCTGAAAAGCCGAAAAATGAGGCTGTATGAATAGTCATGTGTAGATCCTTATCACATAAGTTTTATTTTGTATTATACCTGTTAGGGGCTGAAAAGCTGGAAAATGAGGCTGTATGAACAGTCGTGTGTAGATCCTTATCACATAAGTTTTATTTTGTTTTATACCTGTTAGGGGCTGAAAAGCCGAAAAATGAGGCTGTATGAACAGTCGTGTGTAGATCCTTATCACATAAGTTTTATTTTGTATTATACCTGTTAGGGGCTGAAAAGCCAGAAAATGAGGCTGTATGAACAGTCGTGTGTAGATCTCTAACACACTAATAATCTGTATGAATATATGTATGTTTATGTTATGGGCTAAAAAGCCGGAAAGTGGCTGTGTAGAGAGTCGAATGTAACCCAAAAAGGGTTAAGCAAGGAATGCCAGGTACGTAATCATAGAACTTCTCTATGTGTATCGATGTATGCGAAAGACTATAATCTCTTAGGTAGTAGATTGTTTGATTTTGCATGAATGTATGCATGGGATGGATTTGATATGAAAAGGGGAAGAGCATGATTGGTCACATGGTAATCGGTGGTAGAAAACCCACCTAATGAAATGTTAGATCACATGGTGATCGGTGGTAGAAAACCCACCTAATGAAATGTTAGATCACATGGTGATCGGTGGTAGAAAACCCACGAAATGAAATGTTAGGTCACTTGGTGATCAGTGGTAGAAAACCCACGAAATGAAATGTTAGGTCACTTGGTGACCGGTGGTAGAAAACCCATGTTAAAATTCCTGATTGATAGGAATAGGCAGTACGGCTGTCGTTTTGGTGTGTAGCGGATGGAGGGTTGATTGTAGAAATCCCCAAGGTGTGATGGTTGGTACGGGTTGGTGTGTAGAGGATGGAATTCTAGGATGGCTTGGGCTTTGCATCATTTATTATCTGTCATGTGATTATGATTGTTGCCATTGTGTATGGGCCAGGGCTCATAATGTGTTTGTGGGCCTAAGCCTTTTATGTGTTTTCGGGATTTACACACTGAGTCTTGGTGATTCACCCTATTATTTTTCCCTAACTTTTCAGATGAGCAGTAGATCGTGGACATGGGAGCCAAGACGGACTCGATGGGCCATCAAGTTTTTATTTCTATAGATTATTTTCGGTTTTCCTTTAAGTTTTATTTTGGGAATATTTAGGTAATAAGGCCCCATAGTTTATATTCGCCTAAGTAGTTTTTTTTAATATTTGCAACTTATTAATTTATGTCAGGGGTTTATGTATACCTAATAATAATAATACAAGGTTTCTTTTCAAATGTCACTTATTTATACAAATATTGTCTAATTAACTTATGATTTCCAAAAACCAACAAAACAAAAGTTTTCAATGTACAACCCGTAGCATACCAGATCCGGTCGAAACTTATGGGCCGGGTTTGGGGTGTTACAATTTGGTGTCGTAACCATTTTCTGACAAAACGGGAATCGAGTAGATTTTGAAAACGAAAATAAAACAGGAGTCGCCACCGATCTTTTATTAGGTGTGATCGGATCACCTTTGTTTTAATAAAACATTTTGATTTACTAAAACAATGTTTTTGGTCTACGAAAATTTGAGGAAATGAGTTCGGGAGTCGGTTACGTGCGAGGAAGGGTTAGCACCCACGTCATGCCCAAAATTGGTACCAAATTGATTAATTAATGTCCTAATGTCGAAAGTTTGAAATTTTCGAAAGAATTGAAAAATTTGATCTCTTTTGGAAACGTTTGAATTTTCTCGAATTAAACATTAAGATTTTCTCGCTCCGAAGGAATAAAATATCACATCCAGTATGTTAGGACACGATAATTTGAATCCTCAAATTCAAGATCATCTCATAATTCCCGAGTCTCACGCGTTAAAAAATATCAAAAGGATATTCGATTGTTTGGCCAAGCAAAAAAAAACCGAAACCCAACACATAGGGCAGGATCTCTCGAGTTTCCAAACAAAGAATATTGCCTTATTTTGAAAATTTTGGCCTTTGGATAAAATTGATAAAAATTTTAGGTTATGTTTTAAAGAAACATTATTCAAAACGTGAATAAGGTCATGCTCGTCAAATAATGGTCATGTAACACGAATTTGGGCATAACAATAATATAATACATATAACACCCAACATGGGAATCTTTAGTCTAAAGTATTAACACGCATGAATAATAATAACGATAATGGAACAATAATATAAACAAATAATAATGATGATAATAACAACAATATGGAAACATGACTAAGCAATTTATAATGCATACAAGAATGATGATAGAAACAATACATACACAATCTTAAATATTTAACAGAATGATTTTTAATACAGTAAAAAAAATAATAAATAAAGTAAACAATGTGTGAAACAGTTTTTAAATAAAGTCAGAATTTAAAATCAACAGATTAGGGGGTAATCAGAATAAAAAGAAGTTAAAGGTAAAATTTGTAAATAGATGGCCGAATAAAGACCAGAATGAAAGGCGCTTATAGTGTGAGGACTGAACGAGGAAATACCCCCGTCCATCAAAACGCGCGGCCTTAATAGGGACTGAATTACAAACGAGTTAAGACCTGTGGGGCCGATTTAAAAGAAATGAAAAAGGCTGACTGCTCAATATTATAAAACCCGGGGATCAATAGCGCAATAAATCCCTAAGACCAAAACATGCGGATCCCCAATCTGGAGCGGGTCGGGCTGTACCGGGTCCCCTATACGACACCGTTTTAGGGCCATTGAAACGGGCCTTAAACGGTGTCATTCAGTGCGTCTTGATGAAACCCTAAAACTATCAGACCATTTCTTTTTTTCTAAACACAAACAGAATGAAATCTAGGCCCCCCTTCTTCGTTTTCGTTCTCCGTCGTAAAGGAAAAGAGAAAGATATGGCCACTACGACGCCATGATGATCGGCGACTAGTGGTCGATTCGAGGCCATTCATCCCCTCCTTCAAACCCAAACCCAGATTTAGCCTCTACGGCCCCTTTTATTCCGATTTCGACAAAAAAGGAGTCTGCCGATCCCACTTCCACAGGTAAGTCCTCGCCCTTTTTTATTTACCCCCTTTTTTAGATTCAAAATAGTAAAATAAAAATGAATCAAAATCAAAAATGAATCGCAATATAAAATAAACGAAAAAAATGGAGACCTTGATGCTTCTGTTCAATCTTTTATTGCCGATTCGTGAAATTCGTAAAAGAAAAAGAGAGCTTTCAAACTTCTATTTTGGTTTCTTTTCTGATGTATGTAAATGACCTAAAATAAAATGAGAAACAAATGGAAGACAGTAAACTATGAAAATTCCAGATCAACCTTCTTGTTTCTTTTGTTTGTTCGATTGCTGGAAGTTTGTAAAAGCCACCGAAGAACGTTACAATCGTTTTCTTCGGTTTATATAACCGATTTGCAAAAGCCCTTTTTTGTTTTCTATCCTCCTTTGCTTCGTTTTCTGTTGTTTTGTTTTGTTCTTCTTTACAGGTGATGGGCGATGCATGCGTGGGTGCCGACCGAGGTGCGGGGAGTTGCAGTCATCAGGAGGTATGGACATGTAAACCGACGCGCGTGGGAAGCCGAACCGATGAGGGGCGCGCGTGTGAAAGACGCGGTATCGATGCCCTTGGCATATCGACGGGGCGCGCGTGTGAAAGACTCGGTATCGATGCCCTTTTTTATTGGGCGAGTGTAAACCAAGCTTCTTCTTTAAGGTACGGTTCCAGTGATTCTTTATTGCATTATTGGGAGCTTCTCGGTAGAAGCTCAGCTACTTTTGTCCAATTATTCCCATAAATTTGGTGATAACATGTAAGAATGGCCTCCTCTTCTTCCCCCCATGAATCTTTTCTTATGGTTGGATCTAAATGATTGTACCAACTTTCTCGGCATTGCTTGCCTATGCGACTTCCCACAGACTTCGCAATAACAGACCATCTCCGACAACCGAACTTTTTAACCAACCGAGTAATACGATCATCCTCCGGGTATGGGCTGGGCAAATTTGGTTAGTACAGCTGCCCCTCTTTGCTCATTATCGTGAAACAAGAATAGAGCAAAGACAATAGAAGAAACAATTTTGCCCGGCCTTGGCCGAGCCTCTACTTATTGGCCTCCGTCTTCCTCAAACACCTTCAAACCCTGTTGCTTTGATCCATTCTACCGCTGCTTCTGCGAGACATGACCCGTAGCTTCAATTCGCTTTTCCTCAATCTTGTTCATTTTTTGAACTTGCTCCAACTAGGACTTCGATGAAACCTGAACTTCTCAAACTGCCTTTTTTATTTTCACAATATGAGTTGACCTTTTCTTCTTCTTTTTTTTTTGGACAGAAATTGAAAAACAGAAATTGAAAATACCTCAGCGTGGCCCGAGGCTCAACTCACCTTTTGTATTATGAGTTGGTTTTTTGAACAGAAACTGAAAGACAGAAATTAAATACCTCGGCGTGTCCCGAGGCTCAAGTCACCTCTCGTATTATGAGTTGATTTTTGAACAGAAGTTGAAAGACAGAAATTAAATACCTCGGCGTGTCCCGAGGCTCAACTCACCTCTCGTATTATGAGTTGATTTTTGGACAGAAATTCAAAGACAGAAATTGAATACCTCAGCGTGTCCCGAGGCTCAACTCACCTCTCGTATTATGAGTTGATTTTTGGACAGAAATTGAAAAACACCTCAAGGTGTGACCTGAGGCTCAACTCACCTCTCGTATTATGAGTTGATATTTGGAAAATAAAAATTGAAAAACACCCCAGCGTGTGATCTGAGACTCAACTCACCTCTCGTATTATGAGTTGATATTTTGAACAGAAATTGAAAAACACCTCAAGATGTGACCTGAGGCTCAACTCACCTCTCGTATTATGAGTTGATATTTGAAAAATAAAAATTGAAAAACACCCCAGCGTGTGATCTTAGGCTCAACTCATCTCTCGTATTATGAGTTGATATTTTGAATAGAAATTGAAAAACACCTCAAGATATGACCTGAGGCTCAACTCACCTCTCGTATTATGAGTTGATATTTGAAAAATAAAAATTGAAAAACACCCCAGCGTGTGATCTGAGGCTCAACTCACCTCTCGTATTATGAGTTGATATTTTGAACAGAAATTGAAAAACACCTTAAGATGTGACCTGTATGTGTCATGCGTGATGTTATCATGATATGCACGTGTTTGTCTTAAATGCCTTTATTCCTACATGATTATGCCATGCACCTTGGGCTTGTTTGTCGTGTGTCTCTTCTTGTTATGACTCTCATGATGACCTGTATTCATTGCTTCGACTCTTGACTTTCCTTTCATGTTTCTGCCCGCCCTCGAGTTTCATGAGTGATCTGCGTTTCGCGAATGTCACCCTTTTGCCCCTGTTGAACTTTGTCCCTACCTTGAGGCTCTTGTACTTACCAAATTTTCATCCCGGTAATGCTCAACATTCCTTTTGTTTAGAGTATGTAATTTCACTATTTATCATTTAAATGAACCAAGCATGAGATGTTTGACAATGGAAAAGCAAGTACGAAAGAAATACCTCACGTTCATATTTATTTCGAAAGTGTCAAGCAAAGAAAATTGACAAGGAATAATTCAAGAAAGGAAATGTTATAAAAAGGAAAGTAGATTCAATTGTCGCAAATGCTCTGGATATCTAATGTATGAACTTTTCGCGCTTCTTCATCCTGGATCTTTCCGAGCAAAGCTTCTTGTGTAGAGGATTTTGAGCTTCCGAGTCCGCGTCAAATATTAATGTCTCGCCCTTTGACTCCCTGTTCTAATCGCCCTGGCCCTTTATGCCCGAATCCACTTCATTAGGACGCCCTTTCAGGCTTTCATCCCAATTTTGTTTATCAAGACGCCCTTTTCGAGTTTTCATCCTGAACCTTTTTTTTAGGCGTAATACTTCTTCACGGCATCTGAGTTTACCGGATTTGGTAACTCCTTCCCATCCATTTCAGTGAGAATCAAAGCTCCGCCTGAGAACGCTCTCTTCACGACGTATGGCCCTTCCCAATTTGGTACCCATTTTCCTCGAAAGTCCTTTTGAATTGGGAGAATCTTTCTCAGCACGAGTTCTCCTTCACGAAATTCCCTTGGCCGTACCTTCTTGTCATGGGCTGTGATCATTCTCTTCTGGTACATCTGTCCATGACAGATGGCTTTTAAGCGTTTTTATTCGATCAGATTTAGTTGGTCATATCGAGCCCGAACCCATTCCGATTCTTCTAGTTTTGACTCCATTAAGACTCGTAAAGAGGGAATCTCAACTTCAATGAGCAGCACGGCTTCCATTCTATAGACCAGAGAGAAAGGAGTTGCCCCCGTAGAGGTCCGCACACAAGTGCGATATGCATGTAGAGCAAATGGTAGCTTCTCGTGCCAGTCTTTATATGTCTCGGTCATTTTCCCAATAATCTTCTTAATATTCTTGTTAGCAGCTTCTACCGTTCCATTCATCTTTGGACGATAGGGTGAGGAATTATGATGCTTTATTCGAAATTGCTCGCACACTTCCTTCATCATCTTGTTGTTCAGATTTAAGGCATAATCTGAGATGATTCTCTCAGGCAAACCGTATCAACATATGATCTTTTTTAAGAATTTGCAAACTGCGGTCCTTATCACGTTAGCAAACGAAGCGGCTTCCACCCATTTCGTGAAATAATCTATGACCACAAAAATGAATCGATGTCCATTAGAAGCCTTTGGGGAAATTGGCCCTATAACATCCATGCCCCACATAGAAAAAGGCCACGGAGAAGTCATGACGTGAAGGGGCGAAGGTGCTGCATGAATTTTATCGCCGTAAACTTGACATTTGTGGCATTTTCGCACGTAACTAATGCAGTCGCTTTCCATTGTCAGCCAGTAATAACCGAGCCTCATAATTTGCCTAGCCATAGTGAAACCGTTGGCATGCGTTCCGCAAATTCCTTCATGGACCTCTTCAAATATCTTTCTGGCTTCAACAGTATCCACGCATCTCAGGAGCACTTGATCTTTTCCCTTTTTGTATAGAATGTTCCCATCAAGAACAAATCCCGCTGCTATTCTTCTGATTGTTCTTTTGTCATTCTCATTTGCTTGCTTAGGATATCTTTGATTCTTGACATACTCTAAGATGTCGTGGAACCATGGCTGTCCATCCGCCTCTTTTTCAATGTTAAAACAATGCGCTGGAATCTCATATATGCTCATCTGGAGAGGCATTATTTCCGTTTCTCGGTTTGCTTTGAACATTGAAGCCAAGGTGGCCAGGACATCATCCAATTGGTTTTCTTCTCGTGGGAAGTAATTAAAGGTTACTTCTTCGAACTCTTTGATCAGCTCTGTCACGAGATCGCGATATTTACTAACTTCGAGTCTCTCACTTCCCAATCTCCACGGATTTGGTAAATCACCAATGCCGAATCTCCGGATACCTTTAAGATTTTGATGTCTCGTTCAATAGCTGCGCGAAGTCCCATGATGTAAGCCTCATATTCCGCTATATTGTTGGTACAAAAGAAATTTAATCTGGCAGTGAATGTGTAATGATTCCCTTCTGGTGACACTAAGACTGCTCCAATCCCATGCCCCAATGCGTTTGATGCCCCATCAAAGCTCATCTTCCATGATTTCTCTTTTGACGACTCATATTCTTCTTCCGTAATGCACATCAAGTCTTCATCCGGGAAGTCAAATCTTAACGGCTCGTATTCCTCTGTAGTTCGAGCTACTAGGAAGTTAGCTATCACGCTCTCTTTTATCGACTTTTGGTTAACGTAAATGATGTCGTACTCCGATAGTAGGATTTGCCATCGTGCCATTCTTCCTGAGAGTGCCGGTGATTCCATCATATACTTTATTGGGTCCAGTTTTGAAATCAACCACGTCGTATGATACAGCATATATTGTCTGAGCCTTCGAACCACCCAGACCAAAGCACAACAGAATTTTTCAATTGACGGATACTTCGCTTCACACCCCGTGAATTTCTTGCTGAGGTAGTAAATCGCCTTTTCTCTTTTCCCTGACTCATCATGTTGCCCCAGTACATAACCCATGGAATTTTCGAACACAGTCAGATACAATATTAACGGTCTCCTGGGAGTTGGCGGTACTAGCATCGAGGGATTGGACAAATATTGTTTTATCTTATCGAAAGCCGTTTGACACTCCTCATTCCATTCTCCAGGATTGTGTTTTCGGAGGAGTCGGAAAATTGGGTCGCATTGGTTGGTAAGCTGAGCAATAACTCGAGCGATGTAGTTCAACCTCCCCAAAAACCCTCTGACTTCCTTTTGTGTGCGTGGAGGCGATAACTCCCGTATGGCTTTTATCTTGTCTGGGTCTACCTCGATACCTCTCTCACTGACGATAAAGCCCAGTAATTTTCCAGAGGTAACCCCGAAGGTACACTTGGCTGGGTTAAGCTTCAGCTGGAACTTTCTCAGTCTTTCAAATACCTTCCTGAGGTTCCCAACATGCTCTCTTTCCCCTCGAGATTTGGCAATCATATCGTCAACATAGACTTCTATCTCTTTGTGCATCATGTCATGAAACAGCATCACCATTGCCCTCTGATATGTTGCCCTGGCATTCTTTAATCCGAATGGCATCACCTTGTAGCAGAAATCCCTCACATCGTCACAAGGGTAGTTTTCTCCATATCCTCGGGAGCTATGTTTATCTGATTATAACCCGAGAATCCATCCATAGAAGAAAAAAATGAATGTCTCGCTGTGTTATCTACCAATGTGTCCATGTGCGACAAGGGAAAATTATCTTTTGGGCTTGCTCGGTTCAGGTCGCGATAATCTACGTACATTCGCACCTTACCGTCTTTCTTCGGTACTGGGACTATATTAGCCACCCATTCTGGATATTTAGAGACTTGTAAGAAGCCAGCATCAAATTGTTTTCTTACTTCTTCTTTTTTCTTTAGCAACATTTCAGGTCTCATCCGTCTTAGCTTTTGTTGAATGGGTCTGCATTCTGGCTTCAGTGGGAGTTTATGGACCACTATATCCTCGTTCAAACTTGGCATGTCCTGATACGACCATGCAAACACATCTCTGTACTCGTGAAGCAAGGCAATCAAATCATGTTTGGTGTGCTCTGAGATGAAGGTCCCAATTTTCACTTCTTGCCTCTTTTCTTCGTTTCCCAAGTCACTGCCTCAACAGATTCTTCATGGGGTAGAATCTATTTATCTTCTTGTTCTATCATTCTCAGTAAGTCAGGGGTTGAGACATAATCTTCAGCATTTTCCTCAGCTTCGGATTCTCCTAAACAAACAGCTTGCTCGAAATTGTTTCTAGGACTTGTAACGGGATTGTTCACGTCATCGATATCTGAGCACCTGAAAGGTAAATGGAAAAGAAACTATAGAGGAGCATCGAGGTACTGGAACCTACGAACGTGATACTATGGCATGATATGAGATATATATAAAGACAGGCTATGAGAGGAAGGAATAAATATGAAGCCAATGAGAATGAGAGGCCATGACAAAATGCATTTTCATTAATGTTCATTTAAAAGCTGAATAGCCAACATAAACTCTTATAATAGATTCCCCCACAACTTAGGGGCATACAAGAACTGAGCATTGAACATTACTTTGGGGAAGACTTAGAAACTACGAGAAGGTCCACGGCAGTCCAGTTATTCAAAACAAATCCAGGGGGCTAGGGCGTATCATTGAAATGTCTTTCTCTGCATCATTCACTCTGTCAATGACGCTTATGCTGAGGTTCTGAAGGCCTTCTTCAACCGATAACAACGTGTTTGGTGAATTATCTCTCCCTGGGTATATCATCCCTGTAGATGTAAACGTTTTCGACAAGGGCGGATACATTATGGGCTCCCATTCCACTTCCCGACCTGAGGCTTTTGCAATCCTCCTTTCTTGCTCTTTCTGTAACTGCTTCCTTCTTTGTCGCACGTCAGGCTTGAATCCTAAACCGCATCGAGCCTTGTGGTGTACTGGCTTTAGTGCTCTGACTATTCCTTGCTGGTATTTTCCCAAACCTTTCTTCGCTCGGGCTCCTTTTCCCACAGTCAGCTTGATTCCCATCTTGGTATTCCTCGATAATTTGGGTGCGGGGATTTTATTTCCTTCAACAACGAATGTAGCATTGATAAATTCGAAGGAGCGAAAAGAGCATTCTACTGCATCTTTATTTGCTTCAATGTAGACAGACGCAACAATGTCTTCTTCGCCAACGACCGTGATCAAACGGTTATCCATGACGAACTTGATCTTTTGATGGAGAGACGAAGGAACTGCTCCGGCGGAACGGATCCAATGCCTCCCTAAGAGGCAGTTGTACGAAGGTGCGATGTCCATGACCTGGAACTCAATATCGTATGTACATGGGCCCACCTCCAGAGGAATCTCGATCTTTCCCATAACCTCTCATCGTGTCACATCAAACGCCCTTACCGCGGAATGACAAGGCCTTAGGTAAGACATGTCAACCGGCATCCTGGACAGTGTAGCCAAAGGCATGACATTAAGTGCAGACCCGTTATCAATAAGCACATTTGGTATTATATAGCCTTTGCAATTGGTCGTAATGTGCAATGCTTTTACGGAACCCCTACCGTTTGGTGGTATTTCGTCATCACTGAAAGAGATGAAATTATCCGCATTCAAGTTGTTCACCCACCTATCAAGCTTTTCGACGGGTACGTTGCTTGGCACATACGCTTGATTTAACATTTTCAGTAAAGCATTTCGATGTGGTTTCGAGCTCAACAGTAGAGATAGCACTGAGATTCTGGCCGGTTGCTTGTTCAACTGTTCCACGATGTTATATTCACTGTGCTTGATAAACTTTAAAAATTCATGTGCTTCATCCTCATTCACGGTCTTTTAATTTCCTGTTCGGATGGAGTTTCAGTCTCGACCCCCACCTCATGCATTGGTGCCTTCCCTTTTTGATTCGAGCCAGTGGTCTTCTTACTTGGTTCAACCACCTCGGGAGAATAACATCTCCCGTTGTGGGTAAAATGCCCCACCTCGCTGACACTTCCAGTTGTGGCTTCGGGTATGGTAATATTAACATCGTATTTTCAAGGCACTGCCTTGTCATCCTTGTTAGGGAACGGAGTTGGTACTTTGATTATCATCTTTGGTTCGACTTCCTTCTTCTTGACCTCATAATAAATTACCAGAGGTTGATCAGCACTATAGGGGATGGCTGGTGGTTGATTATCAGAGGCGCATATTTCCCTTTCCTCGACCTCGTCTGTTTTATCAAAGATCTTGACCTCCTTGTTGTTCATCATGTCTTGGAGTAACTCTTTGAATTCCTCGTTAGACTGGATGTGATGCCCTTCTATGCCATGAAAGACACAAAACCTTTGACCTTCTGTACTTT
The DNA here is from genome assembly GCA_005393395.2 of Gossypium australe. NCBI lineage: Eukaryota > Viridiplantae > Streptophyta > Magnoliopsida > Malvales > Malvaceae > Gossypium > Gossypium australe. The sequence goes on along the minus strand of CM016621.1, from coordinate 128,246,081 downwards.
CCTCCTTGAGACTTTTCTTGAACAAGCCTTTCTCAGTCATTATTTCCCATACTTTGCTCAAAGGTGTCTTTATTTCAGATATGCGATTTTTAACTCGCCACCTGTCCTCCTTCGTCACCATGCTCACATTCCCTTCAGCATGGTTAGGGAGTGGATTTCCAGCCATATTATTAATATCGTCAAATCGTAAAATGCCCGCGTCAATAAGACCTTGAACCCGTTTTTTGAAAGCTAGGCAATTTTCTGTAGAATGCCCCCGGTTTCCAGCATGGTATATGCAACTGGTGTTAGGATCGTACCATTTTGGGTATGGAGGTTTCAAAGGTGCCATGTAATGCGGGGATATTAATTGTTTTTCTAGTAATTTCGGGCACAGCTCTCCATACGACACCGGGATAGGGGTGAATTTAAGCTTTTCAGGATTGGGTTTTGTTGGTCTTTGCTCGTTTTTGGGCTGACTTTGAGAGGGCGTAGTACTTGGCGGGAATATAGTGAATGGTCTTTGGTTATTGGTGGCATAGACGGGGTAAGGGGGAGGCGCTTGATAGTAAGGGTTTTGAGGATGAGGAAAATAGAAGTTCGGAGGTGGGCGAAATTGAGGTCGTGGTTGGGTTGGGTATGGATTAGAAGCATAGCGCTTCCAGCCCCCACCATGTGAGTTTCAGGCTCTTTTTTCTTCATGGGTACTGGCCTTTTCGAACTCTCAGGACCCTCCATCCTTCCACTCTTGATGCCATTTTCAATGAGTTCCCCAGACATTACGAAATCAGCGAAGTCTTTTGTGGCGTTTCCCACCAGTTTGTCGTAAAATGGTGCTTTCAAGGTGTTAATAAAGAGAACCGTTATCTCACTTTTAGTCAGTGGGGGTTCTATTTGTGCCGAGACGTCCCTCCACCTTTGAGCGTATTGTCTAAACGTCTCTGCTGCCTTCTTTTCCATCATCTGCAGCGTTAGCCGATCAGGTGCCATATCGGAGACATGTTTGTACTGTTCACAAAATGCTGATGCTAGGTCCTTCCATGATTGGATCCTCTCTCTGTTGAGTTGATTATACCATCGGAGGGCTGATCTGATCAAACTATCTTGAAAACAATGTATTAACAATTTGTCTTCATTCACATAACCAGCCATCTTCTGACAAAACATGGCAAGATGCGCTTTTGGACATCTCGTTCCATCGTACTTTTCAAAATCTGGCGCTTTGAATTTCGGAAGTAGGACCAGATCAGGCACTAAACTGAGCTCTTTGGCACTTAGTGCAGAGAAGACTCCAGTACCTTCTACCGCCTTAAGTCTTTCTTCTAGACTCTTATACTTATCCTCAGCATCATGATCCTTCATTCTCAACTTGACTATTTCTACCGGATCATCCAAATCCGGAACTATTGGATTAGCGGAATTATCTCCGGAGTTCGATGCAAACATACCTTGCCCTGGATGAGCAGGTGGTGCAGGTCGTTGCTCCAGGCCTATCGGTTCCCCTTGAGAATATCCTCTTTGTGTTGCATGGGCGTGGGGTGGAGTGAATCCTGGGAGATAGAGCGGATCCTGATTAACTCTTGAATGGGGTTCTGTAACATCAGGACTTTACGCGGGCCCTTTTCCTTTGACCAGAGTTGCCATCATCTCCATCATTTTGGCCATTTGATCCTTCTGCTCGAGCGATTCCTCTCGGGATCTTGCCATCAGATCCCTTGCTTCTTGCTGCGACTCGGCCAACTGCTCTTGCAACTCTCTCTGGATTCTTTCCATTCTTTCGATTCTTTCGTTGAGTTCGGCATCCATAGCTCTAGTTCTTAGACGTGTCCTATAGGGATGACGTGATTCCAGGTTCGTAGTGTTGCAACTGTGGATTATACGATTTTAGCCTTAGTGAATGATTAAGGTGATATGATTGCTATTGCATGCAATGTAATGCAGATGCATGATATGAATGCACAAAGGTGTTGATTTGATTCAATTTCATTAGATAAACTTTACTAGAAAAGAAATTTCCTTTCATAGAACGGACGATTACATATACGACTTCGCCCTAATGCCTAAATCATTAACTTTCCTAAGAAGCCAAGCTAATTTTTGGCCTCGATCTGACGCTGACTCGTATTGTAGACTTAATACGTCAGCTTGAGTAGCCAAAGTTTGTAAATGATCGGCCACCTCTCGGACTTGAACCACAGCTTCACCCATCACATAGTCTCTATCTCTGATCTGTCCTTGAGAATGGCGGAGCTGCTCTTTCCAATGTTCATTGTTCACCTCAAGGAGCTCAACTCGAATTTTACTATCTTGTAATGCAGTCTCGAGCTCTCCTATCCTCCCTTTCATCTCCTCGATCTTGTTCTGACTGGCTCTTAATTCGATTACCGAGTTGCGACTACGGTGCAGATGCAGTGACCTTTCTAATTCTGCTACTTGGGCGCGTAACCTCTCTTTTTCACTTTGGCTTTCCGACAGGCTTCTTTCCAAAGCGTCCTTCCGTACTCGAGCATCTTGGGATTTCTTTTCCCACTGATCGGCTCTGGACTTTTCATCTTTAATTTCCTGCCGCCATTGCTTTGATGTTTTGCCCAAACCAGTAGTTCTGATGGACATGCGTAGCTTCTTATAGTCCGTCTTTAAGTTATCAAAATCCTCTTCGGCCTTATTTTTCCTTTTTTCAATTTCTCGGCCTCGAACTTGTGGATGTCAACATCTAACCCCAACTGCATCTTTTCCTCTTCTAGCTGCTCTATCCTCTTACCCAATTCCCGGCTCTTTCTCTCGAAATCTTGCTTGATAATCTCTAATTCAGACGGGATTACTTGCAGCTGCTCTTCTATTGGTCGAGCATTTCCTTGGATTGGCCTTGGGATATTGTCATTGATTCTTTTGGCCCACCATCGATCGTACTCGGGGGTAATCATTGGCCCTATGGCGAGTCTCTTCATTTTCCGGGTTTGAGTCCATGCATCTGATATCTCGCGAACTCTCTTCTTATAGTTATCATCCTTGTATGAAAATTCACATAGGGCTAATCCATGTGTCGCAGGTATGAATTGCCTCGATTGATACTACATCATCACTAGTAACGGGGCGTATCCGACTGCTCCCCATATTCCGAGTAAAGGAACCCAGTCGAACTCTCCGCACCGATACAAGATCTCGTTAGGGATCATCCACGAAGTCTTCCATTCTACATCTTCCACTCGTAAATTTTGGAGAATCGCTATCCACTTCTCTCCAGATAGGTCGTCCCGCCTTGGTGTATCCGCAATTCCTTTAGAGGAGAATAATCTTCGAAATAAACTTTGCATGAGACTTTTTCTATCTTCCAAAAATGGCAATGGAACCATGATAGTAAAAGTTGTGCGCATCCTATGAACCTCCCTTCGCCTGCCCTTCGGCAAGCATTCAATGATCTGAAAGTTTCGGCTAAGATTGTAGGGACGGGTGTGACTCCCCTGTCAAGTTTATCAAATAGGTCTGAGACCGCTTCTTCTACATGCCCCAACGCCTTAGGGAAGATGACCAAACCATAGATGCTTAAAGCGAAGACATCGACCCTCTTTTTCTTATCAGGATGCTCCAAGATCAGATCCTTCAGATGTTTTCAAGGGATGCACTTATAATCTCCCTTTTGCTTGATCCGGGCCGTAATCCATTGCTCGCTCATCCCTGTAATGTTCATTAGCCTTTTTGAGAACGCCGGCACATTAGCAAACCTTGAATACGCCTTATCAGTTTGAATTCTCGGGTATCGGAACAAAGCTGTGTACTCTTCTATGGTAGGCACCAAATCCACTTTTCCGAAAGTAAAGCAACTGTAAGTTGGGTTCCAAAACTGGGTAATGGCTCGGAGTAGGAACTCGTCTACCTTGATATCAAGCAGATAGGGTAAATCACCGTAATTATAGTAGAATAGTTGTTTGACTTCGTTGCCCCATGAATCCCATATTTCCTTCAATTCTCGTAGGTCATTTTGAGTCACGCTGATGCGAGTGAAATCCCACAACTCTGATTCATATCCCGCAGTCAGGCTGTCTCCTTTCTCTTGCTGTACCCTTTCGGACCATGTTTGAACAGCTGCATTATCCTCCACTCTATCGAGAAACCCCCTTTCTATGTTCAGCTTATCTATCTAGAAACCGAGTGCAAATCAACACCTTTTATGATGAAATGCCATGCAATGAAAGCAAAACACATCAAGTTAGTATCATGTACAAAAAGAACTTAAAACGAGCAGGAAATAATCGAACCCCTATTTAAGGTAACAACTAGGGTTTACACGGCTCTACCTACAATGGGCTCTTAGGTCTCTCTATATGTGGTTCGGTTCTACAGTAAGGGTACCTGAACCAGCAGATTCCTCGATCCTCACCCATTATAGGCTCATATGGATCGAGTTCGATTCAGGGGAATACATTTCCCTATGGCTGCACGGAGATAAAAATCTCACGAAGACATAGGTACGGATGTATCCCGAAAGTGATCCACTATCTTGCACGGAGGTAAAAACCTCACGAAAGAGTAGCTTTTCACTCCCACTTAGAAGGGTATGACTACAGCGGTCATGCGGTGCAAATGCAAGTATCATGGGACTCAACAGTATTACAGTTATAGCATAGGCAGATGCATCGACAGAAACATGACTAAAACAATTTTCTAAATTTTTAATCAAAAGGACAAAAATCAACCAATTTATGGCCTGACTCTCGAGGTCCCCAGTGGAGTCGCCATGCTGTCGTAACCATTTTTTAACAAAACGGGAATCGACTTGATTTTGAAAACGAAAATAAAACAAGAGTCGCCACCGATCTTTTATTAGGTGTGATCGGATCACCTTTGTTTTAATATAACATTTTGATTTACTAAAACAATGTTTTTGGTCTACGAAAATTTGAGGAAATGAGTTCGGGAGTCGGTTACGTGCGAGGAAGGGTTAGCACCCACGTCACGCCCAAAATTGGTACCAAATTGATTAATTAATGTCCTAATGTCGAAAGTTTGAAATTTTCGAAAGAATTGAAAAATTTGATCTCTTTTGGAAACGTTTGAATTTTCTCGAATTAAACATTAAGATTTTCTCGCTCCGAAGGAATAAAATATCACATCCAGTATGTTAGGACACGATAATTTGAATCCTCGAATTCAAGATCATCTCATAATTCCCGAGTCTCATGTGTTAAAAAATATCAAAAGGATATTCGATTGTTTGGCCAAGCAAAAAAAAACCGAAACCCAACACATAGGGCACGATCTCTCGAGTTTCCAAACAAAGAATATTGCCTTATTTTGAAAATTTTGGCCTTTGGATAAAATTGATAAAAATTTTAGGTTATGTTTTAAAGAAACATTATTCAAAACGTGAATAGGGTCATGCTCGTCAAATAATGGTCATGTAACACGAATTTGGGCGTAACAATAATATAATACATATAACACCCAACATGGGAATCTTTAGTCTAAAGTATTAACACGCATGAATAATAATAACGATAATGGAACAATAATATAAACAAATAATAATGATGATAATAACAACAATATGGAAACATGACTAAGCAATTTATAATGCATACAAGAATGATGATAGAAACAATACATACACAATCTTAAATATTTAACAGAATGATTTTTAATACAGTAAAAAATAAAGTAAACAATGTGTGAAACAGTTTTTAAATAAAGTCAGAATTTAAAATCAACAGATTAGGGGGTAATCAGAATAAAAAGAAGTTAAAGGTAAAATTTGTAAATAGATGGCCGAATAAAGACCAGAATGAAAGGCGCTTATAGTGTGTGGACTGAACGAGGAAATACCCCCTCCATCAAAACGCGCAGCCTTAATAGGGACTGAATTACAAACGAGTTAAGACCTGTGGGGCCGATTTAAAAGAAATGAAAAAGACTGACTGCTCAATATTATAAAACCTGGGGATCAATAGCGCAATAAATCCCTAAGACCAAAACACGCAGATCCCTAATCTGGAGCGGGTAGCGCTGTACCGGGTCCCCTATACGACACCGTTTTAGGGCCATTGAAACGGGCCTTAAACGGTGTCGTTCAGTGCGTCTTGATGAAACCCTAAAACTATCAGAGCATTTCCTTTTTTCTAAACAAAAACAAAATGAAATCTAGGCCCCCCCTCTTCTTCGTTTTCGTTCTCCGTCGTAAAGGAAAGGAGAAAGATATGGCCACTACGACGCCATGATGATCGGCGACTAGTGGCCGATTCGAGGCCATTCAGCCCCTTCTTCAAACCCAAACCCGGATCTAGCCTCGACGGCCCCTTTTATTCTGATTTCGACAAAAAGGAGTCCGCCGATCCCACTTCCGCAGGTAAGTCCTCGCCCTTTTTTATTTACCCCCTTTTTAGATTCAAAATAGTAAAATAAAAATGAATCAAAATCAAAAATGAATCGCAATATAAAATAAACGAAGAAAATGGAGACCTTGATGCTTCTGTTCAATCTTTTATTGCCGATTCGTGAAATTTGTAAAAGAAAAAGAGAGCTTTCAAACTTCTATTGTGGTTTCTTTTCTGATGTATGTAAATGACCTAAAATAAAATGAGAAACAAATGGAAGACAGTAAACTATGAAAATTCCAGATCAACCTTCTTGTTTCTTTTGTTTGTTCGATTGCTGGAAGTTTGTAAAAGCCACCGAAGAACGTTACAATCGTTTTCTTCGGTTTATATAACCGATTTGCAAAAGCCCTTTTTTTGTTTTCTATCCTCCTTTGCTTCGTTTTCTATTGTTTTGTTTTGTTCTTCTTTGCAGGTGATGGGCGATGCATGCGTGGGTGCTGACCGAGGTGCGGGGAGTTGCAATCGTCAAGAGGTATGGGCATGGAAACCGACGCGCGTGGGAAGCCGAACCAATGCGGGGCGCCCGTGTGAAAGACGCGGTGACAGACGAACGGTCAGTGCGCGTGGTGGGCAGACGACGGGCCGGCGGCTAGGGGTGATGACACCCTAGGGTGTTCTGATTTTGCTTAGTCCCTGGGCCATATTGGGCTTTTTGTAAATGGACGTTATTGGGATGTTAAAGTTTGTTTGTTTGGGTTTTGTGTACTATTTTTTAGTCTGTATTGGGCTGTAGATCATTGGGCTTGAACTGGGGTTTTGGGCCATTTTCTGTTGTAATTGGACGTTTATTGTTTGTTTATTTTGGGTTTTGGATTCTATTATTTTGTTTATTGTGCTTTGATGGGGCTGGTTTGCAGTTGGGTTAACTAGGCTTCAGGTTTGGGTTTGGTTATAAATGGACATTTAAAAGGACTATCATATTTTTGGACTTTATTCATTTCTTTTTTGTTTTATTACTGGGTTTATTCTTTGATGGGCCTCGGTTGCTTCTGACGGGTCCGGGCCGATTTGGTTATTACACCTACATTACCGGGGTCTGTTCCTATTTTGGTTTCTGGTGGACCAGTAATTCTAAGAATCAAATCCAAATTACATGTTTCAGCACTATAGTCCTCAGTAACATTCTGATTGACAAACTTTGTTTCATCAAGACCCTGTCTCACGTCTTTGACCTTCATGCCTTTCGGCCTAGTTTCCCGATCATGAAAATCAAAAGACCCTTTATCGATGCCCTTGGCATATCGACGAGGCGAGTGTAAACCAAGCTTCTTCTTTAAGGTACGGTTCCAGTGATTCTTTATTGCATTATTGGTCCTTCTCGGTAGAAGCTCAGCTACTTTTGTCCAATTATTCCCATAAATTTGGTGATAACATGTAAGAATGGCCTCCTCTTCTTCCCCCCATGAATCTTTTCTTATGGTTGGATCTAAATGATTGTACCACCTTTCTCGGTATTGCTTGCCTATGCGACTTCCCACAGACTTCGCAATGACAGACCATCTCCGACAACCGAACTTTTTAACCAACCGAGTAATACGATCATCCTCCGGGTATGGGCCGGGCAAATTTGGTTATTACATTTGGTATCAGAGCACAGTTCAAAACTCGGGCTGTGAAATGGGCTTAGCAATATTTTGTAAAGTGATGTGAATTTGAAAAAAAAATGTGTCCTTGTTGAAGATATGGTTTCGAGTCTACCGGCACCCGATCCACGCAGGTAAGTATTCTAAACTCTTATTGTGATATACATGTGGGCTTAATGGGCTTGAGGGACGTAGGCTAGAATATTAGATATTGATGGACTTTAGGTTTAGTTTAAATCACTCTCTAAATTCATAAGATTTAATCCAACTAAACAAACCCGTAAACAAGTCAATAGGTTAGGGTGTGGCAACAGGCATACGCATGTCTAGGATTGGATTCAGGAAGAGCTTGGTACTTTAGCAGTCCTAGTGACTCACCTCCTCTTCGCTAGAATCCTACCTGGTGCGTAGTGACTGTTCACCTTAGCCACGAGGACTTGTTGATGGGCCAAAATCTATAATTAAAACCCGAAAGGGACCAGCCACCCTATTTCGCAACCAAAATACCCCCAAGTTTTGTAAAATTTCCAAAATACCTTTGGTTTGTGAAAATTTCCAAAACGACCGTGATTTTATGAAATACCCATGTTTTGCAAATTTACCCGAAAACCCCTATATTTATAAGAGTAGCCCGGTTTGCAAAATTAAATTTTCCAAAGTACTCCTGCTTTACAAAAAAAAACAAACAAACAACAACAACATCAAAATATCTCTATTTCAGGAACAAAACCAAGATACCCCATTTTGAGGAAATTACGAAAATACCCTCGTTTTGTTTAAAAAAAACTTGTTTTCCAAAAATACCCTTGCTTTAAAAAAAATATGTACCAAAGTACCTCTAATTTGAAGAAAATCACCAAGATACTTTATTTTGGAAAATACCCTGTAGGGCAAAACTACGGAAAAACCCCTGGGTAGTGAAATGACGAAAATACTCTTTAAGTGAGGAATGTGATTTCACAGATGTTATATGTATGTTAGTGTGTGATGATTGAATGTATGTGCTTCTTAGAACTATGAGATGTGAACTTGAGATTGAATTGTAGATATAACTGCAAATTCGAAAGAACTACCCTTAAAACTACTATTCATAAGACTGTTCGGGGTCAATCAGTGGAAGAAAACTAATAATTCATAAAATTCTAACCAGATAAATGCGAATCAGTAGAATGAGTACAAGGGGACGAGGACGCTCTAGATGCGAATATCGGTGCGTTCTCTACCATAGTATACTAAGTGTTTCTTTTGGCTTTAGAATTAGAGTGCGTAGCGAAAGCGTAGTGGTGAGACTTGGGTAGTACGATTAATAGTTAGTTGGAAATTTCGAGGACAAAATTTCTTTAAGGGGGGTAGAACTATAACATCCTGAATTTTTAGGCCTATGCGTTTAATGGGTGAACATGTGTAATGAGTTAATTTAAGTGTTAGGGGTCTAAATTGGGCTCAGGCTTAGGCAGAGGCCTTGGTTAAAATTATCTGTTTGGGCATTATAGGGTTTAAAAGGTAGTATATGTGTTTAAAACATCAAAATGGGCTTGTGGCCCAGTGGTCAGTGGCGCCACTTAGGGAGCAAGGAGGTGACGCCACACAAGGGAATAAGGGGCCCAAATTTAAGTTTCATGGAGCCCAATTCTTTTAGTTTAAGTTAGCTAATTTTTGGCATTTGGGTTAGGTGGAGTGGATGGCAACAAGGCTCAAAAATAGGAGGATTTATATGAATAAGATAATGTAGATATTATAGTTGATAATATGGAAGATAAAAGGAGAAAAGATAGGAGCTATCTACAAGGCTAGGAGTTAGCCGAAATTTCTATAAATAGGGAGGGTTCTCTTCTTTATTTTGCGACATTTAGGGTTTCCACCTTTTCTTTCTCTTCATTCTTCTAAAAGCCGAAAACTCCATTATTCTTTTCTCTTATTTCTTCTAAAAGCTGAAAACCCCATTATTCTTTTCTCTTCTTTCTCCTAAAAGCCGAAAACTCCATTATTCCCTTCTTTCTTCTAAAAGCCGAAAACTCCATTATTCTCTTCTTTCTTCTAAAAGCCGAAAACTCCATTACCCTCTTCTTTCTTCTAAAAGCCGAAAACTCCATCATTCTCTTCTCTTCTTTCTTCTAAAAGCCGAATCTCTATAGATTTCTTCGAATCATCTTCTCTTCCTGATTTTTGCAAAACGCTGGAATCCTCTGGAGTAGCCGAATCTTCTCTAGTAAGTAGATCTTTAGATCTAAAAGCCGGAAACACTAGTCCCTGAATATCATATCTCTTTTCGGGATTTCAAGGCAGATAGCGGTGGTGTTGGCTACGGATAGCGTCGACTTAGAGGGTCTCGTTATAACGGTAATCATGTGTGTAGATCTCTAAACACACTAATAATCTGTATGTATATATATGTGATGGTTAAAAGCTGAAAAATGAGGCTGTATGAACAGTCGTGTGTAGATCCTTATCACATAAGTTTTATTTTGTATTATACCTGTTAGGGGCTGAAAAGCCAAAAAATGAGGTTGTATGAACAGTCGTGTGTAGATCTCTAAACACACTAATAATCTGTATGTATATATATGTGATGGTTAAAAGCCGAAAAATGAGGTTGTATGAATAGTCGTGTGTAGATCCTTATCACATAAGTTTTATTTTGTATTATACCTGTTAGGGGCTGAAAAGCCGGAAAATGAGGCTGTATGAACAGTCGTGTGTAGATCCTTATCACATAAGTTTGTATTATACCTGTTAGGGGCTGAAAAGCCGGAAAATGAGGCTGTATGAACAGTCGTGTGTAGATCCTTATCACATAAGTTTTATTTTGTATTATACCTGTTAGGGGCTGAAAAGCCAGAAAATGAGGCTGTATGAACAGTCGTGTGTAGATCCTTATCACATAAGTTTTATTTTGTATTATACCTGTTAGGGGCTGAAAAGCCGGAAAATGAGGCTGTATGAACAGTCGTGTGTAGACCCTTATCACATAAGTTTTATTTTGTATTATACTTGTTAGGGGCTGAAAAGCCGGAAAATGAGGCTGTATGAACAGTCGTGTGTAGATCCTTATCACATAAGTTTTATTTTGTATTATACCTGTTAGGGGCTGAAAAGCCGGAAAATGAGGCTGTATGAACAGTCGTGTGTAGACCCTTATCACATAAGTTTTATTTTGTATTATACCTGTTAGGGGCTGAAAAGCCGGAAAATGAGGCTGTATGAACAGTCGTGTGTAGATCCTTATCACATAAGTTTTATTTTGTATTATACCTGTTAGGGGCTGAAAAGCCGGAAAATGAGGCTGTATGAACAGTCGTGTGTAGATCTCTAACACACTAATAATCTGTATGAATATATGTATGTTTATGTTATGGGCTAAAAAGTCGGAAAGTGGCTGTGTAGACAGTCGAATGAAACCCAAAAAGGGTTAGGCAAGGAATGTCAGGTACATAATCATAGAACTTCTCTATGTGTATCGATGTATGCGAAAGACTGTAATCTCTTAGGTAGTAGATTGTTTGATTTTGCATGAATGTATGCATGGGATGGGTTTGATATGAAAAGGGGAAGAGCACGATTGGTCACATGGTAATCGGTGGTCGAAAACCCACCTAATGAAATGTTAGATCACATGGTGATCGGTGGTAGAAAACCCACCTAATGAAATGTTAGATCACATGGTGATCGGTGGTAGAAAACCCACCTAATGAAATGTTAGATCACATGGTGATCGGTGGTAGAAAACCCACGTTAAAATTCCTGATTGATAGGAATAGGCAGTACAGCTGTCGTTTTGGTGTGTAGCGGATGGAGGTTGATTGTAGAAATCACCAAGGTGTAATGGTTGGTACATGTTGGTGTGTAGAGGATGGAATTCTAGGATGGGTTGGGCTTTGCATCATTTATTATCTGTCATGTGATTATGATTGTTGCCATTGTGTATGGGCCAGGGCTCATAATGTGTTTGTGGGCCCAAGCCTTTTATGTGTTTTCGGGATTTACACACTGAGACTTGGTGATTCACCCTATTATTTTTCCCTAACTTTTCAGATGAACAGTAGATCGTGGACATGGGAGCCGAGACGGACTCGATGGGCCATCGAGTTTTTATTTCTATAGATTATTTTCGGTTTTCCTTTAAGTTTTATTTTGGGAATATTTAGGTAATAAGGCCTCATAGTTTATATTCGCCTAAGTAGTTTTTTTTAATATTTGCAACTTATGAATTTATGTCTGGGGTTTATTTATGCCTAATAATAATAATACAATGTTTCTTTTCAAATGTCACTTATTTATACAAATATTGTCTAATTAACTTATGATTTCCAAAAACCAACAAAGCAAAAGTTTGGGGTGTTACACAAGGAAGCAGACTAAAGATTGTAGATTTTGTCTCCCTGAAGTTGCAGAGGAGCAAATCGAAGACAGTGAATCTTATCTTCCCAAGGTAGCAGGGAAGCAGATTTTAGCCACCAGCCTTATCTCCCTGAGGTAGCAAGGGAGCAGGCTGAATATTATAGTCTTATCTCCCTGAAGTTGCAGCGGAGTGGACTGAAGACAGCAAATCTCATCTTCCTGAAGTTGCAGGAAGCGGATCGAGGACAACAATCTTGTCTCCCTGAAGTTGCAGTGGAGTAGGTTGAAAACAACAGATCTTACCTTCCTGAAGTTGTAGGAAGAAGATCAGAGACAACTGTTTGGCCTCCCCGAAGTTGCAGAGGAGCAAACTGAAGAAAGCAGATCTGGCATTCCTGAAGTTGCAGTGAAGCAGATATTAGCCTATTGCCCTCACGATACAACCATTTGACAAGACCGAGCAAAATGGGTCATTTTATTGTCTTTGCTCTATTCTCGTTACACGACAATGAGCAAAGAGGGGCAGCTGTAATAGCCCATTTATGCTCGGGCTTAAAACAAACAAACCAGAATAAAAAAAAATTAATAATAAATGTCCAGTTTATTTGTTACAGTCCAATACAAACCCAAAAAAAAATTTAAACGGCCTAATACATTACAGCAGCCCAAAACAGTTTACATAGCCCATTAACCCAATAGCTAAAATAACCTACCTGTGGCCCATTACATCCCAGACCTAAGACCCAGACCCAATTACACCCTAACTACCCATAACCCAACAAACCCAAAACTAGGCTGGCCCAAGGGGCCCAAATGGCTTGCGGACGCAGGAAACCCTAGGTATCCACTGCGCCGCAAGCGCCCCAGCAAGCAGACCTTCCTCACGCCGCATTCAGCGCACATATGGGGGCTCCGTCGCGAGATTCTCGTCATTATCCTGCACAAAAAAAAGGAAAACGCAGCAGCAAAAATGGCAGAATAGGTGTATTTCCTTTTTATTTTCAAGGCTATAAAAGCCCGACATAATCTGTAATTTTAACATAGATACACATATACACGGACAGAGAATACAAAAGTATTCACAAAATATAAAGGAATAAAATACAGAAACTTGGTTTCAAAGGTGATTTTCTCAATATTTCATTCTATTTTTATTTTCTATACATTTTTATATATAAATACTGTTTTAAAAAATAAAAAGGGTACGAGTTTACCTTTCGATGGCGAGGTTTTAACCTCCGGCCACCGTCCGCAGTGGCGCATGTGGCGCGTGGCCCAGGAGCTCGATGACCGAACTCCGGACAGAGGAGAGGAGGGTTTGAGAGCGTTTTCTGAAATTTTCTTTTAAAACGGTGTTAAAATGAATTTTTTTGGCCAATTTTGACTTAAAACTGTGCCCTTTTTGCTTAATCCAATAAGCATAAAACGACATCGTTTTAAAGGGGGGATTCGCGCGTTGACCCGAAAACTCGGGGAGGATCCGTGAAATTTTTATAAAAGGGAAATTTGTCATTTTAGTCCTTCAGCAATTTTAGCATTTTTAATTTAGTCTAAATTAAATTTTTATTTCTTATTAAATTAGCCCTAAAATTTATACTTTGATTCAATTTGACCCTCGGGCTACTTAAAGGCTAATATCAGAATGACATCATTTTGAAAATTTGGAAAAATTGCCGTATTAACCCCTGCAGTGTGACGCGCGTTTCGATTTAGCCCTTTTATATCTGTTCTTATTGCTATTTAATCCCTATTTATTTGTTTATTCCTTTTTTAAACTTTTTTTTATTTTATTTCATTCTTAAATTATTCTAACATTACATTAAATAAATTCATTTTATAAATTTTTTTGTATTACTATTTTATATATTTTTTTGTATATATTAATTTATTAATAATAATTTTTTTTATGGATTGTTTATTTATATACATATCATTTATATATATATATATATATATATATATATATTAGATTATTACTAGTTATTATTCATAATTAAGTTATTTTATTAAGTTTAATATTATTTTAATATCACATATTATTTTAAAATATGTACATTAGTTGTCATATTATTTTTATCCTATGTATTATACATTATTATATTTTATTTTATATGAAACCTTTAAATTATTTTATATTGTATATTATTTATAATTTGTAAATTAGTTATATGTTGTATGTTTTTAAAATTTTGTATTATTATATTATATATATTATTTCTAGATTTTTATTTTGTATAAAATTTATTTATGTTATATAACATTTTATTTATATTGTTTATATGAAATATATTCATCTTAGATTATTATTATAAATAATTATATTTAAAGCTATGTATTATTTTATATTTAACAATATTTTACTTATTTTTTTATGAATATATATTATTTCTGATTACTCCACATCATTTTTGCATATTAATTCATTTTTTTTAATAATTCATATTTATTTCACATCATTTTATTTAAAATTGTATGTTTCTGAATTTACAATATCCATTATAACTCATTCTATGTTGTCATTTTACTTTACATTTACTTAATGGCCTTTTTTATATTTTTTGTTATTTATTGCATTATTTTTATATTTGTTTATTCTCTTTTTTATTTGTTATCATTTGTATGTTTTGCTTTAGTATAATTATTCTATTATTTGTATCACTTATTATTTCATATTATTCTTTCTTTAACTATTCATTAGTAGTAGTTATTAATATAATTTATAGTTATGATAAATTGTTATTTGGTATGTATATTAACGTATTAATGCAATATCTTGTTCGAACGATTTGTAAAATTGTCACATTTTATTTAAAAAAATAATGGTACGTGGTATTTTGGGGACTTTGAGAAAATTATACCCTAACTTACTGGGTCTTAATTTTTCTCGTGGAACTAAGGTATCAAGTATCCCTTTTTTAAACTTATAAACTTCAAATCAAAACTTATTCTCGGAAATTCAAAATATTGTGTCCTAATTTACTGGATATGATGTTTTGTATTTCGAGGTAAGAGTTTTCTACAAATAAAGGCGAGCCTAACTTCGAAGTCATGAAATGCTACATCCTAACTTATTAGATATAGCATTTTATTTCTTTGAAATAGGTAAGTCTTGTTTTTTTTCTTTCTAATAAAAAGGATCATATTTTAATTTTTTTTTAATTTTCAACATTAGGACATGATTTTATCGATTAGGTACCAATTTTTGGGCATTATGAGGGTGCTAACCCTTCCTCATACGTAACCGACTCCCGAACCCATTTTCTTGTATTTCGTGGACCAAAATCAATGTTTTGAAATAAAACATTTTACAAGGTGATCCAATCACACCTAAATAAAAAGGGATTGGTGGCAACTCCATTTCTATTTTTTTAAAGTTGATTCCCGTTTTTATAAACCTTTTAAAAATGGTTTCGACAGGAGCAACAACAACTCGGTGCGATTGAGATACGAGTTGACAATAAATCAGCAATTGAATTGGCAAAGAACCTAGTGAATCATGAGAGAAGCAAACACATTGACATTTGCTTTTACTTCATCCGAGATCATGTAAAGGAAGGAAGTGTGAAATTAGTGCACGTGGCAAGCCGGGACCAAGTTGCGGATATCTTCACAAAACCGCTACCGATTGTACTTCTTGACAACTGCAAGAAATTAATCGGCATGAAGGATGACAGAAGCATTTAAGTTTACGGAGGAGTTTTGTTGAATAAACGTTAAATGTCAGTTTTGTTCTAATGGGTTTAATTTAGCATTTTTTTAGGAGAATGAAAGGTCAAGAGTCAGCAGTTATTTTTTATGGATGGCTAAGGGTTTCTACACGAGTTATTAGATTTTAATTTTGGTTTATGGCTATTATTAGATTTTAATACTTTCAGTTTTTGAAGGGCAAACTATAACCTATAAATAGTTTGTAAGCAATTGATATAAATAGAAAAGAAAGAAGTTAAAATAAAAAGCTTTTTAGAAGGTGTTTTTTTTTTTCCTCTACAAGCCCTTACGGCATAGCTAATAAATAGTTGTTCGTTTTTGGTTCTGTCTTGAGCAATTTCACAGATTTTATCTGAATGTCAACCCTGGTCCAAACGAAATTATACTAAAACTTTAAAATAGATGAGAACGTCTGTAATTTATATCAAAAAAGGAAATAAAAAGGAGTATGTCCTTAGAGATGGGGGAAATTTAGGTGTCGGAAATATGAATTCTAGGTACTAAAAAACGCCTTTACTTAAGCTCATACTTAACCCCAGAAGCACCATCATCGCCCATGACATTTTTTTGTTGCCTTTGTCGACCTTCTTCCTTAAATGCTCTCAACTTCCCTTCAATGTTATCTCCATATGATAATTCAAACACGTCGTCGATGTTCGTCTGAAAGCAATAGTGGATTCTGGCATGGGCCTCGGTGCCCAGATGACGATTGTCACCAACAAATCAATGCAAATGCAAACAATAGCAATTGTGGCTCCCGGGAAAGAAGTAGAGAAAGCGTGGATGATAACAAAATACCTCTTTGAGCGTTTTTATCTAACGTGAGTCCATGTGTACAAAATACCTTCTTTTCAGAATTAGGTTTAAAATTACTCTAATTTAAAATTTAAGATTATTAAGTACCTTAGTTTGGGAAAAAGATTCATGTTTTTTATATACTTTGCTTTTTTTAATTATATTAATATTTTATATTTTTAATATATTATTTTATATTATTTTATGTTATATTTTAAGTGCAATTCTATATATTTTATATGGATTATTATTTAATATACTGACAAAAAAGTTTTTTAACTTCATAAGCGAACTTAAGAAATATGCAAGGTTAATCTTGCAGATGGTCTCGAGACACAGTCACTTTATAACTTACTTCTCAACTAAGAAGACTATTATTATATTTTTACCTCAATCTGGACTCAGTTAGATTCTCTGTTGGGTATGTAAAACCCATTACAAAGATTAATTAAATATGAGTTTTCACTCTCCTATAAATACACAAAGATATTACCTAGTTTACAAGGGTAATATGAGGATTAGTGGGTTTTATGTTATAAATCAATGAAAAAAAAAAGTGTTTTGGATTAATTATAAAGAGATTCTAGTTTTAGTATAAGGTAAAAAAATGTCACGTGTTAATTACTCAGTAGGTTAATGTGTCATGTCAGCAATTTGTTAGTGGATTAACGGAATTTTTAACGGTAGGGACTAATTCAAACAATTATTTTAATTAGAGTTATTAAATTAACAAAAAAAAATAGAATGACCAAAATAAGAATAATGCTATTTTAGAGTGACCTGCGTTGTAGTTTACCCAAATGATAAAAGATTTCATAATATTTAATCATGACAATATTGATTCCATGATTACATTAATATTTTGCAGTGTAAAAAAAACCTTAATTATAAATATTTTTTTGAACATTAATATCATTATAGGTTCTTTTATCATATCTATTTTTTTATACAATGCTTAAAACTACTCATAGCTCTTTCCCAACACTTAAATAGGAGGATTATATGTTTTCACGTACTCCAACTCATGTCCTCCTACACTAGCAATAATGTCGATACTAATCGAACTACTGTTTAATCGGCTTAGTATTTAAAAGTATTGATTGCAAATAAATCTATGAATTTAAATCTTAATTATGACAATTTAATTATAAGGTGGTGTTTCTTTGTTTAAAAAGTAAACTTTTTTTTTTTTTCAAATAATAGCTTAACGTAATGATTGGCTCATACAACTTCACACCCTCCTTCACAACACAACAAGCTTTCGTGCATTCAACCCCCAAATTTCAAGCTCACATTACTTCACACTTTTTTTTCTTTACTTTTGTGCCTTTTTTTATTGATTTTATTTTTATAAAAAAATTTATTCATTCTTTTAATTTCAAGTTTAATTTTATATTGATTATTCTTTATTATATATCTAATTATTGTTTGAAGATGGGGATAAAAGTAAATTTGTGAGAAAATAACCAAAGCTTCAAGACTCATAACATGCCATTCTTTTTAGGTTCTATTCGTCTCCACCTATATTTTCATGTGGAGAAGAGTTACTATTTCAGTCAAATTTGATAAATAATCTCCTAGTTAAACTCTGTTTATTTGTTTCAATCAAACACTGATTAGTTTAGATTATTTTATTATTATTTGACCTATGAATTTAGCCTATAAATAGGCTCTTTTACAACCTTAGAAAAAACATCATTAGATATTAGAACTCATAACACATTTAGAGAATTTTGTGTTTATGTTTTGAGGGTTGTTTGTTTTTGGGTTTTTGGGGTTTAGTTTTTTTATCTCTATCTTTTGTACTCTTTTTTCTTTTGTCATTATAATAAAATTATCTTTCCCCGTGGTTTTTTATCCTCTTAGGAGGGGTTTTTCCACTTTAAATTTGTGTGTTCAACTTCTCAATTTATTCCGCTATTTTTTTCTTATTCCTTAATCAGGTCGATCATAACAAGTGGTATTAGAGCTAGTTCAATTTTCATAGATCAGCTCATTCAGATATGGTAGCAACAAGGTTTGAAATTGAGAAGTTCGATGGTGAGACAAATTTCAATCTGTGGCAAATTCGGATTATGGCAATTCTAGTTCAAGCCAGCTTGAAAAAGGTTGTTACAGGGAAAAAGCCTGAGAATCTAAATCAAACAGAATGGGAAGAGCTTGATGAAAAGGCCTTGTCTGCAATCCAGTTGTGCCTCACGAATACGGTATTGCAAGAGGTAATGATGGAGAAAACCTCATCCACCTTTTGGAAAAGGTTAGAAACTATTTATGCGACTAAGTCTTTGGCTAAAGGTTTAGTGTTAAAACAACGTCTATTTACATTTCGCATGAACGAAGGTGAGCTTCTTAGAGATCACATCAGTCAATTCATTACTCTTTTAAATGATTGAAAGAACATTGAGGTTCATATTGATGATGAAGATCAAGCTATGCTATTATTGTGCTCTTTACCCTCTTCATACAAGTCTTTTAGGGAGACCCTGATTTATGGCAGAGGCAAACTCTCATTCGAAGATGTGAAGGGTCATTTGTTGAGTAGAGACAAACTCGACAATGAATTTCATAGATAGCAAGGCAGATAGGCAAGCTTTCATTTTGGTAGCATCAAAGAAACGAGACAAAAGGTGTCGCTATTGTAAAGAGTTAGGTCACGTCAAAGCAGATTGTTATAAACTGCAAAATAAAAGAGCTGCTGAGAGTAACAAGGAAGATGTAGCTGGTGCTAATTTGGCCGATGAAAGCGGTGATGATTTCTTGTTAGTGTCAACGAGCGATAACTCCAAGCTCACGTCCGACTGGATCCTAGATTCGGGATGTTCTTTCCACATGTGTCCCAATAGAGAATGGTTCTCCACATACAGTTTGATTGCAGGTGGAGTTGTGCGTATGGGAAACGATTCATCTAGTAAGGTAATTGGTATTGGTACTGTTAAAATTAGGATACACGATGGGATGCTTAGGACACTCTCAGATGTCAGGTATGTACCTAATTTATAAAAGAATCTCATCTTCTTAAGTATTTTAGACTTGAAAAGATGCAAAATCAACATCGAGTTGAGCGGCATTAAATTATCTCGTGGAGCTCTCGTTTTGTTAAAAGGTAAAAGAACTGGCAGTCTTTATATTCTGGAAAGTTCTATAGTAACCGGTGAAATCGGACGTCCCTCGTCTGTTACGGAGTCGAAGCCAAGTCGTTTGGAGCGGAGACAACTTGGTCATAGGAGGGAAAAAGTTATGACCATTTCGTTGAAGAGAGGTTCTCTTTTGGATGCATGTTTTGAAAAGTTAGGGCACTATGTTCGTGAAAATCAGACTCGGGTTAGTTTTGATTTGGCAGTGTACAAGTTGAAGGCTAGAAGTCTTCCAGTTTCTAAGCATAGATTCGACTCAGTTAATTTCCTACATAGTTCAAGATAGGCTCATGGCAGGCTTTGGCAAAAATGGCATTGTGGAAATATGAGTCAAGGTGGAGATTTTGCTAAGTATGACTCCTATTTCAGTCAAATTTGAGAAATAATCTTTTAGTTAAACTCTGTTTATTTGTTTCAATCAAACACTGATTAGTTTAGATTATTTTATTATTATTTGGCCTATGAATTTAACCTATAAATAGGCTCTTTTACAACCTTAGAAAAAAAACATCCATTAGATATTAGAACTCATAACACATTTAGAGAATTTTGTGTTTACGTTTTGAGGGTTATTTGTTTTCGAGTTTTCAAGGTTTAGTTTTTTTATCTCCATCTTTTGTACTCTTCGTTCTTTTGCCATTATAGTAAAATTATCTTTCCTCGTGGTTTTTTATCCTCTTAGGAGGGGTTTTTCCATGTTAAATTTGTGTGTTCAATTTCTCAATTTTATTCTGCTATTTTTTTCTTATTGCTTAATCGGGTCGATCCTAACATTTTTTTTTATGTTAGCAATTATATATTGATGGTGTACTATATCTCATTAAGCTCAATATTTGATGTTATACCAAGCGATGAGTCGAGTTTCTATAATTGATGACACAAATATTATATGTTTGCACCTCATCCCTAAATTTTTAAATTTCCAACATAACTATATTAATAATTTTGACTACATGGTGAAACTTTATATTTATTTGAGCTTAAAGATAATTAAAAAAAACGCTTAGCAAAAATAAAAAAAAATCAATTATGCCCTAAAAAAAGTTCAACTTATTGGAAAAAAAAATCAATTAGTGTAACATCCTGAATTTTTGGGCCTATGCGTTTAATGGGTGGATATGTTTAATGTGTTAATTTAAGTGTTAGGGTTCCAAATTGGGCTCAGGCTTAGGTAGAGGCCTTGATTAAAATTATCTGTTTGGGCATTATAGGGTTTAAAAGGTAGTATCTATGTTTAAAATACCAAAGTGGGCTTGTGGCCCAATCTTAGGAGGTGACGCCACACAAGGGAGTAAGGGGCCCAAATTTAAGTTTCATGGAGCCTAATTCTTTTAATTTAAGTTAGCTAAATTTTGGGCATTAGGGTTAGGTGGAGTGGACGGCAACAAGGCTCAAAAATAGGAGGATTTATGTGAATTGGATAATGTAGATATTATAGTTGATAATATGGAAGATAAAAAAAGAGAAAAGATAGGAGCTATCCGCAAGGTTGGGTGTTGGCCAAAATTCCATCACTTAGAGGAGGGAAGAAATCGGTTTCTTTATGGCAAAGGGGTGCCGAATTTTCCCTTTTTATTTGCTTAATCTTTATTATCAGGAAGGGCACTTTCGGTTTTTGATAGGTAAGTGCCGAAATTTCTATAAATAGGGGGGATATCTCATCAATTCCGGCAATTGAACCCTACTCTTTTCTTCTTTCCTTGTGCCGAAATTCTCAGTTTCCTCTGCAATTTCTTTTCTTTTGATTTCTTCAAAAGCCGAAACCTCCCAATCTTCTCAACATCTTTCTTTCAAAAAGCCGAAAACTTTCTTAATCTATCTTTCTCTTTTTACTCCTAAAAGCCGAAACTCCATTGTTCTTTTCTCTTCTTTCTTTTAAAAGCTGAAACCTCATAATCCTTTTTCTACATTCTTTTCTTTTGATCATTGCTAAAGCCGAACCTACCTCTGGTCTGCCGAAATTCTCTTTTCTTCTTCTTGCCGATTTCTTCATTAAAAGCCGAATCTACATAGACTCATTACTATCATCTTCTGATCTTCTCAAAAAGCCGGAATCTCAAAGGGGTAGTCGAATTCTTTGTGTTAAGGTGAGTGCCGATTTTCCTATCTCTTCACTTTCTCTTTCGGTTTTTGGAAGACAAAGCCGAAAAGCTAATGGTTTAATGGTTCTATGTATTTTCTTGTTGGGCGACATTCGGGAATTGAAGTAGATCTCTTAGATCTAAAAGCCGGAAACACTAGTCCCTGAATCTCATATCACTTTTCGGGATTTCAAGGCAGATAGCGGTGGTGTTGGCTACGGATAGCATTGGCTTAGAAAGTCTCGTTCTAACGGTAATCAGGTGTGTAGATCTCTAACACACTAATTAATCTGTACTAAATATATGTTATGGACTAAAAGCCGGAAAAAGGCTGTATAGTAATCTCTGCTAAATATATGTTATGGGCTAAAAGCCGAAAAGAGGCTGTGTAGACAGTCGAATAAAACCCTAAAAGGGTTAGGCAGAGGATGCCAGGTACGTAATCATAGAAACCTCTATGTGTATCGATATATATATATATATATATATATATATATATGAAAGCCTGTTTTCTTGAAGATGGTATGATGTTTCAATTTTTCATGTGTGTATGCATGGGGTGGGATTATGATAATGAAGGGGAAGTGCATGATAGGTCACTTGGTGATCGGTGGTTAAACCACAAATTCAAATGTTAGGTCACATAGTGATCGGTGGCTGAGCCACGTTATATTATGAGGTCACATAGTGATCGGTGGCTATGCCACGTTTAATGATTCCTGAATAATAGGAATAGGCAGTGCGGCTGTCGTTTGGTGTGTAGCGGATGGAGGGTTGATTGTAGAAATCCCCGAGGTGTGATGCTTGGTACGGGTTGGTGTGTAGAGGATGGAATTCTAGGATGGGTTGGGCCATTCATCATTTATTACTTATCATGTAATTTTGATTGTTGCCTTTATGTATGGGCCATGGCTCATAATGTGTTTGTGGGCTTTAGGTCGTTGTGTTCGGGATTTATACAACCCGTAGCACACCAGATCTGGTCGAAACGTATGGGCCGGGTTTGGGGTGTTACAATTAGGCTCTTCAATTAATGGAAACTTTTAGTCTATTGGTTTGACCGTTAATTGTATTGACGTGGCATGACACGTTAGCAAAAAGTTTAAAACATATATTTTAAAATTAATAAGAATATATGCATATATAATGAACTTAAATAAATGGTTGTCCAGACTCATTTTAGATGAGTACAAATCTATAAAAAATTATAAAAGATTTGAAAAATTACTAAAAAATATAAATGAAAAAAATGAAAAACACAAAAAATTAATAATTTATAAAAACATAAAATTTAAAGAAAATGCACATCTAAAATGAACATGGTCAGCTGAATCGGGACAAATGGATATTCAGATTGATTTCGGAGTAGTGCAAAACTATAATATATATATATATATATATATATATATATATATATTGTAAAAACTAACTCCCTTTTACATTTTGGTGTTCCAAAATTATAAAAAAAATTATAATTAAAATTTTTAAATAATTATTAATATTATACACCCATATACAAATGTCGAGCCCTTTCGTGGTACACATTCTCCTTTCTTAATTCCATGGTTCATCTATTCACATTGAGTTTAAGGTTCCATTTGTTTTATTGAAAATGATTTTTGGAAAATATTTTTTTTATTTTGTATTTTATTGTGTTTGTTTCATGGAAAATAACTTGGTCAACGGAAAATGACTTACAAGTCCACGGAAAATAAGCCATTTTTTTCTGTAAAATGACTTACCCTTTTAAAAAGCGTAAGTCATTTTTCAGAAAAGAGTTCCTTTATGGGTGATATTATTAAACATACATGTTTAATTATTTATATCTAATCATATAATAAATTATTAATATAATTTATTATTTTAATAAATTATTTAATATTTTAATTTTATTTTTAATAAATATTTATTAAAATTATAAATATATTAATAATAAGTTTTTTGTAGTATAAAGGTTAAAATATGCCATAAGTCTATGTACTCTTCACAAATTTGGAAATTAGTTCCTGCACTTTTCATATTTGAAAATCAAGTCCAATTGTTAACCTTGTCAAAATTTTTTGTCAATTTTTTTGATGTCACATTTTAAATAATAATAAAAATACTCGGTATTCATCTAAGTAAAAAATTACGTTATGATGAACATGAATTTTAAAAAATATTTTTAATAATGCTAACAGTTGAATCTGAATATTGATATCTAAAACGTAGGATTAACCAAAAATTAAAAGTACATGGACTAAATTTTAAATTTATGAAGAGTATAAAGACTTATGACATATTTTAACCTAGTATAAAAATATTAATATTTTAATTGTATAAATATGGGTATTTGTTTAAACAATTCTTAGCTTCATTTATCTCTTACAACTCTAATGTGTCAATATGTACTCTCATATATAGTATATTTAATTTAAATTAAGTTTTAATAAGCATTATTTATTATTAAGTTTATATATTACATTGATTATTACAAAATATTTTTTTATTATAAAAATAAATTCCGATTGTTAAAAGGAAATTGCAATATAATATTTTATAACAAATATATTTATGTCGTGTTTGTTTTACAAAGCACGATGTGAAATATAAATTTATAGATATAAAATAAACTCAAATAAACAATGAAAAAATGAAAAGAAAATCTCAAATATATGTTTGTTTTATTGAAAATAACTTTTATGAAGTATTTTCAGGAAATTTGCCAAACAATAGAAAATATTTTACATAGATTCATCAAAACACTAGAAAATATTAAATTTTCCAGAAATCATTTTTCGAAAATTATTTTCAGTGAAATAAACGAAACCCAAAATAAACTTTCAGATAAAAAACATTTTAAGTGTGAGTGGATACTAAGACACGGTTCCAACATAAAGCAATTATGTTAGATAGTACTGAATCGCGATTCACATAAAAAAACATTTCAAGTGTGATTGGAGGCTAAGACACAGTTCCAACATCAATCAATTATGTTAGATAGTATTGAATCGCGATTCACATAAAAAAAATATTTCAAGTGTGATTGGATACTAAAACACGATTCTAACATTAAACAATTATGTTAGATAATACTGAATCACAATTCACATAAAAAAAATATTTTAAATATGATTGGATACTAAAATACGATTCCAAAATTCCAATATTAATTAAGCAATTATATTAGATAGTACTAAATCGCGATTGACTTAAAAAAAAGTTGAAATTTTAACATCAAGCAATTATGTTAGATGGTACTGAATGCTATCCTTCGATCACCTACCTATCTTGTCAGTATTTTCGGTGGATATATAAATGACAAAAAGAATTTGATAACAGATTCAGAAAAGGTTATTCATGCGCATTAAAGTATTTTATGATTTGTAACTTCATTCCGTTTTAGATCATCATCAACTTAACTTCACCTGTATTTATTTTCTTTTGAAATTATTTTATTTTTCTCTTTATAGGCTTAATAAATTTGAGGTATATATTAGGGTAAATTAATGAAACATGTTAGAATTTTTTTAATATTTAAGTAAATAGGCTGTTTTTTTATATTTACCGGGTACGTTGTTTTTTTTAGAGAGAAATGAAAATACGTATTACAGGGTGCATTTTTAGAAGAGAAATGAAAACACGCCCTATAGGATACGTTTTCAAGTTGTTAAATTTTTTTTTTCAGTTAGAAATTAGAAGTTTATAGATTTATTTTTGTTTGTATTTGAGATAGACATTATAATAGTTTTAAGGTATGTTTGAATTTACAGTGATGTTGTGGAACGCAGTGACCTACAAATTTCATCTGTCATCTGAGGATGAAGCCATCACCCGAGAAGTCGGGATTGCATTGAAACTCAAGGTCCCAATTGGCATTCATTATACGGTCACGACTTGAAGTGTATCTACGACTTCCATTTGATTAACAAAGCATATTTCGTACAATGATTTCAACACTAATCAATGCATAGTATTCGAGAACACTATAATTGGCATGTGTCTGTAATCTCTTTTCATGAGTATTGTTGGAATCAAGTCGTTGAGCTCCTAGAAGCGATCACACTTCACGCTCACATAGGTAGACCCCATCAAGAGTGTTACAGTAATTATAATAGTTTAACATATTTATGTTTTGTGTATATTAAGAGTATATTGCTCATTCTTTCCCTTACAATTAAGGGTACCTAGCACATTTTACCCTAAGATAATATCTTAAATATTTTGTTAAGTATGACTCCTATTTCAGTCAAATTTGAGAAATAATCTTCTAGTTAAACTCTGTTTATTTGTTTCAATCAAACACTGATTAGTTTAGATTATTTTATTATTATTTGACCTATGAATTTAGCCTATAAATAGGCTCTTTTACAACATTAGAAAAAACACCATTAGAAGTTGTTAAAAATTCTTTTTTCTTCGGTTAGAAATTAGAAGTTTATAGATTTATTTTTGTTTGTATTTGAGATAGACATTATGATAGTTTTAAGGTATGTTTGAATTTACGGTGATGTCGTGGAACGCAGTGACCTACAAATTTCATCTGTCATCTGAGGATGGAGCCATCACCCGAGAAGTCGGGATTGCATTGAAACTTAAGGCCCCAATTGGCGCTGATTATACGGTCACGACTTGAAGTGTATCTACGACTTCAAGTTTACAAAGGTTATGCTGTCAAGTGATGGAGTATAACTAGGAGCCCCAGTTGGTAGTGGTTATAGGAACGACAACGAGTTTTACCTCACCAAAGGAGGATTCTTTATAAAACCCATACAGAAGTTTAAGATCATAGTCATAGCGAAAAACATAGGAGCCTTCCAGTATAATAAAATAATTCGTTTTATCCGTCTCCACCAAAGGCAATGAACTCGTTACTATAACCTGTGACAGAGTTGGGGGCAACAAGATTTCCAGCTGGGAGAGATGATAAACCGTAATAGTAACATATTTTAATCTCACATTTAGCATGCTTTTGGATGATTTAAGCCTTGAAATGTGTAATTTGGTGCTCTTAATCCTTTGTTTTCATGTTTTATACCCAGGAGAGCATTAGAGGATGAAAAGAACGAGAAACGGGCCCAAAACGGAGTAAATGGGCCATATCACGAAATCCACACGGCCTGGGCCCAAGACCACACGGTCGTGCCTCATTCAACAGTCTCAAGCACGGCCTAACCACGATTCACACGGGCGTGTGCCATGGGCGTGCCCCTGCAGCGGCCAAGAGGAGTTTTACTCGGAATAGGATACTTGGAGGCAAAGAAACACATTCCAAAGTCTATTTAAACACCCTAGTAGGAATTCCACTTGGATTAGGATACTTAGGGACCAAGTAAGGCATCTTAAAGCCTATATAAACACCCTAGGGGACAACCTAAGCGGGGAGTTCGACAGAAGCCTTCTGCCAGGGCTTTTGTTGGGGGAAACCCAAGGCTTTAGTCTGGGGGCATCCAGCTAGGCCAAAGAGGGTAGATTTATGGGGATTTACTCGAAGATAGCCAGCTGATTCATCTCAAGAAGCCGAAATCGTACTCAAGACGGAGGATCTCTCCTTCAATTCTTTCAGGGGGTTTTAGGAATTTCTTATGTTTTGTTTTATCTTTTCTTCTGAGATATTTTCTTTTATTGTTATGAACTAAACCCTCAGATACTTGAGGGGGATGAAACCTAAGATGAATCTTGTTATTATTTGCTGAACTATATGATAAATATTTGACTTATTCTTAATTATGTGTTCTTAATTCTTGTGTTGATATTTTCGGGATATTAATTCAAGTGTGATGTGCTTAGGTGGAGGAGCAAAAGTCCCTGCCTAAGAGTAGATCTAGCATAATTAAGTGGAGTTGATCGCACGCCTAGAGATAGAGTGACGAGATTTTGCCGGATTAGGGTGAAACCTAATATAGGAGTCCATAGATCAAGTTAATACAATTCTAGGGGTTTTAATTAGAAAGAGATTTCAATTAATCAACTTAGGGTTAGACGTTAGTCGCCTCGAGAAAGGGATTAATATAACTTAGGGAATCTTACAGATCAAGTCAAATGAATAAATCGTCTGGTTCAGAGTTAGGTAACAAGTGAAGTCTAGGTGGATTCTTCCTTGGGTATCGTCTTAATCAATTGGTTTTTCCTAAAGTTATTTTCCCCAATTCATTCTCTTTGACTTTGCATCTTTAGATTAGTTGAATAGTTAATTTTAGATTAGATAAACAATTCTCTTAATTCTTAGGCTAGATAATAAAAAGAGAGTTAGTATTAGTACTTTTAGTTCCTTTGGGTTCGAACATCCTGTCTTGCCCTAACTATACTATTGTTCGATAGTTGCGCTTGCCTCACATCGTTGTCATAGTTAGTTTTCAGGTTCGATCATTCTTTATATAAATTTTAAAACTTTGACATCGCATAAAACAACGATCAAGGGACAACCACTACCAGCCCAATTTGTGTTTCACCAAGCAACCATTGTCAGCCCGATTTGCGTTTCATCTTTTCTGCACCTCACAACAACTCTTCCCCGTTAAAAATCTGTCACAGGTTAATGTAACGAGTTCATCATCTTTGGTGGAGAAAACAAGTAAGTTGGTCATACTAAAAGACCCATGTATTTTTCTCTATGACTATGATCTTAGACTTATGTAGAGGTTTTATAAAGCATCATTCTCCAGTGAGGTGGAACTTGTAGTTGTGCCCATATAACCACTGTCAACTAGGGTTCCAATTATACTCCATCCCTTTACAACATAACCTTTGTAAACTTGATGCTCTAGTTACATTTCAATCTATGACCGTATAATCGCCGCCAACTAGGACCTCAAGTTGCAATGCCATCCCGACTTCTCAAGTGATGGCTCCATCCTCACACGACAGGTGAAAATTTTAGGTTACCGAGCTCAAAGTCATTACCGTGAACCCAAACACAACTTAAAACTATGACACTATGTGATGCGAGTCTCAAGGCCCAATTTCAGACCCATGGATGTGATGAGCTCACACTACTTCAAGGCCTAACAACAATGTCAAAGGCCAAGCAAATCAAACCAAGATTCGATCAAAGATAAGATTTGAGGATGAATCTTTTCGAGGAAAGGGGGAATGATACATGCACAGATGGGGTGAAATTTATTAAATTCCATTCATTGAAGCTGCTAATTTTCAAGTTTGAGAAATCAGTAGAGTTGCGATGACTTTTTGGATGGATCCATGTATTTCTGGGTTGAGATGTCTTCATGGAGTTTGAAGATCTATCTCTTAGCTTCGAAATACACTTTAAATCACTCGATTTCGATTTTAGGAGCTCAAGTTATGACTATTTTAGTGAAGACTGCATGAGTAAAATTTCTGGACAGGATTATGACAAAAATTATGAGTTTCAGGCTTTTAATTCGAGTTTAAATCATATTGGGTTTGGATTTTGGGCTTAATTTTATTATATATGAGTCCAATATTTTATTTATCAGCTGTTATTATTATATTATTTTATTATTCTGAATTTTTAATAATTATTAAGTAGTTGAAGTTATTTAGGAGTATGTCAACAAGAAGGTTTAGTTTAAAACTACTTATTTATATTAATTAGAGTTTTAGTATACTTAAGAGTTTTATTTAGATTTATTTAGCTAGCCTATATATATGCCTTTGCATTATACACAATTCATTATTATTCAACTTCTATTTTGCTATCTAGGGTACTATAGCCTCCTCCCCTCAACAAACAGAGAGACTTGTTAAAACCCATTCGAAAAATCTTTTGCTTTTACTTTAAACTCGGACATGTCACTAAGCCTTATTTCTTCAAGTATACTTACAAATATTCGTTTCCTTAGTAGACAGAGTCATAAAACGTACCTTGTTGGGAAGGAGCTTACTATTAGAAAACCAGAGTTCTAGACTTATCTTTGGGAGACCTCCTCCATCTACTTAGCCCTTCCGTCCTTATGAAGGAAGATATTTCCTTCCTTAACTTAACCTGCGTGTCCTTTTAACCTAACTCAAGTCTTTATAGGGACTTGGTAAATGTCACATCAAGTTTAAGTTGTCTTATCCAAAATCTGCCACTTCCAAGAACTTACCTAACATTCTTTTAGCATTTAGCCTGTAACGACCCGAAATTTACGGTAATTGAAAAAGTGCATTTCTGGGTCTTCGTTCTCGTGAAATGGGTTCATAAATATTTATTAAAATATTTACAAAGTTAGTTGTATGGTTAATTAGGTTTTGGCTAGGTGAATTAGCTTGAATTAAGGTTAATTTAGTGTAAGGACTAGATTGAATATAGTGTAAAAGTTTAATTATAGACTAGAGAAAATTAAAAGGACTAAATTAGCAATTAAGCCATAAGTGTCAAATGCATGGTAAAAATAAAATACAAGTGTAATAAAAATGTACATACGTTTGTAATACATATATGTATTTACTTATTATATAAGAAATAATAATTATTAAGTTAATATAATATTATAATAATATAATAAACAATAAATAAAAGAATAAAAGAATAAAAATCAAAAGAAAAGAGAAGAATTGGGATGAAACAGAAAGAAAAAGGGGGAAAGAAAGGAGAAAGAAAAGAAAGGGAAAATTATGGTTCTAAGGATTCAAAGTTAATTCGGTAAGTCAATTTAGCCCTTTTTCTTGTAATTTTGATATTTTTGGAATCTTAGAACAAAATGCTACTTGATTAAGTGAAAATTTTGAAAGTTAGTTGATTTTTAGATGTGGCTTATATTGAATTAATTGAAGAATTAGGGTTTGAATTGATAGAATTTCAAGTTAGAATTGAAAAAAGATTAAATTGCAAAACAAATCATAAGTTTTATGTAGTAGGGACTAAATTGAAAGAATTTTGAAATTAGAGTTTTATGGTGAAATTAGGGAGTTAAAATTAGATTAAAGTGAAAATTAAATTGAGATATGTAATTAGTTTTGTAAGAAAATAGATAGTTTGATTTAAGGACTAAATTGGAATTAAAGCAAAAGTTGTATATAAATTGAAATATTCAATGTTAAATTGCAGTGTATTGATGAATTTTAATTGTTTTGATTTCTGTAGCTAACATTGAGCCGGAGACCTCGGCTAAAAAAGGAAAGGAAAAAGTCAACGAGGATTAGCTTAGAAAGTACGGTTTGTATTTCTATAATCCGAATTTAATTATTAATTGTTAAATTTGATTCAAATATTTATGGTAAGATATTAAGGTAAGTATTAGCATTTTTTATGATGAATTTAATGTATGTGAATTTGTGATTGATACGATATTTGAATTTGGATAATTGTAGTATTGAAATTGGATTGAGTTAAATTGAATTGTATTGGATTGGAATTTATGAGTTTATTTAAATTGTGTATTGAAAGGAAATTGAAAAGTAAATTGAATACCCTATTAACAATGTCGGGCTAAGTCGAATATAGTTGGCATGCCATAAGATTGGAAGTGTTCAGGGATATTTCGACTTCGAGTTGATCAGGCACTATGTGTCGTATTATTATTGCTTCGAATAAATCCGATGAGGTACTGAGTACCATATTGTTTTACTTCGGCATGGCCGATGAGGCACTGAGTGTCGTACTGCTGTGTTTGGGTTGGATCCGTGTATCCGTCTTAGTTCAAGTCGTGTTAATAGGGATATATGAATGAATTGACCAAATGATTGACATTGAACGATATTGAATAAGAAATGGATATTGATATTGAAATTGAGTAGAGAATTTTATTGTAAAATGCTACTGAATAACAATTGTGAGATTGAAATAGAAAATATGATTATTGAAGTGATTTGGATGATGAGTTATGAAATTAATTATTGGTTGAATGATTTTTATTATGTATGGATATGTACTTAAACATTATAAATTTTTGCTTAATAAGTATTCGGATTATAAAAATACCACTAAGTTTATACTCGGTGTACGGTTTGTTTCTGTGCGCAGGTTAGGTAAAGTCCAAAAGTTGAACCAACATCCAAGACCGGTCCCGAACTCAAATACACGGTGAAGTATTTTCTCTTTTGAAATGGCATGTACCTAGGTTGTCTTTTGATGTCATTTTGAGATATGATTATTAATGGTGTATAAAATGATATTGCTTGATTTATATATATAAACATATGTCTTATAATATAGCCATTTATATGGTTTAGTTTAAATTGGTTGAATGGTATTTAAATGAATTGATTAGATAACTTATGTTAGATATCTATGAACATGCATGAGTTAGATCATTATATTGATAATTCTGACATGTTTTAGATGTAATTAATTATGTTTTGGATTGGTTGAAAGATTGGATTTTGAGTTGCTTGTCATTCAAGGTTTGCAGGGTTGGTAAACTTGTTGTATAAGGCTCATTTTGAGTCCACATGGCCTAGCACACGGGCGTGTGACCAAACCGTGTAAGACACACGGCTTACACATGGGCATGTGGTTAGGCCGTGTGTCCCCTGCACCTTAAAAATGCAAAACAGAATGCTTAGGAAATTGCACAAGGGCAGAGACACGGGCGTGTGTCTCGGCGTGTTAGGGTCACACGGACGTGTAAGCCCTGCACGTAGGAAAATTTTTAAAATTTCGTGAAAAATTCTCTAAGCTTTTAATTAAGTCCCGATTAGTTCCGAACACGTGTTTTGGGCCTCGAGAGCTCAATAAAAGAACATTGTGATTAAATTATGATGTATATGTTAAAAAATATATGTAATTGCTCGTTTTTGTTCTGAACTGTCTGGTAATGCCTCGTAACCCTGTTCTGGCGACGGATAAAGGTTAGAGGGTGTTACATAGCCTTTCTAGTTTCCATTTGGTTAATTCCTAACCAACTCATCTCATACATTGGTTGGTACGGGACCATATCAATCACGGGGTATACTATATCACCAACCTGATCCCTATCTCATAACCATCATTTTAGTTTTGCTTATCATCATATTCTAACTAGGAATCCTTGTCTACTTATTTCATGTCAGATTCCGCCCGTTCTATACGCCGAAAAATGCATTTGGGCGACTACTATTACTTAGTCAATTATACTTCCTTACAATTCCTTAACCGCTCCTATTATAGAGGGCCTTATGGACATAACACGCCTACTCTATATGCTAAGATGGGCTTTTTGGGCAAACACTCCTTTGAGTGTCATACTTCTATATAACTATATTCGTTCATAAAATTTATCCTCCAATAATCCAACCAATTTCACAACTCGAATCAAAGCTAATTGTACCATTTATAACCGTACCTAAATGACCATCAAATAAATTACAAAATATGTTCATATTTTACCATCACAAACTGTACTTTAACAATCAATATGCAAGCTATCACACATATATGACTTAACTTATGTGAACATACATATTATATTAAAAACACATCATTTACCACTTTTAAACCTTTACACAAGACAAATTATACATCCAAAATAAGTCAATAATAAGCCACAACCGAAATACATTCATCAACCATATTTACTTCACTTAAGCCGAATTATATAATCAACCACCACAAACATATTTAACATGAAACATACCTCCAAATTAAGCTTATAACATGACCGAATACATATACCAACATTAGTATCATGATCAAGCCATTTTCGCATGGCTATATACATATATACAAATTTCAAAACCAAACATATCAAAACTAGTCTATACATGCCACATAACCAAAAACTCAAAGCTTTTATTTACCGAAGCGGTAACCAGATAGTGTGATGAGGTCTCCTATGACTTCCAACTAGAGCAAGTCTCCGAAACTCTATAAACATAGGAAAAACACACAGAGTAAGCTTTGAAAGCTTAGTAAGCCATAAGCAAATAAATCATCTCAATGATATTTATAATTCAATTTAACTAGGCCGAATTTAGCAATCTCAACCACATATACATTCATCATACTCATAAATTCTTATGACCACATTAAGTAACTTCACTTATCTTATTTATCAATGAACATATAAACCATGCTTTACTAGCCATTTCACATATATGCTAACCATGCATCATAACACCACCATCTCGATATCAATTAACTAATCCAAATTTCAAACCAATTTAGCATACTTCAACACCATGTTTCATGTTTCATAATTCTCATGTTTGAAACATATGACCACAATTTCATATAACGAGCATATGTAACACAACGCTCATTTGTATACATTCATTTCATTCATTGTCATATATTTCACATATCGTCATTTTAAACATACTCACCTTTCAATTTTGAATAACATATACACTTCGTACATACCTGAATCGGATATACTTTCACATAGTCATTCATTTCTCAATATTGCCCGTTCAACTGTTCAGAATCAATAAGGATACTCGGATAGCTCGGAAAGCTCATACAACGCCATATCCCAGATATGGTCTTACATGTTATCAAATATCGATGCCACTGTCCCAAACAGGGTCTTACACGAAATCATATACGATGTCGATGTCCTAGACATGGTCTTACACGTAAATCTCAAATCGATGCCAACGTCCCAGACGTGGTCTTACACGATAACACATCTCGAAATCCTATGTCATAACATATGTACCCTATATTATTCCTATGGTTTGTACGGGACTTTCGAACGTCATAATTCAATCAATTCTAGCTCGAAACAAGTCATTCCATGCTCAATTCAATTCGGAAATATGTATATAAATACAATTCAATCCGGCAATATATATAACATATACATTTGAATTCGAGAACATTTATTTACTTATGAACTTACCTCATACGGACACGAACGGACTGGAACGGCTATTCGATAACTTTCGACTTCCCCCGATCTAATTCCAATTTCTTCCTTTCTTGATCTAAATTAATACAAATTTAACTTATTTAATCATATATTTATTCAATTTCACCCGAAAAAACATAAATGGGTATTTTGCACTTTAGCCCCTGACATTTCATATTTTCTCAATTTAGCCCCTATTTCAAAACAACACAATTTACTCAAAATTTCAACAAACCTAAGCATGGCTGAATCTTCCCTTGGTCCCTAGCAGCCCATTAATTTCATTTATTTCACATTTTGACCCTTCATTTTACAAATTTCACAATTTAGTCCTTAATAAGCATTTTTATCAAAAATCACTTAATTAAACATATTAATCTATCAACAAATATTTATTTTTCATCATCAAATAACAAAAACATCAAGCTATCATCAATGGAAAATCATGAATACATCAACAAATTCAAAAATTCAAGCATGGGCTAGCTAGTATTCGAAGCAAGGATCTCAAAAACATAAAAATCATCAAAAACCGAACAAAATCCATACCTCAATTTAAGCTTCAAAGAGTCGAATATTTAAAGCTTTCAAATGGTTATTTTTATCATAAATAATCGGCCAAAAGATGAACATGCATGGTCATTTCCTATTTTGTTTTATTTTAATTACATTTTATTATCCATTTACCATAATAACCTTAATGATTTAATAACAAAACCATAATGCATGCCATTACCGTCCATTCATGTATTCAATGGCTAAATTTCATTTTAAGGACTCCATAATTAATTAATCAAAGCAATTAAGCACTTTAACAATTAGAATGCCACTTTTAAAATTTACGCGATTCAGTCTTTTTATCAAATTAGACAACCAATCGGTAAAATTAAATCACAAAATTTTCACACATATCAAATAACATGCTACAATTACCAAAAATAATATTAAAATAATTTTACAACCTCAGATTTGTGGTTCTGAAACCATTGTTTCGACTAGGGTCTAAACCGGGCTGTTACAATGCGGGCCTCGATGTTGATCTTCATCTTCATCTCCTTCTTCCATGGTTGGCTGCATCTGGGTCTTAGCCGCCCATCGTACATCCCCCGCTATATGAATGGGAGGTTACGAGTATGGCAAACCTCGGTAGAACAACTGTTAAGGTTGTTTGCAACACTATCAGCGGATAATTGTATGGTGTCGCATAACTCGATTGCAGATAAAAGGTGAAAATTGTAAGTGATATCGGATACATCGATGTCACTGGTGGCATCGGCTTTTAATATGGTGGGGTGAGTGGTAGTGGTGCAAAATATACACCTAGAGAAGGTGTTGATGCAATGAATGATGGTGCGTACTGTGGTACTTGTGTAAAAAAAATTATGTTAGCACCAAAAAATTATGAACCATACTGACCGAGAGGTTGCACGAAAATCGGATCCTTGTGTGGAGTTGGAGCAGATGTTGATCCCTCTGCGGCATGTTCTACTGACATTGCCTCGTCTTAGCCTTAGCCTCTTACAGCGAAATTACCTACTCATTTCTGCATTCGGCAATAGATATGGCTCGCCGTTATGCCTAAACCAATCCATGTAATTTGGAAATGTCGCCAACTTTAGTGTGAGGAATGGTTCACGAGTTGGCAAGTAATCGTACCTACGCTGCCACATCTCAATATACTTATTGTAAAATGTTGGCCAATCTTCCTTAAGTATCCCCCGCAAGTCGATTTTGTACAGGTTATCGAGCTCTTGGGGTGGCGATGGAATATGTTTCGTACACCCGAACTGTTGCATTATTTGGTCAAATTCATACATCTCGACAATTGCAAAAATGATCAATGACACTTTTGACATGCCAAATATTGCAATTGGCAAAAAACTAAACTAGGACGCATTCTTGAATTCTCGAATCTGCATATGGAATCCATACAAACTGCTGTAGGAATTTATAAATTTTAGCATGTGCCTAATATTTAATTTTAAATGCTAGAATAAATATTATATAACCTAAATTTCATAAACTAACCTCCTCTTCGGATTGTTGATCTAAAGCTAGTCGGATATCCTCGAGCTTAGTTGGTATACCTGTGTGTCTCGCGCGATTGTTCCAACTATTCAAATAATATTTTATTTCAAAATTATGATATTAGAAAAAATATTAGGATATTGATATTATCAAATGAATTTTATCATATTACGAGTGGGAATTCATAAGGGGGTCCACTGGGGGTCGTAAAAATGGTAGTTGATACCATGCCTACGATTGAAGAAGGAGTACGCAATCGTCGATTTTAACTTTTACTGGTTTCGTCACTGACACATATCTCGATACAATAGTGACAGCACCACTGATCCCCAACTAAGTTG
This sequence comes from Gossypium australe, assembly GCA_005393395.2. NCBI lineage: Eukaryota > Viridiplantae > Streptophyta > Magnoliopsida > Malvales > Malvaceae > Gossypium > Gossypium australe. The sequence continues at coordinate 128,209,010 of CM016621.1, read as the reverse complement.
TCTCGCATCTTTCAAGTCGACTAGTAGTAGTAGCTACATTAAATTTACTAGATTTCGAGATTTATTTGGCATAAGAAGACCCTCGATCAACCTCACTTGCACGATTGAATGCGTGCGTTAATTGTTATTTTTCAACGTCACTCGCAGAGGCCTCAATATGTTTGATTGTCCTCCAACCATTCCATCTCGATCCGGATACTCCTAAACTTGTCTGGTACCTTCCCTAGTAGTTGCTCACATGTTACACTCCATGTAACACCCTTAACCCGTATCTGTAGCCGGAACAGGGTTACAAAGCATTACCGAAATTTACAGAATAAATAAACAAATATTTTATATCATATAGCATCCATATCAAGAACCAATCGTAATCAAGCATAATGTCCCTTATTTGAGCCATCGAGGCCCAAAATACACATTAGAAACAAGTCAGGACTAAATCGGGTACTCGAATTTTTCGAAAAACATTAAAAATTTTCAAAAGTGCAGGGGACACACGCTCGTGTGGCCAGGCCGTGTGACTCACACGGTCAAGAGACACACCCGTATCTTAGGTCGTGTGGGTATTCAAAATAGGGGCACACGGCCGTATCCCAGCCCGTGTCCATACCCGTGTAACTATCTGACTTAGGCCACATGGCCAAGTCAAACGCCCTTGTGCTAGGCCGTCTTGAGTATACTGAATTGCGTAATGTAAAAGATACAGGGGACATATGGCCATGTCACCTAGCCGTGTGTGACACACGGCTGAGACACACGCCGTGTCTCTGCCCGTATGCACAAAAATAAGCCATTTCCAAGCCATATTTCTCACCCTATTTATCATCAACCTAACACAACACTTTAGCACAATATCAAGCCATAACAAGGCATTCAAATCAAGCCAAAAACAAGTTTTATACATAACATATCACTATATATATCCAAGTATTCAAACTTACCAAATTGACCAAATACACATATATGCATATATTTTACCAAATATACTATCTCATACCAATCACCTCAAGCACACAGCAAACATGATAAAGCAACAAGTATATATACATCAAAATATACCAAATACAAGCCATACAAATGGCTAATCTCAATAAAATATTTGTATGCCATCATTGATCAAATTAACCTATACATACCATTATAGCCAAAATTAGTTTACTATATGTACAGAAAAGGCCGATGGATAGTGTAAAGTAACTCCGACCAACATCCAACCAAATTGAGCTTCCGAATTACTATAAAACGTGAAAAATAAAACAGAGTAAGCATTTAAGCTTAGTAAGTCGTATAACATGGAATTTAACTTACCATTTATTCACATTTAAGGTAAGCATTCATAACATATACAAACCAATTTGGCCTAAAACCTATACACATATCTTCAACATGTTAGCCATGTGAATCTCTTGTAATATTCCATAAACATGGATGAACATAATCACCAAGCAAGTTCCATATACATGTATAATCACATTTCATGTTTCAATATATCATGTAAGATCATTTCCATGTATTTCACATAAATTCCAGTAACAGTTCATGTCATTCTCATATAATCTCGTAACAGAACTGAACCTATTGAACCATTTAAAATATCGTTGGATACACGGGAAGTACACACAAAGTGTACAAAACTATAATCCGTTAATTCATATTAAGGAATGCTCATACGAGCATGTAAACGGAAAGCTCTTTCGAGCCATATAACGGGAAGCTCATGTGAGTTGTATAACGGGAAGCTCTTACGAGCCATTTATCGGGAAGCTCGTGAGAGCCAAATATCGGGATAATCATAAGAGCTAAATAACGGGAAGCTCGTGAGAGCTGTGGTGTATCCACAACACATGTAGAACAACAACCAATCGAGAACCCTTAATGACATGTCATCTGTATCCATCGAATTTCTAAGGTTCAAACGGGACTCGATACTTGTCGGATATGTGATCAGTATTTTACATGGAAATTACACATTTCACATACATAACAATATTCAATTCAAAACATACACATATACAATTTAGTTACATGAACTTACCTCGACAAGTATACATAGATTTGTAAGTTACTAATCTGATACTTTTTCTTTTCCTCGATCCAATTTCGTACTAGGTCTATTCAGATCTATACGAATGAATTTAAATCAATTTAATACAATTCATATTCAATTCAATCCAATACACATATTTGGCAAAACTACTATTTTTCTCCTATACTTTTAATTAATTACAATTTAGTCCCTAGGCTCAGAAAATGAAATTCATACAATTTAATCATTATTTCAAGCCTAACCAATTTTCATACACATCAATAGCAGCCCATATTTTTTACAAAATTTAAAATTTTTCCATAAATTTTTCATCTTTTCAATTTAGTCCCTAAATCATAATTTCATCAAAATTCTCTTTACAAAAGTTGTTTATCTAACAACAACCTTTCATTTTCTACCATAAAACTTCAAAATTCAACTATACTCATCCATGGCAAAACCATAATACTTTAACGATTTTTCAAATTAATCCTCGAGATAGCTAGATTAAGTTATTACAAATTTGAAAACATAAAAATCATTTAAAAACTGGACAAGAATACACACCTAATTAAGCAAAATAAGCTTGTCTATCTTCAAGCTTCCATGGCTTGGGTTTCCATGTTTTATTTTAGGAAAGATGATGAAAATGATGAAAATTTGTTTTTTTTATTTATTTATCATCATTTTATCATTTACTTTCCAAAATTAACCTTAATAATTTACTAAATTCCAATGATGAATAATCATCATTATCTACTAACTCCTCTAAATGGTATATTTGTCATGTAAGGACCTCCAATTTTAAATTACATAGCTATTTGATACATTTAGCCACTAGAATTCAACTTTTGCACTTTATGCAATTTGGTCCTTTTTATCAAGCTAGGCATGTAAACGGTAAAATTTCTTAACGAAATTTTCACATGATATTTCTATCATATTGTAGATAATAAAATAATATTAAAATAAATTTTCTTTCGACCTCGAATTTGTGGTCTCGAAATCACTGTTCCGATTTCACCAAAAACGGACTATTACACTCCAATTGGCACTTACCACTGGCCCCATAGCGACTTTCCCATTGACCGATAGACCAAGTTGTAAACCAATGTCCTCGAATGTAATTGTACACTTACCACATGGAAGATGGAATGTGTGTGTCTCTGGTCTCCATCTTTCCACAAAAGCATTGATAAGTGGGGGATCCAATTTAGTCCCCCCGAGCATGCGAGCCACGTATAAGAATCCTGCATCTCGCAAGTGTCCATGAATGACAACCGATGAACTCGCACTTAAATTGTGTATGTACGTCTCCAAAATTCAATCTCTGGCCCGAGTATATAAGCATAAAAAATTTATAATGTTAACAACATAATAATTAACAAATTAAAATTAACTAATTTAATAATATTTTCTTAGCATTTGGAGTTGAACTCCGAAGATGTGCTTGTCATCTAAACGAATAAGCTGATTTGCCAATTTACAAATTATAAGGAATAAAATAAAACCGAAGAGAATAGGATTCAGAGAAAGATTTGAAATGAAATTATCGAGAGAATTGAGAATTGAGAGAATAGAAATAAGTTTGAATTGAAAAGAATGAAGTTTGGAGGAGTTTATATAGGGGAAAAAATATGGTTGTTAGATTGTAGCCATTAGAATTTTGACTGTTACAGTTGCCCTGAAAACGCGTCCTATAGTGCGCATTTTCATTTCTCTCTATAAGACGTATTTTCATTTCTCTCTCCAAAAATAATATATCCCAAAAAAACAATCTATTTACTTAAATATTAACAAAATTCAGCATATTTCATTAATACTAACTAGTAATTATGTTGGTAAAAAGGATAAAAAAATTGACATATATATTATACTAAGATATCTCTATATACTAGCCGTAATTTCCCACGTTTGATTTTTAAAATATAAATTTGTAATTGTTGTATTTAGTATAAAATAATAATTATTAAAAATTAATTATGAGTAATTTTATAATTATTAAAAAAATTAGTAATTCTAGACCTCCAAAATGTAAAAGGAAGTTTAGTTTTTAATGTTTATAAATTTTTTTTATAGTTTTTGTCCTGATTCATCGTGTCTGAATAATCGTATATTTAAAAAAAAATTAAATGTGCATTTTTATTAATTTTTATATATAATTAATTTTTTGATATTTTGATATTTTTATTCTAGATATGTATTTTTATTTTCTATTAATTTTTACATATTGGAAATTTTTAGTAATTTTTAATATCTTTTTACAATGTTTAATTTTTTATAAGGTTGCACTCATCTAGAATGAATCTAGATAAATGATTGCCTAGATTCAAATATTGTCCAAGTTCATTCTAAATGTATATATTTCTATTAATTGGACATTGGACAAACATTTGATGAGTAACTTTCATTATGGTATATAATAGGGAAAGTTCAGTCATGGTACTTTAGTGAAATGATTCATTGACGAAATAATGTTGAAATTAATAGACAAAGTCGTAATTTAATTACAAATTATTTAAGCCCTTATTATATATGTCCAATTGATTCCACTAGCTCAGTACGACTTTGTACAATTTGTAATAAAATCAACAAAAATGAATAGAAACAACGAATTGCAAAAATAGGTCGCATGCATCACTATTTGTAATGAATGCATTTTCTTACCATATACAAGAGATGACTTAGAGATAAAATTAATTTCTTCGAACTATTATTTAATTAAACTACAAAGTGAAATTTAAATATATTATCCATCACATGTTTAGTCAACAAACTAATTAAATTAATTCACTCATAGATTCTAGTATAGTAAAATTGTCATAATTTTATCGGAATTAAAATTAAATTGAGAAAATAATTTAATTTAAAAATTAATTAAATTAATTTTAACTAATTAATATTTTTAGAATAGAAAAATATTTATTAGGTCAGTAAAATTATATGAGTTAATTTATAAATCAGATAGCATATGTAATTAATACCTAATACATGAGTCAGGCCCAAAGGCCCATCAACATTACGTGAGGTGACAACCCTAATGTTATTGGGTGTAGCCGCCGCCCTTATGTATCTCCAAATGGGAATACGTGTATTTTTTATTATTAAAATGATATTATTTATTTGTGCTTTATTTAATAAAAACTATTGTATTTCTCTTTATAAATTGAGACCACTGGCTAGGTAAAAAAAAACCTTAAGAGTCGACGATACTTTGATAAAATCAAGTGTGGTTTATTTTTCTCAAATAAATATTATATTTTGAGGTAGTTTATCTTTCGGTCTCTTTAATTAATATTTGAATATTAATTAATGTTTTCATTCTTTTCGCTTGGTTCGTGAAATTAAAGCTTACCCTGTAGGTAGACTGAAACTCGAGATTAGCAAATAAGATCGTTTATTTGAAAGTCGAGAAACATTTTGACCACAAACTCAAAGTACATGTACTAATTCAGTTTAAGGTTTATTTCTACGAATAACACAATCTAGTTGTCAAGTTCAAGAAGCAAAGTGGACCAAAAAAAAAAGTACAAGCACCAAAGTGAATCTAGTTGTCAAGTTCAAAAGAAAAAATTATATTATCCCTTACTTTATAAACAATGGTTGAAAATAAAAAATAGAGGAGAAAAGAGACTTTTGTTTCTAGATTTTTGGTGTATGTATTGCAAATGAAAATTGTCTTCTATTTATAGAAGTTTACATTTTTTTTATAGAGACATAACTAGTCAACAAATATTTATTTGGATAATCACATCTATTAACAATTAACACAACCATTCATTAGATATTGCTTGAATGGTGTAACTTTTAGTAATAAAAGACATAACTCATCACTTTTGAATAGCTACAATTCCTAGTTAATAATTGTTGTTATATTTCAATTATAACTATTGAAACATTATAAATATTTTAAAAATATTGCAACAATTATTTTTACTTTTAACATGTGTATTAAATAAGTTGTTTTTCCTACTAACGAAATGTGTCATAAAAGCTGGATTGATCAGTATACTCTTTCAAAGAGTACTTCAGCGATGTGAAATATGATAGTCTCTTAAGTCACGTGTGCAGCATAGTAAAAACTCCGTGCCACTGTAAGAAATGGTTGCTTGAATTCTGGGTCAGTTTCGCCTGAGGAATTTTGCAATACTACTTGAACTAGATCTCGCATGATGGATTCTATTTTATTGGTTCTGCTCTACGTTGCATCTATATTATTAAAGCACCAATTGTCATGCACCTGCAACAGTTTACATTATAATTGATGAGTAAATAGTTCGAGACTGTCAATAGGGATTTCTCACCTTCAAAAATTCTCCTATAAGATTAAGATTAATGAAAATATACATATATTAGGTTACTTGAATTTGAATGTGAATATTAGATATGAGAATACTTTATTTTTATCATGATTTCTATGTATTTAGTAGATCCTTGGAAGATCAAATTCCCATATATGAATATGTGTTGGATGGGGATGTGGGACATAATTACTTAAAAAGAAAATGAAAAATCAAAGCAATAGTAAGGTACATCTATTTTCTTGGATTCATGGAACTGACCTTTTGCTTTTGGTAGTGACAGCTGATGGCAGAATTAGTGGTGCAGACAATAAATCTTACCTCTGGCTGTTGGTCCATCGAGGAGCTATTGTCTCACCCCGAAAGATAAGACGGATAGAATGATTACTAACAGCACAGCGAATGCTGCGGCTAATGTCTCGACCATGAACCATAAGCGCGTCCAACAATAGGTGGTTGAGGGTCCGAAGTAAAGTGTCAATAAGCTTCTGTGTTGTCCTGTCTGAGTCCATCTTCCTACAACATAAATCACATGTAAACATAACTTTCTTTGTCAATCTTTCTTAGGCGCATCACATTGACCCGGATCAGTCTTTCCATCCTGTCCCTACATCAATGGCTTACAGGAATTCCTTTTTTGACTAATACAGCAGTACAGCTTTTTACTTAAAATCTGAACAAGCATAAGTCTATGGTTTAGCTTTTAGATTAATGTAAGGAATTGAAGTGGTTAAATGGTGCATCACCCAAACTTGTGAACACTTGGACAAATGCTTTTCTGAGCTCCTTATCGCTTGGATTCGCTCTTCCTTTGTGAAAAGAAGAGGCGATGGTCTCAACAAAGAAGGCGGTCTTAGCCCATGCCAGCCGCTCTTGGGACCTTTCTGGCTCGAAAATCCTAGCCACTGCCATAAAGTAAGTTAAGAGAAGGGATCTTCTGTTCACTCCAAAATCACCAAGACGCATTTTTATAATTCTATTTACATCCCCATCTATAGAGGTTATAGTAATAAGATCCTTCCAGTACTAAAATCGTTAATTTACCCGAATAAAATGTTAAAACTTATATAACATGAAATAAAATTTGACATGTTATTTAATGATTTTAACAATACAACCTGATTGATAAAACTCTAATAATTTAGAAAAATAATTAGAACGTTTTTGAAGTTTAGAGACTAATTTAAAATAAAGGTCATAGTTTAAAAAAGATGATTAGTGAAATTAACTTTTCTTATCTCTATATATATTAAAACCAAACCAAACTTCTAAAAGAAAAGAAAATCAAATCATATGGATAGAATATATTTTCGACAAATGTATATTCTTAAAGTTAGGCATGAATTTTTCACCAAAAAAAAAAAAGTTTGGCATGAATCTTGTATTTAATATTTTATATATTTTAATTGATTTATCTTTCAATTTAGGTTTACATTTTAATTTAGTATTTCATTTACTATTTTTTAGAGTAAGGATAGGGGTAACATGATTTGTACTCATGTTAAATGGGTATTTAACAAAAGTTTTAACTATCACTCTATATAAATTAAGAAATGAATATATGGAAGCCTTTGTATTGTGTGTCAAGTTGCATTTTGCTCACTTTACTAAAAAAAAAATGATAAATTAGTTCATGTATATCAAATCAAAGAGTAAACTGATCGTTTTTTTTTAAATTTCATTCATTTTTACTGGTAAAAATAGGCGCAGTCGATATAAGCATACTAAAGACTATGCAAAATTTGTTATGAATGTGGTAGATATGGGCATACTATTGTACGGGCCCAAATTTGCCTGGGCCCAATACCAATTAAACAAAACAAAAAAAACAAAAAGTAAATAAAACCCATTTACAACACAAGTCCAATTAATAAATTAACCCAGAAACTAGCCTAAACCTAGCCCAATTACAAACCCACTAAGCCCCAAAACAGAAAACAAATCAGAAACAAAAAAAACCCTAGCAGTCAACCTTTGCGCCGCCAGCAACCCCCACGCTCGTGCACTCAGCCACGTCACCCCACACGCTCGCCTCCGACGGTTTCGTCTTCAAACAAGGGAGCAAAGAAAACAACACAAACAATATAACAGAATCCAGAGTTTTTTATTTTCCTTTTTCCTAATTTCGGCTATAAAAAGGCCGAAGCATCACTTGTAAAGGGGGATTTTTTGAAAAAAAAAAGAGAGAGATTAATCGAAAAATAGAGACTCTTTCGAATACAAAAAAAAAAGATTCAAGCACAAAGAAAACAGTGAGCAGTTGAAAGAAAGAACGGATTAAGGTCTTACTATTTTATTTTTCTTTTGTTTTTTCTCTCCTTGTTTTCTTTTTTTTTCGAAATAGTACATACATACCCATTTCTTCGTTTTTTTTTAAATCATATACATATATGTATATATAATATTTACAAAAAAGAGGGGGGAATTTTCACCTTGAGCGCCGCCGTGTACAGCGGAGGCGCGGCGGTGGCCCATGACCGGAGAGTGGCCGGAACCAGGAGAGCCACAGAGAGAAATGAGAGAAGTTTTTTTTTTTGTGAGGGATGTAGTAACCCGATAGTCGAGTAACCGAAAAATATATTTTCGGTCTCCGTTTTCATAAAACTGAATCGTAAATATATTTACGAAGCTAGTTGTGCGCCTAATTGGGTTTTATTTAGGTGAATTTGACTTAATTAGAAGTATTTGGGAAAAAGGGATTAGATTGTAATAGGTGTGAAAGTTTAATTAAAGATTAAAGAAAATAAAAAGGACTAAAAAGGCAATTATGCCATTTTTAAATGTTGAGGCTTCATAAGCATAAAAATTTTAAGATTTTTATGTGATAAAATATTATTATTAGATAATTATGTTATAATATAATATTATATAATAAGGTAAAGAATAAAAGAGAAGAAACAGAGAAGAAAATGAAACAGAGAGCAGGGGAAAGAAAGAAAAAGAGAGAAAAGAAAGAAGAAAAGGGAAAATTAAAAGTTTGAAGCTTGGAAGTTTAATAGGTAAGTTAATTTAGCCCTTTTCTTTTAATTTTGATGTTTTATAAGTTTTAGGATAAAGTTTTGATGAATTTAAATTGAGGTTTTGGAGTTTTAAAGTTTTTGAACATAGCATATGATGAACAAAAAGATGAATTAGTGGTTTAATTGAAAGAATTTGAAGTTAGAATTGGGTAAAGGATTTAATTGTAAAATAAGCTATAAGAAAACTGTTTTGGGACAGCAGCAGTAGGGTAACTTTGAAAAATCACTAAAAATCGTATAAGTGGAATTAAAAGCTGAGTGAGATATGAAATTAAAGCTTATTGAGTCTAGTTTCATATGAAAGAAACAAGGAAAGCAAAGGAATTCTGTATTTTTAGATATTTAGATTTTTGTAAGACTGGTTCAAAGTGATTTTGAGATCCCCTGTTCTGACTTTGGAAAATCATAAAAAATTGGAGAAAAATAATTAGGGCTTAAATTTATTTAGAATCCTGAATAAGTCTATTTTCAATAGAAATAAACGAGAACATCATCTGAATCTTGTATAAAGAGATAATTAATTTTTAGTGAAGAAGGGTCAGAACTGCCAGACAGCAGAACAGGGGTGACTTTGATGAATAAACTGTACTAATTGGCTAGGCTAAAAATTCTGGAAATTTTATGGTATGAATATATGTGAGTCTAGTTTCAGGAAAAATTAATGGTTCTTCATTTGGAGTTTTGTAGCTTTGTAAATAAATAATTTTGTGACTATGACACAAAAGGACAGCTTTGAATAAGTTTATGAGTAAAGGATTAAATTGAAATGTGAGCAAAAGTAAGAAAGCATGAATTTATCATAAAATACATGTTTATTTTATTAAATAGTACAGGAAATTATTTGATTATTTTTAACATATAAATGTTATATGTTTATATGAAATTGAAGAAAAAGAAAATGAAGGAGAGGACCGAATTGAAGGAAAAGGAAAAGAGAAGGTTAAGGAGTGAAGGAAGAAGAATTTATATCACCTCAACCTTTTGTTGTAAGTACTACAAGAATTTTAAATTATTGTTATTTATTTTTTTGAAATATTTATGTGAATTGTTTAAATATATGAGATTCAGCTTTAATGCCCAAGTAGACGAAATTTAGAACTACTGGGATATTAGTGGCATGCCATTAAGGAACTTTAGCGCGCTCTCTGATATTAGCACGTTGGTGCTCTCTGATTATTAGCACGTCAGTGCTCTCTGTTCACTTGTGCATCATAATGTACCTCTGTATTTGTTCCGTATATCCGGTGTGTTCTATAAAGTCTACTTTGGGCTAAGAATGTGAAATAGTGAATCACTGATGTGTTAAGGTAAGTTTAATCCTTACAAAAGATAAGTTAAATTTATTTAAAGTAATGCATAGTTGACATGACTTATATGTGAGAAGATATGCAATAATTGATTGAGTTAAAATATTCTGTTATAATTGCTTATTTAATTATTCTTGTAGTGCTTACTAAGCCTTCACCAGCTTAACGCGTTTATTTTTAACGCGTAGGTACAAATAGACTAGAAGAGAAGTCCAACTAGAAGATCTCTCATCTCATCACATCCTCAAGGACTTCAAAAGTAGGTACTATATTTTGTATTAAAATGGCATGTACATATGCAGTTCAAAGGTATTCCCATGTGATAGGGACTAAAATGTAGACTTTTGAAATTCTATCTATTTTGAGTTACTTGAAGTATTTTTGGTATATATGGAATGAATTAGTAAACAATAAATATGTTTGTAAAAATGGTTGGTAAGTTAAAATATTACATACAAATGTTTTTAATTAAATAGTATCTAGCCATAACCGTTTTGGCACCAAATGTAATAGTCTTATACCGGGTCTGAATGATTAAACCAGGTATAGGGGTATTACATTTATTGGTATCAGAGCCTAGGTTTTCTGAATTCTTGGGTCGAGGATGAGTCTTTTGTACATGCCATTTTATAAATTGATGTGATGAGATGAGGTTTAGTTATTTAATTGTGTAATTTATGAATATTGTAGACACTTAAAGATGTCAAATAGATCTCGTGAAGAGTCAGAAAATGAAGTAGAGAGCAGGGCGCCAAGCCTTGATAGGGAAAGAGATCAACATAGAGTCCAAGCTCGAAGTGAATCGGTAAACTTAAGAGATGATAGGGAGCCTGAATTGGAAGAAAGAACTCAATCTGAAACTGAACTGATACCGGCTAGAGAAGAAATTCCGATTGCAACCTTGTTACAGACAATGAATCAGTTATTGCAGCAAGTTGTGAGAACTAATAATGCTCCATCTGTTCCACCACTATCTTCTCCTCTTACTGCTCCACATCCACAATCATCTATAACCAGTCATCGATCCCCCTTGGAGAGAATCAGAAAATATGGGGCTGAAGAATTTAAAGGAAAGAAAGATGATGACCCAGCCGAGGCTGAGGAATGGTTTGAGAACAGTCAAAGAATATTTGAAGAATTGCAGTGTACAGGGGATGAAAAGTTGAAATGTGCAGTATCTTTATTAAAGGGTGAGACTTACCAATGGTGGACCACTGTCATGAATATCCATCCTGCAGAGAAAATTAATTGGGATTTCTTTGCATCTGAATTTAGAAAAAAATATGTGAGTCAACTTTATCTTGAGAAGAAGAAAAGAGAATTTCTGAATTTGAAGCAGAACAACATGTCTGTTGCTGAATATGAATGTGAATTTATCAGATTGAGTGAATATGCAAAGGAATTAATAGCAAATGAAGCAGATATGTGCAGGAGATTTGAGTGGGGATTGAATGAAGAGATTTATGTTCCTCTTATACCATTACATCTACAAGAATTTCCTATTTTGGTTGATAGAGCACGACGACTAGAAGAAGGGTTAGCTCGTTCAAAAGAAAAGAGTTTTGGGAAGAGACTAGCCACTAGTTCAGCACCACCACCGTTTTCAAAAAGAGTGAGGGATTTTAGAGATTCTAGATACACTTCTCCTACTGTTGGGCAAAGATCCAGAATTCAGACAAGACAAACTCAGCAGACGACCTCTATGGGTAGTACCGGGGGTTCTAAAAGAAAACCAACACCGTCATCATGTAAGCACTGTGGAAGATATCATTGGGGAGAATGTCGACTGAATTCTCGAGCCTGTTTTCGATGTGGATCAAAAAATCATTTAATCAGAGACTGGCCGAAGATGTCAGAAAGTGTTACAGAACAGTCGGTGAGAGGTAGCTCGGTTCCACAAAGAGGTAGACAACCTGGAATTTCTGGTGGCACTGGTATTGGTACGAGATTGGTGAGGGAAACAACTAATAGATCTGAATCCCAAAGGCCTCGAACTTATGCTATCAGAACACGAGAAGAGGGAGACGCTCCTGATGTGATTACTGGTACATTCTCTTTATTTGATTCTTCTGTAATTGCACTAATTGATCCTGGCTCTACACATTCATATATATGCATTACATTAGTGAAAGAAAGAGAGTTACAAGTAGAACTTACAGAATACAAAGTAGTAGTTACTAATCCTTTCGGGCAAAGTGAGAAAGTTAATAAAGTGTGTAGAAGATGTCCCTTAAAAATTCATGATTATGAGTTTCCAGCAGACATTATGGCACTTACATTTTATGAGTTCGATGTGATACTGGGTATGGACTGGTTGTCAGAACATGGGGTTATGGTTGATTGCAGAAGAAAAAGAATTTCCTTGAGAACTTCAGATGGAGATGAAGTGATTGTAACCGGTGAAAAATATAGCGCATTGACGAATGTGGTGTCTTTAATAAAGGCTTCTAAGATGATGAGAAAAGGATATCCTGCTTTTCTTGCTTACATTTTAGATACTCATATAACGAATACTGAGATTGAAAAGATACTGGTGGTTCGAGATTTTATTGATGTGTTTCCAGAAGAATTACCGGGTTTACCCCTAGAAAGAGAAGTAGAGTTTGGGATTGAGTTAATTCCAGGCACTGTACCGATATCAATAGCACCTTATCGGATGGCACCCACTGAGTTGAAAGAATTGAAAATGCAGTTACAAGAGTTATTAGACAAGGGATTCGTACGTCCTAGTGTATCACCATGGGGGGCACCAGTATTGTTCGTAAAGAAGAAAGATGGGTCTTTGAGACTTTGTATAGATTACCGTCAGTTGAATAAAGTGACTATAAAGAACAAATATCCGTTGCCCAGGATTGATGATTTGTTTGATCAGTTAAAAGGGAGCTAGTGTATTTTCTATGATTGATCTCAGATCGGGGTATTATCAGTTACGGGTGAACGAATCTGATGTGTCGAAAACTGCCTTTAGGACTCGATACGGTCATTATGAGTTCTTGGTTATGCCATTTGGATTGACTAATGCTCCAGTTGCTTTCATGGATCTTATGAATAGAATTTTTCAGCCTTATTTAAATCAGTTTGTGGTTGTATTTATAGATGACATTCTAGTGTATGATAAACATCTCCGAATTGTGCTACAGATTTTGAGAGAAAAGCAATTGTATGCTAAATTGAGTAAATGTGAATTTTGGTTAAAAGAAGTCACTTTTCTGGGACATATAGTATCGGCAGATGGTATTCGGGTAGATCCCAAGAAGGTAGAAGCTATACTTGAATGGAAACCACCAAAGAATGTGACAGAAGTAAAGAGTTTTCTCGGATTGGCTGGTTACTATAAAAGATTTGTTGAGGGATTCTCTATGATTGCATCTCCGTTAACGAAATTGTTGCAGAAAAATGTGAAATTTGAATGGACAGAAATGTGTCAGCAAAGTTTTGAAAAATTAAAAGCAGCATTAACAGAAGCTCCTGTGTTGATTCAACCAGAATCTAGTAAGGAGTACGTGATTTTCAGTGATGCTTCGTACAATAGTTTGGGTTGTGTGCTAATGCAAGGAGGAAAGGTAGTAGCATATGCTTCTAGGCAATTGAAGCCACACGAAAAGAGCTATCCGACGCATGATCTTGAATTGGCTACAGTGGTGTTTGCGTTAAAGATATGGCGGCATTACTTGTACAGTGAGAAATGTCATATTTATACTGATCATAAAAGCTTGAAATATTTGATGACACAGAAATATCTGAATTTAAGACAGTGCAGGTGGCTTGAATTGATAATGGATTATGATTTGATTATTGATTACCATCCAGGTAAGGCTAATGTTGTTGCTGATGCTTTAAGTCGAAAATCTCTATCTGCTTTGCAAGCTATGAATGCCCGATTGTCTTTGGTTGATAATGGTTCAATCATAGCTGAATTGAGAGCTAAACCGACATTTTTACAGCAAATATGTAAAGCTCAGAAGAATGATGAGAAGTTACAGGTTAAATGGGCACAGTGTGAGTCAGGTACTGATTCTGAATTTCAGGTTGGAGTTGATGGTTGTATGTTATTCAAAGGTAGGATATGTGTACCTCAAAATTCAGAACTCATACAGAAGATTTTATACGAGACTCACAACGGTACTATGTCTGTACATCCGGGGAGTAATAAAATGTATAATGATCTGAAAAAGATGTATTGGTGGCCAGGAATGAAACGGGATATCTCTGAGTTTGTATATGTCAGCAAGTTAAAGCTGAGCATCAGGTACCTTCAGGGTTACTTCAGCCAATTACTATACCGGAATGGAAATGGGAAAGAATCACTATGGACTTTGTATCGGGATTACCGTTGTCTCCGAAGAAAAATGATGCTATTTGGGTGATTGTTGACCGATTGACAAAATCAGCGCACTTTATTCCGGTACGTATGGATTATTCTTTAGATAAACTGGCTGAACTGTATATATTTGAGATTATCAGGCTACATGGAGTGCCTGTCTCCATTATATCAGATAGAGATCCCCGATTTACGTCTCGTTTCTGGGATAAATTACAAGAAGCTTTAGGTACTCAGTTGTATTTCAATACTGCATTTCATCCTCAGACAGATGGTCAATCTGAGCGTGTAATTCAAGTATTGGAAGATATGCTCCGATGTTGTATACTAGAGTTTGAAAGTAATTGGGAGAGGTATCTACCTTTGATTGAATTTGCTTACAATAACAGTTATCAGTCCAGTATTAAAATGGCTCCGTATGAAGCTTTGTTTGGTAGAAAATGTAGAACACCGTTATATTGGACAGAGCTCAGTGAAAAGAAAATACATGGGGTTGATTTGATCCAGGAAACAGAAGAAAAAGTAAAAGTCATTCGGAATAGTTTGAAAGCAGCATCTGATCGTCAAAAATCTTATGCTGATCTTAAAAGAAAAGATATTGAATATAATGTGGGTGAAAAAGTATTTTTGAAAGTGTCGCCATGGAAAAAAATTCTCCGATTTGGAAAGAAAGGCAAGCTCAGTCCAAGATTAATTGGGCCGTATGAGATCTTAGAACGGGTTGGTCCAGTTGCTTATCGGATAGCCTTACCACCGGAATTGGATAGAATTCACAATGTTTTTCATGTCTCAATGCTACGAAGATACAGGTCTGACCCATCTCATGTGATTACTCCTGAAGTAATAGAAACTCAACCGTATTTAACTTATGAAGAGGAGCCAATTAAGATACTTGCTCGAGAAGTAAAGGAATTGAGGAACAAACAGGTTCCGTTGGTAAAAGTGTTGTGGAGACATCATAATTCGGAAGAAGCAACATGGGAAAGAGAGGAAACAATGAGACATCAATATCCGCAGTTATTTACGTCAGGTAAATTTCGAGGACGAAATTTATTAAGCGGGGGAGAATTGTAGTAACCCGATAGTCGAGTAACCGAAAAATATATTTTCGGTCTCCGTTTTTCATAAAACTGAATCGTAAATATATTTATGAAGCTAGTTGTGCGCCTAATTGGGTTTTATTTAGGTGAATTTGACTTAATTAGAAGTATTTGGGAAAAAGGGATTAGATTGTAATAGGTGTGAAAGTTTAATTAAAGATTAAAGAAAATAAAAAGGACTAAAAAGGCAATTATGCCATTTTTAAATGTTGAGGCGGCATAAGCATAAAAATCTTAAGATTTTTATGTGATAAAATGTATTATTATTAGATAATTATGTTAATATATAATATTATATAATAAGGTAAAGAATAAAAGAGAAGAAACAGAGAAGAAAACGAAACAGAGAGCAGGGGAAAGAAAGAAAAGGAGAGAAAAGAAAGAAGAAAAGGGAAAATTAAAAGTTTGAAGCTTGGAAGTTTAATAGGTAAGTTAATTTAGCCCTTTTCTTTTAATTTTGATGTTTTTATAAGTTTTAGGATAAAGTTTTGATGAATTTAAATTGAGGTTTTGGAGTTTTAAAGTTTTTGAACATAGCATATGATGAACAAAAAGATGAATTAGTGGTTTAATTGAAAGAATTTGAAGTTAGAATTGGGTAAAGGATTTAATTGTAAAATAAGCTATAAGAAAACTGTTTTGGGACAGCAGCAGTAGGGTAACTTTGAAAAATCACTAAAAATCGTAGAAGTGGAATTAAAAGCTGAGTGAGATATGAAATTAAAGCTTATTGAGTCTAGTTTCATATGAAAGAAACAAGGAAAGCAAAGAAATTCTGTATTTCTAGATATTTAGATTTTTGTAAGACTGGTTCAAAGTGATTTTGAGATCCGCTGTTCTGAATTTGGAAAATCATAAAAAATTGGAGAAAAATAATTAGGGGCTTAAATTTATATGTTTAGAATCCTGAATAAGTCTATTTTCAATAGAAATAAACGAGAACATCATCTGAATCTTGTATAAAGAGATAATTAATTTTTAGTGAAGAAGGGTCAGAACTGCCAGACAGCAGAACAGGGGTGAATTTGATGAATAAACTGTACTAATTGGCTAGGCTAAAAATTTTGGAAATTTTATGGTATGAATATATGTGAGTCTAGTTTTAGGAAAAATTAATGGTTCTTCATTTTGAGTTTTTTAGCTTTGTAAATAAATAATTTTGTGACTATGACACAAAAGGACAGCTTTGAATAAGTTTATGAGTAAAGGATTAAATTGAAATGTGAGCAAAAGTAAGAAAGCATGAATTTATCATAAAATACATGTTTATTTTATTAAATAGTACAGGAAATTATTTGATTATTTTTAACATATAAATGTTATATGTTTATATGAAATTGAAGAAAAAGAAAATGAAGGAGAGGACCGAATTGAAGGAAAAGGAAAAGAGAAGGTTAAGGAGTGAAGGAAGAAGAATTTATATCACCTCAACCTTTTGTTGTAAGTACTACAAGAATTTTAAATTATTGTTATTTATTTTTTTGAAATATTTATGTGAATTGTTTAAATATATGAGATTCAGCTTTAATGCCCAAGTAGACGAAATTTAGAACTACTGGGATATTAGTGGCATGCCATTAAGGAACTTTAGCGCGCTCTCTGATATTAGCACGTTGGTGCTCTCTGATTATTAGCACGTCAGTGCTCTCTGTTCACTCGTGCATCGTAATGTACCTCTGTATTTGTTCCGTATATCCGGTGTGTTCTATAAAGTCTACTTTGGGCTAAGAATGTGAAATGGGAACAAAAGTGAATCACTGATGTGTTAAGGTAAGTTTATTACCTTACAAAAGATAAGTTAAATTTATTTAAAGTAATGCATAGTTGACATGACTTATATGTGAGAAGATATGCAATAATTGATTGAGTTAAAATATTCTGTTATAATTGCTTATTTAATTATTCTTGTAGTGCTTACTAAGCCTTCACCGGCTTAACGCGTTTATTTTTAACGCGTAGGTACAAATAGACTAAAAGAGAAATCCAACTAGAAGATCTCTCATCTCATCGCATCCTCAAGGATTTCAAAAGTAGGTACTATATTTTGTATTAAAATGGCATGTACATATGCAGTTCAAAGGTATTCCCATGTGATAGGGACTAAAATGTAGACTCTTGAAATTCTATCTATTTTGAGTTACTTGAAGTATTTTTGGTATATATGGAATGAATTAGTAAACAATAAATATGTTTGTAAAAATGGTTGGTAAGTTAAAATATTACATACAAATGTTTTTAATTAAATAGTATCTAGCCATAACTGTTTTGGCACCAAATGTAATAGTCTTATACCGGGTCTGAATGATTAAACCGGGTATAGGGGTATTACAAGGGAAGAAGAGAAAAATGAAAATTTAAAAAAAAAATTTGATTTATATAGCACCCATGAAACGGCGTCGTTTCACCTGGGTGCTTTTGGGCCAAAACAGCACCGTACAGGGCTGACCCGTCTGACCTGACCCAAGACGGCCTAGGATCCGCATGTATTGGACTAAGGGTCTATTTGTGCCCTTAGTCCCTCCGCTTTTGAGGCTGTTTTTAATATGGTCCTATTTTGTTTATTTTTTTTTTAAATTTTGGCATTAACTTTCATTTTCATTTCAATTTAATCCTTGAGCCTTTTAACAGGCAAACGCCGTAAACGGCGCCGTTTTGGGAAAGGGGATAATTTCCCCGATGATCCTTCCTTCTTTAAGCGCATTATTTTTTAGTCCTTATTCGATTTTATCTTATGATTTATTACGATTTCAGTCCTTTAATTTTATTCTGATTTCAACTAAGTCCTTCTTTGTTTTTTTTTTAATTATGGTGTTATTATTATTAATTTTAATATTTCTATTATCATTATTATCATTATTACTATTATTACTATTATTATTACTAATTTAGTATTGCTATTATTTTACTATTATAATTATTATTTTAATATTACTACTACTAATTTTTTATTTTTTAACTTTATTATTATTATTATATCATTAGTATTATTATTTTTATTTTTATTATTACCACTATTTATATATATTATTACTATAATTATTTTTATTTTTATTTTCAACATTATTATTGCTATTTATTATTTCTATTTTTTACTATTATTATTTGTTTATTAATATATCTTATTATTATTGTATTTTTACTATTATTATTGTTTTATTATTATTTAAATTATTATAGTATTTATTTAGTTATTGATTTACCATTAGCTTTTATTTTTTTTATTTTCTTTGATTTATTTGTATTGATTTATCATTAGCTTTTATTTTTGTTATTATTTTCTTTTATTTATTTGTTCTTTTTCTTAGTATTTCATATAGATGGTTGGTTTTAAATATTATTTTACTATATTTTGTTTTTGCCTCCATTTTTATTATTCACATTGTTACCCTTGTCTTATTCTATTATGCATGTATACTACAATCCATCTTCCATTTTACTACAATCATATCACATATTATTCGAGGCGTTAAAATTTTTGTTTTGAAATAAGCAAACATTTCGCGTTCTAAGGTTCGAAAGAAATCGTACCCTAACTTACTGGGTTTCGATTTTTCTCATTGAATCTAAAGAACCTATTATTTTCCTTTTAAAATTAAAGCATAAGCTAAATAAAAAACTTATTCTCGGGAATTCGAAAATATTGTGTCCTAACTCGCTGGATGTGACAATTTGTATTCTCGAGATAAGGATTTCCAAAAGTAAAGGCAATATTTCGTGTTTGGAATTTTGAGAAATTGTGCCCTAACTTACTGGGTTTCGATTTTTCACTTGACCCAAATAACCGAATATCCTTCTCAAATTTAAATGCACTAGTTTTAAAAGTCAAAAGACAAGCTCAGTTTCGGAAATTTGAAATGTCGTACCCTAACTCACTGAGTGTGACATTTTACTTCTTCGAAATAAGAGGGTCTTAGCATTCATTTTAATTTATTTAAGTTTTCTTTTAAATACAAAGGATTGTATTTTAAAATCTCTTCAAATTTTCGACATTAAGACATTAATTAATCAATTCGGTACCAATTTTGGGCGTTACGAGGATGGTAATCCTTCTTCGTACGTAACCGACTCCCGAACCTATTTTCTCGAATTTCGCAGGCCAAAATTATCGTTTTAATAAATTAAAATATTTTGACGATCAATCTCAAGGTGACTCAATCCCACCTCAAAAATGATTAGTGGTGACTCCATTTTCGTTTTTAAAGTCGACCTCATTTTCCAAACATAAAAAATGCTTTCGACACTATTATACTAAGGATGTATGTCTTAGTAAATCGGAAGTTGATGTCCAGAAGCCGACTCCCCAGAATGCATTTGAATGTCAGTAGACGAGAGGGATGCTGAAACTGTATTTAGTCCATGAGTGCCAATTATGGAAACACCTCTTCAAAAGGCAAGGAAGTTATTGGTGATAAACAAAATCTGGGTTTGGAATCTTATTCAGCATGAATGAGGATGAGACTATGGATATTAATGGAGGGAAATAATGAAGTTTTTACTAAAACAAATCACATTGAAGGGTTGGGCCAAGAAGAAGGGCAAAATTTAATTTGCATGGACGGGGACTATGGTCACAGGTTTGGACTTTAATCCTTTGTGTTATGCATCTATAATTATTTATTATATAAATAATTATGAATTTAAAGAAATTTTAATATTAGAAAGATATTTTATTAAAACTGAAATTACAGTTTGTATTAATGTGGGGTGTGGTTGAAGGACTCATGCTTCTTTGAAGGAGTGGACAGCGATAATTGATTCTTGAAGTAGTATTGATGTTATTAGCGTACCGACCGACAATGTTAAAGACGGGAAAATTAATTTAATTCAGAAAATTTGGGACTATTTAAATGAGTGGGATGTGATTATCTAATATGTTTACAGGGAGGGTAATAAACTTGCTGATCACTTAGCATAGATGGCTTAGGGACAAATACTGCAAAGTATTTATTTTCAATTATTCTCTTCAAGTGACATTTCTTGATGTTGATACTGTTGGTGTTATAACAGCAGGAATTGTATATGTTTAATTTATATATGTGTTTTCTTCTAATTTTGAGTTAAATTTTTATGAGTACTTTTAGTAATTTAAAACTAAGAATTTTATCCCTATCCATTAACATTCAAAAGAAAAGAGACCATTGGTGTAGATGCGAATTAATTGAATAAGAAAACAGTCAGTTTAAGGTAAAAAACAATTAGATGTTTTCATTCAAAGTATTAGCTAAATAACATAAAAAAAAAGTTTGAAATTTATTATTAGCGTAACAATTTTATATCAAAATAGTTAATATATTTTTAAAAAACATGTAATATAATATTACTTTATATTAATTAAAAAAATTACATTATTTAATGAATTAAAAAAATAAACACCTAATATTTCATGCACTAGCTTGGAGAAACTTTTATACTGATAAATGTTCAGTTTTTTTATTTATTATATTACCGAGTTTACTATTTTAAATAATTTTGTATTATTTATAAGATTTATCGCATTTATAAGTAAGAATTATAATTTTATTAAAATATTTGATTAAATAAATTTAGTCTAATTTTAATTTGTCAAGCTTTGGTCCTCATACTTCACAAAATCTAAGATGTTAGTCAAATTGATGATAAATATATGAACTTAAATTAGTTATTTTTGTAAATTTGTTGCATATACATTTTTTTTTTTAATAAAACTGGCGGGGCTTTATTAGACAGAAAAATTGAAAAAACATAAAAGTGATAGCCCACAAAACCCAATCCAATGAAAAACAGAAAAACAAAATCCAAAAAGAAAAACGAATCCCATGAAAAAAAAGCACAAAAAAAGATAGAAAATAAATAAGCAAATAAAAGGGTAAATTACCAAAAAATACCTTTTTTTTCAAAATTTACAGAAAATGACTTTTTTTCAATTATTGACCGGACTGGGCCATTTTCCCCAAAAGCGCGTCTACGTCAGCGCGATGTCAAGGGATGCAGCAGGAAAACGCATGCCCGAGGGAGCGTTTTCTGCCACATCAGCAAAAATCGCTTCCTTGAGGGCGCGCTTTGCTAATGTGGCAGAAAACGCTTCCCTAGGGACGCGTTTTAGTCCGTATTTTTTTCCAAAAAAAAACTATTCTCAAATTAAATTTTCAAAAAGGTCATTTTTTAGATATTATAAAAATAGACCAATTTTTTTAAAAATTTACGAGAATAAACCTTTATAAAGGCTTAAAGTGACAACACCATTTTTTTTAAGGTGTCACCAATTAATATGGAAATATAACTTACAAAGCAAATCTTTATATAGACCCAAAGTCTCATTTCCCTTATTTCTTAAGCAATGTGAGATGTGATATATGTGTATATATAGACTCATGAATAGGTTTGGAGCTTGTTCCTAAACAATATGGGATTCCTTCCTCTTTTAACTAACAACATGAGATTAAATGCTACATTATATTTGATTTTTTTTTTACAAAACAATTTATATTTTTTTATATTTTGTTAACATTTTCTCATATTATAAAATTATCTTTTGAGATCTTTAATCTTGTTGCATTTTAGAATTGTTAACATATACAAAAGAACTATTAAAAAAAAGAGAACAAATTGCACATATGAAACTTGTACATGCAATAATCTTCTATTCAATTTTAAATGTTTGAAGTTAATATCAATGCAATTCTAATTTATAAAATATTTTTTATTATTTAAATTTAGAAGTTATACTTTAATTTTTTATTTTATTTTATATTATGAATATTTGATTAATAAATAAATGGTGAGTATTTGGTACTCAAATAGTATTTTTTTGTAATTTTAAAAAATTGATATATCTTTTTAAATATTTTTTTATTTTAATATTTTACTATACTAATTATTTTTTTTAATTCTAATAATTTAATTTGATTTTCATCACCTAATGAATATCGATAAATTTATTTCAAATATTTTGACTAGATAGATAATCTATTTAAACATAGTATATAATTATGTTAAATAAGTTTTTTATAGAAATATATAATACACATAAAATATAATAATTATTTTCATATTTTATATCTAGATTAAATTACATTAATAGTCACTTAACTATATTTTTTAGCTATCGAATTATAAAACTTACAAAATGATTACTCAACTATTAGTAATTTTTTAAATATTTATTTTTTAATATTTTATCATACTCATTTTATATATTTTTTCTTATAAAGTTTAAAAGTTTTATTTATAATGTAACAAATGTTAACTTTTTGTAAAATAAATTTAAACTCTAAGTAAAAAATATCAAATATAGTGTAGCATTTAATCTCATGTTGTTAGTTAAAAGAGGAAGGAATTCCACATTGTTTAGGAACAAGCTGCAAAACTATTCATGAGTATATATATACACATATCTCATATCCCACATTGCTCAATAAAATAAGGAAAATGAGACTTTGGCTCTATATAAAGATTTGCTTTGTAAGTTCTATTTCCATATTAATTGGTGACACTTTAAAAAAAATGGTGTTGTCACTTTGAGCCTTTATAAAGGTTTATTCTCGTAAATTTTTAAAAAAATTTGATCTATTTTTATAATATCTAAAAAATGACATTTTTTGAAAATTTAATTCAAGAATATATTTTTTTTTGAAAAAAAACATGGGCTAAAACGCGTCCTTGGGGGAGCGTTTTTGCCACATCAGCAAAGCGCGCCCTCAAGGAAGCGTTTTCTGCTGATGTGGCAAAAACGCTCCCTCAGAGACGCGTTTTCCTGCTACATCCCCTGACATTACGCTAACGTGGACGCGCTTTCGGGAAAAATGACCCATTCCGATAAATAATTAGAAAAAATATCCTTTTCCGTAAGTTTAAAAAAAAAGGCATTATTTGATAATTTACCCCAAATAAAATGAAATGCCCCAAGCCACTCCTCCAGTCAGTAAAATAGCTGGCACCCACTCCTTGGAAAATATCCAAACCCTCAAAACTTGTCAGTACCAGTTTCCAAAAACCAGCAGCCTACCAAAATCAACCATTTGCTGTTCATTCCTCTCCCTAAAGCCTACCTCTTCCTCTTCTGTCAATCTGATTCCCTCCTTCACCTCCCTCATAATCTATCATCAACGACTGTCGGCACACATCCAATCAGGTACCTCTCTCTTCCATTCTTTAAGCAATCTGTGGCTAAACTATGTGTTAGGGTATTAGCAGATCTGCGTATGTGTTTAAATTTGATACTATGAAAACTCCTTTTCAACTGTTGTATGTCCCAAATAATCGCCCCTGTCACCAATTTATCTCGGATGTCCGACTAACTTTTTTTAATAATGGTTCTTACATCTCTTTCTATGGTAACTGATGAAAGGCCCAAATGGTTTCCTAAAAGCAACGCCTGAAGGCGCGCATATCCTTTCGCTGCAAACGGCGAAGCCATCTCCTTGTGTAGTGTATGTTTCAAAGCCAAAATCTCACCTCGAGATTTACAAACGGCCACTCCAGATCCAAATCTCACCAAACTTTGATTATAAGCCGCATCACAATTAACTTTGACATCAGAACCTAGTGGCGGACACCATTCCTCATTAACAACATATCTGGTAAACTTCTTATCTTCGAAAGTGTCAATCTCTCCAATATATCTTGTTATCCAATCTGCTATTTCTTTTCCTTTAATCTGACTCCCCTCATGCAGGACCATATTTCTATTTGTCCAGATTCCCCAGATTGCACAACAAAATAATTTACACTGGACACTGGAACTCATTCGAAAAATCCAGGTAAACCAATCTTCGTCGTTCAGATCTAGATTAGAAAAAATCCAGTTTAGATTTAAATAATTCCAAACTTCTATTGATATAGGACATTCTTTGAAAACATGATACAGGGACTATACTACTCCACCACACCTGGGACACAAGACATGTCCTCTAATCCTTCTGTGCTGGAGATTAACAAAAGTAGGCAGGAATTTCCAAGTGGTTTTCCACAAATAAATTTTTACTTTTGAAGGGATTTTTAGAGACCATAGTTTTCTAGATAGCTCCCTAGAATCATAATGTGTGTAATTAGGGTTAAAAGTACCTTTATGTAATAGTTTATAGGCTCTTCGGACAAAAAATTCCCTATAAGATTCGCCCTTCAGACCCGTATATCTTCAATCCCTTCCCAGACCAAAGGAGTTCGTAAGATTTTCGACGCAATCTCTTCAGGAAAGGTACTGTTAATTAGATTTACTTTCCATTCCCTAGTATCTACATCAATGAAATCAAAAACTAAGTTTAACCCACTAGTATTAACTTGTTCATTAATTTTGTAGTTCGGGGAACCTGATAGCCAAGCGTCATCTTTTACTAATATATTTGAACCTGAACCAACACTCTAACAAAACCCGTTCTTCAGAAGACCCCTAGCTACCCACACACTTTTCCAAGTATACGAAGGTAAATTGCCTAATCTCACATTCAAAAAATCAGAGTTAGAAAAGTATTTTGCCTTTAATACACGAGATAATAATGAATTGGGAAAATTAATAATACGCCGCCCTTATTTAGCTAGCAAAGCAACATTAAATTTTGCAAGGTTGCGAAAACTGAACCCCCCCAATCTCCTTTGGTTCACTCAAATGATCCCAAGTGCACCAACGTATACCCTTCTTACCAAAACCTTTCTGCCATCAAAATTTTGTCATAATACTCTCTAATTTGTTACAAAAGGTCTTAGGCAATAAGAAACACGCCATCCAATAAGTGGGAATAGCCTGAAGGACTGATTTAATAAACACTTATTCTACCCATTGAGACAAGTACCTCGATCCTATGCTTAAACATGTCCTTAAGAATTTTAAAAGAAGCCTTCTTCCTTTTCCCTATCATGTTAGGCAACCCAAGATATCTTTCAGGGTCATTCGAATGCCTAACTCCCAAAATCCTTGATACGAGTCGTCGATCACCCATGAAGTATTCATGATGAAGAAAATAATGGATTTACTGAAGTTAATACATTGGCTAGAACATTGCGCATACTCCTTTAAACATAAAACCCCTTTTTAATGTTTGTGTCCTCTTCGCATTCGCTTTCCAAAATAAAATGGAATCATCAGAAAATAACAAATGCAAAATTTGAAGGCCACTCCTGCTCGCCTTTGCCCTTTTTAACAAGCCATCTCTCATACCTTACCTCATAAGGGATGATAGTCCCTCACTACAAATCAAAAATAGAAAATGACTCAAAAGATCACCTTGTGGAAGTCCTTTATCAGGTCTAAACCTTTCACTAATTTTCCCATTTACTACCACCGAATACAAAACTGTAGAGATACATTTCATTATGGTCTTAATCCATCGAGCATCAAATTCCATTCGTACCAACATTTCCTAAATAAATTGTCATTCCATTCTATCATAGGCCTTACTCATATTTAATTTCAAGGCCATGAACCCCCCTTTCCCCACTCTCCTCTAACGGAACATGAGCAAAATCTCATAAGCTAATAGCACGTTATTTGAAATAAATCTCCTAGGTACAAAAGCACTTTGGGATTTATCAATGCATGCATTTGATACCCCCTTAAAATGATTAACAATCATTTTAGCAATTAGTTTATACAGAACATTACATATGCTAATAGGCTTAAAATTCACTAAATTTGTAGGATTAGGAATTTTCGAGATCAACACTATGTTGGTCATATTAAGCATGTCAAAATCCATACCTTCATTTAAAACTTTCAAGCAGAAATCATTAACATCTCTCCTAACAATATGCCAGTACTTTTGGAAAAACAAAGCTGGAAACCCATCGTTTCCTGAGGCTTTAGTTGGACCTATTTCTTTCAACGCTGTAACGACCTCATCCTCCAAATAGGTTGTCGTTAGCTTTGAATTGACATCCTATGAAATAACTGTAAGAGCCCATTTTCGCCCGAGCCCATTTAAACCAAAAAAAAAAAACAAACCAATAAAAAACAAACAAAAATAAATAAAGTCCATTACAAAAATTACAGCAGGCCCAATGCCCAAACCACTAAACCCAAGCCAACCCAAATACTAAACTAGCCCAAAACAAAATACAAAAAAAAAAAAACAGAAATCGAATCCCTAGAGGTTTCTCGAGCTTTCCAGCGTCGCAGCCTCCAGCTCCTCCACGTCACCCCACACGTGCACCTCCACGACATTTTCACCTGCAAAACGAAATAACAGAAATGGCCAGCGAATGGAAGGAAGAAATAAAAAGCTTTTTTATTTTCATTTTATTATTTTTCGGCTATAAAAAGAGCCAAAGACAATCTGTAAATTTTTATGAATACACACAAGAGCAATACGAAAATCAAAGAACAAATCAGCAAAGGTTT
Organism: Gossypium australe; assembly: GCA_005393395.2. Taxonomy (NCBI): domain Eukaryota; kingdom Viridiplantae; phylum Streptophyta; class Magnoliopsida; order Malvales; family Malvaceae; genus Gossypium; species Gossypium australe. The sequence continues at coordinate 128,181,624 of CM016621.1, read as the reverse complement.
TTTTTGCTTTCATTATTTTTTTTTCCTTTCTTTCTCTTCGAAACCGCATACATACACATACAGATTTTGTTATATATATATATATACACACACTAAAAATATAATATATAAAAAAAAAGAGGAAAAAACTTACTTTTTTTCAAACTCCGGTTGCCGTTCACGGTGGCGCCGACGGTGGCGATCGGCGCCTGAGTCTTGTCGGAGGCCTCGCAGGAAATCGCTGAGAGAGAATTTGAGAGCTCTCAAAATTTTTTTGGAAAAAATGAAAAGGGAACTGTTTTTTTTTTTCTGATTTCAACTATTTATATAGGGTTCAAAACGGCGCCGTTTTGGACTTAAGCACCAGTGCCAAAACGACGTCGTTTCATGCAACCCGACCTGAATCCAACCCACTCCAGGCCTAGGGTCCGCATGTTTTTAACGGAAGAGCTAATTGCACTTTTAGCCCTTCCGCCTACTCTGCACTTAAGTTATTTTTATTTTTTAATTTTGACCTGACATTTTGTTTTGTTTTCAATTGGGTCCCCATTTGAATGGCGCCGTTTTGGGGAAAGGGCGAAATTGCCCAATGAGTCCCTCGTTCATGGCGCGCGTTTCAATTTAGTCCCCTTATTTTTATTTTTATTTCTAATTTGCCCCGATTCTTTCTTTTTCTTTTTAAATCCGGCCACTTAACTTTATTTTAATCTCAATTTAGTTCTTTAATCATTTATTTATTATAATTTAGCCCCACAATTTTGCTTTAATTTCAATTTGATCCCCATTATTTTACTTCGATTATTTCTTTATGTTATTCAATCCTTTTTTTTATTTTGTGCATATTTTATTAGTATTAACGTTTTTTTTATATTTGTATGTAGCGTTTTCATTTTGATTACACATACATGTATTCTTTATTATTATTATATGTATTTTTTTATTTCTTCACATTTTATTTGTGTATTTTGATATTATCATTATTATTAATATTATTATTATTACTATCATTTTTATTGTTATTAGTATTATTATTCCTATTTTCTATTACTATTATTTTCAATAATATTATTGCTATAATTGTATTTTATTATTATTATTATTATTATTATTATTATTATTTTTATTTTATTTTTACTACTACTATTATTATAGTTATTATTTTCACTACTATTATTATTATTATTATGATTATTATTATTACTCTTATTTATGTATTATTACTATTATTGTTTTTTAAACTTTTACCTATTATTTTATATAAATTATTTGTTTTAGCTTTTATTTATTTGCCTTTATTTTTGTTATTTACATTGTTACCCTTATTTTTATTCTATTATGCATGTGTACTATAATTCATCTTCCATTTTACAACGATCATATCACATTTTATTCGATGTATTAAAATTTTCGTTTTGAAATAAGCAAATACTCCACGTTTTAAGATTCGAAAGAAATTGTACCCTAACTTACTGGGTTTCGATTTTCTCATCGAGTCTAAAGAACCAATTATTTCTTTAAAATCAAAGTATAAGTTAAATAAAAGCTTATTCTCGGGAATTCAAATGTTGTGTCCTAACTCACTGGATGTGACATTTTGTTATCTCGAGATAATGATTTCTAATAACAAAGGCAATATTCAGTATTTGGTATTTTGGGAAATTGTGCCCTAACTTACTGGGTTTCGATTTTTCATTTGACCCAAATGACTGAATATCCTTTTTGAATTTAAATGCACTAGTTTTAAAAGTCATAAGACAAGTTTAATTTCGAGTATTCGAAATGTTGTATCCTAACTCACTGGACATGATATTTTACTTCTTCGAAATAAGCAGATCCCAACATCCAATTTGATTTATTCAAGTTTTTCTTTAAATAAAAAGAATCGTATTTTAAAATCTTTTCAATTTTTCGACTTTAAGACGTTAATCAATTGATTCGGTACCAATTTTGGGCGTTACGAGGGTGCTAATCGTTCCTCATGCGTACCGACTCCAAACCCGTTTCCTCGAATTTTGTAGGCCAAAGTCATTATTTTAACAAACCAAAATGTTTTAATGATTAATCTTAAGGTGATCCGATCACACCTCGAAAAAAGATTGGTGGCGACTCCACTTTCGTTTTAAAGTCGACCCCGTTTTCAACAAACAAAAAAAATGGTTTCGACAATAACATTATCAATACTCGAAAGAATATGAGACATATCTCCAACTCCACTAGATGTAAAAAGCTTTTGGAAATAACCCCGGGCAATTTCTTCCGTTTTGCCCTCATTACTAGTTTCCCTCCCATCCTCATATTGTAAAGATCATATGCAATTCTTATGCCTCTGATGGGAAGCATGATTATGAAAAAAAGTTGTATTTCTATTCCCCCACTTTCAACCAATTTGCGTGGGGTCTTTGCTCCCAATATCTCTCATCCTTGTCAATCTTGAGATTTAAATGGACCTTTGTATCAATGATCTTCGCAAGACTCTCATCACTAACATTCGCCCCCATTAACTCTTTTAACTCCCTTGGCAACTCCGTTTTTAGACCTTTTCTTTTTAACTTAATCGAACCAACCTAATCTGCCAATCCTTTTTTTAGGTCATCAAATTTAATCAATAAATCACCAGAAGTAGACGCTTAAATATTCACCACAGCTTCCTTAAAAGAATCTTCTAATATCCACCAAGCTTCAAACTTAAGCCTTCTCCCTTTTAATACATTAGAACCTTGATCAATTCGAATGAGACAAGGGAAATGATCAAAGCAAGAATGAGAAAGATGTTGAATCATCACATTAACTATTCAGCAATAGCCACACCCCTATCTAACCTTTCCCTAACATTCGTCTCTGGTAAATTTCCCATTTCCTATGTAAACCAAGCCCCGAACTAACCAATATCCATCAACTGACATTCACCCAACACCTCTCTAAAAGCGCCCATTCTACTTTCCTCCCTTGTCAACCCTCAACTTTTTTAAAAGCATACATGATTTCATTAAAATCCCCACATCCCATCCAAGGAAGATCACAAACACGACCTAATCTACGCAATACCCTCCACAAATCATCCCGATTGTGTGCCTAAGTGAAACCATAAAAGCCAATGAATCTCGAAATATTTCCTTCCTCAATATCCTCTATGTCAACATCAATGTGCCTAATTGAAAAATTCTTGAGAATGATCGAGACATTACCCCTCTAATCCAAACAAAGCCTTCCTCTAGTTCCTTCAGCCAAACATCAATTCTGCTAAGAAACCTACACATTTTCTGAACTTTCTTCATTTTTACACTACTTATTTTAGTTTTCATAAAGAACACCACTTGGGGATTATGCAACTTCAACATACACCAAAGTATTTGCATAGCCCGAAGGCTCCCCAACTTTTGAACGTTTCAACTTATCATTTTCATTGCGATTGGTCACCATGCCCCTTGGCAGTCCTCGATACAAAAAAAAATTTCAGCACTTTTCCATCAGCCATCCCTAAATATCCAAACTCCACCCCCTGACTGCATTCACTTAAATCCCTTCTAGGCCTCTTTTTACCATCCCATCCCTCTAATATAAGCTCTTCCAAAACATACTCCATGGCCATTAAGTCTAGTGCCTTAGACGGATCATTATCCTGAAGGGACATAATGGTTTGACCCCCTTCTAAACTCAACCCCAACATTGGATCAATACAAATCCCACTCTCCATTCTTTATTCCGTGGCCCAACTCCATCGACCCGAACTCCAACATCCATAATTACCCCCTTTCACCCCTACACCCTCATCGCTTAACGACACACTATTCATCGCCATAGCTTACCTAGATTGAGCCCTTAATGTCAATTCCCAACCCATCTCTACTACTTCAACGCCAAAAGCCATCCTTGCTTGAGAAAATGAATAATTATGTCCCAATTGACCACAGAAGAAACAAAACAAAGTTAAACGCTCATATTTGAAATACACATATGCAAAATTTCTAAGTCCAAAAATTAACTTCTTTTTTCTCCTCAAAAGGCGCCTAACATCCAAACATATATGCACCCGCATATAACTCCTTAGCCCCCTCTTTATACTCGCACTATCATACTCCATAAATTTCCCAATAAAATCACCTAATTGTCTCATCAACAACTCAGAAAAGTAACCTGGTGGACCATCATGAATTTGAACCTAAAAAAGGGCAAAAATCAAGGGCACATTTAATGGATCCTCCCTCAGAACCAACCGATGGAACTCCAATAAATGATTATTAAATGTCTAAGAAGCTCCATTAATAACCCATTCCAAATCCATCTTGTGAAAAAAATCGAAACATGAATCTTTTTTCTTCTAAATCTAATATCTAAACTCCTTTAACAAGGTGCTATAAATTAGCCATCGTACTCTTCATAAACGGAAAGTGAATGACACTAGCCATCAAAAAAACCCTACCAGACATAACTCATTCTCATTCACTGCCAATTCCACCTGTCTTTGCACCTTTACAATCTCATCCTCTTCATCATCCAGAGATAATGCCGCCAGTTCCCTTTCCATCATTAAAACCCTCATAACCTACACCCGCATCCAACCTTCGTAAATGAACACAAAACTAAACTGCACAGCAAATAAAAAAAACACCCAAGCCACACCCAAACCCTAAAAACATCGCACCAAAACCAAACAGACAAAACCTAAAACCTAAATCGTGCTAGAATTCAGACCTTTTTATTTGAATATGGGTCGTTGCATATAAATTGTTGAATTGCTAGTTTTTGTTAATTTCTTGCATATTGATGGGTGTCAAAATAGACATGTGCATAGGTCGGGTCATCCAGCCCAGCCCGAAAGCCTGCTCAAAAAGTTAAAGGGTTCGGGCAAAAATGTAGGCCCGAAAAATAGGTTTGGGCAAAAAAAAAAGCCCATTTAAAAAATGGTCAAGCCTTGGGTAAGGCATTTTTTGCCCAGGCTCAACTCGGCCCAACTCAAATTCACAAAAGGACAAAAAAATCTACTATTTTTTTTATTGTTTTAATGCTATTTACTTCTTTCTTTTTTCCCTATTTTGCTACCATTTCACTATTATGTTGCTCTTATTTTTTTGTTATTGTTTGGATATTGTATAACACTTGTTTTATTGTTAATTTTGTTTTTATTTTAAAAGCATTTTCTTGTTAAGTTAAATCTATTTTAGTGTTATTTAAGTATACATATTTTTTAAAATTCATTTTCAACTTGTTGGGAAATATTTATTTTAATAATTTTGGTATTTTTGATGTATTATATATATTTAAAAATTATATACAAAATAATATTTAAAAAATTTTAATGGGTGGGTCGGGCCAAGCCCAGGTTTTAGCATTTTTATCCGGGTCGAGCTTGGGTAAAATTTTAGGTCTATTTTTCAGCCTGAGCCCAGGCCTAGCAAACGGGTATAAAATTTTAGTTAGACCTGGATCGGCCCATGAACACCTCTACGTCGAAACCACAAAATATAATTTCCTACGCTCTAACTTAATTAAATAGTAGTATAGAGTACTAGGGTCGATTGCATAAGGATTGAGACTCCTAATTGTCGTGCCAACGACCTGTGCATTGCAAAGCTGCAAAAAATAAAAGGAGGACTTTAGTTGATAAAGAAAATAAGCACAGAATTATGATTTCAAAATAAAATTAAGGAAATTAAATTAAATTGGTGAATCAAATATATTAATGCTTAGCCTTAGTCTCGATACACTCCGAAATCAAATCGATGCTTAAAAGTATATTTTCCTTTCCAAAAGATAAGCTGGTTATAGCGATCAAGGACGCCCCAACTGCCAACTTTTCCTTATGTAGTTAGTTCTGGTACGACTTACAAACCAACCCTTATCGATTATCTAACCACATAACAAGCGTCTGCAATTTAGAATCTCGATAGCCTTGCGATCTAGAAAAGCCCAACTTGAATAAACGACCTCAACCACGTAAGTCGTTTAAATTTGATCACTATCTCCATTGACAGAACCCAACTAGATTTTTCCAATTAAACACGCAAATTTTTTCGCATGAATCCGAACTCGATAGACGATCGCCTCGTTTTCCCAACTGTATGCCAAACAACTCGAACCCAACGCGCGCTTTTTGAACTGACATTGAATTAACTTTAAGGGACGATTGTAACTATCCCATATACTAAAGAGATAATAAATATCGTGTTGTAAGGTTTTAGTGCGGGTTCATATTTCACGATTTTTGATCAGAATGATAACCGGCCTAAGGCTAAATGGGAATTAGTTGAGCATGAAATTAATCATACTCAATTGGGGGTTTAAAAAGGGATTTAAGTGTAATGGTGATAGGTGAAAAGGAGAAATAGCTTACAAAGCAATTGAACCAAAAGAAAGTAAAAGAAAGAAATTGGCAGTAAGCTCAAAAGCTACAGACATTGGATGAAATAAAAGAAAGCAGATGTATTTTTATTCTATTCAAGTTAGTTTTTTCATGCACCCAATACAAGGTATTTATATACTTTTCACATGCTAAATTTAGCATGATTCATCCTAAGAATATATCAACTAAAAATCAGATTTTTTTTCTATTTATAGAATTTGAAAACTTGAAAATTTTGATTTAATCAGCCACTAATTCTGCAATGTTTTAAATTCAACTCTTTTTCTTGCTTCTCGTTCCAATTTAGCCCGTTTTGCTTGATTTTGAATTTTGGCACTCTAATTTCATCCCTAATAAGATTTAAGCAAGAAATAATAAGTTTAGTAGTATTCTATTAAAAAATTAGCCCAAAATAGATACATTAAAAGCACAAAATTAACTTGCTATCAAATTCTCCCTACTTAGCCGATGCTTGTCCTCAAGCATGATGTGTATTTCTATACTAGAAATCATTCAACAATTTTTTCGAAATCAAATCTTCTTTATCAGTCAAATGTAATGCAAACAATTAGGTGAGTAAAAAAAAAGTTATTGCTAGGTTTAACCAATAAGCATTTTATAAAATCTCTAGCATTATGCAAAATTCAATTAATTCACTAAATTTAGGCTTAATCAAACTTGCGAGACAATCGCACTCAATCAATTTTTTTCACAAGTTTTAGACATAGTCGAACCTTTTTACTGGAAATGAGATGACAACCCAAGCACCCCACTCTGCTTACTCAATTGGATGCGTCTTCAACCAGTTTATTTTTCCTTAGTCAAGGAAGCCCGGTTAGCTGAATGTTACAAGTTTCGGTTCGTCACTCAAATCTTTTTACACAAAATGAGATGACAACCCAAGCATCTCATTCCGGTTACTCAATTTGGTTAGATTTCTAAAATATTCACTCATAACTAAGCCATTAACCGTTTTTTTATACTAAAATGAGACTGAGTGTTTTTATTAGGCAAGTTTAAAAAGCCAACAATTTTTATGAGTTGACTTAGCCATAACATTTTCAACTCTACAAGATACTTGTTGATCAAAGTAAGCAATAAGTAGTTATTCATGAATTACCCAATTATTTAAATAAACTAAGCATAGGAACTGGAGGTTCATTTTCAAAACAAATTAAGAAGTAATCTTAGTATAGGAATTAACACATGCAAAGAAGAAATAGCATTGCATGTCACCCCTACTTAGCCCACATTTCCCTCAATGTGAAAATTAAAAGGAATAACAAAAGAGAAGGGTAAAGTGTACTCCCCGTGTATATTTAAGTTGGTGGAGGGTGTTGGAAATGTCCGCTTTGCAATATGGCAAAAATGTTTGAGATTTAAGCTCCCATTGTGTCTGGGCGAGACTCGATGCGGTTTAGTGGTTCTTCTATAGTAGAAGGACGTTGCTCCTCCTATTTCCTAGGAGCTAGATTGTGTTGTCGACGAAAAACTATGTTTTTGCAAGTAGTTCGTGTACCTGGGGAACAAAATGAAATGCAATAAGGGTGCCGGCAAGCAAACCCCTAGAAACTAGACAATATTCATCTAAAGGATCCTTAGTAAATGCATATGTAAGAGATGAAAAATCAATTCCAAATGAAAAAATGCTTGTGGCTAAATGTGTAATATATGGGCCAAGAATGAGTGGTCGATGAACCCGTATAACGACACAAAAACTTCATACAAACCAATATCCTAAATTAACTCAATAACCAGAGTGCATACTCCATAAGAAAAATAGTTTTGTCTTAGTTAAGATAGATGGAGAATCGCTACGACCCAAATAATTAAAGGCAAGAAATCTATGAATGTACCTTAGGGTCAGTTCATGCACTAGGAAGGCTTTAAAGGCCTTAGAATTGTAAGTGTGGGATATAGCATCAGATAAAGCTGGGTAAGCAACATCGACATTGAAACTGCTAGGTAAGTCAAGTAAAGCACTATGGTATGAATCAGATTGAACATTGTCAGGGTCAACAAAACCTATAACTATGTTGAAGTCTAAAACTGACATTCTAAATGTTTTGCCAAGCAATCGAAAATAGACGATGTCTTGAGTTTCAATTGTCCAAATGGCATTTATTTTGAAGCTAAATGTTGCATAAAATTCATATACGAGTTCGTAATATGAAGCACAGTTAATATTCGCATAAGAAGTCCAACCAATAGCATCAAAATAATTAAAAAATATTATCACGTAAATTAAGTGCGTTGAGGGTGAAAAGTGAAATACTTTTACATACCAAGATAAGGCGATGTCTAATTTCATCGTATCTCATGCGGTGTTCTAGGCATGTAAAATTCAAAAATCCTCAAAATCTCTCCTCCGGCAGCATTGTGTAAGTACGCCTTCGTTTGGCCTCGCCTATTATTCCTAGGTGGTTGGAACTCTTCTTCGGTCGAACTATTTTGTGCACTTGCTATATTAGCAGCCTTAGTACTATTGTTTAGAGTTATTTTCGACTCGTCACTTGGTTAGTGTGATGGTGTTCGTCAAGCACGTACGGTCACTGACCTTGTTTAGCGCAAAGGCGGTTGCACATTTCGATTCGACAATTTTGCATCATGGTAGTCAGAGGTTCTAGTTTTTTTTGAACAACTTGTAGGATATGTAAGTACTGGAAAAATAGGTTGGGAATCTGTAACGCTATACCGTACTCTGTTAGAAGTATCTGAACGAACTTCTACCTCGTGCAGCATCAAACTCCTTCGACAACGGTGTCGACTTGGTCCAACAGCTGGTATCAATGATGAAGAAGGTGGGTCTGAATCTTCATCATCAATGTCAATGACAGGTGGCACTGAAAATCGATTTCAACCTCGATTAAGTGAAACCAAAAAACCGTCAGTCGTTTGTTTTCTAGTGTGAACCATCGTCGACATTTCGGGTTTTTTGCAGTGAACAACAGCATCTATTGTGGCTGCTCACGGTGGTGGTTCATGGTGGGTTCAGGCAATGTCAATGTTTGGTGTGCCGATGTTCGAAAGGTGGTGGTTTTAAGGCCATATAGTTTATGGAGGACGATGTGGTGGTTTGGTGTTTCGAAGGTTGGCAGCGTTATGGGTTTTTATAAAGGTATAGTGCATAGGGATTTTTGGGCTTGAGGAAGGGTTGTCGAACGACAATGGCTTTAGGAGAAAAGATGGTGTGCCTTGGGCTTTATCGATCGTGGCTATAGAGGGGAAGGGAAACAATCGTCAGTGATGGTGGCGCTGGGTAATAGTGAAGCGATCGATGACGTCGATCATGATGATAGCGACGTATGGTGGCAGTGGCGTAAAGGATAATGAAGTTTAGGGTTTTGTTGAGAGTAGAAAAAGAAGAAGGGGGTTCGTAAATCTGTTTCTTGTTTTTTTTTTTCTCTCTTTTTTCTTTTTTTCCCTTTCTTTGGGTCAGTTTTGGTTTGGGTCGATTTTTAGGCCTTTTTCTTTTCTCTTTTTTTTTCTTTTTTGTGCCATATTCGGCATATTTGGGTTTCTATTTTTTCTTCTTCTTCTTTGGGCTGGTTTTAGGATTTGTGTTCCTTTATTTTGGGTTTTTTTTGGGTAGGTTATGGGTTAGGGAATAGCAGCACTAAGCATGACGTCTCCACGTCTTAATAGAAATTTGATTTCTGATGAGCAAAAATGTCAACCTCCACCGATGTTCCTACATACCAACACATCAAAACAAATTAAATAACAACCTCTTCTTCTTTTTTTAACATAAAGTAAGCTAAATTCAAATTTAAAATAAATTAAAATAATTATGGGTTGCCTTCCAAAAAGCGCTTTTGTTTAATGTCGTTAGCTCGACGACCTAAAGGTTTATTTATATGGCTCCTCGAGAATTAATTCTTCCACAACGTGCACTTGGAAATTCTCGTTAAAAGGCTTTAACCTTTGCCCATTGACCTTTAAACATTTTTTGGACTCCTCGCTCTTAATTTCAACTACAACATGAGAAAATAATTGAGTAACAAAAAGACCAAGTCATTTGGTTCAAAGTTTACCTGCAAAGATCCTCAATGTAGGATAGTAAAGTAACACCTTTTGTCCAACTAAAAATTGTTCACGAGATATCTTCTGGTCATGAATGCCTTGGTTTTGTCCTTATAAACTTAGGCATTTTCATATGCATCATGCCAGATTTCTTCAAGCTCTTAAATGTTTAATTTTTTATACTCACCCGCGACATCCAACTCAATGTTGCATTGTTTTACAGCCCAATATTCCTTGTGTTCCATCTCTACCGAAAGATAACATGGTTTACCAAATACGAGTCGGTAAGGTGACATGCCTATAGGTCCTTTGTATGTAGTGCGATATGCCCATAATGCATCATTTAGTCGTAGGCTCTAGTCTTTCCTATTTGGTTTCACGATCTTTTCCAAAATTGACTTAATTTCACGGTTCGAGATTTCTACTTGACCATTTGTTTGTGGGTGATAAGTCATGACCACTTTTTGTTTTACCCTATATTTTTTCATAAGCGTTCCATCATCTTATTACAGAAGTGTGTTCCTCGATCGCTAATAAATGCTCTTGGTGTTCCGAACCTGGAAAAAATAGAGTCTTTCAGAAATTCTACCACAGTTCTAGCGTCATCACAATGGGTAGTTTTAGCTTCTACCCACTTATATACGTAATCTACAGCGAGTATAATATTAATATTACTATATGATAAAACGAATGGACCCATGAAATCAGTGCCCCAAACGGACCCATGAAATCAGTGCCCCAAACATCAAAAATTTCGCACACATGTATAGGTGTGAGGGGCATTTCATTCCTTCAGCTCAGATTACCCACCTTTTGACATATCTCGCAAGTCTTAGAAAATAAGTAAGCATCATGAAAAATGTGTGGCCAAAATAATCTACACTCAAGTACTTTATGTATAGTGCATTTAGGGCCAAAATGTCCTCCACAAGCATAAGAATGACAAAAAGTTAGGATAGATTGTACCTCAGTTTCTACAACACATCGTCGAATTACCTGATCGAAATAGTGTTTCCGTAGGTATGGATTGTCCCAAATATAGTACCGTGAGTCCTATTTGATTTTATCCCTTTTAGAGTGTGATAAGTCAAAAGATATAATACATGTGGAAAGGTAATTTACCATGTCTGCATACTATGGGTAAGTTGATTGTGTTGAAAATAGATTTGCGTCCGAAAAATCATCATTCAAAGGCGTATTATCTTTTAAGATTGGTAGTCGACTTAAGTGGTTCGCTACTAAGTTCTCGTACCCTTTTTTTTCTATATGTTAGCTCGAGTTCAAATTCTTGTAAAAGCAGAATCCATCTGATCAATCTCGACTTCGCCACCTTTTTTTATCAAGTATTTCAAAGCTACATGGTCAGAAAAAATAATGATTTTAGTGCCTACTAAATATGATCTAAGTTTTTCCAAAGCAAATACTATAGCTAATAGTTTTTTTTCAGTGGTTGAATAATTGCTTTGAGTGGCATCTAATGTTTTAGAGGCATAAGAGATGATGTGGTGCTCCTTCCCTATTTTTTGCCCAAGAAAGTGGTGTTCCTATTTTCGAATAAGTTATGCATAGATGTTGTTGCTTATCTTGTGCCGCAACAAGCTATCGAATGGTTTGATTCTCCATTTCTTCTAGTTCACTGAGCGTATTTTCTATTTCTTCTGTGTAATATAATGTTTCGTACTCGACCTCTCTCACTTGTAGTTGTTTCCCGCGTCGAATAGCTTCTCTTCATAGTGTTCGAGCTAATTTATTGATCTCCAATTCAAACTCTAAAGTCCCCGATTCTGACCTGGTCATATGTAAAATAAATAAAAATTAGAATTATTTCCACTCCCCAGAAATGACAGGAAATTTTGATGGGCATCGAAACCACCAAATATAATTTCCTAAGCTCTAACTTAATTAAATAGTAGTTTAGAGTAGTAGGGTCGATCCCATAGAGACTGAGACTCCTAATTTATCTTTTTATGTAACTAAATTCCTAATTTTCCTATTTTCAGGATATAGAAAACATACATTTGTCCTTACACTTTGGTGGGATTTTCTTCTGTAAAACTATAGAAACATTTTCTCTTACATTTACCTTTTCGTTGCCTAAGAGCTTCTTTTTCCTAGTGCACGATTCTTTTATGAATTTCGCATAATGTGGAACTTGTTTGATTATATCGAGTAAGGGGATATTAATTTCTACCTTCTGAAACGTCTCTAGGATCTCTTTCTCTTCTCGCTCCCTTTTATATTGGGCGAGCCTGCCAGAGAATGAGGGTGGTACCATGAATGGTTTCAACCGTGCCGACCCCGTGAGAAATGCTGGTTCAAGTTTCTGTTCTTCCGGTTCAATGTCGTGATCACTACTTATACCAGGTGTAATAACCAATTTTAGCTCGGGCCCAATATAGAATAAAGGCCCAATCAATAAAACAAAAGCCCTAAAAAAATCTAATAATATAACAGTCCAAAAACATGTCCATTTACAAAATTACAACCCAAAATAGCCCAACTAAAATAATACCCCAGCCCAACCAAAACCGGCCCGAAACTAGACAAAATTTGGGAACCCTAGGGTTCCCTTTCCCCTCTTACGGCGCTTCTGCCACTGCCCATTCCCCCACGCGCCCATGCGCCCTGACAACCACGCTCACCACTGTCGGCCACTACTCACACTGCACCATGAGCACCCTCCCCGCGCCTCGATCAAACACCAGCCCACCACGTCTCGATCAACTTCCGCACGCCCCTGACGACGTACTACCTGCAAACAACCGAAGAACAAGAGCAAAACGACAACAATAGCAGAAAACAACAGCTCGCAAGCAAGAAAACCAAGAAGAACACAAAATAAAGTCAAAATATCTGTAATATCAGTTATAAAAAACCGAAGTGAAACACTTTGTGGAGGGGTTTTTTTTTTCTTTTTTTGTAAAAAGGCATTTTTATCAGAAAGAAGAAAGCAAAAAAAAAAAAAGAAAAAGTCGATTTCTTTTTTTCTCTTAAAAATCATCAGAAATCAGAAGCAAAGATTAACAAGGTTGATTTTTTTCAGATCTTACTTACGATTGTCTTATTATTATTATTTTTACTTCGAACCTCTAAATAAATAAACAAAAAATCAAAGGAAAGGGAAGAGGAGCCGTCACCTGAACCCCCTTGGATGCAGCATCGGAGGGCTTTCTCCCCGTCGCCAGTGCTTGGCTGGAGCAAAAAGGGTGCTGAAAGCCTTCCTTCCTTTCGTTTTCGGATGAGCCCAACCGTCGGGACGGAGAGAGAGGGGTTGCCTGCAGTTTTTCAAAGAAAAGAGGGGGGCCTTTCGAAACTGTTTCTGGAATATACACTGGGTTTCAAAGCAAAAAAATATCTGATTTAATTAAGAATATGAAACGGCGTCGTTTTATTGGGGTGGGGAACCCGCGCTTCGACCCGGATCCGCCCCAGGATCCGCGCATTTTTGCCTAAAAAGGGCAATTTGCACAAATGGTCCTTCCCATTTGCGACGACAATCGATTGGCCCCCTTGAAGCGCAGCGTTTCAGAGTCTAGGGATATTTTCCCATTCGGTCCTCGTTGCCTTTCTACGCGTTCACTCAGACCTTCAACTTGTTCTATTTTTTTTAATCTCTTAATTTTACTTTTATTCTGATTCAGTCCTTGGTCAGTCGAATTTCAACTCTTTTTATTTAGTGTTTATTTATTCATTTTAGATACTATATATATTATTACATGCATGTATTTTATACATTATTATCTTAAAACCAATCCATTATGTTTTTTTTAATTATTTTGTATATTATTAATTTCATACTATAATAGATTCTGTTATTCTTATATGTACATATATTTTCGATAAATACCTTAAATCATTTTTATACATTTATGCGCTCTTTTGCATATTACAAAGTTACTTTCATTCTTTAGCTCATTAGCATTTTTATTGTATATACCTTCTTTGTTTTAGAATTTTATACTTTGCATGCATTATGATATATTATATACATAATTTTCATTATTTATAAAGTTTTTTTTTTCTTCAAGATCGAGTCATATAACATTTTCATCTATAATAGTCATTTCAAAATCTATACGTATCATTATAATATATTTTTGTGTTAAACTCTTGTACTTGATTTTAAATTGTTTTCTTTATGCATTTTATTAATGGTACATTGACGATTTCAAATTCATTTTTTGTTTAAGATTTATTACTTCTTGTTATGTGGTATTTGCTGTTAATTTGTTACCTTTATAAATGTTAATGTTAATGTTCATGAGGTGTATTGTTCTAGCTTAGATGCCTTATTGCTCCATATGATCATTATCCATTTTTTTGCAGAAATGATATCGCTATGTATCTTTATCCCATGTTATTCGTTATGCCATCGTTTTGTATTATCGCATTATGATTGCACTCCGACTTTCATCCAAGTTCAAACCAAGTATTTTGAATCGGCTTTAAAATTACACATCTGAAAATTCTTCAATATAAGGCAATATTTGTATGTTTGGAAGATCGGAAAATCATGCCCTAACGTACTAGGTGTTAATTTTTTGTCCAACCAAATAAACAAATACCGTTCTTTAATTTCATATTTTGAAGATCAAAGATGATCTCGATGTCGGGGTATAAAGGTATCATGTTCTAACGTACTGGATGTGATATTTTTATTTCCTTCGAAACGAGCTAATCTTGAAATTCAAATTCAATATTGATTAATTTTCCTTAGAAAATTTATAAATTTTCCAAATTTTCAACGCAAGGACACTAAATAATCAATTAGGTGCCAATTTTGGACGTATCGAAGGTGCTAACCCTTCCTCGTGCATAACCGACTCCCGAACACGTTTTCTCGAGTTTCGTAGACCAAAAATGCCATTTTAGTAAATCAAAATGTTTTATTAAAACAAAGGTGATCCGATCACACCTAATAAAAGGTCGGTGGCGACTCCTGTTTTATTCATTTTCAAAACCCAAGTCGATTCCCGTTCTTTTCAAAAAAATGGTTACGACAGGTTGGCGACTCCACTGGGGACTTGAGAGTCAGGCCATAAATTGATTGATGTTTGTCCTTTTGATTGAAAATTTGGAAAATTGTTTTGAAAAAAAATCATGTTTCTTCTAAAGCATTTGTTTGTGCTATAACTGCAATAATATCAAGTCTCATAATACTTGCACTTGCATTGCATGACCGTTGTGGTCACACCTTTAAGTGGGAGTGAGAAGCTAAGCTTTCGTGAGGTTTTCACCTCCGCATGGGCTAGTGGACTGCTTCCGGGACACATCTGTACCTATGTGCTTCGTGAGGTTTTCACCTCTGCATGGCCATAGGGAAATGTGTTCCCCTAAATTGAACTCGATCCATATAAGCCTATAATGGGTGAGGATTGAGGAATCTGCTGATTCAGGTACCCTTCTTTAGAATCGAACCCCATATACAAACCTAGGAGCCTACCCTATGTAGAATTGTACCAAACCCTAGCGGTCACCTGGATAGGTGTTCTGTGTTTGTTTTGTCTCTTGCACTAACGTGTTTTCTGTTGTGATTGTTTATGTCCACTGGGCTAACGTGTTTTCCTCTGTCTTGATTGCATTGCATTATCATAGAAGAGAGGTGTCGATTAATATTTGATTGCTAAATATAGGAGTTTGTCATGAGAAAATGAATTTCTTGATAAAGTGGATTATAGTACGGTCGCTCAAATATAGTCCAAGTAAACAACGAGAGAAGACGTGTAGTCCACGGAAGAATTCAAGACCTTGCCCGACGATTCAAACCAACAAGGATTATTCAAGAGTCGTCACGTCTCGACTTTCTTAAAGAAACTTATGGACACCGCGGAGGATAAGCGAGTGAAGAAGTACAGCCTGAACCAAGCGACAAGGAGCTAGAAGAGGCATCTATAAAGAAAGTTCACGGGGCATGATCATAACATCTGGTACGACGAAAAAGAATGGTGTTTTCACTTGGATTATGAGGGCAAAACCGTATATGCAATCCATTTTATGTAAAGAGCTTCATTTTCTAGAAAAGTTCTTCTAATGAAATTGAATTCATAATCAGTGCCTCTTTTTTTGCATTCATTCCATGCATTTGCATTGCATTGCATCATTAGAAAGGAGGTGTCGATTCATATTCGATTGCTGAATAGAAGAGTTTGTCATAAGGAAATGTGTTACTTGAGGGAGTGGATTATAATACGGTCTTCCGAGCATAGTGTAGGTAACAATGAGAGAAGGCCTTGCCTGAATATCCAAAGCCTACAAGGATTGTTCGAGGGTCATCGGAAGATTACGAGGATCGCGGAGGATAAGCGAATGACGAAGCACGACCTGGACCAAGCAACAAAGAGCTAGAAGAGACGTCTATTGAGAAAGTTCAAGGGACACGACCATAAACATCCGAATACGAAGAAGAGGATTTATCTGAAGATTCAAGCCGACAAGGATTGTTCGAGGGTCATCGGAGGATTACGAGGATCGCGGAGGATAAGCAAATGACGAGGTACGACCTGGATCAAGCGACAAGGAGTCAGAAGAGACGTCTATTGAGAAAGTTCATTGGACGCAATCACAACCTCCAGACACGAAAGAAAGGATTGGTGTTTTCACCTAGACTATGAGGACATGGCCGTATATGCAATCCGTTTTAATGTAAATAAATGTATTTTCTAGAAAAGTTCTTCTAATGGAATTGAATTCATGATCAACGCCTCTCTTTCTTTTTGCATTCATTCCATGCATTTGCATTGCATTTCATGAATGTGCATTACATTACATCACATCATATGCATCTAAAGCCATCGAAAGAGCCTAATAAGTCGAATTTATATAAAAAGAAAAGAGAGGAAGAGAAAGAGAAATCTGGAAACATTAGCAACCCTTGAGACTCACTACTCGGGTAGGAAGGAAATTACCCTTAAGACTGACTGTCAGCCAATATTTAGCTTCTTTGATAAGGCAGTAAATAATAAACCGTCTAGGGTGAGAGGAGCTAATTTCACAGATTACGTAACCAGCATAGGAGTAAATGCGGTCTTTGAGCACATAAAAGGGGTCCTTTAATTCAACTGCGGACTCACTGTCAAGACTTGTCAATCTGTTATAGGAATGCCCGGCAGACCAATGGACAACAACTACATGAGACAATTTAGGGAAGGCAGTAGGAGAGTTCACCAAACCGTCAGCATTCAGCGAAGCCCAAATTACAGGCCAGACTCATATAGAAGAGGGAGAACGCCAGCACCAATAGGAAGGCCCATCATGGCAAATGTTGGAATCTCTAGTGCTGAAGCTATGTTCCATGATCACACTATCCACGCAAGAAGAGCAGGCCCAATCCTGTTACCTAAATCAAGAACAGTCAGCAATGACGAATTTAATCGTCGGCAACAAGAAATGCTCACCTACAGGCACGACATGCTGGTTAATGCAGTGGAATACCTCACCTCGTTTTCAGCCAGTTGTACAATTTGGTTGGAAAACTTTGATGACCTCGACAGCAGGAGGTGGTTACCGGAAGAACATGCAGTTCGAAGGGATTTCATGATATGGGCACAAAATAGGATTGAAACAAGCATGGATGATCTTATTTATGTTAGCCAGCAAATGGGGTGAACCTTTTCTAATAATCAAGACGGGGGACCATACCAAAACTATACACCAAGGCACACTTTTGGGAATAGGCAGATGCAGGAGTCATGGAGGTCCGTCACACTAGAAGAAGCAGAGAGGAGTCGCGACAGACAACTACAGAGAAGGACAGAAGCTGTCGTCATTGCAAATGACAATAGCACTGAGGATAGCTTAGGATCAGAAGAAGAGTGGGGTCAGGATGGAGCACAAAGACCCCACTCAAACAGAAATGATTAAGGAATGGGTTGCTAAAGAATCACCATAGTGATAAGTGTGTCGGCAATAATTGTCACTTAGTGGCAATCAGGGGGTGAACAAAGTGGATAATATAATTGAAGATGTTTCAATGATAAACCCTTGTCCTCCTGGGTTATGCGGAACATTTGGACTGCTGTAGATCTTCTTGTAGTTTCTAAGTCCTTTCCAGAGTAATGCTCAATGTTAACTCTCTAATAGCGGGGTTCTTTTGTAAGAACTTATGTTTGCTCTTTATCAGTTAAATGAACATTAATGGAGATGCATTTTGTCATAGTCCTTTCATTCTCGTTAACTTCATAAGTGCTCCCTCTTCTCACGACCTGTCCTTACATGTACCTCATATCATGCGATAACATTATGTTTGTTCGGTTCCAATACTTTGATACTCCTCCATAGTTTTCTTTCCCATTCACCTTTCAGGTGCTCAGATATCAACGACATGAACAATCCCGTTACAAGTCCTGAAATCAATTTTGAGAAAGCTATTTATTTAGGAGAATGCGGAGCTGAGAAAAATGCTGAAGATTATGTATCGTCTCCTGACTTACTAAGAATGATAGAAGAAGAAGATAAACAAATTCTACCCCATCAAGAATCTATTGAGACAGTAAATTTGGGAGATGAAGAAAAGAGGCAGGAAATGAAGATTGGGACCTCCATTTCAGAGAATACCAGACGTGACTTGATCGCCTTGCTTCATGAGTACAAAGATGTATTTGCATGGTCGTATCAGGACATGCCAGGTTTGAACGAGGATGTAGTGGTCCACGGACTCCCACTGAAGCCAAAATGCAAACCTATTCAACAGAAGATAAGACGAATAAGACCTGAAATGCTTTTAAAGATAAAAGAAGAAGTCAAGAAACAATTTGATGCTGGCTTTTTACAAGTCTCTAAGTATCTAGAATGGGTGGCTAATATAGTCCCAGTACCGAAGAAAGACGGCAAGGTGCGAATGTGCGTAGATTATCGTGACCTGAAACGAGCAAGTCCTAAAGATATTTTTCCCTTGCCACACATCGATACGTTGGTGGATAATACAGTAAAACATTGGTTGTTTTCTTTCGTAGATGGATTTTGGGGTTATAATCAGATAAAGGTGGCCCCCGAGGATATGGAGAAAACCACCTTCGTAACGATGTGGGGAACATTCTGCTACAAGGTGATGCCATTCGGATTAAAGAATGCCGGGGCAACCTATCAGAGGGCTATGGTGATGCTGTTCCATGACATGATGTACAAAGAAATAGAAGTTTATGTCGATGATATGATTGCCAAATCTCGAGGGGAAAGAGAGCATGTTGGGAACCTTAGGAAATTGTTTGAAAGACTGAGGAAGTTCCGGCTGAAGCTTAATCCAGCTAAATGTACGTTTGGGGCTACCTCGGGAAAATTACTAGGCTTCATCATCAGTGAGAGAGGTATTGAAGTTGATCTAGATAAGATAAAAGCCATACAAGAACTACCGCCTCCGCGCACACAAAAGGAAGTCAGAGGACTTTTAGGGAGGTTGAACTACATCGCTCGATTCATTGCGCAACTTACCAACCAGTGTGACCCGATTTTTCGACTCCTTCGAAAACATAATCCTGGGGAATGGAATGAGGAGTGTTAAATAGCTTTTGACAAGATAAAACAGTATTTGTCTAACCCCCCGGTGCTAGTACCGCCAACTCCCGGGAGACCGTGATATTGTGTCTGACTGTGTTCGAAAACTCAATGGGTTGCGTACTGGGGCAACATAATGAGTCAGGAAAAAGAGAAAAGGCAATTTACTACCTCAACAAGAAATTCACAGAGTATGAAGCAAAGTATCCGTCAATTGAGAAATTCTATTGTGCTTTGGTCTGGGTCGCTCGAAGGCTCAAACAATATATGCTGTATCATACGACATGGTTGATTTCAAAACTGGACCCAATAAAGTACATGATGGAATCACCTGCACTCTCAGGAAGAATGGCGTGATGGCAGATTTTGCTATCGGAGTACGACATCGTATATGTGAGTCAAAAGTCGATAAAGGAGAGCGCGATAGCTTACTTCTTAGCAATCGAACGACAAAAGAATATGAGCCAATAAGATTCAACTTCCCAGATGAAGACTTGATGTGCATTACAGAAAAATAGTGTGAGTCGTCGAAAGAGAAACTGTGGAAAATGAGCTTTGACGGTGCATCGAATGCATTAGGGCATGGGATTGGAGCAGTCTTAGTGTCACCAGAAGGGAACCATTATCCGTTCATGGCAAGATTAAATTTCTTCTGTACTAATAACGTAGCAGAATATGAGGCTTGCGTCTTGGGACTTCGTGCAGCTATCGAACGAAACATCAAAACCTTGTATCTGTGGGACTCAGCGTTGGTGACTTACCAAATCCGTGGAGATTGGGAAGTGAGAGACTCGAAGTTGGTCAAATATCGCGATCTTGTGGCGGAACTGGTCAAAGAATTCGAAGAAGTGACTTTCAATTACTTCCCCCGAGAAAAAAAAACCAATTGGCTGATGCCCTAGCCACTTTGGCATCAATGTTCAAAGCAAATCGAGAAACGAAAATAATGCCTCTCCAAATGAGCATATATGAGGTCCCTGCACATTGTTTTAGCATTGAAAAAGAGGCAGATGGATAGCCATGGTTCCATGATGTCTTAGAATATGTCAAGAATCAAAGATATCCCGAGCAAGAAAATGAGAACGACAAAAGAACAATCAGAAGAATGGCAGCAAGATTTGTTCTTGATGGGGACATCCTATACAAAAGAGGAAAAGATCAAGTGCTCCTGAGATGCGTTGATGTTGTTGAAGCCAGAAAGATACTTGAAGAGGTCCATGAAGGAATCTGTGGAACGCATGCTAATGGTTTCACTATGGCTAGGCAGATTATGAGACTCGGTTATTATTGGCTGACAATGGAAAGCGACTGCATTAGTTATGCACGAAAGTGCCACAAATATCAAGTTTACGGCGATAAAATTCATGCAGCACCTTCGCCCCTTCATGTCATGACTTCTCCGTGGCCTTTTCTATGTGGGGCATAGATGTTATAGGGCCAATTTCCCCAAAAGCTTCTAATGGACATTGATTCATTTTTGTGGTCATAGATTACTTCACAAAATGGGTAGAGGCCACTTCGTTTGCTAATGTGACATGGACCGCAGTTTGCAAGTTCTTAAAAAAGGAGATCATATGTCGATACGGTTTGCCTGGGAGAATTATTTCAGATAATGCTTTAAATCTGAACAACAAGATGGTAAAAGAAGTGTGTGAGCAATTTCAAATAAAGCATCATAATTCCTCACCCTATCGTCCAAAGATGAACGGAGCGGTAGAAGCTGCTAACAAGAATATTAAGAGGATTATTGGGAAAATGACCGAGACATATAAAGACTGGCACATGTGTACGGACCTCTACGGGGGCAACTCCTTTCTCTCTGGTCTATGGAATGGAAGTTGTGCTGCCTATCGAAGTCGAGATCCCCTCTTTATGAGTCTTAATGGAGTCGGAATTAGAAGAATCAGAATGGGTTCGAGCTCGATATGACCAGCTAAATCTTATCGAGGAAAAATGCTTGAAGGCAATTTGTCATGGACAAATGTACCAGAAGAGAATGATCAACGCCCATGACAAGAAGGTGCGGCCAAAAGAATTTCGCGAGGGAGAACTCGTACTGAGAAAGATTCTCCAAATTCAAAAAGACTTTCGAGGAAAATGGGCACCAAATTGGGAAGGGCCATATGTCGTGAAGAAAGCTTTCTCAGGTGGAGCTTTGATTCTCACTGAGATGGATGGGAAGGAGTTACCAAATCCAGTGAACTCAAATGCTGTGAAGAAATATTATGCGTAAAAAAAAAAACAACAACAACAAAAACAAAAACAAAAAAAAAGAAGAAGAAAAAAGAAAAAAGAGATCAAGATGAAAACCCGAAAAGGCGTCTTGATATAAGCAAAAAAAAAAAGGAGGGATCAAGATGAAAACCCGAAAAGGGCGTCTTGATAAACAAAATGTATTAGGATAAAAACCTGAATGTGCGTCCTAATGAAAGGGGGTTCGGACATAAGGAGCGAGACGATTCGAATAGAGAATCATGTGGCGAGATTACAATATTTGAAGCAGACTCGGAAGCTCAAAATCTTCTACACAAGAAGCTGTGCTCGAAAGGATCCAGGATAAAGAAACGTGGAGAAGTTCATGCGTCGGATATCTAGTGCATTTGCAACAATTGAACCTGCTTTCCTTTTTATAATACTTTCTTTATTGAATTATTCCTTGTCAATTTTCTTTGCGTATTGCTTTTGAAATAAATATGGGTGTGAGGTATCCCTTTCATACCTACTTTGTTGTTTTCATGCATCTCATGTTTGGTTTAGTTAAATGATAAATAGCGAAATGACATACTCTAAACAAAAGGAATATTGAGCATTACCTGGATGAAAATTTGGTAAGTACAAGAGCCTCAAAGCGGGGACAAAGTTCAACAGGGGGCAAAAGGGTGATATACGAGAAACGCAGATTACTCGTAAAGCTTGAGGACGGGTACAAAACCTGAAAGGAAAGTCAAGAATCGAAGCAATGAATGCAGGTCATCATGAAAGTCGTGACGAAAAGAGATACATGTCAAACAAGCCCAGTGTGCATGGCATAATCATGTAGGCATAAAAGCATTTAAGACAAACACGTGCATATCATGACAATATCATGCATGACACATACAGGTACGCCAGTAAAGCAAGAAGTTTTGACGATAGCTGTACCGAACCAAGGAGAAAGAGGACATCCGAGTTCCACCAGATGATACATTTTCCATTACTATTTTTCAAAAAATCAACTCATAATTCGAGAGGTGAGTTGAGCCTCGGGTCACATGCCGAGGTATTTTCAATTGCTGTTTTTCAAATATCAACTCATAATACGAGAGGTGAGTTGAGCCTCAGGTCACATCCTGAGGTGTTTTTCAATTTCCGTTCAAAAATCAACTCTTAATGCGAAAAGTGAGTTGGGCCTCGGGTTACGCACGCTGAGGTATTTTTAATTTCTATTTTTCAATTTCTGTTAAAATCAACTCATAATGCAAAAAGTGAGTTGGGCATCGGGTTACGGACGCTGAGGTATTTTTAATTTCTATTTTTCAATTTCTGTTAAAATCAACTCATAATGTGAAAAGTGAGTTGGGCCTCGGGTTACGCATGCTGAGGTATTTTTAATTTCTGTTTTTCAATTTCCGTTAAAATCAACTCATAATGCGAAAACTGAGTTGGGCCTCGGGTTACGCACACTGAGGTATTTTTAATTTCTATTTTTCAATTTCTGTTAAAATCAACTCATAATGCGAGAAGTGAGTTGGGCCTCGGGTTACGCACGCTGAAGTATTTTTAATTTCTGTTTTTCAATTTCTGTTAAAATCAACTCATAATGCGAGAAGTGAGTTGGGCCTCGGGTTACGCACGCTGAGGTATTTTTAATTTCTGTTTTTCAATTTCTGTTAAAATCAACTCATAATGCGAGAAGTGAGTTGGGCCTTGGGTTACGCACGCTGAGGTATTTTTAATTTCTGTTTTTCAATTTCTGTTAAAATCAACTCATAATGCGAGAAGTGAGTTGGGCCTCGGGTTACGCATGCTGAGGTATTTTTAATTTTTGCTTTTCAATTTCTGCTAAAATCAACTCATAATGCGAGAAGTGAGTTGGGCCTCGGGTTACGCACGCTGAGGTATTTTTAATTTTTGTTTTTCAATTTCTGCTAAAATCAACTCATAATGCGAAAAATGAGTTGGGCCTCAGGTTACGCACGCTGAGGTATTTTTAATTTCTGTTTTTCAATTTCTGTTTGTAAAAATCAACTCCTCAGGACGCACGCTGAGGTATTTTTAATTTCTGTTTTTCAATTTCTGTTTGCAAAAATCAACTCCTCAGGTCGCACGCTGAGGTATTTTTAATTTCTGTTTTTCAATTTCTGTTAAAATCAACTCATAATGCGAGAAGTGAGTTGGGCCTCGGGTTACGCACGCTTAGGTATTTTTAATTTCTGTTTTTCAATTTCTGTTTGCAAAAATCAACTCCTCAGGTCGCACGCTGAGGTATTTTCAATTTCTATTTTTCAATTTCTGTTTGCAAAAATCAACTCCTCAGGTCGCACGCTGAGGTATCTTCAATTTCTATCTTTCAATTCCTGTTTTTCAAAATAAAAAATAAGAAGAAAGAAAGAAAAGGTTAACTCATATCGCGAGAATAAGGAAGCAATTGAAAAGTTCAGATTTATTTCATCGAAGTCCTAGTGGAGCAATTGGTAGATCGAAGCTACAAATCTCTTCGTGTCCTGAAGTCATGTTGGGGCAAGTTAAAAATAAACAAATCTCACCCTTTTGAAGATTGAGGAAAAACAACAGGTCATATCTCTCGGAAGTAGCAGTGGAGTGGATCAAAGCAACATGTTACATTAGAGTTGAAGACGTTTGAGGAAGACAAGGACCAGTAAGTCAAAGCCCACCAAGACCGGGCAAAATTGGTTCTTCTTTTATCTTTGCTCTATTCTCATTCCACGACAATGAGCAAAGAGGGGCAGCTGTAATAACCAATTTTTGACCGGGCCCAATATAGAATAAAGGCCCAATCAATAAAACAAAAGCCCTAAAAAAATCTAATAATATAACAGTCCAAAAACATTTACAAAATTACAACCCAAAATAGCCCAACTAAAACAATACCCCAGCCCAACCAAAATCGGCCCGAAACTAGACAAAATTTGGGAACCCTAGGGTTCCCTCTCCCCTCTTACGCCGCTTCTGCCACTGCCCATTCCCTCACGCGCCCATGCGCCCTGACAACCACGCTCATCACTGTCGGCCACTACTCGCACTGCACCACAAGCACCCTCCCCGCGCCTCGATCAATCACCAGCCCACCACGCCTCGATCAACTTCCGCACGCCTCTGACGGCGCACTACCTGCAAACAACCGAAGAACAAGAGCAAAACGACAACAATAGCAGAAAACAACAGCACGCAAGCAAGAAAACCAAGAAGAAAACAAAATAAAGTAAAAAAAAATCTGTAATATCGGTTATAAAAAACCGAAGTGAAATGCTTTGTGGAGGGGCTTTTTTTCTTTTTTTTGTAAAAAGGCATTTTTATCAGAAAGAAGAAAGCAAAAAAAAAAAAGAAAAAGTTGATTTCTTTTTTTCTCTTAAAAATCATCAGAAATCAGAAGCAAAGATTAACAAGGTTGATTTTTTTCAGTTCTTGATTGTCTTATTATTATTTTTACTTCGAACCTCTAAATAAATAAACAAAAAATCAAAGGAAAGGGAAGAGAAGCCGTCACCTGAACCCCCTTGGCTGCGACATCGGAGGGCTTTCTCCCCGTCGCCAGTGCTTGGCCGGAGCAAAAAGGGTGCTGAAAGACTTCCTTCCTTTCATTTTCGGAGGAGCCCAACCGTTGGGACGGAGAGAGAGGGGCTGCCTGTAGTTTTTCAAAGAACAGAGGGGGGCCTTTCAAAACTGTTTCTGGAATATACACTAGGTTTCAAAGCAAAAAAAAATATCTGATTTAATTAAGAATATGAAACAGCGTCGTTTTATTGGGGTGGGGAACCCGCGCGTCGACCCGGATCCGCCCCAGGATCAGCGCATTTTTGCCTAAAAAGGGCAATTTGCGCAAATGGTCCTTCCCATTTGCGACGACAATCGATTGGCCCCCTTGAAGCGCAGCGTTTCAGAGTCTAGGGATATTTTCCCATTCGGTCCTCGTTGCCTTTCTGCGCATTCACTCAGACCTTCAACTTGTTCTATTTTTTTTAATCTCTTAATTGTACTTTTATTCTGATTCAGTCCTTGGTCAGTCGAATTTCAACTCTTTTTATTTAGTGTTTATTTATTCATTTTAGATACTATATATATTATTACATGCATGTATTTTGTACATTATTATCTTAAAACCAATCCATTATGTTTTTTTAATTATTTTGTATATTATTAATTTCATACTATAATAGATTCTGTTATTCTTATATGTACATATATTTTCGGTAAATACCTTAAATCATTTTTATACATTTATGCGCTCTTTTGCATATTACGAAGTTAATTTCATTCTTTAGTTCATTAGCATTTTTATTGTATATACCTTCTTTGTTTTAGAATTTTATACTTTGCATGCATTATGATATATTATATACATAATTTTCATTATTTATAAAGTTTTTTTTTTCTTCAAGATCGAGTCATATAACATTTTCATCTATAATAGTCATTTCAAAAGCTATACGTATCATTATAATATATTTTTGTGTTAAACTCTTGTACTTGATTTTAAATTGTTTTCTTTATGCATTTTATTAATGGTACATTGACGATTTCAAATTCATTTTTTGTTTAAGATTTATTACTTCTTGTTATGTAGTATTTGCTGTTAATTTGTTACCTTTATAAATGTTGATGTTAATGTTCATGAGGTGTATTGTTCTAGCTTAGATGCCTTATTGCTCCATATGATCATTATCCTTTTTTTTGCAGAAATGATATCGCTATGTATCTTTATCCCATGTTATTCGTTATGCCATCGTTTTGTATTATCGCATTATGATTGCACTCCGACTTTCATCCAAGTTCAAACCAAGTATTTTGAATCGGCTTTAAAATTACACATTTGAAAATTCTTCAATATAAGGCAATATTTGTATGTTTGGAAGATCGGAAAATCATGCCCTAACGTACTGGGTGTTAATTTTTTGTCCAACCAGATAAAAAAATACCGTTCTTTAATTTCATATTTTGAAGATCAAAGATGATCTCGATGTCGGGGTATAAAGGTATCATGTCCTAACGTACTGGATGTGATAATTTTTATTTCCTTCAAAACGAGCTTGAAATTCAAATTCAATATTGATTAATTTTCCTTAGAAAATTTATAACTTTTCCAAATTTTCAACGCAAGGACACTAAATAATCAATTAGGTACCAATTTTGGGCGTATCGAGGGTGCTAACCCTTCATCGTGCGTAACTGACTCCCGAACCCGTTTTCTCGAGTTTCGTAGACCAAAAATGTCGTTTTAGTAAATCAAAATGTTTTATTAAAACAAAGATGATCCAATCACACCTAATCAAAGGTCGGTGGCGACTCCCGTTTTATTCATTTTCAAAACCCAAGTCGATTCCCGTTCTTTTCAAAAAAATGGTTACGACACCAGGTACTGGTTCCAAAACTGTTCCATCTTTTACGGTCATTGCACTTTCATTTTTTCGTGGGTTCGACTCAATTTGATATGGCAATTTCTCTTGGGTCTCCAAATGACTAACCGTAAGCACAAGCTTACTTATTTTTTGATCTATTTCTTGTAGGTGTGCTTCAGTCTTTTGCTGGAACTTTTCGGTGATAACGACTAACCTCTTCACTGTGGTCTCAAGGGATGACTTTAAGGGTTGAAACTGTTGAGGCGGAGGTGGCATTGGCTGATACGGTTGATTGTATTGAGGGTTCAATCCATAGCTCAGATTTGGGTGATCCCTCCACCCTGCATTATAACTGTTCGCATGTAGATCATAACGCCTTTGAGGTGGCCCTAAGAAGTTCCTAATAGTATCTACTTATGTTGTTGTGTTCTAGTGTAAAATTGGACACGAATTTGTTCGATGATCAGGCATGGCACAAATCCCACATAACCGAGCTGGGTTCGTTTTTCCTATAAGAAAATTTTGAACTACATTAGTGAGCTTATCGATTTTATCTTCTAAGGATGGAGTACTTAACCCATGAACCCATCTCATGGATTTTGTAGTTGGTCAAAACTATTGAGAATTCGTAACCATGGTCGAAATTAATTCCCTTGCTCTTTGAGGAGTCATGTTAACAAGTGTCCCTCAATAAGCAGTATCAATCATCTTTATTTCCATAAAGAGTAACCCCTCATAGAAATATTGAAGAAGTAATTGTTCAGTTAAGCCATGTTGTGGGCAACTTGCACACAATTTCTTGTATTGCTCCCAATAGTCATAGAGCAATTTGATCTCATTTTTTCGAATTCCAACAATATCTCTCCTTAATTCGGTTGCCCGGGCTGCTAAAAAGAACTTGTCAAAAAACAAATGAAACATATCAGACCATGTATTAACAAATCCTAGAGGTAAATAAAATAGCCATTCTCTGGAAAAGTCGGCTAACAAAAAAGGAAAAGCTCAAAGTTTAATGTGATCCTCGGTTACTCCCTGTGATTTCACGTTTAAGCAAACCATGTGAAACTCCTTAAGATGAGTGTAGGGGTTTTCATTTTGCAAACCGCGAAAAATAGTCAATAAATGAATTAAGCCCAACTTTAATTCAAATGGTGTTCCTCTTGTTGGATTAGTTATACATAGCGGTTGTTTCTCATATAGTGTCGTAGCGAGCTGTCGAATGGTTTGATTTGCAATTTCTTCTAGTTCACTGAGTGTATCGTCTATTGCTTTCGTGTAAGATAGTGTTTCATACTTGACCTCTCACATTTGTGGTTGTTTTTCGCGTCGAATAGCTTTTCTTCGTAGTGTTTGATCTAATTTCTTGATTTTCGATTCAAACTCTAAGGTCGCTGGTTCTAACCTGGTTATAAGTAAAATAAATGAAAATTAGAATCATTTCCACTCCCCAACAATGACGCCAAAATTTTATGGGCTTCAAAACCACCAAATATAATTTCCTAAGATTTAACTGAATTAAATAATAGTATAAAGTAGTAGGGTCGATCCCACAGGGACTGGAACTCCTAATTTTCCTGTTTATGTAACCAGATTACTAAGTCTATATAGCTTTCATGCCCACGACATGTGCATTGCAGAGTTGAAAAAAAATAAAAAGGGGACTTTAGTTGATAAAGAAAATAAAATAAAATAATAACAAAATTATGATTGGAAAATAAAGTTAAGGAAATTAAATTAAATTGGTGAATCAAATATATTAATGCTTAGCCTCAGTCTTGGTACACTCTAAAATTGAATCGATCCTTGAAAGTGGATTTTCCTTTTCAAACGATAAACTGGTTATAACGATCAAGGACGCCCCAACCGCCAATTTTTCCTTGTGTAGTTGGTTCCGATATGACCTGTAAACCAACCCTTACTGATTATTTAACCACGTAACACACGTTCACAATTTAAAATCTTGGCAGCCTTGCGATCTAGAAAAGCCAACTTGAATTAACGGCCTCAATCGTGTGGGTCTTTTAAATTCGACCACTATCTCCCTTGACGGAATCCAACTAGCTTTTTTCCAATTGAACATGCCAATTTGTTCACGGGAATTTGAACTCGGCAAACGACCATCTCGTTTTCCTAATTGTATGCCAAACAACTCCAACCCAACGCACGCTTTTTGAATTGAAATTGAATTAACTTTAAGGGACGATTGTGATTATCCCATATACCGGAGATATAATAAATACCATGTTGTAAGGTTTTAGTGCGGGTTCATATCTTACGATATTTTATGGGAATGATAATCGGCCTAAGGTTAAATGGGAATTAGTTGAGCATGAAATTAATCATACTCAATTGGGATTTAAAAGTGGATTTGAGTGTAATGGTGATAGGTGAAAAGGAGAAAGGGCTTACAAAGCAATTGAACCAAAAGAAAGTAAAAGAAAGAAATTGCCAGTAAGCTCAAAAGCTACATACGTTGGATGAAATAAAAGAAAGCAACTGTATTTTTATTCATTTTATTCAAGTTCATTTTTTCATGCACCCAAAACAAGGTATTTATATACTTTTCACATGCTAAATTTAGCATGATTCATCCTAAGAATATATCAACTAAAAATCAAACTTTTTTCTATTTATAGAATTTGACAACTTCAAAAATCTAATTTAATCAGCCACTAATTCTACAATGTTTTTAATTCGACCCCTTTTCCTGCTTCTCATTCCAATTTAGTCCATTTTGCTTGATTTTGAATTTTGGCACTCCTATTTCTTTCCTGATAAGATTTAAGCAATAAAATATAAGTTTAGTAGTATCCTATTCAAAAATTAGACAAAAACAGATACATTAAAAGCACAAAATTAACTTACTATCACATATAAATTTTTGAACTACTATATGCCAATGATTTAATGGCAATTTTTTATTGGAATAACTTCTCATTTTTTTGTTGAATACAAGGATTAAGTTCTGACAAATTAAAGTAGGAGGATTAATTTTTTAGTTTTCATAAAATATAGTGAGACCAATAAATTTATTTGATAAAAAGATTTGTCATACTTGTAAATATGAGTT
Source organism: Gossypium australe (assembly GCA_005393395.2). Classification (NCBI taxonomy): domain Eukaryota; kingdom Viridiplantae; phylum Streptophyta; class Magnoliopsida; order Malvales; family Malvaceae; genus Gossypium; species Gossypium australe. Next base: position 128,151,167 of record CM016621.1, on the reverse strand, counting down.
TTGACTTATATAATAAATAAAAGATTTATCATACTTATAAATTTAAAATATTAAATTTTCATTTACCAGAAATGTAAAAAGGAAAAAAAATGTAGTTTTAAATATCAAATTTTAATAATTTATATAATAACTTCAGGGACAAGGTCATAATTTTTTTAAGGGATAGAAATTGAATTTTAAAATTTTTAAAAGATGCAAATATAATTTTACCATGTATTAATTATTTTTAAAGGGATTAAATAGAATATTTTTTACATTTAAGAGTCGGGCAATTTTATCATAGATTAATTTATAATTTTATTATTTTTAGGGGAGCCAAAGTCTCTGTCAGTCTCTTAACTTCGCCTATATGAGTAACTTTATAATTCATATATATAATTTATAAATAATATATGTTGTCGAAACCATCCCTCTTTTGGAAAAGAGACGTGAATCGGACTTGGATTTTGAAAAGAAAAACGGGAGTCGCCACCGACCTTTTATCAGGTGTGATCGGATCACCTTTGTTTTAATAAAACGTTTCGGTTTACTAAAACGGTGCTTTTTGGTCTACGAATATTCGGGAAAATAGGTTCGGGAGTCGGTTACGTGCGAGGAAGGATTAACACCCTCGCAACGCCCAAAATCGGTACCAAATTGATTAATCAATGTCCCAATGTCGAAAAGTTTGAAATGATTTTGAAATTTTATTTTTATTTTTTTTATTTTTAAACAGCTTAGTTAAATATTGAGATTCTCTTGTTCCGAGGGAATAGAGTATCTCGTCCAGCACGATTGGACAAGGTAATCTAAATCCTCGAATTCAAGATCATCCTCAGGATTCCCCAAGCACATGTATTGAAATTTGAAAAGATATTCGTTCGTTTAGTCAAACCAAAACAAATCACACCCAGCACGATTGGGCATGATCTTTTCGAATTCCTAAACGCACAAATATGCATCATTTACGAGTATGAACAAAATTTGAAAGGATATCTGTTCATTTGGCCAAACAAAAAGTCGCACCCAGCACGATTGGGCACGATCTCTTACAATTTCCAAACTCACGAATGTTACCTTTGTGAAACCCCCTCTTTTTTTATGAAATTAAAATGAGAAAATGCTTAAATGAGTCTCAAAGTTGTCAATCTACATGAAACGACGTAAACGAGAATAAACATAAAAATGTCACGACGAAAACAAAATTAAAAAGTATTGAAAATGCAAAAAAGAAAGTTAAAACCAAAACAATGTTAATAATAGTAGAGATAATAATAATGGGGATAATAGATATAATAATAATAATAATAATAATAATAATAATAATAATAATAGTAGTAGTAGTAGTAGTAGTAGTAATAATAATAATGATAGTAATAATAAATATAATAATAATACTAATAATAATAATAATACTGATACTAATAATAATAATGATAATAATAATAATAGAGTTAGTGAAACAAAAATAATAACAAAATATGTACATAAAAATATAGTAATGGTACTAACAATAATAATTTAATGACAAAAAGACTAAAAAGGATTGCGAAACGACTAAGAAAGGGATCAGATTGCATTTAAAACAAAAGTTTGGGGGTTAATTCGAAATAAAAGAAAGATGAGGGGACTTATTTTCACACGCGAGTGGACTGGGGGGACCAAAGAGGTAATAAACCCCTCTTGCCCAAGCGCGGAGCAACAGAGAGGACCAGGTTGTGAACCAGATAAATTATTGGGCCAAAAATTAAAATAACAAAACCTAATTTAAAAAGGGTTGAAAACGCGGAGGGACCGAAAGGGCAAATAGCCCAATCGACGAAAACACGCGGATCCCCTATCCCTCGGGTCGGGTTCGGGTCGGCCTCCCCAAAACGACGTCGTTTCGACGTCTGGGGAGGCCATTCAAAATGGCGTCGTTCTATATATAGTATAAAAGCACAAATTTTTTTGACAAAATCATTCATTCCTCATTTCAGCAGGGGGGAAGAGAAAAAAACCTTAAAATGCTCTCCCCCCTTTCGAGTTCAGGCCCAAGTCCGGTCGCCGGACCACCATGATGGCAACGCCGGAGCCGTCGCCGGCCACCGCATGAATTCCAAGAGTTACAAATTTTTCGATGAATAACCGCGGTAAGTCTACTTTTCTTCTTCTTTTATTTTTATTTTGTGTTTATATATATATAAATAAAAAGGAGGGAAAAGTTGCGCAAGAAAAAAAAAGAAAAATAAAAAAAACCTCTTCACTTTTCGATCTTGGTTTCTTTGTATCTTCGATTCCTATCTGTTTGTTTTTGTCTCTGCTTTTGTATTTTGAAACTATGGTGTTCTTATTGATATATCAAAAAAAAGGGTCATTACATTGTTTTCGATTCGGCTCTTATAAAGCTGAGCAAAAAATAAAATACAAATCCCCTCCTTGTTGCTGTTGCGTTGGTTTCTATTTTGCAGGGCCGACAGAGGGAAGTGGAGGAGGCATGAACGGCGCTAGTGGTGGTGGCAGACAAAAGGTTGTGGGGCTGGTGGCTGAGTGGAGTTGCGGCGCACCAGGGGCTAGGGTTTCAGAAACCCTAGCTTTCTGGAATCAAATTTTTGGGCCCTTGGATTTGGGCCAGATGTTGGGTTGGGTTTCTTTTATTGGGTTTTAGTTTGGGGCCTGGACAAATTTAGGCTTATACAGCTGCCCCTCTTTCCTCGTTGTCGTGCAACAGGAACAGAGCAAAGACATAAAGAAGGCCAAAATTTGTCGGGATCCACTGAGTCTTGTCTTCTTTGGTGCTTTTCTTTGCCAGGTATCTTCAAACTCCACTGTAACTTGTTGCTGCGCTCTACCCCACTGCCGCCTCCGAGAGATAGGGCCTGTAGCCTCAATTCATTTTATTGTCCGTTATATCTTCAGAGAGATTTGCGATCTTTAGCCTATCCCACTGCTACTGTTTAGAGCAATAGGACAATCTTCAATCTATTCCACTACTGGTCAGTGGCAATAGGACAATCTTCAACCTATTCCACTACTGGTCAGTGGCAATAGGATAATCTTCAACCCATTCCACCACTGGTCGGTGGCAACAAGACAATCTTCAACCCATTCCACCACTAGTCAGTGGCAACAGGACAATCTTCAACCCATTCCACCACTGGTCGGTGGTAATAGGACAATCTTCAACCCATTCCACCACTGGTCGGTGGCAATAGGACAATCTTCAACCCATTCCACCACTGGTTGGTGGCAATAGGACGATCTTCGCTAGTGTTGCTTCATCGTTCTCTAGGGGACATATCCTGCAGACTCGATTTTATATGCTTGTGTTCATGCCAAATGATTAGGATGCTATGATCGAAATAAATCTAATGCTCCTATCTAGATGCATGATAGATGACATTTGCATGAATGTAGAATGCCATGAGAGTGGTCTTTTTACAATGATTAGGATGCAATGATCAGAATGCTCCTAATTGGATGTGAATGATATTTTCATGAATGTATGAGAATGATCCCTTTGTAACGCATCACCCTGCCTTCTTGTTTGATTGATACCTTTGGGGGTTACCATTTCGGGTCTTGATTACCCCATGAACCTGGTTAGTTCTGAATATTGACCTCACATCAGGTTCCCGTAATAATTAGAAGTTTTTAGAGTAATATGCGAAACTCCTTTAATTTGAATATTAATCGTCCACTAATCGTTATTTCAATGAAAAGTGCTTGAAAAATGTCATCACAATGGACATTAAGATTAAAGCTCAAAGTGGATAAACTGATCAAAAGATCATATTTTGACAAGGCAAATTTTGCTAAATATGAAACGAAGAAGATAAGAATAAGTGTCCAAATATCATAGCATGAGCTTTTCTGCACAAATTTTCTCGAGGATCCCTTTTATACTTGATAGATGTTGGGTAGACTAAGAAGACTTCATTGATGCCCCAAGACGTGACGTCTCTTCCTCTTGTTAATTCGGGTTGTAGCAAGACCATTACATACCTCCCCTTCCAAAATTTGAATCGCCCATTATTGGGTTTTCAATTCAAAACCCCTTTGGTCACAAAGCACCCTTTGCGGGTTTTCACTTTGGCCTCTCCAGCTTGTGGTTTGTGGTTTTTTTTAGGCGAAGTATTTCTTGACTGTATCTGAGTTCACAAGATTCGGTAAACTTTTGCCATCCATCTCTGTCAAAATCAGTGCTCCACCAAAAAAGGCTTTCTTTACTACATAAGGCCCTTCCCAATTTGGCATCCATTTTCCTCTAAAGTCCTTTTGTATGGGAAGGATCCTTTTCAGGACCAGGTCTCCTTCATAGAATTCTCTAGGGTGAACTTTTTTGTTATAGGCCCGTATCGTTCGCTTTTGATACATTTGTCCATGACGAATAGCTCTTAGTCTTTTTTCCTCGATTAAGTTTAGCTGATCATACCGGGATTGAATCCATTCTGCTTCATCCAACTTTAGTTCAGACAAGACCCGAAGAGAAGGGATCTCAACTTCGATTGGAAGTACTGCCTCCATTCCATAAACCAAAGAGAAAGGAGTTGCCCCAGTAGAGGTTCTGACCGAAGTTCTGTAAGCATAGAGAGCGAATGGTAGCTTCTCGTGCCAATCTCTATAAGTCTCAGTTATCTTTCCCACGATTTTTTTGATATTCTTGTTAGCTGCCTCGACTGCACCATTCATTTTTGGACGATACGGTGACGAGTTGTGATGTTTGATCTTGAATCGGCTACAAACCTCCACTGTCGTACTATTGTTCAAGTTTAGTGCATTGTCAGATATGATCCTTTCAGGCATTCCATATCAGCATATGATTTCTTTCTTTAAGAACTTGCTGACCGCTGATTTCGTGACATTCGCATACGAGTAGCTTCTACCCACTTGATGAAGTAATCGATTACCACAAAGATAATCGATGCCCGTTCGAAGCTTTTGGTGAAATTGGTCCAATGACGTCCATTCCCCATATAGAGAAAGGCCATGGAGAGGTCATGACATGGAGAGGTGAAGGAGGCATATGAACTTTATCTCCGTAAATTTGACATTTGTGACATTTCTTGGCATAGCTGATGCAATCCCCTTCCATAGTAGACCAATAATACCCGAATCTCATGATCTGTCTTGCCATTGTAAAACCATTTGTGTGTGTCCCACAGACACCCTCATGAACTTCTTCGAGGATTCTTTTGGCTTCAACAGCATCCACGCATCTTAGGAGTATCTGATCATTCCTTCTCTTGTATAGGATTTCTCCATCCAAGACATAATCGCTGGCCAGTCTTCTCAACGTCCTTTTATCATTCTCAGTTGCTTGGTCAGGGTATTCACGATTCTTCACGTATTGTAATATATCGTGATACCAAGGGTGATCATCTTTTTCTTCTTCTTCGCTGATGTTGTAGCAATGTGCCGGAGCCTCATAAATGCTCATTTGGATAAGCTTTACCTCTTGTTGCTTGTTCACTTTGATCATAGAAGCCAAGGTAGCTAGGGCGTCGGCCATCTAGTTCTCTTCTCGTGGGAGGTAATAGAAAGCGACGTTGTCAAACTCCTTGATTAACTCCAAAACTTGCCTTCGATAACTGATTAGCTTGGGATCTCTCGTTTCCCATTCACCTTTTAGTTGATAGATCACTAGCGCAGAATCACTGTATACCTCCAATGTTTTAATTTTGCGTTCAATGGCTGCACGGATACCCAGGATGCATGCTTCGTATTCGGCCATGTTGTTTGTGCAATCAAAATCTAATTTGCTAGTGAAAGGATAGTGATCTCCATCTGGGGATACTAGGACTGCCCCAATTCCATTCCCTACTGCATTTGAAGCTCCGTCAAAGTTTAGTTTCTAAGGAAGACCCTTCTTTTGGACATCTTCTTCAGTGATTGCCATATACATTAGGTCTTCATTTGGAAAAGTGAAGTCCAATGGCTCGTAATCTTCTAAAGCTCTGCTGGCTAGAAAGTCTGCTATTGCACTTCCTTTTATAGCCTTCTGGTTTATGTAGACTATATCAAACTCGGAAAGTAGAATCTATCATCGGGCCATTCTTCCATTTAGCGCAGTCGATTCCATCATGTACTTGAGAGGATCTAGCTTTGAGATAAGCCAAGTGGTGTGATATAGCATGTCCTGTCTCAGTCTCCGGTTCGTCTAAATCAAAGCACAACACAGTTTCTCAATTGACGAATATCTTGTCTCGCATTTTGTAAACTTCTTACTGAGATAGTATATCGCTCTTTCCTTTCTTCCTGACTCATCATGTTGGCCTAGCACACATCCCATAGAATTTTCAAATACTGACAGATATAATATCAGTGGCCTATCTGGGCAAGGTGGCATCAGTACTGGGGGTTCAGACAAGTAATGCTTGATCTTGTCGAAAGCTCCCTGGCACTTCTCATTCTATTCACCTGAGTTATGTTTCCTAAGAAGACGGAATATAGGGTCACACTTCTCCGTTAATTGTGCGATGAACCGAGCGATATAGTTTAATCTTCCTAGGAAACCTCGAACTTCATTTTGGGTACGTGGTGGAGACAACTCCTGTATAGCTTTTACTTTATCAAGATCAACCTCAATTCCTTTTTCACTGACTACAAATCCTAACAATTTTCCCGACCTAGCCCCAAAGGTACATTTTGCTGGATTGAGTTTCAGTTGAAATTTTCTCAACCTTAGGAACAGTTTCCTCAAGACCTGTACATGCTCTTTCTCAGTCCTGGATTTTGCAATCATGTCGTCCACATAAACTTCAATTTCCTTGTGCATCATGTCGTGGAAGAGGGTAACCATGGCTCTTTGATACATTGCCCCCGCATTTTTTAGTCTGAACGGCATTACCTTATAACAGAATGTTCCCCACATGGTTACGAATGTGGTTTTTTCCATGTCCTCGGGGTGCATCTTAATTTGATTGTACCCGGAGAAACCGCCCATGAAAGAGAAAAGTGAATACCCTGCCATGTTATCCACTAAGGTATCGATGTGAGGCAACGGAAAATTATCTTTTGGGCTGGCCTTGTTCAAATCTCTATAGTCCACGCACATTCGTACCTTTCCGTCTTTCTTAGGGACGGGCACTATGTTTGCTACCCATTCTGAGTACTTAAATACTTGCAAGAAATCGGCATCAAATTGCTTCTTGACTTCTTCCTTTATATTTAACAAAACATCGGGCCTCATTCTTCGAAGTTTCTGTTGAACGGGTCTACATTCCTCCTTTATGGGGAGCCGGTGTACCACTATATCCGCGTTTAACCCGGGCATGTCCTGGTATGACCAAGCGAAGACGTCCCTGAATTCTTGGAGTAGCTCGATGAGGTCTTGCTTTGTTTTCGCGATGATGAAAGCCCCAATTTTCAACTCTTTCCCATCTCCTAAACTCACAACTTCCACTGATTCTTCGTGGGGTAAGATTTGTTTCTCATCTTGCTCTACCATCCTTAACAAATCAAGAGATACGTTACAGTCTTGGTTATCTTCAAAATCTTGAGAATCCTCCATACCCGTATCTTGTGCAAAAGGAGATTCTGAGCTAATAACAGTGTCACTCATATCATTGATATCTGGGGACCTGTTAGAAAGGACAAAGAAAAATGCAAAAACAAAATAATCTAAGAATGACTATTTGTGTGAATGATTATGAATGAAATGTAAAGAGTAAAAAAAACATTTGCTCGAAAGATGCATTTTATTGAAATAAAGATGCTTGGACATATGCCTATTCAACAAAGGGTTTCTCATTGCTCCCAGGCTTAGAGCAATGAGTGTGTTTTGAACATTACTCTGAATTGATTCTAAAAGCTACAGGAATCTCTTCCATGGTCCAATTGTTCAGAACACTTCCAAGAGCATAAGGGCGAATCCCAGATAAATCTCTTTCTTCAGCCCTTTCCTCGGATACGACATTGATGCTCAAGTTTCCCAGCATTTCTTCTGTTTCTTCTTCTATCTCCATGTCTTGTCCAGGGTATATGATTCATCCCGAAACAAATGTTTTGGATAAATGAGGAAAGGTCATTGGCTCCCATTTGATCTCTTTTTCGCCCAAGCGCGCCCTTCTTCTTTCCCTTCTTTTCTCCTCCTCTCTCCTCCTTTGTTCTGCATCTGGCTTGAATCCTAAGCCAAAGCGGTCTCGTTTTTCTTTTTGCATCAGTACTTCGGCCCTTCCTTGAAGATATTTTCCGAGTCCTTTCCCCGGTAAGGCTCCCTTCCCAATTGTCATCTAGAGGCCCATCTTCGTAGACTTGGATATTCTGGGTATGGGGATCTTGCTGCCTTCGGCAACGAAGGTTGTATTGATAAATTCCAGTGATCGGAAAGAACATTCCATTGCTTCTTCGTCTACTCCAATGTACGGAGCGTCACTAGTAACGAATGCTATGATATCTTCTTCGGCATTGATTGTGATCAACCTTCCTTCCGTTACCAATTTCAACTTCTGGTGCAGTGATAACGGTACTGCCCCTGCTGAATGGATCCAGGGTCTTCCTAACAGGCAATTGTAGGAAGGTTTGATGTCTATCACTAAGAAGTCCACCTCGTACGTATTTGGGCCGATCTGAAGAGGTATATCGATTCTCCCCATGACTCTTCTCTCCGTACCATCGAATGCTCTCACAACATTATGGCATGTTTTCATGTGGGAGTTATCTACAGGCAACCTGTTCAATGTGGATAAAGGTAATACATTCAGGGCCGATCCGTTATCGACCAACACCCCGGACAATATATACCCCTTGCAGTGTGTGGTTATGTGTAGGGCCTTGGTGGATCCCATACCCCCCGGGGGTATCTCATCATCATTGAAGAAAATGAAGTTGTCGGCACTTATGTTTCCCACTAGACGGTCCAGCTTGCTGACAGATATATCGCCCGTGACGTATGTTTCATTTAATACCTTCATTAACGCGCTCATGAGTAAGGCTAGTACCGATATACGAGCTGGTTGTTTGTGTAATTGCTCCATGACACTGTACTCGCTGTGCTTAAGGAATTTTAAGAACTCCTTAGCCTCGTTCTCTGTCACGGGCACATTGACAAGTGCTTCGGGCCTCATCGTCCCTTCTTCATTTTGCTCAGTTATCACAGATTTCCCTTTAGCCAGTTCGGCCCTCGTGTTCGGGGTATAACGCCTTCCACTACGTGTGAAAAAGCCCTCATCTTGGTCCATAGCATTAACTGGATTCTCTTTTCTCGGAATTACTACCTTACAATCGTAACTCCACGGGACCTTTTTATTGTCTCTATAAGGGGAAGCTACAGGCTTTTGAATTATGACCTTCGGCGTGATCGATATTTCAGTTTCAACCGTTCTTGGTCATGATATAATCACCGCAGGGCGGTTGCCCCCATAGATTCTCCTAAATGATCCTTCTTCCGACGCGTGGACCTCTCCTTCTTCTGGTCCTCCAATCTCTTCATAGAATTCTACTTCTTTGTTATCCATAAAACTTTGAACTATGTCCCTGAACTTGAGGCATTCTTGAATATCATGACCCATTTCAGCATGGAACTCGCAGTACCTCCCCACTCCTTCAAGCTCCTCTCCCGATCTTTGCGTGATTAAGCCTCTGTTCATCATTTGCTCCCAAACCCATCTTAATGGAGTTTTTATCTCTGCAACGTTCATTTTCACTCTTTTTCCTACATTCTCACTATCATGTTTACCCCATTATTAGCGTGATTGGGTAACGGGTGTTCCGTATCGTTAACTTTCACGACGCCCATTTGAATGAGTTTTTCTACCAACTTCTTGAAGGCAAGACAATTTTCTATTGAATGTCCCACAATCCCCGCATGGTACTCACATTGTGTATTTGCATCATACCATTTAGGGTATGGGGGCTGTAGGGGCTATAGGTAATAGGGGCAACGACATGTGTGTCGTATAATTTTTGGTACAGTTGCCCGTACGTCATGTAGATCGGAGTGAACTGGAGTTTCTCCACATTCGGCTTTGTATTGGGTTCCTGTCTGTGTGAGCTTGGACGGTCGGTAATTACGGTACTGGGCTGACTCAGAGTGACTGACTTGTCACGAGCACTTATGTTATTCACGTCACCCTCTCTTTTCTTTGGGACCGTCTTTCTAGTACCCTCTCCCACTTCTATCTTACCGCACCTAACTGCGTGTTCTATCCTTTCTCCACAGCTCACGATTTTTGAAAAATCTGTCGTAGAACTCCCCAACATGTGATTGATGAAAGGAGCTTTCAAAGTATGGATGAAGAGTGTGGCTGTTTCCTCCTCCAAAAGAGGCGGTTGAACCTGCGTTGCTAGCTCTCTCCATCGTTGAGCATATTGTCTGAAGCTCTCGCTTGGCCTTTTCTCCATAGCTTGGAGAGTGACTTTGTCGGGGGCTATGTCTGCTATGTGGCCGTAATGTTTCATGAAGGCCTGGGCCAGATCCTTCCATGTCTTGATTTGGGTACTACTGAGCCGATCGTACCATTGGGCCGCAGACCCAACCAGACTATCCTGAAAGCAGTGAATCAATAATTTTTTATTATTGGTGTGTCCCGCCATTCGTCGACAGAACATCTTCAGATGTGCTTCGGGGCAGCTAGTCCCATTGTATTTTTCGAAATTCGGAGTCTTGAACTTTGGCGGAAGCACTAAGTCTGGGACTAGGCTTAGCTCCTTGACATCAATTTTATAACAAACTTCAGCATTTTCTATCGCCTTGACTTTCTCCTCCAACCACCTATAGCGATCTTCCATCTGCCTTGAGGGTTCAACTTTCATTCCTTCTTTCTTCATTATATCAAAATCCGGTACCATAGGGTTAATAGGGTCATCTCCCGGGTTGGATCCTGAGCCCACTTGGAAATTCATAGGGGATCCAACAATAGTTTACCCTCGTTGAGGCCTAATCGTGACGGATGGCCTCTGGGGGTACTCTTTGTGCTGTGAAGGCACATGCGGCAGGGTAGAACCTGAGGGAATACCTTCATTTTCCCCTCCAGTAATGGCCATGGGGCCTTTTCCTTTCTCCATAAGTCTATTCAACAGTTGGGTCATTTGAGCCATCTGAGACATCATGTTCCTCTGGGACTCCATCATGTCTTGCTGGATCTTGGCTAGCTGCTCTTGCACCTGGGCTTGCACCTGGTCTTGCACCTCTTTCTGGAATTGCTCTAGTCTCTGATCCATCTTCTTTGTTTTAGCGCGAGTGCCTTAATAGATGTTCAGCTTCCAGATTCTCTTTCCTTTTTTTCTCTTCCTCACTATTATGATTTCAGTTCATTAGACTCTCTCTGTGCATGTAACATGATGTAAATGCATGCGATGCTAATGCATGGAATGAATGCAAGGAAAGGGGCATCAATTCAGATTCAATTTCGTTTCAGAAAGCTTTGTTAGAAAACAAAACCCTTTACATAAACCAGAATACAAATATGCTTTCGCCCTAAGGCTCAAAGTTTTGATTCTACTAAGCAAAGAGATTAGCTCTTGATTATGATGAGGCTGCAGTTCATATTTCATGCTTAGTACATCGGCCTGCACTGCCAGAGTTTGCAGGTAATCAGCTACCTCTCTGATCTGAACTATGGCCTCACTCATAAGGTAATTTTGACTTCTGATTTGATTATGAGAATGGTGAATTTCTTCTTCCCCATGCTCTTTCTTTGCTTCAAGAAGTTCTATCCGAAGTTCATAACCGTGTATTGCTGCTTCTAACTCCTCAACCCTATTCTTCATCTCCTCGATCCTGTTTAGGCTTGACCTTAACTCGATCGCGACATTACGGCTTTGATAATGATGGAGAGTCTTCCCAAGTTTAGTTATTCTATCTTTTAATTCTATCCTTTCATTTAGGCATTCTGCCAAGTCTTTCGCTAAGGTTTCTTTTTGCGTTCGCATTTCTCGAAATTTCTTTTCCCAATAGTCAGCTCTAGCCTTTTCTTCTTGGACTTCTTGTCGCCATTGTTCAGTGGTCTTCCCCAACCCAGCATTCTTTATTGATAGACGCATCCTTTTGTATTTGGTCTTCAAGCTATCTCGATCTTCCTCGACTTTTCTCTTTTCCTTTTTTACTTTTTCTGTTTCTGACTTCTGGACATCCACATCTAGCTTCAAGTACATCTTTTCTTCTTCTAGCTTTTCTATCTTCTTTCCGAGCTCTAGATTCTGTCTCTCGAAGTCTTGTCTTATGATTTCTAACTCTGATGGGATCATTCGTAAGCATTCCTCTCTAGGTCGGGAACCCTCTGTGCTCAGTTCGGGGATGTTATCGTTAACTCTTCTAGTCCTCCATCCATCATATTCTGGAGTCGTCATTGGTCCCGCGTATAATCTCTTCATTCTATGAACTTGATTCCAAGCGCTAGATATCTCTTTGGCCCTTTTCTTATAGCTTTCCCCACTATACGCAAATTCACATTGGGCTAGCCCACTTGTCATTGGTACAAATTGTCTTGACCCATATTGCCTCAGTACGAGCAAAGGAGCATACTCGACAGCTCCCCAAATTCCAAGCAAAGGAACCCAGTCAAAATTTCCACATCGATAAAGGGTTTCATTAGGAATCATCCAAGAAGCTTTCCACTCGATGTCTTCTTCTTGAAGATTCTGAAGGAGTGTCATCCAGCTTTCATCGGATATGTTTTCTTCTCTTGGTGTAGCTACTATCTTCTTCAACGGAGAGTGATTCTCAAAGAACACATGATAAGACACCTTTTCTACCTTCTAGAAATGGCTATGGAACCATGTCAATAGCAGTTGCGCACATCCAATGAACATGCCTTCACCCGTTCTCCGACATGCATTCAAGGATCTGAACATTTCGGCTAAGATTGCAGGCACAGGCGTGACCCCTTTGTCCAATCGATCGAATAGATCAGTAACTGCTTCATCTATATGTCTTAGAGCCTTAGGAAAGATTACCAAACCATAAGTACACAAGGCAAAGACATCAATCTTCTTTTTTACATCAGGGTGTGTCAAGATCAGGTCCTTCAAACTTACCCAATGTATGCATTTACCCTCGCCTTTCTTCTGAATTCTGGCTGAGACCCACTGCTCATTCATCCCTGTGATATTCATTAACTTCTTTACAAAGGTAGGGGCGTTGGCAGCCTTAAAATAAACCTTGTCAGCTTGGGCCTTTGGACAGTGAAGTAAGGTTGTATACTCTTCTACAGTGGGTACTAAATCTACTCTCCCGAAAGTGAAACAACTGTAAGCAGGGTTCTAAAACTGAGTCATGGCTCGGAATAGATGCTTATCTACCTTAATGTCGAACAAGAAGGGTAAATCACCATAACTGTGATAGAACAGCTGTTTTGCCTTATCGTCCCACTGGTTCCATATTTGCTTTAGCTCGCTGAAGTTGTTTTGCGTAGTGTTGATGCGTGTAAAGTCCCACAGCTCTGACACATACCCATCGGCTAAACTGTTCCCTTTTTCTAGTTGCGTTCGCTCTGACCATACGCAGACGGCTGCATTGTCTTCCACTTTATCAAGGAATTCGTTTTCCATAACCAGCTTTCTTAACTTGGAAACTGATCGTGAATTGATACCTTATAAATCATGGGATGACATGCACCAAAGTAAAGCAGACAAGTTGGTATTACGAAACAAAATATAAAGCAAATAACAAAACCCCATCTAGGTAACCACTAAGGATTGGTATGGCTCTAGCTAGGGTAGGCCCTTAAGTCTCTCTATATGTGTTTCAGTTCTAAAGTCGAGGTACCCAAACCAGTAGATTCCTCGATCCTCACCCATACAGTCTCATACGAACTGAGTTCGGTTCAGGGGGATACATTTCCCTATGGTCATGCGGAGGTGAAAACCTCACGAAGACATAGGTACGGATGTATCCCGGAAGCAGTCCCCTAGCCCATGCGGAAGTGAAAACCTCACGAAGGCATAGCTTCTCGCTCCCACTTAGGGTGTGACCACAACGGTCATGCAAATATGAATGCAGAAATATCCTATTAGACTTAGCATTATTGCAATCATAACACCAACAAACGCATCAAAAGAAGCATGATTTTTTTTCAAAACAATTTTCCCAAATTTTCGACAAAAAGACAACAAATAATCAATTCTATAGCCTGACTCTCTTATTGGGTCCCCAGTGGAGTCGCCAAGCTATCGAAACCATCCCTCTTTTGGAAAAGAGACGTGAATCGGACTTGGATTTTGAAAAGAAAAATGGGAGTCGCCACCGACCTTTTATCAGGTGTGACCGGATCACCTTTGTTTTAATAAAACGTTTCAGTTTACTAAAACGGTGCTTTTTGGTCTACGAATATTCGGGAAAATAGGATCGGGAGTCGGTTACGTGCGAGGAAGGATTAACACCCTCGCAACGCCCAAAATCGATACCAAATTGATTAATCAATGTCCCAATATCGAAAAGTTTGAAATGATTTTGAAATTTTTTTTTTATTTTTAAACAGCTTAGTTAAATATTGAGATTCTCTTGTTCCGAGGGAATAGAGTATCTCGTCCAGCACGATTGGACAAGGTAATCTAAATCCTCGAATTCAAGATCATCCTCAGGATTCCCCAAGCACATGTATTGAAATTTGAAAAGATATTCGTTCGTTTAGTCAAACCAAAAAAAATCACACCCAGCACGATTGGGCATGATCTTTTCGAATTCCTAAACGCACAAGTATGCATCATTTACGAGTATGAACAAAATTTGAAAGGATATCCATTCATTTGGCCAAACAAAAAGTCGCACCCAGCACGATTGGGCACGATCTCTTACAATTTCCAAACTCACGAATGTTACCTTTGTGAAACCCCCTCTTTTTTTTATGAAATTAAAATGAGAAAATGCTTAAATGCGTCTCAAAGTTGTCAATCTACATGAAACGACGTAAACGAGAATAAACATAAAAATGTCACGACGAAAACAAAATTAAAAAGTATTGAAAATGCAAAAAAGAAAGTTAAAACCAAAACAATGTTAATAATAGTAGAGATAATAATAATGGGGATAATAGATATAATAATAATAATAATAATAATAATAATAATAATAGTAGTAGTAGTAGTAGTAGTAATAATAATAATGATAGTAATAATAAATATAATAATAATACTACTAATAATAATACTGATACTAATAATAATAATGATAATAATAATAATAGAGTTAGTGAAACAAAAATAATAACAAAATATGTACATAAAAATATAGTAATGGTACTAACAATAATAATTTAATGACAAAAAGACTAAAAAGGATTGCGAAACGACTAAGAAAGGGATCAGATTGCATTTAAAACAAAAGTTTGGGGGTTAATTCGAAATAAAAGAAAGATAAGGGGACTTATTTTCACGCGCGAGTGGACTGGGGGGACCAAAGAGGTAATAAACCCCTCTTGCCCAGGCGCGGAGCAACAGAGAGGACCAGGTTGTGAACCAGATAAATTATTGGGCCAAAAATTAAAATAACAAAACCTAATTTAAAAAGGGTTGAAAACGCGGAGGGACCGAAAGGGCAAATAGCCCAATCGATGAAAACACGCGGATCCCCTATCCCTCGGGTCGGCCTCCCCAAAACGACGTCGTTTCGACGTTTGGGGAGGCCATTCAAAATGGCGTCGTTCTATATATAGTATAAAAGCACAAATTTTTTTGACAAAATCATTCATTCCTCATTTCAGCAGGGGGGAAGAGAAAAAAACCTTAAAATGCTCTCCCCCCTTTCGAGTTCAGGCCCAAGTCCGGTCGCCGGACCGCCATGATGGCAACGCCGGAGCCGTCGCCGGCCACCGCGTGAATTCCAAGAGTTACCAATTTTTCGATGAATAACCGCGGTAAGTCTACTTTTCTTCTTCTTTTATTTTTATTTTGTGTTTATATATATATAAATAAAAAGGAGGGAAAAGTTGCGCAAGAAAAAAAGAAAAATAAAAAAACCTCTTCACTTTTCGATCTTGGTTTCTTTGTATCTTCGATTCCTATCTGTTTGTTTTTGTCTCTGCTTTTGTATTTTGAAACTATGGTGTTCTTATTGATATATCAAAAAAAAGGGTCATTACATTGTTTTCGATTCGGCTCTTATAGAGCTGAGCAAAAAATAAAATACAAATCCCCTCCTTGTTGCTGTTGCGTTGGTTTCTATTTTGCAAGGCCGACAGAGGGAAGTGGAGGAGGCATGAACGGCGCTAGTGGTGGTGGCAGACAAAAGGTCGTGGGGCTGGTGGCTGAGTAGAGTTGCGGCGCACCAGGGGCTAGGGTTTCAGAAACCCTAGCTTTCTGGAATCAAATTTTTTGTGCCCTTGGATTTGGGCCAGATGTTGGGTTGGGTTTCTTTTATTGGGTTTTAGTTTGGGGCCCGGACAAATTTGGGCTTATACATATGTAATCCAAAATGATTTATTATAATTGTATTAATTATATTTATTTATAAATTAGTATCGTCAATTTATCAACTATTAAAAGGAAACAAATAAAAATTGAAAATTACAAACTATCAATGTATATTCAAATTTTAGGTATTTTTAATTAGTAACTAAAAATAATTAAAAAACTGCATTATCCTCTTATTTATGGGCATTGTTACCAATACAGGAGGACGTGTGTTAAAACTTATTATCTTGCTATTTATGGGTTGGGGAGGGGTCAGACCTAGCTTTAGGTATTGTGTAAAAAAGAATATATAATCAAAACCTATAACGAAATTATTAAAAAAATCACTAATTTTTTTTTAATTTCATTATTTTAGGTTTTAAATTATTATAATATTTTAATCATCAAAGTAGTGAATATATTATAATTATGTTAAACCATTTTATGAATATTTTTTACATTAATTACATGAAATACAAATATATTATTCAAAGAATAAAAAATTAAAATTAAACACAAAATCAGATATGTAATACATATAATTTACAAACTAATAATTTTGTAAATGAAAATTGTTTGTTGTAGAAATGGGTAATAGATGCATGATTTCCCTTGAGAATGCACATAGGCCTTAGGCTTATATAATAAGGTTGTGTTATTCACACACATTTCACTCCAACACCAACTTTTTTTTATTGCTCAAACCCTCTCGCCATGGCGGTTGCTAAGAGTGCAGTGATTTTCGTCTTTACAATGGCTCTCTGGGGCGTCTCCATGGCGGCTATACACTGGGTTGGAGGCTTCGCTGGATGGACCACCGTCGCTGCAGGCTCCCCACTTGATTACAGAATCTGGGCTTCAACCAGGAACTTCCATGTTGGCGATGTTATTGGTATGTAATAGACTGGTCAAATTCTATATGAAGTCCCTGTACTTTGAGTTTATGCCAAATTTAGTTCCTCTATTATAATTTAGTCAAATGTGTATTTTCAATCCTTAGGTTATTTTCTTCTATAATTTCCATTAAATAATTTGATTTGACTTGTGATGAAATGACATATATAGTTTCCCATGTAAAAAAAGAAAAGCTAAAATATACATGCCACATCGCCACATATTTAAAAAAAGTGAGGAACATCAAATTATTTATGAAAAAAAGGACCTTAATATTCAAAACGTAGAGAAACTAGAAAGAATCAAATTATAATAAAGGGACTAAAACTGGCAAAATGAAAAAGTATAGGGATCTTTCATAAATTTTACCTAATAGATATCTCACCTAAAACTCTTCTTCCTTTAAACCTACAGTTTTTCCTCACTATGATTAGGAAATACATGATGGTAAATTAAGTTCGTTTATCAATACCCCAATTGCAGTTTTCAGGTACAACAATAAGTTCAATAACGTGGTCCGTGTGACTCACCAGAACTTCAAGTCATGCAACGCAACATCTCCAATTGCAGTCTACTCATCAGGTGCCGACACCATCAACCTCACAAGACCCGGCCACTTATACTTCATTTGTAGTATCCCAGGCCACTGTCTGGCCGGCCAAAAGGTTAACATCGAGGTCACACTAGCCATGGAGCACCTTCCATCTTCGGCTTCCGCTGTTTATCAATTACCACAGTCAGCCTCCGTGTCTGATGAAGCCTTGGCGCCCAGTCCAGAAAGCTTGGAACCGATCCCTGGCCCAAGTGAGGGCAGTGCTCCCGCTCTCAGATCGCTCAACTTCTGGTTGTCTCTTGTTGTGCTTGCATTTGGGTTTTGTCTTACTGGCATTGGCACTTACAGCCTGGCTGAGTTGCATGTTTAAGTAAAAATTTGTGTCAACGTGCATGCCAGCAGTCTTCTATTTATAAATAAGCTTAAACTGCTTAAGCTGATGAAAGGACTGCCATGGTTGAATTGAAAAACACTATGTGATGTTAATCTGCTCTTGTTAATTGATCAAATAAGTGTTTGAATTAAATCGTGATATCAAAAACTTATGCAGTTCTTGAAAATTCATGTTATTCAACTTCCATTTAGATGGGAAAAAAAAAAAAAAAAACTCTGCTTTTTGACAGTTCTGATTATTGATTGAGTATTTGCCAAATCTTGATATCCACCATCCCATTTATACAACAAATCCTTGACAGTGCCATTTATGAGAATTTTTTTTCTTCATTTTATTATTCCCTTACATACCATTCATATTTAATGGAAGGAAACTCAAGCTAAATAGTGTTATTCATAAAAGTTTTATAGAACAAGAAAAAAGAAGTTGATGAAGAAAGATTTGTTTAAGGAAACAAGATATCTAGATAAATTTTAATTAAAATAATGTTTTAATCTTAGTCATAGGTTTATTAATAATGTTTTAATATTAATTTTACATTTATATAAATTAGACTTATTTAAGGGTTCGGTTATCCGTCTAAGTCTAAAAGACTTGTCCAAAATTTAATAAGATTTAAAAAATATATATTAGGACTCAAAATGGGTTTGAAAAAAAAAGTACCTTTAAAATATAGGTCAAACTCAAATAAAAAATATTCAAGACCTAAACTCAACCTAATCATTTCTATAATTTTATATTATTTTTATATGTTATATGTACATAAAAATTAAATATATAGTAATATATAAAACTATAATGTAACCATAAAAAAAATGTTAAGTTATATATATAATTTTGATAAATGAAATATGTCGAAACCATTTTTTTTATATTTGGAAAGAAATGGGATTCGACTTTAAAAAGAAAATGGAGTCGCCACAATCCTTTTTGTTTAGGTGTGATCGGGTCACCTATAAAACATTTTGTTTTATTTTTAAAAGAAAGTAATTTTGGTCTACGAATTCCAAGAAAAACGGGTTCGGGAGTCGGTTACGCACGAGAAAAGATTGGCACCCTCGCCACGCCCAAAATTGGTACCTAATTGATTAATTAATGTCCTAATGCCAAAAATTTGAAACGATTTTAAAATATAATTCCATTTTAAAAAAAATTTAAACAACTTGAATTGGATATCGAGATTCTCTTGTTCTAAAGGAATGAAATATCACATCCAGCACGTTAGGATACGACATTTCAAACCCTCGATGCCAAGATCATCTCATGATTTCCAAAGTTCATGCATTGAAATTTTTATAAGTATATTCAATTATTTGGACAAACAAAAAAACACGGTAGGGTACGATTTCTCGAATTTTCAAACACGAAATATTGCCTTGGTTTTTTTTTAAGAAAACATGGATGAAACTTTAAAATGGTATTTGGTTTTTTGGTCAAACGGAAAACCAAAACCCAGCACGTTAGGGCACGATTTCTCGAATTTTCAAACACGAAATATTGCCTTGTTTCAAGAAATTTTTAAATGGGTGATTTTAAAATCGACTCATAATGCATTTACTCAATTTGCTCGGGATAGAAATGAAGTATCTAGTAAAAGTTTAAATAAATAGGAATTTGAATCACAAAACAATACCGAGAAACACAAGCATAACATCAAACATGAAATAATATATGAATTCAACATTATACAAATGAATAGTAATAATACAAACGATTTAAATGTACAAATACACAATAGCAATTATGACATATTCCATTTCAAAAGACCCATTTTAACAATCAAAGACCAATAGACCAAATAATATAGTAATCTTACAAAATTTACATGGTAAATTAATATAAAACAAATTTTGAATGATAACAAATGGATTTAAAATAAATAATAAAGAGGAGTTTGAAACCAACAATATATGAAACAATTTAGAAAATAAACTATAATCAATATAATAATTTATAAATGAGTTTATGAAATAACTATTATGCAAGAAGAAATTTAAAATGTATGATATACAAAATAATCTAAAAATCAAATATACTTATCTAAAAAAACTTAATAAATAATATGTATTTTAAAAAAATAATATAGAAAAGTGTTTGAAATAAATAAAGCATAAGTTAAAATAAGATCTTTAAAAGAACAATTACATATAAATATATAGATTTAAAAGAAAATACATACATAATATGAAATTGATAATATATACATAAAAATAAGATAATTTTAATACAAATTATATATACGTATGTATAAATTAATAATATATAAGAGTATTTAAATTTAATATTATACAAATTTTAAAACAAAGAAACATATAAAGGAAGATTTTGAAATTAAATATTTATATAATAAATTAAAAATATATTCAAATGGAAGTATAAAACAAATTAAAACATTGTAAAATCAATAAAATAATTCAAAATAGCTTATTAAAACAACTTCTAAAAATAAATAATATATAAATTTAATGCCATAAAAAAAGTTGCAAAGATTATAAACAAAAACTAAAAAAAATACTTAACTGAAATGAAAATAAAATTAAAAGGCTATTTATGAATAAATAAAATCATGTAAACAAAGTCAAGGATCAAACCAAAGTGCGCACAAATGATCAGGGATTAAACTAGCAAATATTTCAAAAGCCAAAACGCCGCGTACAGATTGGACCAAATTGAAATGTCGCACAAATCTTCTAGAAAGAATTAAAAACGAAAGAAATAAAAAAAAGCCAATGAATATCAACACAAAAATGGAGGGACTAAATGCGCAATTAGCCCTTCAACACGTAAACACGCGGATCCTGAGGACAATGGGTCGGATCAGATCTGGGCAGCCTTATACGGCGTCGTTTTGAGGCTACTGGAATGAGCCCAAACGACGTCGTTTCCTTAATGAACAACCACCTCTTAAAAAACAAAACCAAATAATCAGCCACTCTTTTTAAAAAAAAAAAAACAAAGCCCTAGCCCCTTTTTATCTTTTAGCCGAAACCAAATCCCCTTTCTTACCACCGGACCACCACCTCAATCAATGGTCAGTGGTGAACAATCACCCTCCATTTTAATCCCATTAAAAAATACGCCAAGGATTGGACAGGTATTCACCATAGTGGCATGAGAGGGTTTCGATTTCCCCCTGGGTGCGACTTCGGCGAAGGAGACGAAGCTCCGACGACGCTACCCAAAACAGGTACTCTCCTATTCCCTTTCTTTTTTATTCTCACATGCAAAAAAAAAAAAACGAATCAAAAGCTAGCAAAATTGGATCTGAAATTCGAAAGAAATTAAAATTGGAAATCACCTTTTCAATTTGTTTTTCTTTTTGTATTCTGTATGTGTAAATCAGTGTCCGTGAGAGAAAAATAAATATTACATCACCCTCTCTGGCTTTATAGCCAAATCATAAAAAAAAAATACAATAAAAAAATCCCTATTTTCTTTTGTTTTCTTTGCTGTTGTGCTGTTCTTGGTTGCAGGTACGGAGGCTCAGCAGTGTACGGAGGCCGTATGCGCCGACGTGGTGACGCGCTTGTGGTGCACCTGTGAGGAACGAGGTAGCCCGAACGTCTGGCTGGGGTTGCGGCGCTATGAGATTCCAAAAACCCTTAGGGTTTCTGGAAAGGTTAAAACTTTTGGGCCCTTTGGGCCTCGTAATGTATTGGGCTGAAATTTGGGCCAAAACTGGACTGTTTTTTATTAATGGACTGTTTTGTTGTAATGGACTTTAATAGTTATAATTTGTTTGGTTTTAATTTAATAATTTTGGTTTATTCGGTTTGGCATTGGGCCCGGGCAAATTTGGGCCCGTACAATATATATATAATTTTTAAATTTTAAATTTAAAAATATAATTTTTTTTTAAGACAAAGTATAGTATTGGTGGGTTTAAAATAGTATTAGGTTAGTCATCTACAAATATAGACGGGTTTAAATAAAATTTTAGGTTTATATTTCAGGTCAGACTGAACTTGGGCAAAGTATAAAATATATTAAACCATACTTAAGTCTGGCACGAATTTGACCCGACTTGACTTATGAACACATATAATTTAAGTAGATCCCTATCTATTAATTAATTATGATAAATATATTGCTCAATCCATAATTTGGTACATCAGTTTGACATTTTTTTTACTAATGTGGTACTTGTGTTATTTTTTGCCCAATGTGGTACATGTATTGGACAAAAGTTATACATTTTGGTACTCGAAAATAACAATGTTAACTTTTTAATGTTTAATTCAGTTTTAGAATTAATTTGATGAAAATTCTTAATTAGGTAATAAAATTAGCAATCAACTTTCATAAAATCGACACTAAATCCCGAATTAAATTACATTCATCAAACTGTATTTGATAAATTAAATAAATTCACAATTAACACTGAGTTTATTCTATTAATAAAATTATAAGAAATTTAAACCTAATAAGTAGCAATTAACTTTCATTAAATCAACTCTAAAACTTAAATTAAACACTAAAAATTTAACATTGTTACCTTTAGGTACAAAAATATATAATTTTTGTCAAACATAAGTACCAAATTAAATAATAAAAAAATTAACACAAAAATCGCATTAGAAAAAAGTATAACGATATAGTAAACCTAAATATACTAAAGAAGTCAAAAGTCTCAATAAATTAGGGGTTAAACATATTAACTTAATTGTGATAAATAGTGTGATTAATAGGATCGTCTCAATCAATATCAAATCCAAAAGAGATAACTCTTTTGCCCCCCTCATTTATTTCTAGATGCATTCATTACTTTGCTGAAATTCTAAATATTATTTTTCAAACAAAATTCTTTTATTTATTTATTTATTTCAAATTAGAGTGTCGCCAAAATTAAATAAAATTCTGGAATTTTTAATGTTGATAGAAATTCTGGAATTAATATGCGAAGGTTTCAACTCTAACATTAATGCAGTAGTGAATTCGCTGTATTTAAGACTGTAGTGATTGTAAATATGTTGAACGTATGTATTCTTCTCGCTTGTTTTCCCCCAAAATACAACGGTTTCTTACCTAAACCTTGTTGTTTTAGCTATGGTTTCACCTAAACATGTTATGTTAATGTTCACCATAATTGCTCCTTCCGTCTGTTTCGGGGCTGTTTACAGGGTTGGTGATGCTTCAGGATGGCATCCCATGTTTAATTACATTAAGTGGGCTTCTTCCAACAAGTTTCACGTTGGTGACACCATTCGTAAGCTCTTCTTCAACCTACTTCTATGCCCCTTTTTTTTTTTTTTTTTTTTTTTTTTTGGTGAACATCCTTTTAAAATGGTTTCGGTTTGCAGGTTTTGAATATAATGCCATCTATCACAATGTGAAGGAAGTGACTGAACCAAATTACCGAGCATGCAATGGAACTAAGGCAATAGCCACCTATTTTTCCGGCAATGATTCATTCACCTTGGACCACCCTGGACATCGTTACTTCCTTTGTGGCTTTCCCTATCATTGCAGATACGGGCAGAAGGTTGAGATCTACGTCGTCGGTGAAGGTTCCAGCCCCAGTCCCAGTCCATCTCCGGTTGCTGATAAGAATCCTGCTAATAGTGCATCATCCTCACAGTATATTTTTAGTGTTCAGTTTGTTACCAAATACTTGGCTATGGTCATCCTCGTCCTTTTTTATTTATTTTAATTGAGGAAATTGTAGGTTGCAATGATAGATTGGGATATTGGACATTTCTCCTAGGTGTTAGCCTAAGTTCTCTGTAATAATCTCTCTTTGGATTTTGTTATTTTCCAATTTTAGCTGTGGTTTGGACAAACCTCATTTGACATTGTTTCAGTCAAGGGATTGGAATGCTTTAATACTTTAACGGTCGTATCGGTAAGGATTTAGCGTCATGGCTTAGTGAAGGGAAGACACGAATTCTGCATGGCTGTAGTTAGCTTTGCAGCCTTGACCTCACCATGCAAATTCCACGAACATCGGTAGCAATATCATACTCATTAGATATATAATTGAGAAGTATAACAATTTTCTACCAACAATTAACAAATCAAATTTAGAATGCTACCGAGGTTCTAGAACGTTGACTTTTTTCAAGTGAAACGCAGCTCCACTGAGGTGAGATTAGTTATCTGGAATTCCCATTTTCCACCAAAGCTTTTAGGTGCAGTTGATTCATATGGGGAATAAAAATAATCTTTTTTTGAAGCACTGGAATTGTTGCTGCAATGGAGGAACTAATACAAATGACCCAATGTGGAGAACCTTAGCGGGTTCTTGGGGTCAATTCTACAAATGTATTGAAGGAAGATGTATACTTCCTACAAGGGAATCTGCGGTTGTAATTATGAATCATGTCAACCCAGTGATGGACTTAGAAAATTTTTTTTGGGCTAAAATATATTTTTACCATAGTAAACATGTAATTTTATCATTTTAATAGTTTATATTTTTATAATTTTTAAAAGATTATATCAAATTTTTATTATTTTTGAGGGGCCAAAGTATAATTTTACTATTACTAATTTAAAATTTTATAAATTATAAAAGACCTAAATTGAAAATCTACCATTTTAGGGGAGTCATGGCCCCTGGGTCTCTTAGTGGTTCTGCCACTGTGTCTACCATTTATTTGATGAAACTAATTTTTAATTCAATTGAAAAATAACGTCTCAAGTTTTAAGCCTGTCTCTGGACTCACACGACCCATTACTACACAGAAAAACCAATAAAGGAAACTGTCTCCACTTTCTCCCGTCAAGCTACCAAATGCGCCTAAGGAACCGCCTAAAATGGAGCTGCGGAAGGTAACTTTGGAGATCTTTACCAAACTGGAACAGACATGGTTATCGCACTATGTAAGAAGATTCGAATTCTCAGCATTGACGGTGGTGGAACCACCAACATTGTTGATTGCTGCCCTTGAACACTAGAACCACATCAAAACTGGTGATCTTAATGTTCAAATTGTCGATTTTGTCGACATCATCGATGGTACTAGCATCGGTGCTATTCTTGCTACCATGCTATCTGCCGATGATGGTACCGGTCGTCCCATTTTCACTGCTGGTGAAGCTGTCAAGTTTATCACTCAAAATAACTCTGTGCTCTTCAAAGTTAATAAGCTCGTCGGATTTCTTCACTGTCGAAAGAGATTCTCTAGCAGAAGTATGGATAATGTGCTGCAGGAAATCTTTAAGAGAGAAGACGGAACGTTCTTGACACTGAAAGCCACGTGTAAGCCTCTCCTGGTTCCTTTTTATTACCTCAAGACTTACACTTCCTTTTTGTTGAATTTTTTATGAAAGAAAGGTTGAAACATAGGCAAAAAAGATTAAAAATGGACAAGTTAATTTTAGTGAACTATTTCATTCATGAGAAGAAAATTTAATACAAAGTTTACATGAAAAATTATGCTTAAATAAGCTGAAAATAATAATAAACAACTACAACTTGGCTTAATCTAGTGACTAGATTCATATAACTTTCTTTTTCATTGGTTAATTTCAGTTTAATCATCTGCCACAATGTCTAATCAAAAAGTTATTATTAATTCAGTGCAAGTTGGTAACTTATAGAGTGAAGAGCTCTCATGTTTGTTGAGCTCGCAATCTTTGGTCAGCTTCGTACTTTTGTGAGCTCGCAGTTTTGGTGAGCTCGTAATTCTGGTGAACTCGCAGTTTTGGTGAGCTCACAATTTTGGTGAGCTCATAGTTTGCAATTCGCATGGATGGTCATTTCGCAACACTCCTCCTTGACCTGCATCCTTCGAACTCCAATATCATAGCGCAACTTTTCAAACCTCATCTTCCCAAGAGGTTTTGCTAAGATGTCAATCAATTGATCTTGTGAACTGTAGTGAACCAATGTTACTTCCTTGGCTTGCTCCACTTCTCTCACAAAGTGATACTTGAGTTTGAAGTGTTTTGTTCTTCCATGGAACACTAGATTTTTTACAATTGCAACAATTGATTGATTATCACACTTAATCTTTATTACTTCTTCTTGCTTCAAATTTAAATCATTCAGTAGTTTCCTCAACCAAATAGATTGATTTATAGCTACTACAGCTGCGACATATTCTGCTTTTGCAATTGACTGTGCCAATATTTCTTGCTTCTTCGAGCTCCAACAGAACACATTTGATCCTAGAATAAAGAAATAACCTAAGGTACTCTTCATGTCTTTAGTGGATCCAGCCCAATCACTGTTTGAATACCCAAGTAGCTTAACCTTTCCAGTTCTTATAAACTTCACTCCATGATCTAGAGTTCCTCTTATGTATCGTAGAACTCTTCTTGCTGCATTGTAGTGGTTCACATTGCAGCAATGCTTGTACCTTGACAATAAACTTACAGCAAACATTATGTCAAGTCTGGATGCTATCAAGTAAAGCAGACATCCTACCAAGCTTCTGTAGCTTGTTTCGTCAACCTTCTCAAAATCTTCATTGTTGGTAAGCTTCTCACCTTGAGTAATAGGTGTGCTTACAGGTTTACAATTCTCCATGCTATTTCTTCGCATGATTTTTATTACGAATCCCTTCTAGTTTATAAATATTGCATCGTGAGCTTGGTTCACCTTCAGACTGAGGAAGTATGTCATTTCACCGAAGTCTTACATTTCAAACTTGTTTTGCATCTAATCCTTGAATACAATCACCAGTTTGTTGTTGTTGCTAATCACAAGTAAATTATCAACATATAATGAAATAATGAGAAGTGTTTCATTACCAGTTTTCTTCACATATAAAGTGGGTTCATTGATGCTTCTTTCAAAACCCATATCTATCAAGTGATTGTCAATTCTTTCGTACCACCCTATTGGTGCTTGCTTCAAACCATACAACGCTTTATGCAATTTGTACACTTTATGGTGTCTAATCTCGCAACAGGGGCAAAGGTTTGAGTGGAATCCACTCCATATTGTTGGCTAAACCCCTTCACAACTAACCTCGCTTTATATCTATTGACTGATCCGTCAGAATTCATCTTGGTTCTGAACACCCATTTAACTCTAATCACTTTCTTGTGAACTGGTCTATCCACAAGCTCCCATGTTTCATTTTTGTTGATCATGGTGATTTCATCTTTCACATTTGTTTGCCATTCAACTTCTTAAGAAGCTTCTTCAAAGGTGACTAGTTCTAGCTTCGCCAGATTACACTGTTGATAGATTTCAGTGATGGACCTAGTTCCTCGTACTGGTTGTTCATCAACTTTATCATTTTCAGTTTGGTTTCCAGTAGCTCGTAGATCAAATTTTCGAACCTCTTGTTCACACATCTTTTCCTCTGTTGCAGTCCAATTCCAAATTTTTTTTCATCAAACTTCACATCTCTGGTTATGATCACTTTCTTGGTGAAAGGATTATAGATTTTGTATCCTTTCTTAACATTGGAATATCTAACAAATATCACTAGTTGCGATCTACTGTCTATCTTACTTCTTTTCTCTTCTAGAACATGAACAAAATAGGTCAACCAAATACTTTTAATTGTGAAACAAAAGGTTTAAAACCATACCATGCCTCAAATGGTGTCTTCCCTTCAACAACTTCAGTAAGTAGTCTGTTTAGCAGGTAAACAGCAGTGTTTACTGCCTCTGCCAAGAAATCATTTGATAGTTTACTTTTGAATAGAAAGCAGCGAGGCATATTCATCACAGTTCTATTTTTTTTCACTTACTTCATTCTAATGTGGAGTGTACACATTGCTCAATTGATGATGAATACCGAATTCTTCACAAAACTTGTCAAACTTTTCTGAGGTGTATTCTGCCCCATTGTCTGATCTTATCATTTTGAGCTTACAATCGCTTTGGTTCTCAGCCATAGCTTTAAACTTGAAGAAGATTTTAGCCACTTCAGACTTGTTCTTCATGAATTACACCCAATAGAACCTTGTATTGTCATCTATAAACAACACAAAGTACTTATTTCCATTTAGCAAAGTACTTATTTCCATTTAGCAAACTTGTTTTCATGGGTCCGCAAATGTCAGTATGCACTAAGTGCAATTTTTCAATGGCTTGCCGTGTGTTCGCAAAGAATAGAAACCTCGCCTGTTTTCGAAGCTAACACACTTCGCGTACATCATCGTGATCAGCCATATTTGATAGATTTTCAACCAAGTTATTCTTGGACATTTGTCTTAAGGATTTGCAGTCAAAATGTCCCATTTTCTGTTCCACAGTTTTGTTTCATCTAGCGAGCTAGTATTTGCTACCAAAGTTGCTAAGTTCGAATTTACTGCAAAACTTATTTCTGCCATTTTCGTTGATATGAGATTGCATCCACTCGAATCAAGGATTAGACATTTGTTGTCCTTGAATGCCACAAAGTAATTTTTCTCGAGTAGTTGTCTTACACTTAGCAAGTTTTGGTCTATGTTAGGAACTAAAAGAACATCTGTGACAAGTTTAGTACCTGATGGAGTTTTGATTAAAACATCTCCCTTTTCAACTGCTTCGATATACTGGCCATTTCCATCTTTCACCTTGGAATGAAACCTTTTGTCAACATTCTTGAAGATGCTCGCATTTGCTGTTATGTGACATGTACAACCACTATCTACAGGCCAATTTTTTTTATTCCACTAGAAAGTTCATATGGTGAAGCGAGTTGGGTTTCGCAGGAAGTAGTTGATACGGTCCGTCTCGGGTTTGAAGACGAATCGTAAATGTTGCCCGATCGTAAATTAGGTAGTTTTTCTTTTAATTAACAAAAGGGTTAATTTTATTGGAAATAATATCTTTGAAAGGTAAAGATAGGTGAGAGGTTGAAATGGATACGTATTTGAAACAAGAAAGAACCTTTAATAAAAATTAAAGACCCGAATCTTATAAGTTTCAAATTGATGGAATGAGTTTTTGAAATAAAACCGAGACCCACTATCTAGCGAGATAAGAACCAACGGTATAGGTAAATGAACGGCACACCCGTAAGGATGATAAGTTCAAAACAAGGAAAGATCGACGCCACTAGAAAACTAGATAAGTCAATTCAAACCTTGAGAATTAGGAGAGTGGATACTCACCAAAAGAAATTCTTCTTTCATTAAAATTCAAAGTTGTTTACAAAATGAAATGTGCAAAATATTTATAGGCTTTTCCAATGATAGCCGAATAGGGAAGGAATAAACTTGAAAATTCCAGAAAGGAAAGAGGGCTTCAATCTCTATTTGTGCGCACGAGTAGTTGACTTGGTGGGGCATTTGTGAGTATTCGGCCAAGGGAAGGGCTAGTCACGTTGGAGACAAGGTGTCATGTAAGACAAAAAGATCATGGAGCATGAAGGTATGGCCACTTGCAATTAAATTAAAGCACTTGAATGTTGTGGCCGTTCAACCTAAACTCCACCAAAGCTTGCTGCCGTATGCCACTTGCATTTGCCATAAGTTTGACTAAATTATCTTAATTTAAAAGTGCTTAAGCCGTCCACTATGCATGCTTTCCCCTTTGCTTATTATTTTATGCGCACATGGCCTAATTTAGGTGTGGCCGTCCACTTCCATGGTGACTTATTTTGATGTTGCATGTTTTCATCCTTTCAATTGTTTATTCATTAATTCCTCTATGGTGCTTCATGCTTTGCCGTCCCATGCCTTGCTTAAATTAAGAATTCTTCAATTGTTTAATTCATTAATTCCTCCATGGTGCTTCATGCTTTGCCGTCCAATGCCTTGCTTCAATTAAGAATTCTTCAATTGTTTAATTCATTCAACAAGCATGCCGTCCATCCACTTTGTTTATAAAAGACAAAGTTCTTATTTTATGCTCCGTATTGCCGCATGTCCATCTTGTAAAACCCACCATGATAATTTCAAATTCAAGGCTTGCATTTCCACCATCACCCACTTGCACATTTGTTAGACTTTCAGCTACCATCTTCCATGACATCTTATCAAAAACGTGAAGCACTACAAAATGCATAAATCACACTAATTAAAATTCGGCCAACATAGTTAGAACAGAATTTTTTTAATCACCTTATTTAACACTAGGTAAAAGCATACTAATAATCAACTTCGACAAAGACTAACTAAAAACTTGTACTATCTAAACAAATAAATATGAAATAAGAAAATGAAGCTATTACTGAAAATAAAACATGCGTAATTTAAAGTGTTAAATAAACTAGCAGTCGGACTAGCTAGTATATTCAACTTCAAATAAGTTGTATGGGTTCAGCATGTTTTTGGGCTCTCTTCTATGGTCATCCCAAATTTGTGCCACCAAAATCATTGCGGCATCTTTGAATGGTTTGGTACGGGAACGTGTAATTGGCCCATTAGGTAGCTTCATCGGGTCATGGTTGACGTCCGTCACAGGCTTCGTAGGTGATTTCGTATCAGTAGTGAGCTTAAGTTTGCAGGAGGCTGTGAACATCAGTTCTTCTACTTCTGTTGTTTGTGCCTTTGGATTTTGCTGTTGAGTATAGCCTTTATTTTTGCATACTTTTTTACATGGCCAAACTGCTTGCAGTTTTTGCATTGGCCAATTTTTCAGGATGACCCAACTTCTTGCAATGCAAACACGGTGGATTTTTTTCTTTCCACTCTCTTTCTTTGATTTTTCCTTTTTATCTGACCAGCTCTTTTTTCCTTTCTGACTTGAGGAGCTCACAGCTTCCCTGTTTTTGGCTTGAAAAGCTCCTTCAGCATGTCCTTCTTCTCTGCTTGCCCTTCTTTGTTCTAGAGCATACAAAGCATTTATTAGCTCTGAGAGTGAGATGGTTGATAGATCCCTTGAATCTTTCAGTGAGGATATCTTTGATTCGTATCTTTCAGGAAATGTGGTAACCACCTTCTCAACTACTTGGCTATCTAAAAACTGGTTCCCCAACAATCTTACCTGGTTCACCACAGCCATGATTCGATCTGAACATTGCTTCACAGTCTCAACTTCCTTTATTTTGAGGTTTTCAAAATCTCGTCTGAGATTTAACATCTGCTGCTGCCTTGTCTTCTGTGAACCCTGGAACTCCTCCTTGAGCTTATCCCAAGCTTGTTTGGGAGTATCACAGGCTATGATTCTTGTAAAGATCACATCTGAAATACCGTTTTGTAGGCAAAACATTACCTTGTGTTTTTTAGCACATTCATCACTATGCTGTTTCATTTGAGCAATAGTGGAATTTTGCCTCAACATTGTTGGTTCTATTTCAGCATTTACAAACCTCCCAAAGATCAAAGGCTTGAAAATAGGTTTTCATTGTCTACTAAGCATTTTTATCACCATTCTTTTGAAAGTCATGAGTGAGGGAAAATTTTGGGGGAAATATATTTCGATCTCTTTAGGAGTTTCAACAATAATCATAGCAAACTTTAATCATGATTCTTCTATAAAAACACAAATAGGTATTTTGGATCATTTTATAATCCTCCTTCAACTAGTATTTATCACATATGTTCAAATTATTTCAATTCATATAAATGAACAATTTCCCGGAAATTTCAATATGTTTCTAGCATCCTAAATCCTTCAAGGATTTTAATATAAACTTTACTATATAGTTGTTCATAAAAGGTTGTAACAACAACCATTAGGCATAAGTTAAATCTTTTATGAATTGTCAAAATAATATTTCTAAAGGTTATTGCATCCACCACAAAAAAAATATTATACATTTTCATAATCAATGCCAGAACTTAGCGAAATACTTCATATTTTTATTCTGTTTTTGCAAAACTATTTCATTTGCACCCTCACTGGCTTTATACATTTAGATATTTGGACTACTAGTCCAAAAACTCCACGAATTTAATTGTACTTAAGTTGTTTCTTTCTATTTTGATCAATTTATAACATACTCAATAGATTTATTCAAGATCCTCCTTTTATTTCATTATTTCAATAATAACATTGCATGCAAAATCATTGTTGACCACTTTTATTATTCGGTTCCACATTTTCTTGAATTGGCGTAACTTATCGAGATATCTTATTTTCATTATTTTAATATTCAGTTTCAGGTACCTAAATCTCTTTTGGAGTTTTACTTATTAGTTATGTGTTGGGTCTCTTCTGGAGCACTCATCTCCACTATATGACCGTCTAGAAGAATTTTCATCTTTGGAACTGATCAATCTATTATTTATTCTAACTGATTATCCTACTAGGACTTTAATTAAAACTAAAATATTAGATGGTATATAACACTTGGTTATTTTCATTAATTTTATAAATAACATCTAATAGTTCACTTTAATGAGTTATCCTTGTTGAACTTTTGGTTCAAATTAGTCTCCCCCTAACTCATTACAAGTTATTATTTATCTCCCCCAAATGTCGAGAAAACTATCGAATCAAAATAGTAATCACGGATCATGTCATAATTGAATCTCCAATACATTCAAAACATCTAATAATACAAGGAGACTTGTAATTAATATATATTCTCAACTTTCTTTAAGGATTCACTCATCTTTGTGCGTTGTGGTGGAGCAGTTGAAACATATACGCACATACAAAAATTCAAAGATGAGAAATATTTGGCTCTTAACAAAAAACCAATTGTGATTGGGAGTATTTATAACTTATTGGCTTGATGCGTATAACATGTAAATCAACATAATCTCACGTTGAAATAGGAAGTTTAGTTCTCATAAGTAATGGTTTAGACATTAACTAGAGGTGTTCAATCAATAATTTCTCTAAACCATTATGAGCATAAATAATAAGTTTTTATGAAAGTTTTACAAACTCGATCAATAAAAGACTGTGATATAAACTCATCAGTATTAGCAAGATGAATTGTCTTAATTGCATGACATGAAATTAATTATTTAAATAAGCAATTTTGCAAATGACAGGTTACAAGTTGATAACACATACGTGATTATTTTGTAAATGCATCTACCAAAATCATATAATATCAAAATCATCCACATTGTGGATGAATGGACCCATATTCATTTCAGAAATGTAAGACATTAAATCTCAACTTTAGCTAGTGAGTTTCTAACAATTATTTTTCATTGAAAACAAGCAACAAATGAGAATTCTTTAAACTAAGGAGTCTTTTGGTTCTTAAATGAATGTTCATATGAATTCTCAATTAATTTTTGCATCATATATGATCAAGGATGGTCTAACTGGTCATGCCAAGTAGTAAATGTATTTGTATCAGTAAACTTTTTGTTTACTTTAATATGTGTTTCAATTGTACTAAATTGTAACAAATTGATACTTTTACTATCATTCCTTTTAACAAATTGATACTTTTACTATCATTCCTTTTACTCTGTATCCACATATAAGTACTATTATGACATTTACTACTAGAAATGTTTAAATCAATGTGAAGTCTATAGTGTCACTAAGTCAATAAATATAATTTCCAAATAATTATATGCAATATTCGCTTCAGGAAATATGACAAAATTTTCAAATATTCAAAAAATTTATTAATAGCAAACTTTGAGAGTGGATCTTATTTTCCAGGTATACTACAAGTACATAACCAATGACTTTTCACATATAAATTTTCTCTCTTACAAGTTCTCATCAGTAATATTTTTCCACGTAATTTTAATTGAAAACTTATTCTCAATATTGTAGAGTTATACTCATAGTTTAAAAAAAAACTTGCAACTTCAGGTGCATCCAACTATAACGAGCTTGAGATAGAATTACCATATTCTATTGCTTATAAGTAGATCTTTCATTGTCAAATATTTTGCTTTCAATCCCTTAATGGGGATGATGATAAAAGAGATCACAAAGATAGTCACAGTCAATGCAATTTAATATCAAGAGTAATCAATAATTCAATCTTCTTTTGGTTCATATGAAATATAATGTTTTCCTTATTCACAATTTCAATATGAGATTCATTATGAATATATTTTAAAACCAATAGATTAACCATCACAAGATATTAATATATTAGCTCTTCTGGAGCTTTTGACTAATTTTGTACTACCAAATATTGAAATAATAATGGTTTTTATTTTCTTTTATGCTTGCGTTCACTTTGGGGAATGCAATAGATTTACTGGGACATAATCACCATCGCAAACATGCATGGATTTCAAATCAAAATCTATCTATTCATGTCGTCATGATTAGTCTCCAATTATAAACATGATATAATAAATAAATCATAGTAAAATATACCTGAAGATCTTTAACATCATCATCATCACCCTGGCTATTATCACGAACACTAAGTGGTTAAAGGCTCTAATGATTACCTATAGTGCGCAAGCCTCAATTGAAATAGCAGCAACTCTAGGAGACAATCGACAACAATAAACTTTGGGATATTTTTGTGACTTATGGAGAAAAACAATTAAAAGAGAATCGTGTTGATAGCGTGTTATAAAATAAATAAACAGAGAGTAAAGAACAAAGAAAATGGGAGAGCAAAAGAGAAAGCATATTTTATTGATCAATTGGAATCTTTACAAAGCTTCTCCAAAGTCTCTAGGCATAAGAAGTACAAATGAAGTAGAGATTTGCTTCTAATTACTATTAGAATTTAAAGTATATCAAAACTTACCTTGATCTTAATGGACATCCACTTAATAAAATATTCATAATAGTAATAATATTCTTGTTAAATAAATTTTTAAAAATAGTAAATTTTAATGAATTCTTTTTAAAAAATATAAAATTTAACAATTAATTAAGCGTTTGTTATAAGAAAGTTAATGTGAAGAAGCCAGGGTGTGAAAACAATTAATTGATGCAACCATAGACCAGAACTAAGTCAAAAGATTATGTAGCTAATAAGCCAAGGAGGAGGAGCTGCGACAGTGACAATAGTTCACAAAACAAGTGGCAGTGGCTGGCAGGCATGGTTTCGATGTGAAAAGAAGAAAAAGATTTGGAATGGGGACTGCCTGTAGCCCTGTACTTACTCTTGAGCGCTTAAAGATGGCTGCTATTGCTTTGCTGATGCGGTGGAGCCGAGGGGACCGACATTCTGCTCTCTTTTCTGCATCTTGGAACATTCTATATCTCATTTCTCTCATGCATTGGGTATGGATAATTAGAGATATATTCGGCCTATATTTTTTGGGTGCCTAAGACGTGTGGGGAAATCAACATGAGTTGGAAGAAAGTAGATATTTCAAGTTCAACTATTTATTTATACCTTCCATATCATTAAAAGAAGAAGAGAAAAAGCATTTATTACTGTATACTAAGTACGTCTATCAAGTTATTTCTTTAATAACTTTTGTAAACATTAAAATTTAATCCAAAATTAACAAAGTCGAAAAACCAACATTAAAAGAAGGATTTTTTATGTAAAAGTTTTCTATCATAATTAAATCTTCTTCTCGCTCTCATAAAAGAATTTAGCTTTGTAAAAGTTTTTAGTGTTTTTTGGCCTCAGAATTGAAACCATCTCATAGAATTTTTCAACAATTAAGATTGAAGAATCTCTCTTTCAATTTCTCTGGTAATTATGGACAATCAACTTCTACCCAGGTTATATTATTTTAACTTTGAAAGTTATATTATTAGTTTGTATTTTACCTAGTTCCAAGTGCTCATTATTTTCTTCAATGAAAAGGTGGAAAATTTTACAATATTATATATCGAGTCTAACTCTTAAATCATTATCACAAACACACTGAGAAAGTTGTAATTAAAGTGTTAAAACTATTAAGATTTCAAGTTCCTCAAGTAAGAGATATTTTATTGAAATTAGTTAAGTTAGTGATGATCTTAAAGTCAAAAGTGAAACCGATGACAGGTTTGCTCATTAGAATTGAATAGGGTTATAATGGAAATAATGAAATAGAACTAAAATGGAATAAAGTTGTAATCAGTAATTCAATTATTTGGTTGAATGTAATAGATGTTGTAATAGTATAAGAAAAAAACTAAAATGACCAGAGTACCTTTAGCATAATTTTATTAGGTAGATGATTATTGTTATTTAGGATTATTATTAAATATAGTTTAATTAAAATGATAATAAATAATTTAATCATAATTTAATATAATAATTATTAAATATAATTTAATAACGTTTGTAGTATAATTATTTTTATATTAAAATATTTTTTTAGTTTTATATTAAATTATATTAAAATGTTTTATTTTAAATTATATTTTGAAATAGAATATTTCAAATATTTTATTTTTATATTTTGAGTCTAAATTTCAAAGGACTAGTCTGAAAATTAATTTTGTTTTGTTATTCAAAGTTGCATGAAATAACTATAACGGGAGGGTAAGTAATAGGGAAGTAATAGCCATTCCTTGAATAAGTATTACGTTCAACCAAACAAATAAATGCAATGAATAAATGGAGAATGCTATTCCATTCCCCCAACCAAACATGTTGCGAATGTTAACCAATATACAAACTTGAAAATTTTGAGTTCTTATTGGGCATGATTATTTCATATGAAATATTATTTACTATGAATATAATCAAAAGGTATGTAATTGATATAGCTATAGAATAATGAAAAGTTCTTCTTTCAAAATATTTAACATGGATTTCAAAATATTATTGATTTCGTGAAAAATATATTATTGAAATATTTGATTTGACGAGAATATTGATAATGAAACAATAAAATTTTCTTAAGAATCTTTTAGAATCGATTTTTTTTTAACACATTGTAGATCTCGAAAGTAGATTTGAACAGCTTAAAATATGTGTAGATATTTTGTATCTTATTCAATGTAGAAAATTTAAAGACAGTAGATGATGAAAATTTGAAAATATGTTGTCTTAATCTTGAAAATCTTTAAAACATGAATCAGATTTATTCGTAAAATTAAAAGTTTGGAAAGAAATTGTCAAAGTGGAAAATGACACTCCGATTGACATAATTATATAAAAAAAAAAATTGATTCCTTTCCGAATATTTTGCCTATAGAATAATGTTAATTATTCCAGTTTCTATTACATCACCTAAGAAAATTTTCGATTTTACCTAAAATTAATAAAGATTAAATGGATTAACTATTTTATCTATTGAAAAGAGTTTGATTATAATAGTTAAGGTTTAAAAAATAAAATTTATAATTTTCTAATAATTATTTAATTAATTTAAAAGGTATCATTTTACAATTTCACTTTAAGCTTGCACTTGTCCTGTCTAGTCATCCAATCATATAAAAATAGACAGGAATAAAATTAAGTTAAATAAATTTATTTGAATTAAAGAAAATATTTAATTATATTTGAGCATGATAAATTAAGTTGTATAAAAATTAAATCATTTAAAATAAATTTGATGATCACAAAGTTAATATACAACATGCCCTTTTGCACTGCAAAGCAATGAACACAAGGTGCACGCTAAGAAACAGACAACGTAATGAAAAAGATGGAAACAATCAATGCTAACTAATAGGCGCATTCAAATGATGCAAAAGCTTGCCGTTTCTTCAAGAATCTTGGCATGACTGCGTAGCTTCATCTTGAAATTGTGGGAGCGCATTGCGTATCACTTTTGCTTGGCCAACTATCTTTGATTCCACAGGCTCGAATTGGCCGTTCGATTTGATTACCTTCCCAACATTCCTTTTGCAGCTGACAACAGTATCTTTGGAATGTATTCACAGTTACTTGAAGTCTGAAATCCAGACCAAACAGAAAGCTCACCTCCAACCTGTTGAGCTCCGCCGTGCTTACCCCTCCCACTCGCGCATAATATGCATTGTTGAAAAACCTGCAAAACACGATGGGATGAAATGATGCGAACTATATCTAACATCAACCTCAACCTCAAACTACAATCTCATAACACTCACGCATCATCAATAAACTTTGCGGCTACCAATACACTGGTTATGAGGAGTCGGTGAACATTAAGGGAAGTCAAATGCACATCCGTTTGTTGAACAAATCTATCCACATAAATGTATGCAACGAGAAAGCACGACGGACTGCAGCCAGCATACTTGAAGATGCGATCGATATAATGCTGAATGCTTATGGTGGGAGCTCTTAACCCATGAAACATGGCAACATTATCTTTGAACTTCACCGCCTTGGACTCCATCTCGTTTCTTTGGACGGATTCCTCAAGAAGCGAAGAAAGAAGTGATAAAATCCGTGGAGTTCCAACAACTCCTTTACCCAATTCTTTGAATCCCAAAGCACGGTATATATCAGAATCCACACACTCGGTATCGATTGCAAGAGTTCCCATAGCTAGCTTGAACTGCAAAAGATGAAAAAGGTCATTAGTCAGATAGTAATGACCCCTATCTGCTGGATCTACAAACATGTGCAGGAAGCATGTTTAAAGGCCAATTGCAAAGCCACAAATCCAGTTTGCAAATGAAAACCGCTAGCTTGGCGCCACATTAATCTTTTTTCAATGGACCATGTTAAGTATCAGATCTTGTTGCCAACATTTTCATTCTTCCCTAATACATAATATATTGAAATTTATTTCATATAATTAAGTGATGTATAAGCTTTTTCACCGAATAGGCTCGCCATCTTCCCAAGCCTCAAAATTCAACACCCAACAACCATCCCAAAGAAGCAAATCAATTAGCAAGCCAACCAACAGAAAAAGCTATAGAAAATCACCTAAAAAATTTCCAAGCTTCCTTGCTCACATACAAGAGTTCAAAAAGAAATATGAGAACTTAAGCAAAACCCATCAAACCAAATCTGATCAAAACACACACCCAAAATCAGGAAAAGAAAACAAGTGAAGACAAAAAAAAAAAGACTTACAAAATCTTTAGAAACTTCTCAATATCCTTGAATCTGCTTCTTCTGGACTTTATACAAAGAAAAATGAAAACATAAGAGAGATGGATCAAATCTTATCCTTTGATTAACTTAGCCATACTGTCTCCCCCACACCTCTCTCTCTCTCTGTCTCTCCCTGTCTCTAGTTTATTGCAGAGACAGAGAGAAAAAACAGGTTTTTTTTTTGGGGGGGGGGGGGGGGGGGAAGGGGGGTTGAAGTCCCACAAGTAGTTTTCCCTCAATCTCTGTACCCTTTAATGGTATGTCTGAAGCTTTAAACGAAAGACAGTGTCGGTAGTGGATTATTCATTTCTCACCCATTGTTGAAGTGGAATACTAGGAAGGAAAGTTAACCCTCTAAACTCCAACCTCCTTTCAATTTGCCTTTCCCCTTTGGTTAAACTGAAACACCCCTTGGAGTTGGGCCCCACTTCTGTAGCCATCCCACATTTCCTACCCTACTTCATCGCCTTTCATTTTGGATTAACTTACAAAAGTGGAAGATAAAAAATAGACTTTTAATTAGAAAATAAATGGAAAAATATGTAACAAAAATTGCAAAACAAAGTGTATGAAACAATTTATAAACTTGTGTATCGTGATGTGCATACAACTTTAAAAAAGAAAAAAAAATGGTGATATCATGTGAGTTGGTTTTATTTGAAGATGTAAATACAATGTATTTCTTTCACAAATTTTGGCCACCGCCAGTGCCTGGCTTCACTCATTCTCCTCGCCATTAAAGTTAAAAAAAAAGAAACTCAAGTCTGATTTCAGAAATTGTTCAATTAATGTGTAATATTTAGAATTTTATAAAAATATTAAATTCAAATTGAATAAGTACGAAAAAATAATTGGTTAATTCAAATATAAAAAAGCTTATTTTAACCAAACATCCAACTAAATTAAACGACTAAATTACCAAATATTACAAAAATAGGTCGTTTTTACTAAAACTCGTCCAACTCGTGTCATTTTCAAGGAAAACTCAGAAAAATGCTTCCAATTGGAAGCGTTTTTCCCTCTGACCAGTAATGCGATTCCAGCTCAGCGCGCTAAGCAAAAATGTATGCAACTCAGCGTGTTTCCCCTCAACAGTAAAAAAAAAAACTATAAAACCCCACCACTTACTAATTTCTCACATTTCTTTCTTAAATCTCTCAAATTTCTCAATCAACTCTCAAAAATCTCTCAAATTCTCTCTTCATTTTTTTACTAAAATTCTATTTCTATCTAAATTCTATTTTTTATTAATATTTTCAAGAAATATTTTTTTATTAATTTTTTTTCTTGTTCTATATAATTTACCAATGGTTGGGTCTCTAATCCGTCTTAATAACTAGCACATCTAGTCAATCAATTGCAAATGGTAAGAATAAATTTTAATCTTGTTTAATTTTTTATTTCGTTGTTATTTAACGTAATATTTTTATAATTTTTACGTAAATAGGTGGAAGATCAAATTTTATGATGCCATATTCGTAATCTACTTGGTCCTCCATCACCATTGATCGAACCATTCTTGAGGGAAGCCGATTTTTAGCATGTGGCCCTTGTAGTTCAGGGGTGTAAGTTGGACTTGAAACTCATAAGCGCGTTGGTGGAAAGGTGGAGACCCAAGACGCACACATTCCATCTTCCATGCAGTGAGTGTACTATCACTCTGGAGGACGTTCATTTACAGTTGGGGTTACCTGTGGACGGGTTGGTAGTCTGTTCAGTTTGCTGATTGATGAGTCATATGTGGTGATCTTTTGGGCGTGGCTCCGGAGACGACTTACGAAGGTCGAATTAAAATGGCTTGGATACGAAAACATTTCACGGAGTTGGTTGAGGATTCGACTAAAGTCCAAAGAGAACGATGCGCTTTTGCGTACATCCTTCAGATCATCGAGGGTATCCTGATGCTGGACAAGTCATGAAATCTCGTCCATCTAAGGTGGCTGCTGAAAATCATCGATTTTAAAGCAGCGAGCGAACACAGTTAGGGGTCTGTTGTGTTGGCGACATTGTCCCGGGAGATGTATCAGGCGACGCAACCAAGAAAAATCAATATTGGTGGTTGCCTTTTACTACTACAATCATGGCTCGGTTCCGATTTCTATTTTTACATCCTCGAGCAAACTACTTGTATACATTCTCTGTAATATCCTAAATATAGGCCTGTGCATTTATATGTGGTACTTGATTAATTTGTAATTTAAGAATTTGAGGTTGAATTGAGGCCCTGATTAAATATTTGGATTAGGGTTTAAATTAATGTTCTGGGTAATTTAAGTGATATTTTGGGCTTTAAAAATTTGGGTTAGGTGGCTAATAAATGGTGTTAGCTCATAATTTAAGTAGATAGTTAATTAAGTGACAAGCTGGGCTTGTGGCCCAAAGATTTGAGGAGCTTTAAGTGGGCATAAGGTGGCGTCATAAGGGGGGAGGAGTTTGGGCCAAGTAAGGGCTACTGAGAGCCCAAGTTTTGGGTCAAAAATTCGGCACTTAGGAGCCCTAGGAGTGGACGGCACACTAGCTACAAAATAGGGATTTTAATTCTTTTATTTTCTTGATAAATAGGAAGATAAAGGAAGAGAAAGATAAGGGTTATTTTTGAGGAGATAAGGGATTAAGATAACAAGAAAGATAAAAGCTATCAGATGACAGCAGAGTTGGCCGAAAATCCAACTCTAGGAGGGGGAGTGTATTGCCGAAATCTATATAAGCCAAGTGATCATCCTTTCTTTCAATTTTTCTCTCTTCTTCCTCACCTAGCCGAATTTCTCTTCTTCTTTTCTCTCAAAACCTTTTCTTTGCCGCAACTCTCCAAACACAGTTTACTTTCCCCTCTTCTCTTCTCAAAGTCGAATCTACAAGTGAGATCTCTGTTTCCCGAAGGTGCACCGTAAGCCGTATACTCCTCTTTAATCCGGTGAGTTTCGAGATTTCTCCTTTTTTCTGTGATTCCTTTATTTTTATCAAGCTCCTAATCCAAATCATTATTTCCAAGGCCCTGTCGATTATACTCTTTATCCCTAGAAGCCGAATCTGTTCCATTAAAGCTGATTTGGTGGAAAAGCCGAAGGTAGGGAGGTGACGTTTCTTAGGGATTTTCGGGATTCGACAAATAAGGCTCTACGTTAAGGATAATAGATTTTCGCGATAACAGGTGTGTAATACTTCCCCACCATCTAGATATAATCATAAAATGCATGATCATAAGATTTATATATGTTTTGATATTTGCCAACATCTCGGTTTATTGATGAAAGCCCAAGGAGGGTAAAAGCGGATCCCAGGTTAGTAAATAATCTGTTTAAATGTTATAAGTAAAATGCTTGTATGTGATTGCATGGGTTGGGTTGATGAAAGGTGGAAGCTATATGTTATATGTGTAGCGGTTTTTACCATGATCTGATGTAGCGGCTAATACCGTGAAATGTTATACGGGCTTCGGCCATTAAATATTATACGGGCTTTGACCATTATATGTTATAAGGGCTTCGGCCATCATACGTGGATGAGCAGCAAGACTGCCATCATGGTGTGTAGCGGTGTGGGGCGATTGTAGAAATCCCCAATGGTGTGAACGGTTGGTACGGGGGCGTGTAGCGGATGGAAACCTAGGCAAA
This sequence comes from Gossypium australe, assembly GCA_005393395.2. Taxonomy (NCBI): domain Eukaryota; kingdom Viridiplantae; phylum Streptophyta; class Magnoliopsida; order Malvales; family Malvaceae; genus Gossypium; species Gossypium australe. The sequence continues at coordinate 128,108,772 of CM016621.1, read as the reverse complement.
CGGGTTGGGCCTTGCATATTATTTGTTATTAATGTTTGTTATGAGTATTAAATTGTTTATTTTGCTTAATGGGCTTAAGGCCCAAAAATCTAGTGGTGCATGAGGGTTGCACACTGAGTCTCGCGACTCACCCTTTTAATTAACATTTCAGGTGATACCTAGTGCTTCGGACCAGGCTGGAGAGGAACGCAAGGTGGCCATGCAGCAGAATATGTAGATTTAGCAAAAAGACTCAAGTTATTATTTTATATTTTTAATTAATGGATTTTAAAATCTCGTTGTAATAAGGCCATGGGCCACTAGTTTATATTTTGTTTTATTATGGGCTTTTATTACTTTTAGTTATTTAAATTTTTATTTTAATTAAACTAAGGCATGTAATTAAGTTTGGGTTTTATTTTACAAAGGCATATTCTATATAAAATATATTTGGGCTTTTCTGAAAATATGACATGTTTTCCAAAATTTTTCTTAGTGACATACCAGATCCGGTTGTAGTGTTTGGGCTGGGTTTGGGGTGTTACATTCTCACTCACAACAAGGTAAAATTCAGTAGATATTACCATGATTAAATTGATTTATATTAAAATTATTATGCTAAGAAGTTATTTAAATATGTGGAACCATGTGCCGAGTCATGTGGGATTACCTACTGAGCATCAAGATATACGGCTTCTATTAGACCAAAAATCAGAAGATGAGGTATGTATTTATTTAATTTTGAACTATATACAAATAACATAGTCAATTTCGTATTTAGTAGTGTATATATATAACTAATTTTTTTATCACGTTAATATAGTTTGAATGGACACCATACGAGGATCCGACAATTCGAGAATAATCACTGATAAATTCTTTGTGAATTCCAACGCTTGGCACGTTAAGGTCCCATTGGTAGTGTACGCTACCGTCGCGATGTACAAAACTGATAGAGTGTTGCGGCAATTCAAATTCCTACAGTCGATTCCCATGGGACCTTAAGACCTTGATGATCTGTATCCTATCGACTTGCGATGACCGGATGAGAATTGGTCGGTATTCCACTTCCAACATATCAACATGTCGAATAATAGGTAGGATTTTTTACCTACTCACGAACCTATTATCGTTCCGGAGTTAGCATACGATCCGGAGTACATGTCATGGATTAGGATCCATGGCAAGCCATATTTTTACGGAGAAAAGGTGAGGCATCAGCATCCCTATACGAGTAGGCCGGGAAGGCCCTATTTAAATCCAAAGGCTGGCGATGCGAGCCCATCATCAGAACCCACGCAAGAACCAGCTCCGACGACCCCAGCACCAATGCCTACACCACCCATTGATAAACCGTAAAAGTAACATATTTTAAGCCCACATTTAGCATGCTTTTGGATGATTTAAGCCTTGAATTATGTAAAAAGGTGCTCTTAATCCTTTTTTTCATGTTTTATACTCAGGAAAGCACCCGAGGATGAAAAGAACGAGAAACGGGCTTAAAACGGACCAAATTGGGCCAAAATAGAAATCGACACGGCCTGGGCCCAAGACCAGACGTCCGTGCCTCATTAAAAGTCCGAACATGGCCTAAAGATGACTCACACGGATGTGTGCCATGGCCGTGTCCCTGTCATGGAAAAGAGAAATTTCACTCGGAAAAGGATACTTAGGGGCAAAGAAACCTATCTCAAAAGCCTATATAAACACTCTAAGTATAACCTAGAAGATGGCGGTTAGCTAGGCTAAGGAGCCGAGCCAGAAAGGTCAGATTTGTGGGAATCACTCGAAGATAGCCAGTTGATCCATCTCAAGAAGCCGAAATTATCCTCAAGACGGATGATCTCTCCTTCAATTCCTTCAGGGGGTTTTAGGGATTTCTTATGTTTTGTTTTATCTTTTCTTCTGAGATGTTTTCCTTTATTGTTATGAACTAAACCTTCAGATACCTGAGGGGATGAAACCTAAGATGAATCTTGTTATCGTTTGCTGAACTATATGATAAATATTTGACTTGTTCTTAATTATGTGTTCTTAATTCTTGTGTTGATATTTCCGGGATATTAATTCAAGTATGATGTGCTTAGGTGGAGTAGCAAAAGTCCCTGCCTAAGAGTATATCTAGTATAATTAAGTAGAGTTGACCGCGCGCCTAGAGATAGGGTGACGAGATTTTGCTGGATTAGGGTGAAACCTAATATGGGAGTCCATAGATCGAGTTAATGCGATTCTAGGGGTTCTAATTAGAAAGAGATTTCAATTAATCAACTTAGGGTTAGACGTTAGTTGCCTGGAGAGAGGGATTAATATAACTTAGGGAATCTTACGGATCAAGTCAAGTGAATAAATCGTCTGGTTCAGAATTAGATAGCAAGTGAAGTCTACGTGGATTCTTCCTTGGGTGTCGCCTTAATCAACTGGTTTTTCCTCAAGTTATTTTCCCAAATTCTTTCTCTTTGTCTTTGCATCTTTAGTTTAGTAGTTAGTTAATTTTAGATTAAATAAAGATCACTTCAATTCTTAGGCTAAATAATAAAAATAGAGTTAGTATTACTACTTTTGGTTCCTTTGGGTTTGACATCCCGGTCTTGCCTTAACTATATTACTGTTCGATAGGTGCGCTTGCCTCAAAAATCGTTGTCATAGTTAGTTTCTAGGTTCGATCATTCTTTTTATAAATTTTAAGACTCTGACACGCGATCAAGTTTTTGGCGCCGTTGCTGGGGAACTAAAATATTAAGAAAGCTTAATTTTTATTAGTTTAGCCATTTTTTTTGCAATTTACTTTTATTTTTAACTTTACTAATTTTCTTTCTTTTGTTCCTTTCAGGTACCTCTAGTTTATGACTAGAAGGAACCCGACAAGACCCCTACTTTACGACAGTGATATTAAAGGTACCGTTTGTAGAAATCGCAGAGAAATAAAGCGAAGCTTAAACTACATAGAAGAATAGCAAGAAGACAAAATCAATACCACCGAAGAGATGGCAGAGAATAATTTTCCACCTCTAGAGATGGTCGAACATCATGCTCCACGCACTATGTATGATTATGCTAAACCTTGTTTAACTGGAACTGAGTCAAGTATTGTTAGGCCTACTATTGCTGCAAATAATTTTGAACTAAAACCTAACACTATACAAATGATACAACAGCTTGTTCAGTTTGATGGTTTGCAGGATGAAGATCCTAACACACACTTAGCGAATTTTCTAGAATTTTGTGATACCTTCAAAATAAATGGTGTTTCTGATGATGTCATCCGTCTTCAGTTATTTCCCTTTTCTTTGAGGAATAAACCCAAACAGTGGTTATATTCTCTTCCACGAGGATCAATCACTACATGGGACCAAATGACCGAAAAATTTTTATTAAAATATTTTCCACCGGCCAAAACGGCCAAGTTAAGGAATGATATCTCTTCTTTTGTGCAGATGGATTTAGAGACACTTTACGATGCATGGGAGAGATACAATGACTTGTTAAGGAGGTGCTCACACCACTGATTACATTTGTGGCTATAGGTCCAAACTTTTTACAATAGTGTGAACCCTTCAACATGGAAACTAATCGATTCAGCTTCCAGCGGAACCCTGAACAACAAAACTCCTGAAGCAGCCTACGAGTTTATAGAGGAGATGTCACTGAATAACTATCAGTGGCAAGTTACTAGGACAAGGCCAGCCAAAGCAGCCGGAGTTTTCAACATTGATGCAGTGACCGCGCTATCAAATCAGGTAGAATTACTACATAAAAAATTTGATAGTTTCTATGGTTCTTCGCAGGCACATCCAGTAATGCAGTGCGAGACAAGCGAGGGCATGGCGAATCCTGAGTACCCACCTTACCGACAGGGCATGGAAAGTGAGCAAATGAACTATATGGGTAACAATTTCCGATCTAACAATAGCCCTTATAGTAATACTTATAATCCGGGTTGGAAGAACCACCCCAATTTCTCATGGGGCGGTCAAAGAAATCAAAGGCAACAACCTTCCCAAAACTTCCAACAACAGCCCTACCCACAGGAAAAGAAGCCGAACCTTGAAGAGATGCTAACAAACTTCATAGTAGCCTCAAAAACATGTTTCCAGAAGGTAGAAACAAAACTTGAGGCATTGTCACAGGAGTTCAAGAATCAATTTAGGCAACTTGCTAAGCAGATCTCTGAGAGACCACAGGGAAGACTACCGAGCAACACCGAGACTAACCCAAGGGAGCAAGTTCAAGCCATAACAGCTCAAGATAGTGAAGGGTTAGATGAGCCTAATTTGAAGCAAAAGAATGTGGTAGAAGAAGATACGGTTGAGGTTAATAAAAAGCCAAAACCGGTAATCAAAGAGTATAAACCTCGCATACCATATCCCCAAGCAATAACGAAAGACGACACAGAGGAACAGTTGGTAAGTTTCTTAAACTTTTAAAGAAATTACATATTAACTTACCGTTTCTTGAAGCTCTTTCACAGATGCTAGATTCTAGGAAATTTTTAAAGAAGCTATTGACAAATAAGCGAAAGATAGACGATGAATCACATGTGGAACTGAACGCAGTGTGCTCAGCAATGTTGCAAAATAAACTACCACAGAAATTGAAAGATCTAGGGAGTTTTACAATTCCATGCTTAATTGGTAGTTTAACTATTGATAATGCGTTAGCTGATCTAGGGGCAAGCATAAATGTCATGCCTTATAAATTGTTTAAACAACTAGGTCCAGGGAAACCCAAACAAACTAGGATGAGCATTCAACTAGCTGATAAAACTATTAGAGTTCCTATGGGTATAATTGAAGATGTACTTGTGAAGATTGAAAAATTCGTATTCCCGGTAGACTTTGTCGTTTTAGACATGGATGAGGACAACACGATCCCCCTAATTTTAGGACGGTCATTTTTAGCAACTGTCAGAACTAAAATTGATGTCGACGCAGGTGAACTCATACTCTGTGTAGGTGATGAGACAGTCACTCTTCAAGCCCTCGATTCAGCTAGAATATCGAATAACCAAGGTGAGAAAGTAAATTCTATTGATAACCATTCGGTTAACCCTTCTTTTCAGGAAGCACCATAGAAGAACACAACTGAATCCGATCCAAGACCCTGTGCCTACAAAGAAATAACTCATGAGGAACAAAGGATTCAGATCGATGAACTAGAAGAGGGGAAGAAGCATCTTAAAGCAGCACTAGTGATACACGAAGCAGAACCAAGGCCACCTTACGAGACAAATAAGTTTAAAATTGGAGATCAGGTATTGTTAGATAAAGCAGATCCACGAGTGGCCCTTCCTGACCCTAACACTAGCAAGGAAATCCCTTTCAAGGTAATCGATGTTTTTCCATACGAAACAATCGAGGTAAGTAACCCTATGTTCGGCACTTTCAAAATAAACGCTACTCGTCTTACACTCTATCATGATAATGAAACTGCCAACACGAGGAAGGACTTTCAAATCCTCAAACCACCATGAATATACAAAGGAGAGGACGGCCTAGCTTAAGACTATAAACGAGCGCTTCTTGGGAGGCAACCCGAGTACTAACCCCATTAACTCCTGCATTTTTCATCTTATTTATATTATTTTATTCTCTCTTTACAACATCTAACTCTAAACTAACCAAAAATACAGAATTCGAAGCAACACGGCCTTGCACACGGCCGTGGCCGTGATCGTATGGACCATACGAATCTCTGTACTGACATGGCATAAACGGTACGAGTCAGGCGAATCAAATCTTCGAGTCACGGACTCCAACCACCACCCCACAAGCACCGACAAAACCCCACGGTCATACGACGCGACCGTGGACGACACTGTTTGCTCACACACAGGCATGGCTACCCTAACATGGGCGTGGGGAAAACAACACGACCAGCTACACGGTCGTGCGAGGCGGCCGTGTGATTCGACACGCCCACGGTCCACGGGCGTGAGGAGGTGTCAGACTTGAAATTCTATTTAAACCACCCACCCATCCCTCATCTCACCCACTCCTCATTTTCTCCAGATCATTTTCTTTTCCTTTTCTTTCTCAGACCTCTCTCCACTTTTCTTCCCTGACATTTCACTAGCCATTGAACCACATCGTAACCATGTCAAAGAAGTGGAAAGATCCAAACACAGTCTCCCCGAGGGAGACCGATCTATATAAGTTCATGTCGGCCGCTTCATCCAAACAACAAGCCAAGGGTCTTTGAGACCATTTAATTCTTCCTCTTCTTTACTCTTCTCTTTTATTTTCCTTCTTTTTGACAATCTTATGCTTAATTTAGTTTATTTTATTTTAGTTTCTTAGTGTCAAGTTCAAAAGGCTGCTAGGGAATCACACCAGAACCACGACCACCACCTCAATGCAGCCATAGAAGTTCTAAAGGCTGCTTAGGAATCACGCCACTTCCGCCACCGCCAGCACCTCCGCAGCCTTAGAGGTCACACCCACCTCGCGAACCATCCAACAATAAGGACTATTTGGTCCATTAATATTTAATTTCAATTTTATTTACACTTCTATTTTCTTTCTTTTTATCTTTCTTGTCTTTAATTATATATTTAGTTTATTTTTAATGTGTCTTAATTGTAACATCCCGAAATAGGGCCTAAACGGAATAGTGGTTGCGAAACCACAAATCCGAGTCAGTAAAATATTTTAATATTATTTTCAGTGCTTATAATATGTGAATTTACATGTGTGAAAGTTTCGTGAATTAATTTTATTGTTAGTGTGCTTAATTTAAAGAAAAGGACTAAATCGCATAAGTGGTAAAAGTAGCCTTATAGCTTGATTAAATGGTTGAATTGATGATTTCTTTAATTTAAGGGTTGATAGAGTAATTTAGCCATAATTGTTCATTTAAGGAGTAGTGGACGGCAACATGTCTTTATATAAGGCATTTACATGTTTACTTTATATATGTTAAATTACTTTAATAAATAATATAATAGTAATAAAACATAAAAGAAGTGGGTGAACATTTTTTTCTATCATTTTGTCTTCTTCATTGCCGAAACCAGAGAAGAAAGAAAGAGCTTGAGCTCTTAAACTTTCGGCCTTGCATGCTTGATTAAGGTATGTAATTGAGTTCGGTTTTCGATAATTTTTACGTTTTTGAGATCGTTGCTTTGAGTGCTACAAAACCCATGTTTCAATTTTGAATTTTGATGAATATTTTGAGTTATGCCATTGATGAGAACTTGTGATTTTTGATGATTGATGGTAGATTTTGCATGTTTATGAGTAGAGGAATGATTTTTATTAAGTGATTTTCGGTAAAAACGAGCTAATTAGTAAAAGTTGTTATTGTTCATAAGTATGTGATATAGTAAGAATTTGAAGTTGCTATAGAAGGGAAAAATGTTCAGCATGTTATAAAACATAAGAATAAGGGCTGAAGTTTAATTTTTGAGCCTAGGGGCAAAATCGTAAATATGTAAAAGTTTAGGGGCAAAATTGTAATTTTTCCAAAAATGAGAGTTAAGGACTGTTTTGATAAATATGAGTATTATAAGCTAAATTTGCTATTATAGATCAAGAAGAACGAAATCCAGAGTTAGATCGGGGAAAGAAAAAGATAGAGGATTAAATCGATATAGTTTATCGATTTTAATTCGAGGTAAGTTTGCAGTAAATAAATGCAATATTCTATTATTTTACATTTAATATTATTAAATTCCAGCATTTACATATTTATTCTGTAAATTTATTATTTAAAGACTCAAGTATGAATTGACGGAAAAGCTATCGCAGAAAGTTCCGGTTGAACCTTAGGAATGTGTAGGATACAAATGTCATGACATTAGGGTTTGAGGAAATCATGTAAGACCATGTCAAGATATGGCATTGATAAGTTACTATAAGGCAAAGGTCCCATGTAAGACCATGCCAAGGCATGGCATTGGTGAATTTATAAGGCAAAGGTCCCATGTAAGACCATGCCAAGGCATGGCATTGGTGAGTTCACAAGGCAAGGATACCACGTAAGACCATGTCAAGACATGGCAATGGTTAAGTTTCATAAGGAAAGGTACCCGCGTATCCTTAGTATTCCAAGTGGTTCAACGGGAAAATTCAAGGAGTATACCAAAGTAAAGGTAAGACAAGTTCAAGCTAAAAAGGTAAGTTAAGACAAGTTCAAGCTAAAAAGTAAAGGTAAGACAAGTTCAAGCTAAAAAGGTAAGTTATGACAAGTTCAAGCTAAAAAGTAAAGGTAAGACAAGTTCAAGCTAAAAAGGTAAGGTAAGATAAATTCATGTTAAATAGGCAAGGTAAGAATACAAGTTTGAGTATATTGAGTTAAAAGCTTAAGTAATCTTGATAAGAAAAGAATAAGTTAATTCATTAAGAATGTTGTCATCTATTTACATGTAAACTTACTAAGCTTTATGCTTACTCCCATTCTTTATTTTTTTTATAGTATTGCAAGCCAATTCAGGGATCGAAAGGACGTCAGAGATCGTACACACTATCAAAGGATTATATTGGTATTTTGTGACTCGAACGTTTTAAGTTATGGCATGTATAGGGACTTAGCCATTTTATGTGTGTGACCTTATGATATGGCTTATTATGGACTTGTAAATGCTTGGTAATGATTAGCCATTAAAATGGTTAATTAAGAACATGGTTGTGGATGTTATGAAATGTCTAGTTGATAATTATTTTAAAGAAATTATGTAATTATATGCAGGGGAATAGTTGGACAACAGCAGTGACGTGATTTTGAAAAATCACCAAAAATAGTAGAAATTGAATTAGGGTGTGCATGAGATATAGAATTAAATCTTATTGAGTCTATTTTCATATAAAGAAAACGATGTAGGAAAACGAGTTGTATATTATGAGATAATTGATTTTTAGTGAAGAGAGGTCAGAACTGTCAAACTGTGTAATAGGGGAGACTTTAACTAATAAACTGTACTAATTGGCCACACCAAAAATTCTGGAAAAATTATAGTAAGAATATATATGAGTCTAGTTTCAGGGAAAATTTACGGATCTAGATTTCGAGTTTCGTAACTCAAGTTATAATTAATTTAGTGAACATGACGCAGACGGACAGTTTCAATTTTTATGCCCAGAACTAGTAAGTTAAGTCTAGTAATGCCTCGTGCTCGACTCCGGCAACGGTCTCGGGTAAGGGGTGTTACATTAATAGTTCCTGGCTAATTCTCTACGAGCTCTCCAATTTTTTCATCTAGCGCAGAGCTCGGTAGTAGCCACCACCCCTATCGACTTCCAACTCCAGGAAACCATCCAAATTTAGGAAGTCTCACCTCTCTCTCTCTTTTAAAATGCATATATATCTTTGTACATTGAGGGCAATGTACATATTAAGTGTGGGGGGTGAATAGTTATTTCAAGAAAGTGCCTAACTTTCTTCATTATTCTCAAATCCCTGAATGATATCTTGTCTTGAAGTAAGTTTTTCATATTATGATTAGAATGAAATTTCCTTTGATTTATGATTTTTATTGATATGTTTTAGATTAAGTCATTGATAATTGTGCATTGATGATTAAATTTGAAGGATACTAGAGAATCAAGCATGATAAGTCTATTTTTCAAAATTTAAAAATTTTTAGGTTGTCTACCTGAATCTGAATGTTATCTTGAAGTTTGAAATTTACGAGGTTGACATCAAGAACCCATAATTTTTTGTGAGCTTTTGAACCTTATAAGAGCATATATTCTTTTTCATGCTCACTTTATTGATTATGAGTGTGTTAACAATGATTTGTTATTCTAGAACTTGCATTGATTATATATGTCGAGACCACACCTATGATTTGATATATCGAGATGATAAAGGCACCTAGGTTTTTACCCACTTACTCCATTAAAAAGCCGACCTTCATAATTAACCCCTAGTGAACCCCGTTGATCCTAACAACCCTTTTTATTGACTCACCCACTAATATTAACCCAAAACCCTTTGTATTTGTTATCACCATTCCTTTTGACTACCTTTTTGTCAAGATTTGATTTTGAACAGTCGTCTAATTATGTTCTATATTTCAGTTGTAAAATTTTTTTCGTATTATTTGACTTGTTCTTAAAAAAAATCGAATTATATTCATTATTAGTTGTAGTGAGCTTATGCATTAAATTCCAATTATTGAAGAAGAATCTCGTGTTAGAGTATTATCAATAGTAGTATTATTTGTTTCCAATTGATGTAATTATTTAGGATTAGTTCATTTTTCTACTTAGGAAAATTGTCAGGTCAATCTCGATTCTAACCCTCTAATTCAGCCTTTATCCACACCTTTAACCCAAGCCCCGTTACAACCCTGTTAAAGACCTTTTGATTTGTATATCATCTCATATTAAAGTGGTGGAGATTTGATTTTCATGCAAGCCTATGGGATTAACTTCTCATGTTCGACTTTTGAGTGCTTAATTCTAAACCTTAAACACTTCGAGTGGTTTGAGTGAATCTTTAGTGAGGATGTCAACTCTTGTCGATTTCGAATCAGAAGTAATTATTTAGGTAAGGGGAAACACCTAACGTTTTCAGGACTATAAATGTATGACTTTGATTGTTTGAATCTTTAGGACTCTTTGAGTTGAATTATCCATGTATAAATTACCTATGAATTATGATGAAACACTATTGATGAATATTATGAATCAGGGAAGTTCGTTTTACTTGTGAGCTGAGAATTTTGCTTGAGGACAAGCAAAAGCTTAAGTGTGGGGGTATTTGATAAACCGTAAAAGTAACATATTTTAAGCCTACATTTAGCATGCTTTTGGATGATTTAAGCCTTGAATTATGTAAAAATGTGCTCTTAATCCTTTCTTTTCATGTTTTATACTCAGGAAAGCACCGGAGGATGAAAAGAACGAGAAACGAGCTTAAAACGGACCAAATTGGGCCAAAATATAAATCGACACAGCTTAGGCCCAAGACCAGACGTCCGTGCCTCATTAAAAGTCCGAACACGGCCTAAAGACAACTCACACGAGCGTATGCCATGGCCATGTTCCTGTCGTGGAAAAGAGAAATTTCACTCGGAAAAGGATACTTAGGGGCAAAGAAACCTATCTCAAAAGCCTATATAAACACCCTAAGTATAACCTAGAAGGGGGCGGTTAGCTAGGCTAAGGAGCCGAGTCAGCAAGGTCAGATATGTGGGAATCACTCGAAGATAGCCGATTGATCCATCTCAAGAAGCCGGAATTATCCTCAAGACGGAGGATCTCTCCTTCAATTCCTTCAGGAGGTTTTAGGGATTTCTTATGTTTTATTTTATCTTTTCTTCTGAGATTTTTTCCTTTATTGTTATGAACTAAACCTTCAGATACCTAAGGGGATGAAACCTAATATGAATCTTGTTATCGTTTGCTGAACTATATGATAAATATTTGACTTGTTCTTAACTATGTGTTCTTAATTCTTGTGTTGATATTTTCGGGATATTAATTCAAGTATGATGTGCTTAGGTGGAGTAGCAAAATCCCTTCCTAAGAGTAGATCTAGCATAATTAAGCGGAGTTGATCGCGCGCCTAGAGATAGGGTGACGAGATTTTACCGGATTAGGGTGAAGCCTAATATGGGAGTCCATAGATCGAGTTAATGCGATTCTAGGGGTTTTAATTAGAAAGAGATTTCAATTAATCAACTTAGGGTTAGACGTTAGTCGCCTCGAAAGAGGGATTAATATAACTTAGGGAATCTTACGGATCAAGTCAAGTGAATAAATCGTCTGGTTCAGAGTTAGATAACAAGTGAAGTCTAGGTGGATTCTTCCTTGGGTGTCGCCTTAATCAATTGGTTTTTCCTCAAGTTATTTTCCCAAATTCTTTCTCTTTGTCTTTGCATCTTTAGTTTAGTAGTTAGTTAATTTTAGATTAAATAAAGATCACTTCAATTCTTAGGCTAAATAATAAAAAGAGAGTTAGTATTAATACTTTTGGTTCCTTTGGGTTCGACATTCCGGTCTTGCCTTAACTATACTACTATTCGATAGGTGCGCTTGCCTCAAAAATCGTTGTCATAGTTAGTTTCTAGGTTCGATCATTCTTTTTATAAATTTTAAGACTCTGACACGCGATCACCCATCGTTCAATATTTACCATCTTATTATAGTGTGTATTTTAACCCTATCATTTTCACACAAGCATCATATGTTGCACTACATTTTTCTGCTTCTAGTCCTATGTCAAGTTGGACTGTTGGTCATACATCTCTGATGTTTTACATACCGACACCAACAATGATGTATAGGTCATCTACGTATCAGCCACCGACAGAGAGTCCACTCATTATCCCATCGGTGTATGGGACTCAACATAGTTATGCTCATTCGCCATTTGAGACACAAACACCTCTGGGATCTTAAATCTACCAAGGTGGGCCATCTTCCCAACCACCTATGTAACACCCCAAACCCGGCCCAAACATTACGACCGAATTTGGTTTGCTACCGAGAAAAACATTTTGAAATCTTTTTAAAACCGATTTAAGTTTTGTCGAAAACCTTGTGTTTTCAAGTCTCTTGTTAAAACCATACTTAGTGTTGTTTAGAAATATTTATTAAGTCGGGTTGTTTATAGAGTTCAATGTACCCGATGGTACGATAAAACAATTTGCGTTTAAATTTTAAGAAAAACATGTGTAACCATTTTGAAATTATTAAGTAGTTTACAACCTATCCAAACATATCAAATAAAAAGAATAAAATCCTTAGTAGGCCTTATTACAACTTAAACAAAATGAAAACCAACAATAATATAAAATAAAGTTCAAAGTTCATTTAATCCACATTTCACTGCATGGCCACCTCGAGTCCCTCCGACTCCTCATCCCCGGTCTACGAGTCACCTGAAAAATGTAAAGGAGAAGGTGAGTCACCAAGACTCAGTATGTAACCCTTCCCCCCGGTTAATTACCACATCATACACAATTTATAACAAATTAACATGCATTAAGTCATGCACCCAACCTAGCCATCCAAACGCCTTTCTCTACCCCGTGTGGTACCAAACCACTGGTGGTGCCAAACCACTGGTGACTTAAAGTCACAATTGTGATACCAAATCACTGGAGGTGCCAAACCTCTGGTGTCCGAAGACACAAATCGAATGACGGGGCCAACCCATCGTGTGATACCAAATCACTGGCGTCAATCCCTTAATATCATCTGTGGGGCTAACCCACTGTGGTGCTAAGCCACTGGGACGAGACGCAATGAGGTGCCAAACCTCTGGAGGTGCCAAACCTCTGGTGACCGAAGTCACAATGTGGTACCAAACCACTGGTGTCCGTCGACACTAATATCACTGCCCCCTCCACTCGGTTAACCCATATCAGTCCATGATATATAACAGAATTCATGCCAACATGTAATTAAATCACATATGTCATATATGCCATGCTTCCCAAAAGCATCAAATAGTAAACTCATACTGACAGGGACTTACCTGAATCATCGCTTATACCGTTATGGTATTAAATCCAAAGCTACATAAACCAAATTTAGCACACACAAATATTTAGCACAGTTAATTAATCATAAAGTGTGTATGTACACACCTGATGTCGACGATAGTCCTAAATCCCGACGAAACCAATCGACCACCCTAGATTTCTTGCCCCTATATTCGGCCAAACACAAGGGTTAATGCCCTAAGCCATTAGGCCAAACCAAAATATTCAAAGGGTTTCATATTTGAACCCGAAAACCTTACCTAACGTCCTTGAGTACTAACTTCAGCACTCGATATGAGATTCTGCTCCACTTCCTACAATCGGCCATCATCAATTTTATTAGCCTTCGGCTTAATCTAATACCAAATAGAAATAGATCCTTACCACCTTACCCCAAAACCGATTGGTCAACGATGATGGACTTACCTGCTTGCTTCCAAATCCCGAAGTTCCTAAAAGTTGATTTCAACACCTTTTTATTTCGGCTTTCCTTATTAAACCAAGTTGACAAAAGCAGAGGAACATGAAAGGAGAGTTTTCGGCACAACTTACCTTCACCAAATCGATTGACAAAGAGGATCTGAAGAGATCTATTCTACTTCCAACATTCGGCCAAAGTGCTATAGAATAGGGAAGGGAATTTTCGGCAAGGTCAAGAAAAAGAAGAGGAAAAGAAATAAAATAAATGCTTGAGACTCAAGAGAGCATTCGGCTGTCAATGAAAAATTAAGAGAGCACAAAAGCAAATTTCGGCAAGGGTATGTTGTTTGGGGTTTTTTTGATTTCAAGGAAGAAAAATGGGAGAACTCACTTTGAAGATTCGGCTAGGTGCACTGGACTAGAGCTGACCGAAATTGCACCAAGAGTGCCTAAGAACATACGGCACTCCCCTCCTTTGAAGACTCCAACATTCGGCCACTCCTACAAAAGCTTATGGCCACTAATTCAATCCAATTTGAATTAGTCAATTCCCTTACTTATCACCTAACCAATTCCAATTAAATAAAATAAAATCTACCCCTTTTTATCCATTATCACCTCTTCCAAATAAAATACAAAATAAACTAATATTTATCCCCCCCACTCCAGCCGAATCCTTCAACAACCCATCCACTTAATCTAAAAAAAACAATATCTATCTATTATCCTTTAACCCATCCCTTATCACTTCTTTAAAATAAAAATAAAATAAAAAAAATAATACTAATACCATCCCTCCAGCCGAATATGAAGAATTTAAAACAAATTTTATCCTTATCTCTATTGAAGATCCCATGTGCAGGCCAATTCTCCTTGTCACGCCAGCAGCAAAAAGGAAAAACAAAATGCTGCTGCTTGGATTCGAACCAAAGACCTCACGCCCCAGCCCTCTCTTCCAACGCCCAGGCCAACTCTCCCAATTTGACTTTCATGTCAATTAACCTTTTCCTTTATTTATAAGACCTACTTCTTGGCCCTTTTCCTTCTAACGCAAAAGCCCAAAATAAAAATGCTCCCTGCGTCCTTCGAACCCGAGACCTGCCTCTTCTAAACTCTCAAGTGGTGCCCCAAGCCACTCCTACTACCTGGGCTTTGATGCCATGAACCTTCACGAATTAATTTTAAGGCCTTCCTACTTAGCCCATCACTTCCTTAAAAAAAAACGCAGAAATGCTCCTCCTGCCACTCGAACTTGTGACCTGCGCCCCCCCCTTTTCACCTCCAACACGCATGAAACCACTTAGCCAACTAAATCCTTGTGTCAAGTTCCTACTAAAAATTTTCTTAACCCCTAACTCACCTAGCTTCCCTCCTTTAAACACTTAAAAAAAAAAAATTTTAATACTGCGTCAGGCCTAGCTCGGGTTATTTTTTAGACCCTTAAATATGTCAAATAAATCCTAGAATCTAACCCTTCAAGTACACACATGGGAAATTAGCTAAGTTACAAACAACCCCTAATTTGGGGTGTTACAACCTATTAATAGACTGAAGGATGCACGATTGTAACCGAGAATGCAAGGATCACAATTGACCGAAGGTGAAGGAGAGGAGCAACTGAGACCACAACCCTACCTAGAAATTGAACCAAGAAGGAATCCAGCGCATAACCGTCGACCACCCCAATGTGGCACCGATACTAATTGGCATATGCACTAATTAATTTTATATTGTATCGATGATATTTGTTATCATTTTACAAAATTAACGTTGTAATTTGTTATAATTTCACAACATGAAAATCTTATATTTGTTATTATTTTACAGAACTGCGTGTTTACATATTATAATGGAATTTATATTTGTTTTCTAGTTTGCATAGCCCTTTCAATGTGAACATGACGACATTGTATGGCCCGAGTTCCTACACCACTTGAGATATTTTTCAGAACCCATCTCGTCAAAATTATTTTTTTAGTTCTCTGAGTTTCGATTTTTAATCAAAAATAATATTTTATTGGTGTAAACACGAATATTTTAAATATCAAATTCAATTATTACAATTATTACATTAAAATTTTAATCAATTAAAACCATAAACCCTAACCTTAAACCCCCTAAAAACATTAACCCTAATTAATAAACCATAAAACCCTAATTAATAAACCCTAAAACCCTAAAAATCCTAAAACCCCTAATAAAAACATGAGGAAAACGCTTTCAGGTGGAAGCGTTTTTCTGAGTTTCCCCTGAAAACAACACCAGCTAGATGCGTTTTAGCAAAAACAACCCATTTCCGCCATTTTAAAAAAAATGACTTATTTCCGTAATTTTGAAAAAAAATTACTTTATTTGTTAATTTAGTCAAATTAAACTCATTTAAATTGATGTTGTCAAATTTGATCAAAATCTAATAAAATCAAACTCATTATAATATGCTAAATTTTTATTTTTTAAATTTTTAAAATTTAATATAATCAACCATCTTTATAATAACTTATTTGTTTGTCAAAATTTTAGATATTATATAAATATAATTGTTATATACCTACAACAACATTTGATATTTAAATTTATTTAGACATTTTTAGTTTTCAAATTAAAAATCTATTTTATATAATAATATTATTAAATAATGAGCTTTTGATAAAAAGTAAGTAAAAATAAAATATAAAAAATTAATTTTATAACAAAAATGTTGTTATTATAAGTGTTGAGCATATATAAATTACGTTTAAGTTAGAGAGGTTGATAATGTAAGACATTTCTTGAAACATGGATCTCTTTAACTTATTTTTCATGGATCTAATATCGTTGGCTATCGAGAGAAGTATTGGTGAAGTGTAATCCTAAATTAATCCTAAAACTTTGACATCCAAGAGTATAAGGTTCCTTACATTATTTATGTTAATTCGTTTGATTTAAAGTTAATAAAGTGATTATCAAATTTTTATTCAGAGGTGTTTATACTGATTGAGTTAAGTTTATGCATGATATTATCATATTTTATCTTTGCTTAAGTCCACTTTGTTCAAAATATGAATCTAAAACTTTGTCAAACCTCGGCTCAACCAGCTTATTTTTGTAAATTGCTAACTTGTGCTCATTTTATGTCTGCCCATATTATTTTTATTTTTTAAAAATATTTATATTTTTAATTTAAAATTTAATAATTTTTTTTCATTTCTTGAATTTATATAGGCAACTTAATATTTTTAATAGCTACGTTATATAATTATAGATTAAATTTTATTTATTATAATTTACATAATATTACAAACTTAGAAAATGGGCTGAATTGAGCTAAGCTTAGACCTTAAATGTTTGAGTTTAAGACTGTTCATATTTTAAACAATTTTTCTTTTGCCCAAACTCAATTTGCAAGCTTAGTATTTTGTCCAAAACTCTCCCTAATTTCAAGCAAGTAGGTCGACCCTTAAAAAAGTCTAATTTTATCAATATCACACGTAAATTACATTATCATAGACAACAAATTTTATAAAACTTATTTAAAATAGTATAATCCATATCACATTACAATATAATAACATAACATTAGACAAAAAAAAAATACCTCATTTCATTGAACCATTGAACTTTAGAACTAAACAATGTCTTATGAGTATTGCTAAAGTATTCACTTTCATTTTCATTTGCAAAAAGCATCTTTTATTGATTCTTTCTCTTCACCCTTTTATAGTTAATTCGAAACCATTGTAATCAACCTTAGTGCCAATGAATACGTCAAACGATTTAACAAGTACTTTTCCCATGTTGTGATTAAAAAGGCACGTTATTATTGGTAGCATGTTAATAACGTTTCATCTTTACGTGCTATTCAACACTCTCATATGAGAGATGAAAGGTATAAATCTTGAGTCTATGTCATTCAATCAAAGTGGAAATAAATGTCAAAACTAAAGTCTTGCTCCCAATTTGACTAACATGATAGAAACCAACTTATCATGATCAAAGTAAGAGCCATTTTTGTTTTCATGTTATTTGCAACAGTGAAACATTAGGGTTTCATCCATTATTGTTGCATATTAAGCAACACGTGTCTTTCTTTCTGTTGGGTCGAACCTGAATTATGCAACAATCATGAGCGAAAATCAAGAAAATTGGACACAAATATTTACGTGGAAAAACCCCTCCAAAGAGGATAAAAAACCACGAGCAAAGAAAACTTCACTAAAACGGAAAAAACCGAAAGGGGAGTACAAGATGGAGAAATAAACCCAGAACCCGAAGTACAAAGATTCCCTAAAATTCCTACAAACTCTCTCTTAATTTTGTTGTTATTATATTTTCTTTTATCTAGAGTTGCTAAAAGGCCTATTTATAGCTTGAAATTTGTGTACAAATATGACTAAAACATTCCTAGAATAATTAGATTTAAATTGGGAAAATATAATAGAGTTTAACTAGGAGAAGAAACTCAATTGAGTGGAGAACACATTGCCACGTCAATATGCCCTTCATCGCGTCATCGAGACGTGGCGAATCTTCTCGTTGTGATGTCAATGTCGTGCCGCTAAGACGTCGGCTCTTCATTGTCCCAATGTCAACCCTGTTTCGTCCAAAATGCGAGGCACACTCCACAAATCTCCACCTTGGCTCGTATTTCTGAAACGCCTTCTTTATCAAGCCTCGTCAAGGGCTTAACTTAATCTCTGTCGAGTGCTTACCAAGTCTAAGCAATGATCAAACTTAGAAATTGAAAAACTCTTTGTTATATGTCTGCTGGATTGTTCTCTATATCGGTTTTATGAATTTGGACATCTCTTTGAGCAATCACCTTTCTAACAAGGTGGTATCGAATATCTATATGCTTTGTTATTTTGTGATGCATCTGATCTTTCGTAAGATGTATGGCACTTTTACTATTGGGATATACGATAGTTTTGTCATTTTTATCAACCAACTCCCGAATAGACCTTTCAACCAAATGGCTTCTTTCACAGCTTCTATGATTGCCATGTACTTAGCTTTGATAGTCGATAGAGTCACAGTGGCGTGAAGGGTGGCTTTTCAACTAATAGTGCAATTTTTGAAGGTGAACAAATAACCTGTGAGAGATCTTTTTTTTTCTAGGTTTCCAGCATAATATAAATATACATAGTCAAGACTAGACTTTTTGAACATCTTCCGAATTCCAAAAAAGTACTGGAAGTCCATCTTAAATATCTTAGAATCCACTTAACAACTTGCTAGTGTAACTTTTTGGGTTTTTCCATATATATACTTACTAGACTAACAACATGTAAAATATCGAGATGAGTACAAACCATTGCATACATTAGGCTTCTGACTGCACTAGCATAAGGAACCGAGGACATGTACCTTTTCTCGTCTTCGGTACATGTCCTCGGTTCGTGGCGAGTCTGAAACTGAAAGTCAAAAGTGTGCAGCTAAGGGAGTGCTAATTGGTTTAGAATCTTACATTCCAAACCACTTGAAATCCTTTCGATGTATCTCTGTTGTGACAAAAATAATTTCTCGGAGTAACGATCTCTCAAAATTTTCATCCTAAAATTTTCTTAGCTATACCAAGATCCTTCATCTCAAACTTATAATTAACCATGGTTTTTAATCAATCAATTTCAAATGGATCCTTAGCCACAATTAACACATCATCCACATAAATCAACAAGTAAATGAATGATTATCATGAAGGCGGTGCAAGTATACACAGCTATCATACTTACTTCGTACAAAGCCGATGCTTATCATAAAGGAATAGAACTTCTTGTACCACTGCCGAGAAAACTGTTTCAGGCCATATAATGATTTCTAAAGAAGAAAAACATGGTCTTCCTTGCCTTCAATCCTAAAGCCTTCAAGTTGCTGCATATAAATGTCATCATCTAAATTTCCGTGAAGGAATTCAGTTTTCACATCTAATTGTTCTAACTCGAGGTTGTTTGATGCAACAAGAGCTAACAGTGCCTGAATGGATGTATGCATTATAATTGGAGAGAAAACATCATGAAAATCAACTCTCTTCACATGACTGTAACCCTTTGCGACCAACCTCGCCTTATACTTTGTGTCACTTTGATCCAAACCTTCTTTCTTTTTTAACATCGACTTGCAACCAATTATATTCTGCTTGGTGGGTCTCATTCTTTTGAAGAGACTCCATCTCTTTTTCTATAGAAACAAGCCACTTGCTAGAATCAGAAGCCTGAACTGCCTCTAAATAATTTGAAGGGTTAGCTAAATTAAAGCTCTCTATGACACTTAGAGCATATGCCATAAGATTTCCTTCAAAGTATTTTTGCAGTGATTTGGTCTCTTGCCTTTTTCTGTCTCAGGCTTTAACTTATAATTTTGAAAGGTTTCTGGTTGGGATAGAGAAGCTTCAGAAACTTTTTACTGCATCGAAGAAACGACGATTTCAAAATTTCTACGCGATGTCGTGATGTAACAATTCTCCTCGCCAGGACATTACCTTTGTTCGTCGTGTCGTTATGACATCGTGTTCTGTGACACCACGACGCCACCTTCTATCTTTGTTCGGCTCCATGTTGCTCGAAACACTAAACTTTTTGATGTTGTTTTGACCTGGTGATCCTATTTGTGACAAAATCATCGATGTCTCATTAAATGTAACATCTCTGTTGACAATAATCTTACTCATTTCTAGGCATCATAACTTGTAACCTTTTATTTCGATCGTAAAACCCAGTGAAATACACTTTACTTCCCTTGATTCAAACTTTCCCTGACTAACTCGAGCATAAGTAGGACAACCGAATATTCTAAGGTTAGAGTAATTAAGAGGATTACTTGACCAAATCCCTTTGGAAACCTTTCCATCCAAAACTCAATGTGGAGATTGGTTCACCAAGTAGCTTGTGAGATTAACTACTTCAGCCCAAAACTCCTTTTCTAAACTTGTATTGGAAAGCATACATCAGGCTTTCTCAAGTAATGTCATGTTCATCCGTTTGGCGACACCATTCTGTTGTGAGGTACCAACAACTGTGCAGTGTCTTTCAATTCCTTCCCGTTTGCAGAAATCATTAAATTCAGTTGAACAGAACTTGAGTCCATTATCCATTTTGAATCACTTTACGAACTTCTCAATTTATTTCTCTAGTAGGGTCTTCCACTACTTAAAGATCTTGAAGACTTTGTTTTTGTGCTTCAAGAAATATACCCAAACTTTTCTAGACTAGTCATCTATAAAAGTTAATAGATATCTGCCACCTTCTATGGAGACGATTGGAGCCAAACCCCATAAATTAGAATGAATGTGGTCAAGGGTCCTTTTAGTCCTGTGCACTATCGAATCGAAGTTGACTCCAGTCTACTTCCTATAAACACAATGCTCAAAGAAATCTAACTTTCCCACTCCGATGTCTGTGAGAATACCTCTTTTGCTTAACATAGTTAGAAATTTTTTACTCATATTACCGAGTCGTAAATATGCCGCAGCTGGTTTGATTCAAAATCCAAAAAGATCGAATTTTGTCACATCGTCACGACATCAGAAAATTCATCATCAAGACGTGGAGACAATCTCACCTCTACTTTCATAATTTCTATCAAACCGAACATCTTTGCACCTTGCAGAATGTAAAGGTTATTGACTTTCTACCCTCTCATCAGAACAAGGGCTTCACAAGATACCTTTATGTCATTTGGTTCAATGACAATCTTGCAACCCATTTGAGGTAAGAATACCCAAAGAGACGAGATTCTTCTTTAAATCAGATACATGCCTGACATCTAACAATGTTCTGATTATCCCATCATACATCCTAATCTAAGTGGTACCAATGCCGGTTATTTTTCAAGGTGAGTTATTTCCTATAAGTACAACTCCCCATTCAGTCGAACTGTATGTGGAGAACCAATCCTTGTAGGGACACACATAAAAGGAACACCCTGAATCCAAGATCCACAGGGATGTGAACTTAAACCTTTCGACCATTGATACCAGCAACAAATCATTACCTCTGTACTCGACTACACTAGCATTGACTACATTGACCTTCTGCTTCCCTTTCTCATCGTGTTTGGTGACCTCTTAATTTTATTATAAAGTTTATAACATTCTGATTTATTGTGACCTTCCTTTTTGCAATAGCCATTCCTTGTCTTCATTTCTTGACTTGTATCTCGCCCTTGATCTTCTCTGACCCGAATCATTAGCTTGTCCATCTGACATGTTCTTTACACCTATCTCATTGTCGAGTTTATCTTTACTTATAAGATTTCCCTCCAGGTCCTCAAACGAAAGTCTCTTTCTACTGTAAATTAGGGTTTCCTTGAAAGTTTTGTATGAATAGGGCAAATAACAAAACAATAACATAGCTTGATCTTCACATCTATATGGGCCTCGACAATCTTTAGGTCATTGAGGAGAGTGACAAATTCGCTAATGTGAGCCCTAATAGACTCACCTTATGCTATACGAAATGTGTATAATCAATGTTTCAATAACAAGCGATTTGTAAGGGACTTTTTCATATAAAAGAGCTTCTAATTTCCTCCACAAGGTTGTTGTTTTCTTCTCCATATGTACCTCTTGCAATACATTGTTAGTGAGGCAGAACTGAATTGTTGACAATGTCTTTTCATCATCAAGCTCTTACTATTCTATTTGATTCGCATCTGCGAGCTTTTACCATGTAACGATATTTTTTAGGCTGTTCTGAACCAGAATTGCCGTCATCCAAACTTGCCACAAGCTGAAATTTGTAATTCCACCAAACTTCTCAATATTGTACCTCATTACCAACTCTGAAAAGGTTGAATGCAAAAATTGAACCAAGCTCTGATACCAATTTGTTGGGTCAAACTCAAATTATGCAACAATCTCGAATGAAAACTGAAAAAATTGGACGCAAATATTTACGTAGAAAAATACCTCTGGAAATGATAAAGAACCACGAGGAAAGAAAACTTCACTAAAATGGAAAAATCGAAATGGGAGTATAAGATGGAGAAATAAACCTTGAACCAGAAATACAAAGATTCCCCGAAATTTCCACAAATTCTCTCTTAATTTTTTTCTATTCTCTTTTATCTAGGGTTGCTAAGAGGCCTATTTATATGTTAAATTTCGTAGACAAATATGACTAAAACATCCCAAGAATAATCAAAGTTAGATTGGGAAAATATAACAAAGTTTAACTAGGAGAAGAACTCGATTGAGTAGGGAACACATCGCCACATCATGACATGGCATTCTGCCTCGTTGGGACGCCATTCTTCATGTCGTTGGGACATGTCGAATCTTCTCGTCGTGATATCAGTGTCGTGTCGTCGAGATGTTGGCTCTTCCTCTTCTCGACACCGACCTTGTTTTGTTTGAAATGCAAGGCACACTCCATACTTTCAATCTCAATAAAATGCACTTATTAGAAAACTTCAAAAACTCAAATTTAGGATTTTTAGTTGTGTAGGCCAGTCTAGAATATATATATATATATATAGATAAGATTTTTGGGCTTTTTGTGAAAAATAAACAAGTAGGATAGATTATTTATGATATTTATGGTTAGAGTTCTAATGATTTTAAACAAACTTTGGCACTCATAAATGCAAAGATCTATTTATTTATTTATTTATTTATTTTGAGAATTTCTCTAATTTTAAAGAGACCATTTACTATGAGGGTTCATTATGATTTTTAAACATACCTCAAGACCTTTAAATTTTAAAACAAATCATGTTTGTAACTTTTTAGGATTAGAGAGTAGATTAACAAAGGAAACTGTGAAATTTTTTTAAAAAAATTCTCAGCACTTATAGGTGTTGGCATCAGTTAACATCATTACTCAATGATTGAATTTCAGAATTTATCATAATTCTCATAAAATATAAATAACCTCCACACTCATAAATATCGAAATATCTCTTAAAAAATCACATGCGGGAATTAATCCGTGTACTCATTATTTTGGATTTCTATTTACAACAATAGGATAATAAAACTGAGATTCTAATATAACCTCAAAAGTAACTTATAAAAGAAATAAACGTCTAACAAAACATATTAACTACATTCAAGTTAAAAAAAAAAAAAGAAGAATAGATTTTTTTAACAATAAACTGATTCTTTATTTATAAGAGGTGTCAGATACAGTTCTCATACCCCACCGACCAACTTTTCTTCTACCTCAACCTGATTGGTCAAACAGGTGATACATTGAATGTAAAATAATTAAATAAAATGGAGATAAATGAAACCTAAAATAAACCAGAAAAAAGCTTCAAACAAAAAACCAAAATAAGTAGTAAAGAAACTATGGGAAACGAACCATCTTCCTCTCCATTTCACATTCTCGATCAGTACATCAGTGATTAATCGAGTAGATCATTTTTTCCTCCCTCCGATCGCAAGTGTGATTCTGTGTGCAGCTCAATCCCTCCATGTAGGTCTGAGTTCATCGGAGTCCAGATGGTTGTAGTTCTTCTAGTCTCAGAAATTCATTTGTCAATCCTCTCCTTGTAGTCCGTACCGATCTTGATCTTCTATTTCTTCCACTCTCGTAGGACCTATTCAATCCAATACATAGGGGTGTCATATCGCTTTCCCTCCTCTACCAAGCCATGTGCTACTTCATTTGCTTTTTGAGGTACATGTTGAAACTCTATGTTGTCAATCCTCGAATTCTTTCTTTTAATTCTTTCACTAGAATGTTGATGTTTGATTTATCCTCCTCGATGACCCTTACTTTCTTAATAACAGTTAAGGCGTCCCCTTCTACCGAGATCTTCTTAAAACCCAATTCCTTCGCAAAAATTAAGGCTTACAAACATGCTCACACTTCTGCCATGGTTGATTCTAACACATGTTCATTCGGGTGATTACACGCTATTATAACAAGGCCTTCCCGGTTTCTGATTAAGATCCCTAAAATCGATCTATTTGATTATTGATGAAATGAGGCATTAAAATTTCCTTTAATGTTTTTGCCAACTGGCGGCTACCATTTGGTTGCTCTTGGGTTTTGCATTGGTACTGCTATATCTTCCAATTTCTCTGTTTTTGAAATGTAAGCATTGATAAACGCTAATAATTCATGCATATTTTTCCTTCCACCCTCATGATAAATTTTGTTTCGATTGTGCCATAGTGTCTAATAGATGATTGCTACTTTTTTCACATAGGTTGATTATTGTTTACATATTCCTTTACTAACCAAGATTTCCAATTTTGCTATCCATTTCTGGTTGAAAATGCCACACTGAGCCCATGCAAGATTTGCCGAATGAATGGGCATTCACAAAACAAGTGCTCTATTGATTCCTCCTCAGGTTGGCAGACAAAATAAAGGCTTTCTACTGCAAGCCTTATTGTTTGTAAAATTTTTAAAGTAGGAAGATATGAATTGGCTATTTTCCACATTGCAATCCTGATTTTGCTTGTGATATTTAAATTACACAACTTTGTATAGAAGGCTTTTAGTGTTGTAGAACGTGTTGGAAAATCGTCTCGTAACAAACTCAAGTCCTCTGTCACAAGTAATTTGTCTCCACGCCACACCACTTCATCTATTTGTACACTATTAGAGAGAAGGATTGCCAATGTCCTTTTCACCTGTTCTTCATCAAATAATGACCTTAATACATCAGATTTCTAGGTAATGGTGTTTGTATCTATTAAAGTTGAAACAGTTGTGTAATTTATGTTGATGTTCTGAGCTTGCGATCTCCATAGACCAGGTCCAAGTAGCCAAGAATCATTCCAGAGATTAATTGTTGCTCCATTGTCGACTTTCCAACTTGTGCCTCGCTTGATTAGTCTTTGGGCACTCCATATGCTACACTAGGTACAAGAGGGGTAAGAACCCAGAATTGCATTCATAAAATCTCCCACTAAGAAATATTTTGTCTTCATAACTCGTGCTAGCAAACTGTTAGGTTTCGCAATTGATCTCCAACCCTGTTTCACTAAAAGGGCCACATTAAACTTGGATAACTCCCTAAATCCCAGCCCCTTTGTGTTCTTTATTTGCACATTGAACTCCATTAGCACCAATGCATGCCTTTATTCGTTTTAGCATTACATCACCAAAATCTACCAATTATTTTTTTCTAAATCATGACATAACTATATTGACAAAAGAAAGCATTGCATTGCATAAATCGAAATTACCTATAAAATTGACTTAATATACACTTCCTTTCCACCTAATGACAGTTGAGGTATACTTCAATTCTCTATCCTTTTGATAAACCTCTCTTTAATATTAACGAATGCGTCATTCTTTCTTTACCCCACCATTGTTGGTAATCTGAGATACTTTTCCAAATTGCTTGAAATTTGCACTCCGAGTACATTCTTAACTCGTTATTTCATCTCCAAAGATACATTCCCACTAAAATAAATGAGTAATTTATCAAAATTAACCAACTGTCCTGAAACTCCTTCATTCTCTAACACTATTGCTTTCATGACATTGACTCCCTCCACATCTGATTCACCAAACAAAATATTATCATCTGTAAAAAATAGATATGTTAATGATAAACTACTTCTCCCCACTCTTTCCCCATGAATTAATCCATTTTGCCTAGCCATATTCAGTAGACTAGAGAAGCCCTCCTCACAGATTATGATTAATATGGATTTAATGGATCCCCTTGCCTCAAACCCCGTGTAGGCCTAAACTCCTCACCCTGAATTCCATTGAACACCACCAAGTAAGATATTGTAGTTACGCAATTCATTACTAGAGAAATCCATTCATTGTTGAAACTCAATCGAAGCATCATCTTTTCAAGAAGCTCTATTCTACTCTATCATAGGCCTTACTCATGTTTAACTCATTATAACCTTCCCTCCTTTTTTTTTTAAAAAGTGCAATATTTCATATGTAATAAGTATGTTATCTGCAATTTGTCTCCCCGGTACAAACGTTCCTTGAGTTTCATCAATACACAAATTACGTATCTGTCTAAATCTGTTAACCACCACTTTAGAAATATTCTTATAGATAACATTGCAAAGACTAATTGGTCTAAATTGAATCATGTTTATTTGTGTATTGATTTTTTTTATTAACACTGTAAAAAAATATAACGTCAGTAATGACAATATATCGCAAAAGAAAAAATAGAAATAAAAAACACACAGATTTTACGTGGAAACCCTTTCGGGAAAAACCACGGGTAGAGGAGAAGGAAATTTACTATGTCGAATTCGAATCAATTACAAGAGGAATAGACCATGTCTATTTATAGGCTTATAAAGCCATATTCTAATAGGAGTGTAGTAAGATTGAAATTCCTTATTCTAATCAATATCAAATAGATGGAGTTTAATAAGGTTTAAAAAACCTTATTCAAAATAAAATAAAAGAAGTGTAATTCTATAATGATTCTTCTTTTATTTTATTTTACCATTGTATTTTATTTAAATAAGAATTTGGGTCACTTAATTCTAACAATCTCCACCTTGACACGAATTCTCAATAAACAAGTTCTTCATCGCGAACTCTCAACGAACAAGTTCTCCACCTCTTCCATAAAACCCCTTAAGGGTTTAACTTCAACAATGAACACCAACCAAGTCTAAGCAATACTTAAACTTGGTTATAGGAAGTGACTTAGTCATCATATCTGCAGGATTTTCATGAGTACTAATTTTGCTCACAACAATATCACCACGAGCAATAATATCACGAACAAAATGATACCGAACATCAATGTGTTTTGTTCTCTCATGAAACATTTGATTTTTTGTAAGGAAGATGGCACTCTGATTGTCACAAAATACTGTGCTGATTTGAAGGTCTTCATTGAGCTCACTAAAGAGTCCCTTCAACCAAATAGCTTCTTTACAAGCCTCAGTAATCGCCATGTACTCAGCTTCAGTGGTAGACAAAGCGACTGTAGTTTGCAAAGTAGCTTTCCAACTGATTGCACAACCTCCAATTATAAAGACATAACCAGTGAGAGATCTTCTTCTATCAAGGTCTTCAGCAAAATCAGCATCAACATACCCAATGACTCCATCTCTAGTTCTTCCAAATTGTAAGCAAACATCAGTAGTACCTCGTAAGTATCTTAAAATCCACTGAACTGCTTTCCAATGTTCTTTACCGGGATTCGCCATGTATCTGCTAACTGCACTGACTGCATATGATAAATCTAGACATGAACAAACCATAGCATACATGAGAGATCCCACTGCACTAGAGTATGGAACATGTGACATGTGACATGTACTTAATCTCATCATCTGATTGTGGAGACAAAGCCGATGAAAGTCTGAAATGGGCTACTAAAGGAGTACTAACAGGCTTAGCACTCTGCATATTGAACCTGCAAAGAACTTTCTCAATGTACCCCTTCTGACTTAGGTACAATTTACTTGCTTTTCTATCTCTGAGAATCTCCATACCAAGTATCTTCTTTGCTGGTCCTAAATCTTTCATCTCAAATTCTTCACTTAGTTGGGCTTTGACCTTTCTTATCTCTCCTTTATCTTTTGCTGCTATCAACATGTCATCAACATAAAGAAGTAGATACACAAAAGAACCATCACTGTTTTTCTTAAAGTAAACACAGCCGTCAAAACTACTTCTTTTAAAATCATGAGAAGTCATAAAGGAATCAAACCTCTTGTACCACTGTCTTGGTGACTGTTTCAAACCGTAAAGAGACTTTTTCAGCAAGCAAACATAGTCCTCTTTTTCTGAGACTGTAAAACCCTCTGGTTGTTGCATGTAAATATCTTCCTCAAGCTCTCCATGCAAAAATGCAGTTTTTACATCTAACTGCTCAAGCTCCAAATCTTGCATGGCCACAATACCAAGCAAAGCTCGAATCGAACTATGCTTCACAACTGGGGAGAACACATCTATAAAGTCCACTCCTGGAATTTGACTGTAACCCTTTGCAACAAGCCTTGCTTTATATCTGGGTTCTTCAACTCCTGGAGTCCCTTCTTTCTTTTTAAACACCCATTTACAGCGAACAACCTTTTTACCTTTAGGAAGTTTCACAAGATCCCATGTTTTGTTTTTGTGGAGTGATTCTATTTCCTCTTGCATAGCAAACATCCACTTTTCTGAGTCTTCACAGCTAACCGCCTCAGAATAATTTGACGGCTCTTGGTTTGCATCTATATCTTCAGCCACATTTAAAGCATAAGTAACTAGGTCAGCCTCAGCATACTTCTTTGGAGGTTTAATTTCTCTTCTAGTTCTGTTTTTGGCGATAGAGTATTGTGGTGAAGAAGCAACTCTATTCTCAATTTTTGTACTGGCTTGAGGAGTTGACTCTATATTAATCTGATGCTCCACCTGCTTTTGATTTTCTTTATTGGAAGAGTCTTTAAGAGATAAGTTAGGTAGCATAGCAGTTTCATCAAAAACAACATCTCTGCTAATCACAACTTTTCTATTTTCAGGACACCATAACTTATACCCTTTTACACCAGCTTTATAACCAAGAAAAACACATTTAATGGATCTTGGTTCCAATTTTCCATTATTAACATGAGCATACGCAGGACACCCAAAGATCTTTAAATCAGAATAATTAGCAGGATTACCAGACCATACCTCTTGTGGAGTCTTTTTCTCAATGGCAACGGATGGAGATCGGTTGATCAAAAAACATGCAGTAGAGGCTGCTTCGGCCCAAAATGACTTTGGTAAGTTGGCATTTGACAACATGCATCGAACCTTCTCCATAATCGTTCTGTTCATTCGTTCTGCAACGCCGTTTTGTTGTGGAGTATGACGAACTGTCAAATGTCTCACGATTCCTTCTGACTTATACAGTTTATTAAACTCATCAGAACAAAACTCTAAGCCATTGTCTGTGTGAAGGTATTTTATTTGTTTTCTCGTATGTTTTTCAATCATAGTTTTCCAAGACTTAAATACGGAAAACACATCGCTTTTCTGCTTCAGGAAGAATGCCCAAACTTTTCTGGAAAAATCATCAATAAAAGTTAGCATATAATTAGCTCCACCTCTCGAAGGCACTCTTGATGGCCCCCACAGATCAGAATGAATATACTCCAATGTTCCCTTCGTGTTATGGATTCCTCTGGTGAATCGAACTCTCTTTTGCTTCCCAAAAACACAATGCTCACAGAACTTCAGTTTGCAAATTCCTTGCCCATCAAGAAGTCTTCTTTTGCTCAATTCTGCCATGCCATTCTCACTCATATGCCCTAGGCGCATATACCAAAGTTTAGTAATATCATCATCTGACAAAGAAGAGGAAGCGACAGCTGCATCACCAATAACAATAGAACCCTGCAAAACATATAACTTGGCATTCTTTCTCTGCCCTTTCATCACAATGAGGGAACCTTTGGAAATCTTCAACATCCCACTTTCAGCTGTGTATTTTTACCCTTTTGAATCAAGAGTACTCAACGAAATTAAATTTCTCTTCAATTCTGGAACATGCCGTACGTCACTAAGTGTTCTGACAACTCCATCAAACATCTTAACTTTAATTGTTCCAACACCTGCGATTTTACACGAAGCATTATTTCCCATCAAAACAACACCTTCAGACACCGTTTCGTAATTTGTAAACCAATCCCGATTGGGACTCATGTGGAAGGTGCAGCCTGAATCAAGTATCCACTCCTCGCTCTCTTTAGAATTGTTGACAGAAGCGACTAGAAGTTCACCATCACTGTAGTCTTCTACAATATCAGCTTCACTAGAATTTTTTGGTTGTTTTCCCTTTTGATTCGCAGCCTCCCTTTTAATCTTGTTCTGTAGCTTATAGCACTCAGATTTAATGTGCCCTTTCTTCTTGCAGAAGTTACAAGTTTTACCTCTGTTTGAAGACTTTGATCTACCCTTAGATTTACCGCGAGGATTCCTTTCCTGTGTCCTTCCATGATCATCATCAACATTCCTATCTTGTCTCCCACAAACAATAAGACCCTCTCCCTGGGAGTCGGGTTTAACCACAAGATGCTTCATCTTATCATATGAGGTCAAAGAATCATAAACCTCATCAACTGTGAGAGACTCGCGGCTATATAAAATCGTATCTCTAAAAGTTGAATAAGACGGGGGCAACGAACAAAGTAGAATCAACCCTAGATCTTCCTTATCATACTGAACCTCCATGGCCTCCAAGTTTGAGAGAATTTCTTTAAACACTGTTAAGTGTTCGTGCACAGACGCACCTTCCTCCAAACGATGAGCATAAAGTCGTTGCTTCATATGCAACTTGCTGGTTAGAGTTTTCGACATACATATTTGTTCTAGCCTCTTCCATAATGTTGCGGCAGTCTTCTCCTTCATCACATCCTGCAAAATTTCGTTAGATAAATACAGATGTAACTGTGTTAACGCCTTTCAATCCTTGCGCTTCTTATCTTCTTCCGTCAATGTCGAAGGCATCTTATCTACCCCTAGCAGGGCTTCCTCTAAATCCATCTGTGCAAGAACTGCCTGCATCTTTATCTGCCACAACGCAAATCTGGTGTTGCGATCCAACAGAGGAATTTCATACTTTAAAGACGCCATTACCGTGATCGAGATGAAAAAAAAACCCGAAAGCTCTGATACCAATTTGTAAAAAAATATAACGTCGGTAATGACAATATATCGCAAAAAAATAGAAATAAAGAACACACAGATTTTACGTGGAAACCCATTCGGGAAAAACCACGGGCAGAGGAGAAGAAAATTTACTATGTCGAATTCGAATCAATTACAAGAGGAATAGACCATGTCTATTTATAGGCTTATAAAGCCATATTCTAATAGGAGTGTAGTAAGATTGAAACTCCTTATGCTAATCAATATCAAATAGATGGAGTTTAATAAGGTTTAAAAAACCTTATTCAAAATAAAATAAAAGCAGTGTAATTCTATAAGGATTCTTCTTTTATTTTATTTTACCATTGTATTTTATTTAAATAAGAAATTGGGTCACTTAATTTTAACAAACACTACATTTGTTCGATTGACAGCTTCAATTTCTCTCTTTTCATTCAACATATCCATGCAATACTGAGATATATCTCTCCCTATGTTATGCTAATATTTTTGAAAAAATAATGTTGGAAAGTCATCCTTACCTGATGCTTTTAGAGAAGCCATGTTCTTAACTACTTCCACAATTTCCTCAACTATCAGTTCTTCATTAAAGTTTTCAAAAATGCAATGTTGAATCCCAGATAAAACATTTCACAATCCTTCACAAATGTCGGTGTAAACAAATCTTTAAGATAATTTGTTACAATTCCAACCATTTCTTTTTCTCTAGTTACCCAACCTCCATTCTTATCCTGCAACCCCTTGATGGTGTTCCTTTTCTTGTGATAAGATGAAAAATTATGAAAAAAACGTATTTCAGTCGCCAAATTGGAACCAATTTGCTCTTGCTCGTTGCTCTTAAAATATCTCCTCATTATTTGCTTTCATATTTAGAGCCAATTTAACATCTGTTAGTTCAACTAAAATGTCCTCATTAGGATCTGTCGAATTCAACTCACTTAATCATACATTTAGTGTTAACATTATGCGATCCCTATCTATTTGATTTGCTTTCGCCCATTGACTTAGCTTGGATCCTAGTTTATGTAGTCTTGTAGGAACATCCGTGTTATTTGACTCCCAAAAACTCTGTATCTGATGTTCACATGTTTCTTTAAGTACCCAGTTCGCGTTGAAATGAAATTGAGACTGTTTCCTTAACATCTGACCTCTATTACTTCCAATCGTATCAATCAATATCGGACAATGATTGGAAAAACCATGAGGGAGATGTTTAACCATGTAGCCCGACAATAGATCCCACCAATTCAAATTGGCCACCCCTTGATCTAGTCATTCTCATATATTATTTATCAGTAGCCTGCCTCTTTTCCATGTAAACCATTGTCTTGAGAACCCTAAATCACTAAGATCACATTCCTCTAAAACTCCTCAAAAAGCCAGCATTTGTCCTCTTCTCAAAGGCACCCTTCTCTTTTCTCAAATAAATACATTACTTCATTAAAATCTCCTATTGCTAACCACGACAATGTATTATTTCTACTAAAATGTTGTAATAGGTTCCATAGTTCTACCCTTCGACGTTCCAATGGTAATCCATAAAATCCCGTGAGCCTCTATGATACCGTCTCTTCCCCTTAGTTTAGTTCAACATTAACATGAGATAAAGAAAAACTCCTTAAATTAACATTACAGTCGTTTGTCCAACCCAGTGATAAACTCCCTATTGGGCCAAAAGCTTACACATCGATGTCATTCACAAATCCACATTTCATTCGTACTTGTTTCATTCGTTTTGCACTAATCTTTGTTCTTACGAGAAACAACAATTGAGGTTGAACTTGTTTTAATTTGTTCTTGAGACACTTAACTACCTATAGCTGCTCCAGGCTACTGACATTCCAGCTTAATATTTTCATTGCGACCAACTGACCTGCTTAATAGCAGCCGCTGATATTTCATTGAATCATTATTGCTTGAAACAGTTGGAATCATTTGATATATGTGTGGTCTTTTCTTTCCATCAATGAGCTCAATAAGGTTATCCTCCATGTCCAAGCCCAGTTCTGTTTGCCCATCCAAGTTAGGCCGATGATTCGATAAGTTATGATAGTACTTGTTTAACTGAATATAAATTTTGGTTGAGGAAGCTAAATAATCTCTTGTTTTCCTTCCCCTCACCAGATAAGGATAAAGAGTTTGGATGTCTCTAAAACTCCTCTCATCTCTTCTTTGATCCAAATCTATCCCTATTATATTGCCATCCTACTATGTCCCATAGCCACCTACTTGCCACCGACAGCGCCCTCCTTAATGGTGTTCTCAAAGATATGTCCCATCCAAACACCACCTCCTGTGATCCTAACGTCAGTCAAACCAGACAAAAGCCTTTAACGTGACCCAACTTCCACACAGAAAACAAACTAATTTGATTTTTTTCATATTGAAACAAGGCATAAGTTGATCTATTTTGATCTAAGGCTATTTGTTTCTTCCTTTTCAAAGGAAGTCGAACATTTAGCTTTACTCTAATGCGCATAAATCTCTTAATGCCTCTTGTTACTAAAGCAACATCATATTTTAGGAATTGACTGATGAAATTTCCAAATTGCCACACCATTCCCTTTTACATAAACCCCCATTGGCAAATTGTGAACTTGAACCTAGAACTCGGTAAAGAGTAGAGGGACTTGTAACGAGTCTTTTCCCTTTTCTAATAGATGAAATACAATGAGATGCCTATTGAAGAACCAGGGCATACCTTCAAGTACTCTCTTCATATCTATCATGTAATAAAAACGAAACAAGCTTCATTTTCCCCAATATCTGTAATGGACACCCCTCCCAAGGGAAGCCACAAATTTGCCAATATGTTTCTCATTGCCGGAAAATGGACCACACTGTCTGTTAAAACTTGCCACAAATAATCTTCCTTGACCATATCTGCGTTTCTGTGGGCATGTAATGGCTCTTCTTCCTCATCACCGATGTTAAGATTTGTCAATTTCTCCTTCATCTTTCTCACTTAAAGAAACACCTCAGATCTCGTAATTAAAACGAACAAAAACTATGGAAAAGATGTACTGTAAAAACAGACAGAGAAAAATGTGCTATGAGAGTAGACCCAAAAATTCATCTAAAATTATAAATTCAATTAATGTGTAGAGATTTTTTCATACATAATATATTTTGTGGGGAATATGAAAATAAAATAAAGTAATAATTATTGCTTGTGAGAAATGATGAGAAATACTTAAAGCTTTTATTTTACAAAATTAAATTTTAATTTCCCAATATATGTTTTGGAGCAAAGTCCAGCAACTCATTAACTTCAGCCATAAAACACAGTTCAATATTATTAAATCATTTTGTGCGTGGTGTGCTGTTAGCATTGAGATTTAGGGGTTTGATTGGACCACACCAACACAATCGATGTTTGTTAAATGTTATCATTTTGGTTAGACTTTCAAGTTCATGTTCCTGACTCAGACACAATGTTAAAAATAATCAATCTTTACTTGGGGTAAAGTAAATAAATAAATTAATAAAAAAATATATTCTCAATATTTTTTTATTTCTCATTGAAATAAATTCAGTATTTTTTGGTGTTGTTAGTGAAAATTTAAAGATAAGAGGTGTGTCCTGATTAAATCCGAATTTTATAATTAAATATTTTATTATTTTAATAATAATTTAGTTGACATTGATTTTATTTAACTAAATGATGATTAGCTCATCATCCTAAGGAATTATTATTGATATAAACCAAATCCATAATGGATTGCGGAATTACGCACTAATTAATAGAAGACACGCTAAGGAGAGCATGAAATAGATGTAGATTACGTATAAAATGGTATTATAATTAAAGGTGAAAAATAGTTGGCATGTCCATATCATCCATACATACTACACATTACTGTTGAATGTTCATGTTCTAAGAGCAAATCCCATGTTACTTACAGCTGGCAATGTGTCGGTTTTAATATAGGATCATGTGATGCATTTATATGAAACACGAAAACAAAAATATCATTTAGAATTTAAGTTTACCTATTTTAATGTATCAAATTAAACATTGAAATCACATATAATTATTGAGAATAACTGCGTATTTATTTTTTTTGTCAAATTATAGGGATTTGGAACAACATAAGATTAAATAATATTTTAATAAGTGAGGATAACATAAACACTATTTACTTTAAAATAGTTTTTGAATAAAATTTATATATTTAAATTATAAATTGAAAAAAAATAATAGAGAAGCTACAAACTATATCTATTTTATGAAACTAGAAATGATTAGTCTTTATAAATTGTAAAACGTACATGAATGATACCTTGATCATACCAAAAAAAATGCCATATAACTTTTAGACAGTGTTTGGTATTTTATCATATTATGATTTCAAGAAATGTGATTTCTGAAAATATGACTTTAAAATGTTTGTTTACATTAGAATGTATTAATTAAAATCCCAATAAAATTATATTATCTCATTTGGTTCACTAAATACTTTGCTGAAAGTATAATGATAATTTTCAAATTTATTCTTATTTATATATTTAATATTTCACAATACAATTTATTATTAAAAAATATTTAAATTACAATAATATTTCACAATACCATTTAACAAGTTAATTCCCTCAAACAAAATAAAATAGGGTTAATTTTGTCTTAATATTTTTTTTTCAACTTTTCATCTACATAAAAAAGTATCTTTCCCATATTTTACCATAAGAATCACATTGTTATGTTCATGAGAATATTAAATTCTAAGTAAATAAATTACAATAAAACAAATGTTGGAATTACTTTTCAATTAATTAAGTTTCTAGGAAAAGTGATCACTTTTTATTGTACTAAACACTACCTTAATGTAAAATGCATTTCCCTTTGTAGGCTTAGTGTGAAACATACTTACCCTATGGTTTCAAGAATATTTAACACTCAGTTTGGCCCTCGAACTATATTCGTTGTCTCAATTTGATATTTAATTTTATTGTCCCACGTTTATGCTTAGACAACCATTTCGTTATCTAGCACAATTCGATTTTTTGTAACGGCGTTTGAAAACTAATTAATATATGACATCAATAGATCGTGGCATGTGGCACCTTTATCTATTTAGAACTTGACTTATGATGCACATGTTTATTGAAATTGAAATATATATAAATTCCAATAAAAAAATCAGAACAATAAAAATAATTAAATATATAATATCCATTTGCATAAAAATATTACAAAATAAAAAAACAAAATATAATTATGATTGATAATATTTTCTTTTTAAATTTACTTAAATGAAACCTCAACTTAATGGCAAGGTTGATCGTATTTTACAATGATTAATTTTGATTATGATTATTTAGATGAATTCTTTATAATTGCAATTGTAATTATAAGTATGTATTGATTGAAAAATGTATTAAGTTTAATATTAGAATGTAATACAGTTTATAATAATTAAAATATTTTTATTACTAATTAAAATTTTATTAATATATTAAGTATAAAAAAATAGAAGATATAAATATTTTTCATAAAAAATAAATACTTTTTTATCAAGCCCATTAGTTTGAATATTTTAAATTAATACTCTTATAATTTTTACACAACAAGGTTAAAATAGACCTTGGGAGCCTAAAGGCAAAAGCAAGTAAACAACTATGTTGGGTGGTTATTCTGTCTTGTCAGGTCAATGTTAGTTAGGTGCTGCTAATGACAAGATAGTAACAGAAACTGTATTTTTCTTTTAAAAATTTTATCCATCTAATACAATATATTTTTTTCATAAAAACTTAAAATATAATATAAAAATAATGCTAAGATGGTATAGATAGATGTATATTATAATTTTTTAAATAATTTTATTGTAAGTTTGAATCCTATTTATTCTTTTTGATATAATGTATAGAATTATTTATAGTCATTCCTCGATCTATAAATAAGAGGATAATGCGCTTCAGCTTATTCAAACTCACGTCATTCTATATTAATTTCAATACCCATATCAATCGAACTTTAACTTAATTGATAATATTATAAAAAATTTAAACATAAAAATATCAAAATTTATTAATTCTCCCGTTAATTCATTTGAATTCCAGTGGGTACTGTTTTCCTTGTATTTCAATAAACTTTATAAAGCTTAGGTGCCATCAGTAATTGGTGATCATCACTCTACTACTCTATCTTGGGTCCAAAAATTAGGTAATGCTTCCACAATTTTGCTAAAATTTTGTTTGTTGTGCCTTGTTTTTTTTTTTTTTGAACATTTATTTATGTTATATAATGTGAATTCTAATAAAGAGAAAAAGATAGAGAAATTAATATTTTATTGGAATTATTATTTACCAACAATCAGTTGAAGAAAATGGGAATGCATTTTTTCTAATATATTTAGATACCATCCCGATCCAAATTATAATTATTTTGATTTATATGAAACAGTGATTAAAACTCTTATTAGTCACTTATTTAATATGAGTACAAACTATAACCTTGATCCACTACTTGATATAATTCAACAAATCATTATTTTGTTGATTTCAATGATGCATATAAAAAGTTTGACACGTCTATTTACTCACAAATCGATTTACCATTTAGATCCAATTCATTTAATTAGAAAATAAATATTTTTTCTAAATTTATAAATTAATTAAAAGTATTTTTTTTATTTACAAAAGAGGGCCTAGAAGTCAATTTTAAATTCATGACTAACCTTAAGAAAAACCCAATTTCTTGGTAAACATAGACCCACTGGTTTTGAATTAGATTTAAGCCCAAATATAATAATGGAACTGAACTGTTAAAAACAGAAGAAAGTAGGGGCTAATTAGTAAATTGACATTAAAATGGAAGCGGAAAACCTACGCATCTTTTTTTGAAGTAAAAAAGCCGTCATTTAATTTCCCTCCAATTCGCTCCAAGGGCACGCATTCATTTTTGGGTTTTTCTTTATCCCCCATTTCCATCATTACTCTCGCTTGCACCACTCTTCACCATTTAAAAAGGCTTCTCCCTCTTTCCTTCTTTTCTAAAATCCAATCCACAAAACCATGATACTCTGAAAGAAAGCGGAGATAAAGGTGTTTAATTTAATTAACCCATCCTTCTTTTTTTCTCTTTCTAGTCTAGGGTTTTTCTTTCCTTCTTTCTTTCTTTCTCGAGAAAAAGACACACTCTAGGGTTTCTTTCATTTCTTACCTGCTTCTTATTTATACTACTTGTTTAGTTGGTTTTATATAGTCGCAGTAAAGAAATTTAAGTGGATAAACTATTGTTTTTTTTTGTTTCAGGTTCTCGTTGAATCGGGTGGTGCAAGGTTAACAAAGTTATCGAATTTTTGTCCTTTTTGCTAACCAGTTATTATTAGGGGTAAGAAATTGAACTCTTATTTAAATGTATTTATTTATTTTCACTTCCATATTATGTATTCAGTAATTTTGCAGTTCACATTTTTAGGGTTTTGATTTTCGGGTGGTGCAAGATTAACTAGGTTTCTCATTGTTTGTTTGTTAAGTTGACGTGGACTCTTAAGGCCCACCGTTTGATTGGATAAATTAACTGCAAGTTTATCTTTTTTCACATGATGTTTTATGTCATCTCTATATGATTTTTTGACAACATAATGATTGGTAATGAAGGATTAATACTAAATCAATGTGAAATAGGCTTGAGATGACTCTTCTTTTCGGAGAAGAGAGATGGCTTTTGATTACGTGTGCAATATATTTTGCTCTAACTTTAGAATTAGGGGAGAAGGGCATATGTGCACAAGAACCTAAACTCTCTATTCTTGATTGGGTGATCTGTTTGCAAATGCGGAAGTTTTAACTTGTTTGTAAGATGTTGCTATATATGATGTTCATAGACCAAAGATACAATGAATCTGGATCTATACATGAGTTCTCTTATCGGTTAGTTTCAATTTTGTATCCCCCCTCCCCCAAGGAATGTAACTTTATCTACAATCCTCCATAATTATCATTGCCTTTACTGTTTTACTTATGCTCTTTCCATCAAAACTCTGGTTTGCAGAATCTAGGATTTGCTACTCTGCTATCATTGATAATGCTTGCATTTTTCTAATCCTTCGATGGCCGCATGCTATCACTGTCAGTATTGCTAATGTCATTTTGGTAATTGGTTCTGCTGTAAGAATAACATGTAATTGAAGTCATGCTGGTTTAGTTAGAGTAAAATAAGACTGCTTTTGGTTATTTCTTACTAAAGTTGCATAAACTGCTTGTGAAGGAATTGGCTAATAGATCTATCATGATAAGAATTTCATAGCCAGAACCTATATGCTGTTCATACGGGGTGGATTTGGAAATTAAGTTTCCTTTTTAGTGTTACAAAATTGCTGAGATTTTGATTTCTTCAATTTTTATTTGTTCTATGCCATTTTTAGGTGTTCTACTCATGTTCTTCTTATGTTGTACAATTACTTAATTTAACAAGAACTTCAGCTTTGTTGATTGCTTTGGTTTTTGTTACATTTATGGGTCCTATATTTTGTCATCTCATCTTTATGATGTATTTGCAATATCTGGTGGTCCTAGGTCAATTAGATATGGAATCTGGAACGCAAGCATTTCAACAACGCTCACTGTCAGTGAAATTATGGCCACCTAGTCATGGTACAAGGCTGATGCTTGTAGAGCGGATGACGAAGAATCTTACAACCCCATCCATTTTCTCTAGAAAGTATGGCCTATTAAGTAATGAAGAGGCTGAGGAGGATGCTAAGAAAATAGAAGAGTTAGCTTTTGCTGCTGCAGATCAACACTACAAGAAGGAGCCTGATGGTGATGGTAGTTCTGCAGTGCAAGTGTATGCCAAAGAATCCAGTAGACTGATGCTGGAAGCTATTAAAAGAGGCCCTACTGTAAAGGATGAAGAGATAGCTGATAAAACCAGTATTCATGAAACTGTCTTTGATATATCTGGAGGTCGCAGGGCATTTATAGATGCAGAGGAGGCTGAGGAGATTCTGAAGCCACTTAGAGAGCCAGGAAATTCATATACTAAGATATGTTTTAGCAACAGAAGTTTTGGCTTGGATGCAGCAAATGTTGCTGCACCCCTCTTGTCATCTGTTAAGCAACAATTAACTGAGGTAGACCTTTCAGATTTTATTGCTGGAAGGCCAGAGTCTGAAGCACTTGAAGTCATGAATCTTTTTTCTTCTGTCCTGGAAGGTTGTCAGTTAAGGTACCTGAACCTTTCAAACAATGCCTTGGGTGAAAAGGGTGTTCGGGCATTTGGGGCTCTCCTGAAGTCACAGAATAATTTGGAGGAGCTTTATTTGATTAATGATGGTATTTCAGAAGAAGCTGCACAAGCAGTTTCTGAGCTAATTCCTTCTACCGAAAAGCTGAAAGTTCTTCAGTTTCACAATAACATGACAGGGGATGAAGGTGCAATTGCTATCTCTGAAATTGTGAAACGTTCTCATGCATTGGAGGATTTCCGGTGTTCATCTACAAGAGTTGGCACAGATGGTGGTGTGGCTCTAGCTGAAGCACTGAAGACATGTACCCGCTTAAAGAAGCTTGATCTGCGTGACAACATGTTCGGTGTGGCAGCTGGAGTTGCTTTGAGCAAAGCTCTCTCTCTGTTTGCAGGTCTTACTGAGGTTTACCTCAGTTACTTGAACCTAGAGGATGATGGGGCGGAAGCACTTGCCAATGCTCTGAAAGATTCTGCACCTTCACTTGAAGTTCTGGACATGGCTGGAAATGACATTACAGCCAAAGGTGCAGCTTCTTTAGCAGCCTGCATTGCATCAAAACAATTCCTCTCAAAATTAAACTTGGCTGAGAATGAACTCAAGGATGAAGGTGCTATTTTGATTGGTAAGTCATTAGGGGAGGGTCATGGTCAGTTGAATGAAGTTGATATGAGCACAAATGCTATTAGGAGAGCTGGGGCAAGGCTTTTGGCCCAGGTGGTTGTGAAAATACCTGGATTTAAGTTGCTGAATATCAATGGAAATTTCATATCTGATGAAGGGATAGATGAGATTAAAGAATTGTTTAAAAGTTCCCCTGACATGCTTGGTTCTTTGGAGGACAATGATCCAGAAGGAGAAGATTATGAGGATGAAGACGAAGATGAGGAGAATGCAGAAGAAGGGAATGAATTGGAGTCCAAGCTTAAGGATCTCAAGATCGAGCAAGGAGAGTAGTCATATGCTATGCATGCCAGCTGCTGTTGTGGCATCTGAAAAGCCTGTCTGTTTTCTATTTTGATTTATTATAAGGTACTATAGCTGTGCAACATTAGTGTGGTAGATCCAATTGTAGTTCAGGTTTGTGAAGCTTAATTCCTCAGTCAATTGGAACATCCTGAATTGTTGTAGCATTATTTAGCAGGGAGCTGAATTTAGTTTGAACTTTTTACTGAGCTATGTACTTCTTGGACAGCCTATTATCATTCCTTTAGTTATAGCTGCAATGAACTGGGATTCAGCAGTCATATGTTCCAGATCATATCATTGTTCAATAGTTTAGCATGCAATCCCCACCCCCCCTCAAATGCATAATTCAGAACGACATCCTGCCTAATGCCATCTTGCTCTAGTGTTGTCATGTTGTTTAATTATGTTTGTAATTACCTTTTTCTGTTGTGGGCTTGCCACTTTTACTGCTTTGCAATTGAGACCTTATCCTGACGTCAAAGTACGTCCACCCAATACTTTTTTGGGATGACAAGTTGCTTGGATTATCAATTACGTAACTGTATTATGGTAGTAGGTTTTATTCAATTATTCTTCTGATTTCTTTATATTAATAAATGCATGCCTTGCGTAGGGTAAATGATCCTACGCTTGTTCCGTCTTGAAATGCATTATGGAAAGATAAAAGCTTTATTTATTACCAGAGGAAATGAATTATGTAACACAGAAATGACTTGAAGGGGAAGGAAAACAAAAATGCATCCTCATAAAGTATTGCAGAATGGAGTGGGTCTGAGTTTAAAATGACACTTGATAGTGGTCGATCAAACAGCTACTGGAACTTTAAGGGACCCTAGTATCTTATCATCCATCTCAAACTGCATAGGCTTCTTGTCACGCCCTATCTTTACATACTCCTCGAATCGCTCCTTCAAGTCTTCTGGCAGATTTGTGGTGCTCTTCCACCCCAGTATGTCCTTTGCAGCCCTTGGTTCGGCATAAAAGTGCTGCACATAGGAAGGATAATGGTGATTATATACTACAGATGACATCAGCTTTGCATTTGTCTAATCGGTGGATTCAAGACGAAGATATCATAATGATATTACCATATTACGGAAAGGAAAAGCTTTCTTTGCATCGATTCCAATAGCTTTCGGATCATAATGAACAATTTCAACTGGTAAGCCAGCAGCTGCAGCACACAATTTGGCCATTCCATCCAGAGTCACTGCCCGGTCACTCACACAATTGAAGATATTACAACATGCAGCTTCTGGCTTCTCAATAGCTAGGGTAAGCATAGAGGACAAGTCCCTAACGTGGGCGATGTTTGTAAGTTGCATCCCTGAGCCTGGGATTGGCACCGGTCTCTTTCTAACAATTCCTATATATATTGTAAGAAATGTCATCCATGTCATTATCTGATAGTGAAGTTTTATGGATAACAAAGACCAAAATATTTCTTGACTTACGATCAAAGAACCACTCCTCGCAGTCTTTGTTGTTTCCGGATCCAATCATGTATTGTGGCCGGAATACAGCCCAACTACTGAAAACTTCTGCAACATATTTCTCGACTCCAACATGGCCAGCATCAGCTTTAACAACATCCTGCAATAGCCAAGATTTTGCTTAAACTATGCATCCAGTAAAATTATTCATGCTTGGGGCATTACATATACATAATGACATATTGTCATATACCCCTTCAACATGAGGAGGCTCGTCGGTTGGCTTATAGATTCCCGCACTACTGATGAACAAGAATTGCTTCACTCCAGAGCTCTTTGCCCAATCTACCACCGGCCTATGTTGAGAAGACTGGAATTAGAATGATCTGCCTTTTTTCTTTTTGGCCATAAAATGAAACGCTTTACATTACATACAGGTATGCAATTTCTTACTTTTCCTTTTCTTTAGCCTAATGATTGTTACTCTTCTTTGATGTTTCCAATTTTAATCAATTAGTATGGTAACTGGTATATACACGGACACATGTGCGCATGAAGGTGGCATAAATTGAAGGATGAATTTGTTTGGAATTAATGGTAACAAACCTGACAGTGTCCAAGTCCTTGCCATTGTTATCCAACACCACATCAAAGGTTGCCCCTGCAACAACCTTGCCAACATCTGCAGGGTCTCCCCACACCGTCTTCCCTCCAGCACTCGTAATTTCCTATAAACATTTCTCAAATTCCATATTAAAACAGTGATTACAAAAACCAGAAAACAAGGCCTGGAGGCGGTTGCTATTTGATCTTACAGAGAATCTGTTGAAGGGGGGCTTCTTCATTTTATCAGAGCCCTCTTCTCCAACAGTGAAGATGGTAACCTCATGGCCAGAATCCAGAAGCTCTTTGGCAAAGTAGAAACCGATAACTGCATGGCCGCCACTGTTTGTATTAACTATAAGGACCTTCTTCTTCTCTGCAGCAGAGGCCCTGATAGTGAAAGAAGAAGCAGGGTATCGTCTAGAGCTGGTGGGGTAGGCATGGGAGGAAGGAGAAAGTGAAAGAGAAGAAGAGAGAAAAGAAGAAGTGGGAAGAGACAAGCGTAGAGGAGGACATAGAGAAGGTGAAGGAAACTTGGTAGGTGGAGATGAGAAGAGGAGAGAGGAGGATGAAGAAGAAGCAAGAGCAGCCATTGAAATGAACGTTACCTTTTCTTTTTGGTGCTTGCTTCAGAACCAGCAATTTTCATATGGATCATGGTCAAGGCTTTATCTAAAGATAACGGTTGTTGATTGGCCCCTTGCATTTACCCCTAGCCTGCTACTTATTTTTATAGTAAGTCGGTATTTAATTTCACTAATAATTTTTTTCATTTTGGTAAATTTATATAATAGTTTGATGAACGCTAAATTTATATATTAAATATTTTTATATTAATTTTTGATATATTATAACAAATTACCTGTATTATTATTATATTTCTTTATACATTTTGATAAGAAAAGGATTTATTGTTTTTTTATAAGATTTACCAAAAATAAAATATTAAATTATTATAAAAATATATTCTAGAATTGGGGCTTCAATTTTTTTCATTAATTGGTAAAAAATTTATGTTAAAAGAA
Source organism: Gossypium australe (assembly GCA_005393395.2). Classification (NCBI taxonomy): domain Eukaryota; kingdom Viridiplantae; phylum Streptophyta; class Magnoliopsida; order Malvales; family Malvaceae; genus Gossypium; species Gossypium australe. Next base: position 128,064,207 of record CM016621.1, on the reverse strand, counting down.
TCTAAATTGATGTTGAGTGGTCAATTAATTAATGTAGTAGTTATGATGGTTAATTAGCTGAATAGTTAATAAGTAGTAAATTATTAGTGATAATTATAACAATTTTCTCTTTGTTTTTCATTGTTTTCTTCCATCATTGATGTGTTTGACATGGTATTGGAGCTTGGATAAGACTTGAAAACATATTGTTGTTTGTTCAATTTCCTAGATTTTTATTGTAATTTCTTATTTCTTGTTGACAATATTGAGTGAACCAAAAGATCACCAGAGGCTCTTCAATGGTGGCTGTTAGTTTCAACCATTCACTGTATCTACACCTTTTTAATACGCCTAGTACATTCTTTTTTCCGTAACAGTTGCTGGGTTTTGAGAATTATAATGCGTGCAGTAGATTGATAAGGATTGATTTGCTAATTAGAAATAAATTGGGTTTTGTTGATGGCAACAAACCCTGGTGGGGAGAAATAATCCTATGATCTGATGCTTTACTCATAGTGGGAAGGAGCATTTATCATGATACGTGAGTGAGTAAGGCCTTATCAAGTCGAGAAAGGAGCAAACACGAGAAATTTAAGCTACGAGGTTGTCGAAATATCTTAAAAGACTCTAGAAGTCCGAAAAAGGGACAGAATCTTTGTAGAACAATATAGAAGATTACAAAAACTCTAAAATCGTCCACCCATGTATATCATTTAATAATGTTAGGTGTGAAGATTCTAGAATGTAATTTAAAATGTCATCGAATCAAAAAGGGTTTCCCTATATAAGTAAAGCCTCCCCTCCCGCATTTGTATACACAAACTAGCTTTTGAGAATAATAAACACTTCCACATTTCCCATCTTTTTCTTCTGCTTGTTTAGGCTAAGTGTGGCAAAAGCTCGCCAAGTAAGTATCGACTTGTTGTCATACGAATCGAGCTTAGGGTCACACGTGAATGGAGCTAAAGTCTCGACACATGACATAATGCTATCTACTTTTTTGGATTCTAAATATAATTTGCATGGAGATACATCTAATGCCTATTTGATTGGGCAAAATCTTAAGGAAAGATTTGAGAATTTTTGATGGCTCGAATATATTTTATTTATATTTATAGAGAAATTTCATTGCCAAAACAATTTATTTTACTTACTTAGGCGGCTATGGAATGAATATGATTCAACAGATGCTGTTGTAGTTTTTGTGGTACTAAATGAAAACAGAAGTTAAATTTTGTTGATGTAGCTTTTGCGGTTTATCAACCAAGCATATTTTATACAAGTCCAAAGAGAGGCAATGGTAACGCTTGGTAGGTTTCAATTCTATACATTTATATGTACTTACAGTCTTGTATTCTTCATATTCTCAATCTCAATAATTGAATATATATATACATTGAATGTGATTTGTGATAATTTCAAAACTTTTAAATTTAACAAACAAAGTTACAGCATTAAACAATCACTACACCAAAACAGACTTTTAGCGGCGTTTTTAGTGTCGTTTTAAAGAAAAACGCCGCAAAATTTATACATTAGCGGCGTTTGAAGGAAACCGCCGCTAAAAAATGAGTAATAGCGGCGTTTATCTCAAAAACGCCGCTAAAAATGATATATAGCGGCGTTTATTTCTCAAACGCCGCTAAAAGTCGGACCTGTAGCGGCGCTTCTGGAAAAACGCCGCTAAAAGTCCAACCTTTAGCGGCGCTTTAAGAAAAACGCCGCTAAAAGTCAGACCTTTAGCGGCGCTTCCGGAAAAACACCGCTAAAAGTCCAACCTTTAGCGGCGCTTCAAGAAAAACGCCGCTAAAAGTCAGACCTTTAGCGGCGCTTCCGGAAAAACGCCGCTAAAAGTGCAACCTTTAGCGGCGCTTCAAGAAAAACGCCGCTAAAAGTCAGACCTTTAGCGGCGCTTCCGGAAAAACGCCGCTAAAAGTCCAACCTTTAGCGGCGCTTCCGGAAAAACGCCGCTAAAAGTCCAACCTTTAGCGGTGCTTCAGGAAAAACGCCACTAAAAGTCCAACCTTTAGCGGCGCTTCAGGAAAAACGCCGCTAAAAGTCCAACCTTTAGCGGCGCTTCAGGAAAAACGCCGCTAAAAGTCAGACATTTAGCGGCGCTTCTGGAAAAACGCCGCTAAAAGTCCGACCTTTAGCGGCGCTTCTTGAAAAACGCCGCTAAAAGTCCAACCTTTAGTGGCGCTTCTTGAAAAACGCCGCTATAAGTCTGACCTTTAGCGGCGCTTCTGGAAAAACGCCGCTAAAAGTTTGACCGTTTCTTTAGCCATTTTTTGGATTTTTTAAATTTATATATTAAATAATTTATTATATAATCGTAAAAGATATATATTAATTTGAAAATATTAAATTAATTATCATCATAGTTTAGGGTTTATGGTTTAGCATATATATATAGTTTAGAGTGTAAGGTTTAGGAGTTACTATTTTAATGTTTAGGGATTATATGTGGTTTATGATTTGCGGTTTAAGGTTTAAGGGGGATGTGTTAGGGTTTCATGAGTGTTAATAGTTGAACCTAAATTTTCAAATAAGAAAAGCAACGAGATTAAACTCCTAATAATAAAAGCATTTTGACCAAATTCCAAATTTGTGAGTATAAGGAGTACTTATACCAAATTATAATTATATTTTACATTATTTAAAAGATAATAGATAAGCTTTATATATATTAAAATTAAAAAAAATTGTAACTCATGCATCTGTAGAGAAATAAAATTAATTAGTAAATTGAAAATGTTATTTAAATTTATTAAAATATTGAAAGAAATATTGTATAATATTCAAAACTTATCTAAATAATTTAAGGTTTAAGGCTATAATATATTAAGGGTACTTTAGTCATTTGTATGGGCTGACTAGGGTTTCGAGTTCAGTATTTCAAGATTTAGGAATTAGGGTTTAGGATCTGTGGTCTAGAGTTTAGGGTTTCAGGTTTAGGGTTCTTAGAATGTCATATGTTCGTGATCGTGTTAGAAATCGAACTAATCTAATTAAAATTAATCAGTTCGATTTGACTAGGTTTTTCGGTTTTTCATTCATTGTTAGGCTGGATAATGATACCATTCTAGAAATCAATTTACTATTTAAGTGTTGGTCAATGATGTTTGAACCGAATAATATTGGCTGGTTGGATTGGGAGCTAGCCGGGATTACTAGTCTGAAGAATGGCTTTGATTCGGTCAGACCAGTAACTGGCCATTTTATGTAAACATAAAATGACGATATATCAATAATTGTGTTAAGAAATTATAGTAATTGGATCGAATTAAAATTTTATGTATAAAATTATACAAAATCAAAGTTTATGTATACAATTGCACATTAAATCAGAATTCATGTATAGTTTTAGGATTTCCCAATATTTTTTGGATTGAAACGTATTTTTGACGGATATTTCCTAAAAGTTAATAAATTATGATATACCATCTACAACGATTTTTTTTGTAAATTGTTAAAAATTTAGGGAAAATTCTTGGCAATTGTTTTGAATTTTTATACTTCTTTAAAACTTTTTGAAATTTAGACTTTTTTATTTTTATTTTCGTCTACCATTAAACTCATTAATTAAAATAACATAATTTTTTCTCATATTATATAAAAATAAGATTAATATATGTTTTCAAAAATAACATAGTTTAACTTAACAAATTTAACTTTTAGTATTTGATCAATACAAAAATTTTAAAATGTAGAAAGTAAATAAACTAAAAATGATCAAATTATAATATAGAAATTAAATATGGCATAATATAATGACTAATAATAAATTTTAACTTTTATTTTATTATTCAAAATATTAAATTCTATATTAATATTATATATTTTCATGATTATTTTAAGTAACCTTTCTCTTTATCAGTCGACTCTAGTCTAACATGATACTATTTATTTTATATGTTAATTTAAAAATCAAAAATCTTTAAAATATTTAAAAATTTAATATTTAATATTTTAATCCATATTTTTGTTAAAAAATTAAATATTCAAAATTTAAAAAAATATGAAAAACATATAAACAAATATGTTAAAAATAAAAAAAAAATCAAAACAAAAACTACGTATTATTTTCACCTCCTAAAATTTCCCCCCAATTCCTAAAATTTCCCCTCTTTCATTTCTCTTCTCCCAGATTTCCCTCAAATGAAACTCAATCTCTCTTTAAACGAAAACCCCACAGCAAATACTTCAACACCATTCCTGTCTTTCCCTTCAAAGTCAAAAATCCAATTTTTCTTGTTAAAATCGGCCACTTCTGTTTCCTTCTCTACAAAACCTTCTCCTTCTTTCATCCCATTCTGCTCTTCCAATCGTTTTACCATTTCGAATTTGAAAATATCAAGTTTGGAAGCCAATGGATTGCCCTAAACTTCAAAGTTCAGCCTTTGGAGAAGAATCTAGTCAAAATTTCAACGTGGGAGTTGAACTGTCTGTATTTTCAGAGGTTTGACTTTTCAAAGACAAAGCTATGTACTATTTTTTTTTTTTGAGTTGAAGGATTTTACTGTTCCAATCTTGGACTGTCCTTATTGTTTGTTACCAGTATTGTCTAATTTGATTTACAGGGAAGAGTCTAGATGAATGTTGATGGTGATGGTGACAAAGGGTTACGGGAACTAAATCATAGGCTTTGTACTCTCGATCCGATCACCGGAACCGTAATTTTCGTGACCGTCGGCGGCGTATTCATTGGTTAGGTAAGCTTTTGATTCATTTCTCCTCAAGATTTTGTTTTGATTTTTTGCTAAGTTGTTCGAGAAATCTGAAGCTATTTCTTAATGAAATTAGCGTAGAATTCCTTCAATCCTTGCATTTAAATTTATATTCTTATTTGATCCAAAGACATAATCTCCTTCTCCATGGATACAACTCAAGTATTGTTCAATTTTCAGTTTTCCTGGTCTTGATTTTAATTTGTTGTGGTTTGGCATTATTCCACTTCGTTTCCTTGAAAAAATGCTTTTCTTTCTTTTTTGTTTTATAGCGCAAGTAAATAATATAAAAGAAAGATTTGGATATTGGACTATCGAGTTTCCCAACATCTTTATGATAATCATGTATGAATATGTGGTTTATAGCCGTTGTATTGAGGAAAAAGAAGTTGCAGGTGACCGAAATTGAATTATAAGTTACGATGATTTTAGCAACGTATATAGCACATTTTATAACTATATTGTCATTTTCAATGAATTTGTGTTCTTTTAATTTTAATGGATTATTTTGAATTGATCATCGTTTGTGTCTGCAATGATTTTTCCATGCATCTATTTGTATTTGTTTTTAGGGGTTAGAGATATGAATTGGGTTCAACGCAAGATCTATCTCTACAATGTCACCTTTGGACTCTACATGTTGGATTGGTGGGAGCGTTACCTTTTCAGTATCCTTTTTTACTTACTTTTTGTTTGAAGATGCCTAATCTATTTAAGTTCTCATTTAGAATTTTCAGGGTTTGAACACAGTAGTGCTGTTAATATTTTGTTTCGATGATTTTTATCAGTAGTTTTCTTTTACCTAACAAACTGATGAAAATGGAAAATGGTCATTTTGTGGAAGCCTATCCAATGGCAAAATTATGCTAATTTTGTTATATAAGGAGTTGTTTTCTATTTTTTGGTATTATCTGATTGACTGTGTCATCGATTTTAGTATTTGGTTGGTTGGTTGGTTGTCTTATTTTATAATGTTTGATTTAGGAATTTTAATTAGCTTTCGTATCTGTGATTTAAAATAGTCAAAGGATCCTATTGGCTTCATTGTCACCACACCAGTTTTTAAGTCCAAGTATCACTATAATTCCCAATTGTTAGTTCCTAAACCATGGAAGACACACTGGTTATTGTGTTGATGTGGTTCGTCTTCGACAACAGCTCACGATATGTAACGGAGTTTTACAAGAGGTAGATCCTTTGTCCTCTGTTTCCATTTCATTGAAATAATTTTGGTTGGATAGACACAAACTTTCTTGTTTAGGGCTTGGTTTATCATCCTAAGATAGTTATATGTAACAGAAAATTATATGTAACAGAAAATTAATGTATCTTTTCCTTTTAAATACTGTCCCCCTTTAAAAAAAATCAAGTACACTTTTTGTTATTTTTGTTCTGACAAACTAGACTTGCATAAAACCAAATGGAGCCTCAATGTATCCACCTTGGGTATGAACGAAGTGAGTTTTATTTATTTATTTAAATAATTGATTTCCGTGGCGTCCATGATTCACATGGTGATTTATTTAGGCTATATGTCGTGAGGACATTGATTACCTTCCTTTAGTTGTATAACTTCTGATTTATTATTGGCTTGTATATATGTTTTCAGCAACTTAGTTTAATTACTTTAGTACAGAGATGTTTGCTTTTCAAGCTGAGATTAACAGCTTCTTAGTTTAATTATCAACACTTTCTACAGCAACAAGGAGATCTTTCTCCGTGAGCTCATTAGCAATGCTTCTGATGTAAGTCCTGCTGTTTTCTGTTTTAACTTTTTTTATTTGGTCGTCAATATGGAGATTTTTTTAATTACTTTATTATAATTTGGCCTTTTCTTCATTTGTCCAGTGGTGACCAGTAGTAATTAAGAATTATAATCAAGACAATACTAATTAAATTAAATAGTTTTGAGATCCCAAAATCCAGAAAGAATGTTTTTCATTTTTGGTCATGCCTCAATTTTTGTCTGATATCTGAGTTATTCATTCAGGCATGTATCAGATTCAAGAAGCAAACCAAATGGTTGAGGAATTCATGCTTGCTGCCAAACAAATTCGTGATTGTTTTCCTTCTTGTTCGCTACTAAGGTAAACTTGTTTTTTCTGTACTTCTTTGCTATAATGTTCTTGTGGGACTTGCATTTCTATTGTACCTCTTCTTTCATTCACTGTCTAGTTCTGGTTTGTGCTTATGATTTAACCATAAGGTTTATCCCATCAAAAAAATTATTTTATTTTTGTAAATGCCAGCAGAAATCCTAACCAGTTTATGATCTTGCGTAAATTTATATCACTGGAATTATTTATCATAGGATAAATAAGATTGCATGTTAGTATTTTTAATGTGAACCACTTGGTTCAAGATGGTGTTTAATCATAAAATTAGCATTAGCGGATGATAATTGTCACTATTATATATCGTGTAATCTCTTCAACAATCCAGATTATCAATGGAAAATTCCAGTGTTGTGGCTATTTCTTTGACATTGACACTGCTGTTGTTTGGCACTCGGCCTTGCCTCCCTGACATTAATTTTTGGTTCAGGCGGCATCCAACTCCCACGAGAGAAATGCTTGAACCTTTGTTGTGCATTGCTACTGCCATTGGACTCAACTTGGATGTTTCATCATCAAAGGCGTTGGCTGATTGTTTAATTGTGCTGGTGCTGGATTTGGCACCACCTATTTTCAATAGTAGGAGCCTGATTTTTCTTGTGAGTTGGATAAACTCATAGCATAATATAGACTTATGAAATTTCTTGTGTATTGGTTGAGTTTCTATTTGCTTGTTAAATAGATTTGTGCCCTTGGAACATAAATTGATTTGTATAGGGATTGTTATCAAAGTAATGCTAAAGGATTTGCTTAAGTGGGTACAGGGATAAGAATGGTTTTGTATGTAAACTGTTATCCAATTAAAGCTTGTTTGGGTGCTGTGATAATAGTGTTGCTTTTTTATATAATATTTTAATTTTTTTTAATTTCCATGACTTTTAGCGGCGTTTTTGGAAAAAGCGCCGCTAAAAGTATGATATTTTAATTTTTTATTTTTAATGACATTTAGCGGCGTTTTCGGGAAAAGCGCCGTTAAAAGTCATGGTTTTTAGTGGCGTTTATGGGGAAAGCGCCGCTAAAAGTCATGCTTTTAGCGGCGCTTGTGGGAAAAGCGCCGCTAAAACTCATTGCTTTTAGCGGCGTTTGTAGAAAAAGCGCCGCTAAAAGTTATGGCTTTTAGCGGCGTTTGTAGAAAAAGCGCCGCTGAAAGTCATGCTTTTAGCGGCGTTTGTAGAAAAAGCGCCGCTAAAAGTCATGCTTTTAGCGGCGTTTGTAGAAAAACCGCCGCTAAAAGTCATGGCTTTTAGCGGCGTTTGTGGAAAAAGCGCCGCTAAAAGTCATGCTTTTAGCGGCGTTTGTAGAAAAAAACGCAGATAAATTTTGCGGCGCCTCTTTTAGCGGCGTTTTTTGCGGCGCTTCTAAAAGCGCCGCAAATACTATTAGTGACGCTTAAAAACGCCGCTAAAGGCCTAAAAAAACGCCGCTAAAAGTCCAAATTGCTGTAGTGAATATTACACTTGAGTAGGCTCTTGTTTTACTCCAAATCTTATCTATTGAATAAATGATTGTATAGTTTTGTGAAAGATTCATTTTTGCATTGGATTTTAGTACATATTTCTCATATACCAAAAAATAAAAAAATAAAAAAACTTTACTAATATTCTTTATCTACTATAATTTCGTTGCATTTACTTTCAATCCCAAAATTAACTTAGGATCTAAATTCTTTCGTGTTTTTTTTTTTTTTTTATCTTTGACTTTTGCATAATCTAAGATCTTTGTACTAAAAGGATGAAGGAGATTGATAAAGAAGCAAGGTCTCTACATCCTTGTGTCTAACCAAAATCAATCAACATTGTTTCAGTCTTCTTCTATGTTCTTTTTTTTTTCCTTCTTTTACCAATGTTCTTACTTAATTTTGTTCTTTCTACCGATGTTTCTACTTCAATTTGGCACGCTCGACTTGGACATTCATATTTGTAGAAAGTGAATTAGATTTCACCTTTTAAAATCATTTATAAAAAGCACACTTCAGATTGTGCTATTTGTCCAAGTAAGCTTATGTGTTTGCATTCCACAATAAAATGGGATAACTATATAAATGTACCTTGAGCTCTTATAATTAACTCAATGACGTTGCTTGTTAGCTTTGCATCAATTTTGGTACCTACACTTTGATGCACATCTTAGTTATGAACCTTGGATTCATCAATGACTAAAGACTTATTAGCCACTAATTAAAGATTTGTTAACCACTACACCACTACAATTTCTCCTTGCACTTGTTTATTTTTATGTTCTTAGTTAGTAGTAGATTAGATTAGATTTAGTTATACTTTCTCTTGTTTGTTTAATTAGTTTTAGTTGATTTTAGATTTTAGATTTAGTTACTTTAATTAATTAAGTTGAGTTGTATTATTTATTTATTCAGTTCGGTTATTAATTTTTCTGTGGGTTTAATAAAGTTATTTCGTTGTAATTTATTATTTGACAACAATTTCGTATACTTGCAAGTAGTTGACAAAGTGACAACAGTTTTTGAGTTACTATTTTCATCACCACCTTTTGCAATACCACAAGTCACAGAACAAATGTATTAGTATGCAAGTTGCACTTCACATAAATGTTAAACTATAAAAAATATTGATTGGACTCCTCTTAAACTTGGGTAGGTGAAGCTAAACTTGGATGGTATTGGAAAAAAAGCCTCAAATAGAGAAGTGTTTCGAGATACTAATGGAGCTTGGGTAATCAATTATGGTAGGAATGTAAGGGTAAGCAAGGTTGCCTGGTTAGAATTATGGAAAATCTTTAATGGTTTGATGGTGGCATAGGATAGAAGAATTTGAAAAATAGTATGTAACAAATCCATTGTATTACACATGCTCAATGATGAATCTAAAGAAGTGAGTCTATTTGCATTGGTTCTTAGCATCAAGGAGCTAAGTCGGAGGAATTGAGAAGTTCAAGCTAATTCCATCCACATAGAGGCAAACTTATCTACCAATTTTATGACAAATTTAGTTGCATCCCGAACAACTAACGTGACTAGCGTGACTCGAATTTAGGTCACATCTGAGGCGGTGAACACCCTTGACCATCATGCCATCACATGGAGTTCTGACTTATCTAATTTTTGAAAGTCCACTGATAAGGATAGAGAATATTTTACTAAATGATATCATAGGTAATTATTACGACTTTACCTTCCTCTTTGCAAAAATAAAGAAAAAAAGAAGATAATTATAATAATTAAAATAAAATCTTATCTTATTATGAATATCTTATTAACTGGATGTCCATTAATATCAAAATAAGTTTTGATGTACTTTAAATTCATTCTAATAGTCATTAGAAGTAGATAGATCTATTTCATTTATACTTCTTATACCTATAAATAGAGATTTTGGAGAAGTTTTGTAAATATCCCGATTGATCAATAAAAATACACTCTTCTTTGCTCTCCTATTCTTTTTGTTCTCTGTTCTCTTCTTTTATTTTATAACATATCCTTCATTTTCTTTCTGGTTTTTCATTTTTTTTTCACCATTTTCTTCTTTTATTAATGAATTTAACAATTAAATTATTAACTATTAAAGAAAATCAAAATATAAATTTACCAATCACACCATATATGTTAGATCAAATAATGGTATAATAACAAATTACTTGTTTCTTTGAATTAATAATAACAAATTAGTGTTAAAGCTTTGTTTTCTAAATTTTAGTTGGATACCATGTTTAATTTCAAATTATAGAAGAAGGGTAAGAGAGAAAAGTAAAATGTTCTATTATATTGTTTGAGTTCTTTGGTATGTTTTAAATTTTTGAAATTGAGATTTTTTTTTCTAATTTATAATATAAAGTACTCTACTTTTTTTTTTCTAAACTTGCCATTTCTTTTCTGTAACTTAACTGCTAATTGATTGTGTTTTAAAGTAAATTTTAGTTATGAAATTTTGGATTTTTACGTTTATAATACAAAGTGTTATTCTTATCCAAACTCACCATTTCTTCTCTCAAATTTCATGTCAAAATTTTACTTCCAATTATAAATAATATATATATATATATTATTTTTAATGGTCTAGGAAGAGTGAAGTTGACACTAATCTAAATTTAAAAAACAAAAGAAAAAAAGGAAAAGAACTATGAAAATAAAGAGAGCGTAAAATAACAAAGTAAATGAAAACACAAGTAGGATCTAAGTGAATAGTTCTTTAATTCTTTTTTTTTTTGTGAAAATTAAAATACTGTGATTGTCTATATGAATTTTTTTAATATACTATTTCATTATTTTTACAATTATTTTTAAAAAAATTTAAAAATATCAAAATCTAATTTTTAGTTATAGCTCAAAGATCAAATTAGCTATTAGTCCTTTGAATTAAGGTGCAACGTAAATTTTTTTAACAGAAGTTAACAATTAACTGACAAAAGATAAAAATTTAATAACATTAGTAGCTATTACATGATTTTTAAAAGTTAGGTCACTAAAAATAATTTTAAACAAAGTTTAAACACAATTTTATAAAAAAAAAAAAAGGCAAAGACAAAGTTTGGGCTTGAGCCCAACTGTTTTAAGAAATCCAGATTCCAGCATTTACAAAATTAGCCTTAGCTAAGCTATAAAGTAGGAGGATGGTCAAACTCAAGAATTCCCTAAAATTCAAAGCATCATAACAAACCAACAAAATTCAAATTAAACCCACTCTTTTCAATTTCAGTTCAATTAATACAAATAAACCATGCTGAATTGATTAAAATTCAATTAATTTTTAAAAAATAAACTACTACTAATATATATTTTATTTTATTTTATTTTATTTTATTTTAAAAATAGTAAATATTTGAAAATTTAACCTTTTTTAATATATATTAAAAACTATTTCATTAAATTTTAGTATATTAATTTTTAAAAAATAAAATAATCTACATAAGTTTTAGGTATATAACAATTAAAAACAATAAAAATAAAATTATTTTTATCGTATTAGATATATGAACGTTAGCCTTAGCACCGATCGGCGCACTCTTTTTAAATTCCCAGCGTCAAAATTAGCCGTTACCCTTTTACTTTTCTGCTTCTTTCTCCCCTTTCGCTTTTCTCCTCCAATAGCCATGGCTGCTTCAGTCTCTGTTGATACTCCCTCTCCACCTCCTCTTACCAAGGTTCTTTTCTCTTTTCTACCCTTTCTTTCCCTTCTTCTATGCTTTAATGGGGTTCTTCTTCTTTTGTCTCTCCATTCTTCTAATATATCATTTTCTTTGGTTTGTAATTTGAATACATTTGCAGGATCCCACTAGTTCAATGGCTGCTTCTTCTTCATCTCCACTCTTCAGCCCAGCTTCAGACAAGCGTTTTTGGAGCACCCTCCGTAGCCGGGTCGATGCACTCATTGGTGACCGGAATGCCAAGATCTCCGTCCAAAATGTGGATCCTTCTTTCCCTACGGAGATTGTAAGTTTTTCTTCATTTTTCATCTTTTTGAAGCTATTGTGCTATGCTATGAAAATTTTATTGTGGGGGTGATGTTGAATTGACAAGGTTTTTGCTCCGTTATTTTCTTTGGGGGTTGCAGAATTCAAGAGAATCCAACAGAGCTAAGCGATTGAAAGAGGATTCAATGCTTTTGCTTAGAGGGTTTGATTCCATCTCACAAACACTCTCTCAGCTATCTAATAACCTCGACAATGCTCTTCAGGTAATTTTAAACAAATTTTATTCCAAATTTAAAGCAAAACGCCCCTTAGATTTATGTTCATGAGATTAGCTTCCTAGCTCAAATTTGCTAAACTTCTGCTCTGTTATAAAGGGAGCTAGAGAGCTGGCTAAACCTCCAACGTTGACCGATTTGTTTCATAGTAAACTGAAGAATTCGGAGACTAAAGAGGAAGACCCAAAGCAAAAAGGAAACCAAGAAGAGAGTAAGATCGGTCTGAAGAGGAAGTTTGATTACAGTGAGTGCTCAGATGATAATAAAGGAGATGATGGTTCACAAAAGGAGAATGAGCAAAGCCCCCAAAACAAGAAGATGATGAAGAAAGCCAAAAATGTAAACTTCTTACTTTGCTTTCACTTGTTCATCAACTAATAGGCCAAGCTCTCTCAAGTTTCACTAACCCTTTTTGCTTCCCTTCTTTCAGCTTGCAATTTCGATGGCCACCAAGGCAGCTTCACTTGCCAGAGAGTTGAAGTCCATAAAATCTGATTTATGTTTTATGCAAGAGCGTTGCAGTTTGCTAGAGGAAGAGAATAGAAGGCTTCGAGATGGGTTCACCAAAGGGATCCGACCCGAGGAAGATGATCTGGTGAGTTTCTTCTGTATCCACTTACAGACAGTAGTTCCCCATCTTGGCAGATTGTAAATCATTGTTTGCTTTTTTTGGGACAGGTGAGGCTTCAATTGGAAGCACTGCTAGCAGAGAAATCAAGACTGGCCAATGAAAATGCAAACCTGGTGAGGGAAAACCAGTGCCTTCACCAGCTTGTAGAGTACCATCAAATGACTTCCCAAGATCTATCTGCATCATATGAAGACGTGATAAGAGGAATGTGCTTGGACTTCTCATCTCCCATTGCAGAAGAAGAGGAAATCAATGGAGGAGGGGATAGTGATGATGCTGATATCTTTGGCATATCCACGTCCCTTGATCACTACTTTGATGAAGAACAGCATTAGGTCACCCGCAAAACAAATTAAGAAATAATTTTGTTAATTACTGTGTCAAGTTTGAAGTAGGTTTTAAGATTGTATAATTTGCTTCCACTTCCATTAATCTTGGTGGAAGTTATCAGTGTTTCCTTCTCAATTGGAGATGGTTATCATTGTCCTATGAATCTCAAATATTATACAACTCTTGTTTTTGCAGAATTTGTCATCATTTTCTTCTGCCTAACTACCATTTGCATTACACAACAAAACATTTTTTTCCATCTGTACAAGTTATTTGATGAATATCTTTCAAATGCTGCAAGAATAACAAGATGCTATGAGTTTGCATAAGAGAAGGGTTTAATTTCTAAATTCTACAGTAGAAGCACCACCATATACTGCACTTTTCTGAATCATGACTAGTTTTAAAATATGCCTAGAAAGCAACATAAGAACTACTCAAGTATGGCAAGCAAAACAATCTCAAGTGCTATCGTACTAACATATCATCAGATGGCCCTAAGTGTAGAGCTCGGGCTTCTGCAAGACTAAAGGCTTAAAAAATCAAATAAGCCCTAAGTGTATAGGTCCTTTACCCAAAAGAGATTGTTGTTCTGTTGATTTTAAGATTGTGCTTTGCAGGATGGAAGACTAGGTACCCATTTATCTGTTCACATTCGAATATTAACACCAGCATAAACTGTCCACGAGACATACCTTGCATTCCAAAGGCTTCGCCAAGTATAGGTGGGTTCCTACCTACAGGGAAGTATCTAGCTTATAGAACTTTGCTTACCAATGATTGAGGTTTTGTAGTATTTCACCAAATTTGTTTGGCAAGCAGAGCTAAATTGAATGCATGCATGTCCCTAAACCCCAATCCCCCACTAGTTTTTGGCATGCAAAGTTTTGACCACTACAACTAGTAGATACCCCGACGTTCCTCACGCATTGCCTTACTGGTTTCAGCACACACACAATTGTAATTCAAATATGTAGGAATAGATTGAAGCACTGACTTGATAAAAATTCCCTCACCACTCTAAGCAGTCATGCACTCCACTGGTTCTCTTTAGCAGCAATGCACTCTGATTCCAGTAAATGCACATTTTTTGTTCCTTCCACCACTAATGTAAGCCCAAGGTATCTATCTGGTCCAATCGTAGATTCCACCTAAAAAATATTTGAGGTAGAAGCTTTAACATGATGATTTGTAGTATTAGGACTAAAATAAATGATGAAATTAATAACTTGGCAATTTGCAAAATTTCCTTAATCTCAATTGAGGCTCTGCTAAAAACCTGTTAAGTAACTTGTACTAATTTCATCATATTTGATAAATTATTAAAATGGTTAAATTATTTATTCATGAAAATAAACAAATTTCATTCATTATATATGTTAGAAAGTCCTAAATGATTTTTGCATATAAAGTAAAATATATAAGTAAATATTTACTCATTGATTAGCTAAAGTTCAACTAGTGTTAAATTGCATTATATGGTCAAATTATAATGTGAGAAGATAACATATATTAGTAAGTAATCTAAATTACCTATAGTTTAAAGAATCAAATTGAGCAAATGATTTATTCAAAGGACTATTATGTCGTCTATAAATTCGATTGGGGAGATAATTTATCTTGGCTATCAGAGCAGAGTTGGCTTCTAAAAACAGAGTCATAGATGTGATTATTTGGGCTTACAATATATTAGATAAGACTCAAGTTGAATTTATTTTAAATTTGTTTACAGATTTATTCATTTGTAAAGTTTATGGTATGATTGGCCTAAATTGAGTATGTGAATGATCATGTACTTTGATATGTTGAAAACTTACGATCTCATGGCAGTGGGCCAAAAGTTGGTATATTGAGTATATGACTTATGCATGATATGACTTCACTTACAATAGTAGAATCATAGCTCGATAAAAAAAAGTAAATGGTATCCTTTCAATTGTATTGTATGAATTATG
Organism: Gossypium australe; assembly: GCA_005393395.2. NCBI lineage: Eukaryota > Viridiplantae > Streptophyta > Magnoliopsida > Malvales > Malvaceae > Gossypium > Gossypium australe. The sequence goes on along the minus strand of CM016621.1, from coordinate 128,048,814 downwards.
AAAATGGAACAAGGTTAATGGTATTTATCAAAGACAAATATTTTTATCATTATTATTATTGATTTGATTAATGATAATTTTTGTCATGGAAGAAATAATGGTGACTTTGAGATAAAATGGATTGAATTAAGTGAACAAATTTAACCTAGAAGGATCATGGATATCTTATAAAGGTAATACGGTAATACACATATGATAAGATATTTGAACTAAAGTTTAAAATAAGTAGCTTTCGTAATGATATATAATGTGGAGCTCAATAATAGTACCTTTGGTAGATTGAATCCATGACGAAATAACTATGTAATTAATAAATGAAAAGTCGGAACTTAATTGCATGTTATTTTAGCCTCCATTATATCTGTTCAATTGTATGGAATAATAAATGATTGAACAAAGAAAAACGATTCACTGGTTTTACTTATCGGAGTAATAAGTATTTTTTTTAAATTTAAAATTAATTTAATCACTTTGGTATCCAGATTGAATGATAAATCCTAAGTGAGCTAAATTAAAAGATAATGTTATCTAATTATTTGAAATGAAATAAAATTAATTTAATAAGTTTATGCATGCATTGTTATATGGTAAAATTGGCATCACTTTAACATAATTTTTTTTTTTTTTTGAAATAACGCAGTTGGTGTATATTAATAAATAAATAAAAATAGTCCAACAACCATAACAAATGGAAAACTAAAACCCCACAAACAGTCAAACCCAATTTCCTAAAAACAGTAACTATACCCCAGCCTAATTAATGGACTCTGCCATTTGAAAACACAAATCACAAGAAAAGAGAGAGAGTCCATTTCCAAATATTTCCTTTCCCAAAACCAGATCCTTATGGCTCTTAAAATCAGAAGCATTCAACAATGGCCTGAAAAACACCATTATCTATTTTCTCCTCTTGACTCTTACTTCCCTTCACTACTACTTTCCCCGATCAGTGAGCAGCCCATCATTACCTTGAACCCGATTTTCATTACACAGTACCAGAGAAACTCCCCCTCAACCGTTCCCCGTCAATCTTTCTCCACCGCCTCCTTCACGAAATCTGGCACTCCGTCAAGAAGATAAGTATTCCTTTCCCCCCTTAATCCTTCAGTGGCCAAAAGATGACCCACTTGGTTCCCCTGCCTCTGAATATGCGAGAATATAAAATTTTTAAATCTCTTCCTCAAAGATTTTAGATTTGAGATGTAAGCACTGATGCATGAATCATCTTTTCTGTTTGCCTGCAGTTTCTTTATCACCGTAAGTGAATCGCCTTTGATCATCGCATCTTGAAACCCCAAATCATTGCCCAATCAGACTACTTGGAGACATGCAATAGACACTGTAGCGAACCCCATTGGTATGTGATTATTAATATTTTTTGTTGACCCCAAAACAACCCCTTTTGATTTCCGATAACAATCCTCGTTCATGATTTTAGGGAGTGAGCTTGAAAAGCCCCATCAAAATTTATCTTTATGAAAGCGTTCTCTAGAGGCCTCCATCTTACAATCTCAACTCTGGTAACAAGTAACAGTTTGTTTAAGGCATCTAATTATTCTAATTGAGCTTTAATCCTTTCTGCTATTGCTTGAGCCTAATTTTTAATCCCATCATTCACATATTTATTTATTTCAGTCCATAACACCTAAAGGGTACACCCCACTATCCTGCAAATCTGGTTAGACGAGGTAGAAACTAAATTATCAAGTCAATCCTAAAAGATAAGAACAATGAACTCCATATGCTAGTAAATGGTTAATTTGTTCCACACTTCTACTACAATGATACAATCTCGAAATGAGTTCCAGACTGTAATTTTTTTCTTCTCCGGTAGGTTAAGTTTCCACAGCTTCTTGAAAAAATTTGTATAATTTATTTGATTCCAGTAAGGCCTAGCTAAAAATGAATTTTGTATAAGAATGTTGTACCCACTACGAACCGAGAATACCCTAGACGCCTCACCTCGCCAGGCAATTGAATCATCCTGAAGTGTTTGTGCTGAAGGAATACATAGAATTTTCCTTGCTTCCTCAGCACTAAACATACTGGTAATAAACTAAAAATTACACTGCCAGTTTGTTGATCAATTTAATCAGAAATATTTACTCTATTTTGGCCAGTATATCTTGTCTAAATTCTGTGCCCCTCCAATCCAGGAACCCTCGCATCTATCCAAACATTAATATTGGAACCAGTACCCACACGCCAGCACAAACCCTCTTGAAGTAATCCATTTGCAGACCATATACTCTTCTAGGTATAAGATGTGTAAGCTCTCAAGTTTGAACTCATGAAATCTGACTTTGAGTAATACTTTGCTTTTAGCGATCTTACTAACAACGTGTTTGTATTAGTCATTAAACGCCAACATTGCTCTGCCAGAAGCACCAAATTAAACTTCGTTAAACTTTGAAAACCCATTACCCCATTATCTTTGAGATCACATAAATTCAACCACTCACACTAATGAATCCCTTTCCTCCCATTATCTTTGAGATCACATAAATTCAACCACTCACACTAATGAATCCCTTTCTTTTCCCCATGCTTTTGCCACCAAAATCGACTAATAATTCCTTCCAACTCTAAGCACAGGGACTTTGGTAAAAGAAAAGGACATATCATAAGTAGAGATGGCCTGAAGGAAACTTTTTATAAACACCTCATTACCTTCTTGTAATAATGGCTGCACACACCAACTCTTAATACAACTTAGCATACGATCTTTCAACAAATTAAAAGTTTGTTTCTTTTTTCATCCCACCATATTATGAAGGCCTAAATATTTTTTCAGGTTTGATGAAAAATGTACCTCTAATTCTTTAGAGATCATTCTTCTTTGTTGTTATTGTATGTTTGAACTGTAAAAAATAACTGATTTATCAAAGTTAACACATTGACCCGAACTTTTTTCATACTCCTGCAAAATCTGCTTTAAGACTAAGGCTCTTTCTTTTGTGGCTTTACCAAAAAGAATACAATCATCGGCAAATAATAAATGAGATATTTCTGGTCTTTGACGATAGATTTTTGCCCCTTTTAATAAACCATCCATCATCGTTAATCTCATAAGGGTTGAAAGACCTTCATTACATATTAAAAAAAGATAAGGGCTAAGTGGATCACCCTGTCTAAAGCCCCTAGCTAATGTAACGACCTCTCTTGTTTCCCGGTTAAGCACTACGAAATAAGAAATTGAACTAATGCATTCCATAATGAAATCGGCCCAACTAGTTGAAAAACCCATTTTTTAGCATTACTTCCCTCAAGAACATCCACTCCACTTTATTAAACGGTTTACTCATATCAAGTTTCAATGTAAAAAAGCCTCTCCTTTTAGTTCTTTTTTGTTTAAAAGCATTTAAAACCTCATAAGCTAAAAGAATATTATTCGTGATTTGTCGACCCGAAACAAAAGCACTTTGTGCTTCGTCGATACAATTATTCAACACTTTCTGAAATCGATTTACCACTGTTTTTGAGATAATTTTATAAATGACCGAACATAGACTAATGGGTTGAAAATGCACTAACCTGGTCGAATTTGCAATTCTTGGAATAAGAACAATGTGAGTACAATTAATCTCCAATAAGGAAGTGCCTCCATTAAGAATATTTAGACAAAATGAACCAACATTTTGGCTTACAATATGCCAATACTTCTGATAGAACAAAGGGGTATACCATCAGGACCCGAAGCTTTAGTTGGGGCCATCTTTTTTAACGCAGCAAGAATCTCGTTCTGTTCATATTTTGATGATAAGATCCCGTTTTGCTCCTCCATTATACACTGTCTCACCCCTTCCAAAATATGATCCGAGTTGCCAGAACCTTGAGATGAGAATAGATTAGAGAAATAAGTATTCGCTACATTTAACATACCTCCTTGCTCTATTATAATCCTTTCGTCCTCGCCTTGTAACCCTCTAATCCGATTTGTTCGACGACGTTGAGATGTAAATCGATGAAAAAACATCTATTTCGATCCCCTAATTTCAGCCAATTAGCATTCGCCCTTTGCTTCTAATAACATTCTTTCTTGTCTATCTCCAAATTGAGCGTAACTTATGTATCCAAAAGCTACGCAATATTCATCTCATCTTTGATCCCAAATCCAAATCACCTAATTTTCTTTGAAGCGTTTCTATAGCACCCCTGTTTCTCTTTTTCAATGAATCAACCCACTTCTACGAACCTAAACATAAAAATTTCATACGCTCAGGAATAGTCCCCCACTAGCACTCCACAACTTACGAATCTCAGGGTCACAAGGCTCCTCTAAAGTCCACGATTCAAAGTGAAATTTGTACCGTGGTTTCTGTTGGAAAAACGGGTTTGGAAAACGCAGTGGAAAATAAATTTAGGGAAAACCAGTTTTAAATATTTTCCAAAATAAGATATTGGTTGTGATATCTGAAGTAATAAACACTTAATCAAAATTATACCTTTTTCGATTCGTCTAGGATGAGCGCTTCGATCGAGCAGTATTCTCCACTATACTCAAACTCACGTCTGCCAAGTGTGGGCTTGCTTCGAATCAAATTTTTTTCACAAAAATTACCAATAGAATAATTTTACAATTTCTCTAAATTTTTGGGTCAAGTTGTAAATTAGAAAATTATCTTTAGAAATTTTCTAGAATAATCTCTTCAGAGAATTTTCTCTACAACTTTATCTTGAATTCAAGTGTGTAAATAATGATCTAATGCTCTCTTTATATAGAGAGAGTTTAGAGAGTTCAACTATGATTAATTTGAAATCAAATTCTTTGGTAGAATTCCAGTGGTAATGTAACTCTTTCACTGTTAAACCACCGATGACCAATCGCCGTCAACCACCGAGACGCCAGTGTCGCAGCCACTTGCACTGCCATGTCCAGTGATCCAGGTGCCACACCTTTACGGCACCTCGAGTTAGTTCGATTGCTGCCAGTTCTGTCTGGGTCAATGACGACTCGACCGGTCCGGTCTAGCCACTAGTTGGATCGTTGGCTCGGTTTCACATACTGGGCTTGATTCGACCAGTTTTTGAGTCTTGATCTCGGTTTGGGCTCCCGGGCCCAATTTACGATCTCAAGTCCAATTTTCAAGTTCAATTACCTATTGGGCTAATTGTTTAACTTGAAAATTAATTTTCAAAAATATCATATTAATTTTAATTAATTTGATTAATTTAATTTTACTTAATTAAAATTAATTTTTCCAACAATCACTTAGATTTTCTAAATTAATTTTTCAAGAAAATTATTTAATCAAATTCTCTAGTTGAACAATTCTTACGACCACCTAATTTAATTACACATTGAATAAATTGACTTAATTAAATTATTCTCAAAGTCGTAGAATTTTCTTCTGATTTAAATGTAATCCGATCAAACTTTTGTTGAGCTAGCAGAGGGATCAATCGGACATATGCAATTAGGCTCTAGTGATTGCAATTATGTTTAGAAGTATTATTCCGATAATTTGCAATTACTTAATCATGAAATCAATCCACAAAAAGTACCATGATTGAAAACTTCTTATTATACTATTTACGAAAGCAATTAATCCAACTGCTTTGTCCAATGATCTCGTCATGTGTGTGTTACCGTCATGTGATATCCTTTATTCCTTTGAGTTAAATTCGTTCACTCAATACAATAATATTTTATCTTATTGTCACCATTGTGTCTTCTTAATGATTAATATAATTGCTATCAACAAATGTCTGTGATAAATTGCTCGTTCGAGAAGGAGTAACCTGTGGCCACGTTTCATATTTATCAATCCGCACAATGCCAATGAGAGGACATCATTAACTCTTTAATTGAGTTATGAATTCCACTGTTGCTAATAGAGCCATATAAGTCATGTACCCAACATACTGCCTATGGGCTCGATCATCTTTAGAGCATAAGCCTCCACTTATATCAAATTATATGAGTTGCATATGCATGGTTAGTGACTAACTCAGGATTTAGGTAAACCACACCATGAACGTCACAAGTGAATTAATTCACAAATGGATTCAGAATTAATTCATCTTAGGTCCAGTCCAATGTATTATTCTACTAATGAATACATCTGTCTCTACTCGTGGAGCCAATTGCTCCGATAGCCAAAACTAGTCATCTCCCCAATTGGAATTGTAGACGACATAATAATCCTTCTCAGTATTTGAATCAAATACTTACTTTGATCTTTTTATATGATTACAGACTCATTTAGATTATCTACTAAAGTAAATTGTCTTTTTTGCAATGAAAACGTTCTTTACAATGCCACTTATCTTCAGTTTGAATTTTAGACAATCAATGAGCTAATATTTGCTTGTCAAAATTTTGCTATGCGTGCAAAATATAAAAGACGGAAAATGCAAAAGACATAATTGTGGAATGTGAAATTAACTTTATTTATTTATTTATCGTTCAAATAAATAGAAAACAATTACATGTTTACTACAATATGGAAACATTTTTCAATAGTTTTATCTTTACTACATCGTCCAACCTCTCTCTAATATTGTTTTCTGCAAAGTTTCATCTTTCCCATGTAAACCATGGTCTTTCATGTCCTAGATCTTCTAGCTGACACTCAGTCAAAATATCTCAGAACTCCTTCACACGCTCTTCCTCCTATGGTAACCCATTATTCTTCATATAAGAATAAAGAATCTCATTAAAATCTCCCCATACCATCCAAGGCAAACTTTGATCTTGACCTAACCATTTTAAGATATTCCAAACCTCTAATCAACCCCTCACTTTTGAAGAGCCATAAAAACCCGTCATCCTCCATTTTCCCCATTTGAGTTTTCCAAAACCTCTATATTTATGTAATGTTTCGAAAAGCTCCTTAAAATTATAGATACATCTCATTTCCATTCCAAACAAAGCCCACCTCTTATACCCTCAGCTTGTACATCAATTTCGTTATAGAACCCACATTTTCTACGAACACCCTCCATATTTTGTGAATCCAATTTCGTCTCTATAAAAAAGACAATTTAGGAATGATTAAGTTTCAGCATATGCTAAAGCCTTCTAATTGTTAACGGACTACTCAACTCGCAAACATTCCAACATAAGAATTTTATTGCTACTGGTCGGCAGTCGTCGATAATTCTGAGCGAAAAGCCTGCATACTCTCTTCAATTACCACCAATGCATCTAAACTACCAGAACCATTAGCAGTAGAAATCATTTGTCTCAGTCTCTTTTTGCCTTCCAAGACGTGCTATTGGATTTTCCTCTAGATCGTATGCTATCAAATCCTGTCCATGCCCAATTAACCAACTCAATCGATCTCCACTTTCCATATTCAGATTACCTTTCAAATTTATACCCAAAACTGGGTTAATATGCTTTTTATAATCCAATAGTATAGTATCCCTACCATTCGATCCCAAGAGAACCTTTCGACTCCTCCTCCCCAATTTTTTGTTCCTTCATCCTCCTTCAGCCAAATACTCGGTGTCTTTAAACCCTAAACCCTAATAATCGCCCTCATCGTCTGAGCATATAGTGAAATATCCCATCCCATATCTCCCTATTGGAAATCATTATTCAACCGAATTGAATAGAAACTATCCCCATGACCTAGACGCCCACATAAGAAACAAAATAACGTGAGTTTCTCATTTTGGAATTTCGCATAAATAAAATTACCAAGAGAAAGTTGAAGTTTATTTTTACGTTTCAGTGGTAAACGTACATTAATTTTCACCCGAATACGCATATACTGTTTCACCCCTCTAATAAATTGCCTTGAATCGTACTCTTCAAACACCCAAATAAAATTATCAAACTATTTTGCAGCCACTTCAGAGACGAATTCCGACGGAAGATCATGAAATTGAACCCAAAAAATGAATAAATTAGCGCAACTTGCATCAGATCTTCATTCCTTTCCACATTGTGAAAAACCAATAAATGATTATTAAACGTCCATGGTGCAAAATTAACCACTCGATCGATATCCACCCTATTATAAAATCGAAACAAATAGCAGTTCTCCCCTAGATATGATATTTGCACCTCCCAAAGGGTGCCACAGATTTTCCAACGTATTCCTCATTGTCGGGAAGTGAACAACACTAGCCGTAAGAAAACATCCAACCAAACAAAAATCAAACATTTGTGCCTGCACCTCAGCTCCATCTTAAATTTGCCACACCTCCTCTTCTTCATTGTTAATATTCAAACCCTCTATCGCGCTTTCCATTGATTAAAGCCCTTAAGAATTCAACGTTAAAGACAACAATTTGTTACTTTTTCCTTTTTAAAAAAATCCTGATTGATAAAACAAAACAAAAGAACCCTAAGATTAAAACCTAGAAACCAAGAAATGTGCCACAATAGAGCAGAAGAAAAAAACAAAGAAAATGTGCCATATTGGCAGACTTCTCCAAATTCTTTATGACTTTAACATAATTAAAATAAAGCTTTTGTAAATTATTTAATTAGATAATTAACTTTAGTTAAAAAATTAATTAAGAGTTTAAAATACATATGTATGTTGACTCAAATAGGGTCATAAGGTGGTCGGCTTATATGGGAAGCATGTTTGCTACCCAAGCAAGCATAGATTGTGGAATGAGAGTCCTTATATGACTAGGATTACCACCTATGTTGTTAATTCGCCTAGGACTTTTTTATTTTATTGATAATTCCAAATAGCTAGATTCATAATAAGGTCTTAAATATCTAATATTGGCTAAAAAGAAAAGATTCATGAATTAATACAAATTAGAAAACTTTAGTTGTCAATTTACTCATTTAATTAAAAGAGAGAATTTGTTCGAAATCGTTTTTTATGAATTTTTGAGTAAGTACTTATGTTTGCATTTAGAAAAATACCCACTATTCATTCAATTTGTGAGTTAAAGAATAGTAGAGAAGATTTGATTGGTTAAAAACAATGATTTAAGTTATCTAGAATTCAGAATTAATTTGATAAGATTCCATGGAGTCAACTTCAAATAAACTTTTCAAGTTGTTTTGAACTTTTTGCACAATTCTAGTTCCTAAATCATAGGTCTTTGAATTATCTATGAAATGATTTTTGAATCACCTAATTTTAAGGTATGCAACTCAAGATATGGTTGTTTTAGTAAAGTAGTATAGTCCTTATGGGAAGTCTGAGATTAATAGAAAGATTTCACAAGGTTAACTTTGACTATTTTAAGATCTTCTAACTACCTTTATTGAAAAGATCTTAGAGTTTTCTTTGTAACAATTTTTGAATCACCTGATTTTGAGTTTTTCAATCCGAGATATGATTATTTTTATAAAGAAGTGCAATTCCTTGTGGGCAATTTAAGATTAATTTCAAATCAACTTCTTTAACTTGTGAAAGCATATTAAAACACATCAATGTATTAGATTTTTGATGATTTATAGTTTAACTAACCAAGTTGAATCTAGATTGTATTAATTTCTTTTAAAAATTTCGCTAGCACTCGTTCCATGTTTTTAGACAAATCTATATTGTTGTAAACAAAAAGTAATGGCAAAATAGTAGCACTTGTTAGACTTACCTATAAATGTTGAAGACTCTAAATTGCTTTATAAATTGGACAATTTTTGTAAACAAAATATTTAAATGATGATTTTTACTGATATTTTAGATATGTACAAGACCGGGTTAATTAGCAAATTAGGTCGTTTTCCCCAAATTTAGAGAAATATGTCGATTTTGGAGAGAAAAATATGGTCATTTGATTCGACGGTCAAAAAATATAAATTGATCAATTTTTTCTCAATGATTAAAATTTTAAATGGCTAATTATATTTTTGCCCCCCAATGACTTTCATTTTCTATATAAACCTTCTTTTCTTTTCTTTTTTTTTTCATTCAATCCTATTCTCTCAATTCTCTCTACTATTTTATTCTCATTTTTTCATTCAATTTCTCTCAAATTTTTGTTGTCTTAATTTTATATTTCGCAATTTCTTTGATTTTATTTGATTTTTATAATTTAAAAAATATCAATGCCTATTATTTGTTTGGATGACAAATACATTTCTGACATCTAATTACAAATGGTAAGAAAATATTATTACTTTTTTTTAATTAATACAATTATTAAGTTGTTAACATTATTAATTTTTAAAATTTTTTATGATTATATAATCAGACCGAAAATCGAATTATCGAGATATATATACATAATTTAAGTGGGACGGCACTGCGCGTTATTGAACAACCCTTGCAAGAGGCGGGATTCATGCACGTGTCTCATATGCTCGAGGGACTAAATTGGAGCTCGCACTTATTAGTGCTTTGGTGGAAAGATAGAGATTCGAGACACATATTATCACACCCAAAAAATGGGCCTAGAAGAATCGTGTTTGTGAATCAAGAGAGAATGGTCACGCCCTGATTTTTTATTTTATCTGTGCATTTTTAAAAAAGTAAATTGATTTGGTCTAGTGGTTAAGTGTTATGGATTGTGAGCTTGAGGTCTAGTGTTTGATTCCATTTCCTTGAAAATTTTTATTAATTTTGTCTCAATATTTGGATTAGCACGTATAGGTCTTTAATTTTTGTTTGCTCATTATCAAGAATAAGCTTGTTGGTTTAATGGTATGATTTTAGCATTCCTTAAGATCCCAAATTTGAATCTTGTTATGTGAAAAAGTGATAAATATTTTTGTTCTTCCCCTGTTATGTCACCCTTACTGTTCGAGAGTGGGTCAAATGCAAACTCCAAACTACCAAATTGTGATAACAGATAAATCTGATAGGTTAGGATATTGTTTAATATATTTTTTTAAAAAAATTAAGAATTATTCGCCAAAACTCTTTTCTTTTTAGTCGTCCCACTTCCCCCTCTTTCTCCACCTTTTTTGCACATTGTTTCCTTTTGTTGCTGTAGTTCTCCTTTGTTGAAATTTTCGGTGTTTCTTCTTCTGGCTATCTCTTCTTTTCATTTCTTGATGCTCTATATTCTGTATCAGTAGTCATCGTATGTCGCATGCAATCGGCAGCCATCGACAGTCATTGCATCTTATCGCATGCAATCGACAACCATTGCAATCTACCGCTCCCTGTGTGCCATTAGCCGACAACAGTAGCAACTCTTTGGTGACTCGTAATTGTTTCTCTCAATATTCAACATTCCTTATTTGTCGCCCCTAGCCATCCTCTACATAGATCAGGGGGGTCCTAACCTTTTGTAATTCGTATGTGTGTGTGTCTTATTCATAAGTGAAACGTGTGACTTGATGATAACCGGATGTATGTATAAATAAATCTTGTTGAGTCATATATGTGTGAATGCTAACCCTATGTGATCTATAAGTGTATGATAAGAATTAAATGATGTGTTTTAATTGATATCGTTCAGCTGTGACCTGTGTTTTCTTTTGGCGGAGGTCAAATGTAAGTATTTCCCCTAACTGTAAAATTTGGTGTAAGTTGATTAACTATAGGTATGTTTCAGTTATGGCCAAATACGGGTAAGGGAGTTGGGTGACATGATCGAAGGTGAGTATGCTCTAATTTGAGTTAGCTGAATGCGTATGTGTCCTTATTGTGTTGCTGAAAATAGGGGTGAGTAAAACACGATTCGACTCGAAAAAATTGAAAAAAATTAAAATTTGAGTTAAATGAATCGAGTTATTCGAATTAATCGAATTATTCGAGTCAACTCAAATTTTGTTTCGAATTTCGAGTTTGAATCGAGTTTGGTTTTCGAATTCGAATAAACCGAATACCAAACTATAATATTTTACATTTTTACCTAAAATTTCCAAACCTTTTTACTTTTCCCCAAAACTTTTACTCCTCTTCCATCCCACTCCCTCTTTTACCCCTTACCCATCCCCCCAATTTTTTTTGAATATGTATCTCCCAAAATTTTACTCCCTCAACCCTCAAAAGTTTTTATTTTCTCCCTAAACTTTTACTTTTCACCTTTTACCCTCAAATTATTAAATTAAATTAAATTTTATCTTTATCTACTATTTATATTATTAAATTAAATTTCACATTTTGTACTATTTATATTATTGAATTGTTTAACCATATTGAATCTTTATACTTTTTTGTTAAAATAGAATTATTGATTATGCTATAAAATATTCGTGTTAAAATTTTATGTTAGTATCAATTTCACATTTTATCTTTAAGATAAATTTTATTAAAAAAGTCACATTTTTTACATTTAATATATTTTATACCGTCAAAATATATAGTGACAATAATCATAAGATAATTGAAGCAACTAAGCAAGCAAAGAAGCTAAATCATATATAAAAGATTAATAAATAAATTATGAGGGGATGAAAGTTGATAACAAATTTGATTACGGCGGGTGACAGTGATTACAAGGACCAAAATCATTTTTTAATTTAACTCGAACAAATATATTTGATTCGAATTTCATCTCACTTGACTCGATTCGAGAAAATTTGAAATCGAGTTAGGATGATAAAATAAGAATCGTTAACTCGATTAACTCGAAATTTTTTCATTCAATTCGATTCGATCAAGCGCTCACCTCTAGCTAAAAATGATACTTGCCTGTTTTTGTGATGGCCAAATGTGCCAATAGCATGTTTTTGATCTGTTAAACTATATGTGCAATTAGTATGTTCTGATAAGTTTTATTTGAATATGCCAATAGCATGTTTTTGGTCTGTTAAACTATATGTGCAATTAGTATGTTATGATAAGTTTTATTTGAATATGCCAATAGCATGTTTTTGGTCTGTTAAACTATATATGCAACTAGTATGTTCTGATCTGTTTTATCTGCATATGGGAATGTCTGATTCAAGTAAGCTCAATTATGTTATATCATTTAAATATGCATTAGGGTTGGGTTATGTATGATTTGGAGGAAGTTCTGGCAGATTACGATATGCGATTTATGTAGTTTACCCGCAAATTTCGATTTGGCTGTCAAATTGCATTATCTGTTTCTAGCAATGTTTTCGCAATAAATCTGGCAACTTGTCTGCATAATTTTTGGTGGCTAAAGATCATTACTTTGGTGTGTTAGGTTGGAAGGGCTTTTAATTACCCTAATTGGTGTGTTGAGTAGATGGAGATGGTGTGCAGCGAATAGGGGTAATATTTGCTCTGTTGATGCTTTGTATTGCATCATTTGATCATACCCATGCTTATGCACTGGTTGATAATTTCCATGCTTATTACAAACTTTGCATTGATGGCATTGATTGATGAAGTGCTATGTATTGTTATTGACATTGTGTGGATGGTTATTGTTTTTCTGAGAACGACTTTATAAATGAATTGTTACATTTTTACTCAAATTGAGCTTCTTAAAGCTCACTCCCTTAATTTTCTCCTTTCAGATAATCCTTCAAGTTAGGATCAGACACGACATTTGGAGGGCTCGTCTTGGTTTTTGCTAATTAAAGTATTTTAATTTTATAATTTCATAATTATTTGGGACTATAAAAATTTTTATACGAACTGTGGCATAGGATTGGACTTCGGGTTTTATTTTGATTTAGCATGTATGTAATATGTTTAAATAACCGGCAAACCAAAAATTTGATCATATAAGTTTGAAACATGGTTTTAAATAACAAACTAAAGTCATCGTATTTTTTTACTGCAAAATTTGTACTTGAATTTCTGAAAAGTAAATTATAAGTCAAATATGTTTCCAAAATTAATAAGAACTTTTGTTTAATTGGATCTTTTTTTTTTAAAACTCGGTAACATTAATGTTTTTATAAGTAAAGAAAAGCCTAATACGGTTTTCCAAAAAAGAAGCAAACACTTAAAAAAAAACCAATTTCTGAGGCTTGATTGTTTTTACCTAGCCATTTCGGTGGCCAACGTGACCTCCAAAATTCGATTGTAACGTCTAGGCCGGGTTTGGAGTGTTACACACATCCCATCTTTCGTACGGTGAATGTACAATCACACTCGAGGATGTAAAATTACAAGTTGTTACGGGGGTAGTGGGCGTTGACGATTGGAGCGCAATTTGCAACCAACTATTAGACAAGGTGTCAGACAAGTTTAGTGATAACTGGATAGAGATGAAATTATTAGAAGAAAATTTCTCATATATCGACAACTCCACTAGTACCGTTGAAAGAAAACAATACATGTGAGCATTCATACTGAGGTTAATCGGGGGCCTACTAATGCCAGATAAATCTTGAAATTTAGTACATTTAAGGTGGCTTCTACAACTAGTCGACTTAAAAGAAGCGAGGCGACTCAATTAGGGATCAACTGTGTTGGTGACATTGTATCGAGAGATGTGTTAGACAACTGAAGCACAAAAAATTAAAAAAGATGGTTGCATACTCCTTCAGTCATGGGCATGGTACCACCTATAATTTTACATCCCCGAGTAAACGCCTTTTATGAATTTCTACTCGTGATAGGGTAAAATTAATTTAATAATATAGTTATCTTAATATTTTTTCATTATTACATTTTTGGAACAACATATTATTTGTATTTGAATAGGTGGAACAATAACGCGAGTCATGTGGGTATATCGAATGAGCTTAAAGATACTCGGCTATTGTTAGATCAACGATTAGAAGTTGAGGTTAGTTTTTGAAATTTTCAATTATATAATATTTATGTAATGATTTGAAATTTAATATTAGGTACGTAATAAAATTTATAATTTTGTACTGTAGTTTGAAAGGATGTCATATTTTGATCCAAGAATTCAAGAATGTATCCAGCCGAATTTTTGGTGAATTGCAATATCTGACATGTCAAAGTTTCATCGATCATTTTTGCAATGGTTGAGATGCACTAATCTGATCGAGTGATGCACCAGTTCAAGTTTACACAAAGTATTCTGCCGTCACCTTATGAGGTTGATAAACTTCACAAGATCGACTTGCAGGGGAGAACCGATGAGAATTGACCTAAATTCCATGCCAAATATATCTACATCTAGGAACATAGGTACAATTTCACACCTATTCTCAAACCAATTGTCTGACCGGATTTGGCGACCTATTCAGATTACATGACATAGTTTAGAGTTTACGTTAAGCAATATTTATTGCCAGAGACCCACATTAGTAGGCATTATTGTCGTAGAAGGCCAAGAAGACCCCATACGAGGCCGCAAATGGGATTACGTATCGACCTCATCAACATTAAGTTCAATCCCAAATACTATATCGATGAGTGCACCACTTCCCAATTAGTATGGTTCATATTTTTTTGGAGCTTTCACAAACCCCATTTTTTTTTACACAAGCACTATATTATGCACCATCATACCATGCATCAACACCTTTTCCAGGAATTTTTTTGCACCACCTTTATCCCTAGGATCATATTACACATCACTGCTGACAATAACACCAATGTATCTGCCATTACCTACAAGTCCAACATTCTATCAACAATTGGGTTATTTGGCACCATATACTTTTCCACCGATAGTGTCGCAAATACCCCTATCATCATCTACAAAGGTAGGTCATATTCGCATCTACTTATTAATACCACAGATAATATACGATGGGAACTTAGGACACAAATGCAATCTAGCACGGAGGAACGCGATGAAGATGAATATCAAGATGGAGGTGACAGTGAAGATGATGAGCCGGAACCCCAACTATGACGAAATCCTCCTTAGATGTTTATCATCAACAATCTTCTCATTATGCAAATCTCATTATGAAAAAAAATATGCTCGAAATTTCAATATGGAACCTCATTATGACAAGTTTAAAAAACGCTTATAACAAGAAGCGTTTTCCTAAAAAGTTTTTAAAAAACGCTTCTGAGATGTGATGCCTAAAATGTTAGAACCATTTGTCTAAAAATTTTTAGATGTGATGTTTGAATTTTATTCCAGATTCTCAGGCTCGAGAATCCCAGTTTAGGGTTAGGATTCAATAAGGAAAAAAATATCTTTCTTAACCCAAACCCTAACAGAAAATCTCGTGATAAAATTTCAGAATTAAGAAATCCCGGGATAATTTTAAAACATCCCATCCCAGGAATCCTAGGACTATTAATGAATTTTTTTAAAATAATAAAGCTAACACTATGTTGACAAAAGAAATGGTTGGAATAAAAAACTTCTCTTGACGTGTGTAAGCACTAGGCCTATTAATGGGCCAGGCTACTTACCAAAAATTTGGGAGGGTTTGGACAAAAATAATAGGCCCAAAAAATGGGCTTGGGCAAAAAAATTAGGACTGCTTAAAATATGGGATAGGCTCGGGCTTGAACATTCAATGCCTGAGCCCAGCCCGACCCATTTTAAGTTTATAAGACTTTATATTATGTTATTTTGATATATTATGTAATTTACTACACATTAAAAAAAACCTATACTAAATATATAATATTATTGTAATGTAAATATTAAAATAATGTTCAGATGACTATATAAAAAAATTCAATAAATAAAAAATGTATAAAATTATTAAGTATTAAAATAAACTAAAATAAATATTTTTAAAAAAATTTAAAAATAATTTGGGCGGGCCTAAATTGGCTTGGGTTAGTCGTTTGCAAATATGGACGGGTTTGGGCAAAATTTTAGGCCTAGATTTCGGGCCGAACTGAGGTTGGGCAAGCATAAAGTATATTAATATCATGCTTAAACCTGGCTCGACCTGACCCATGAAAACCTTTAATAAACATTCTTTTCTTAAAAAAAAAATAACATACATGGCATTATAAAATTTGTAACCCTTAAAAGTATCTAAAAATCAAAGGTTAGAAAAATTCACCTTTTCTTAAAAAAAAAATACCTTGGCACCCTAAAATTTGTAACCCTTAGATTTTTAAAGTATCTAAAAATCAAAGGTTAGAAATACGCACTCTTTTCTCCACAAATAAAAGACAAATGGTGGAAGTTATTGGACGTAGTTAAAAAAATATGAAGGAAATCATGATTGCTTTTTCGTTTTCCTCAAAAATAAAAAGATCCCATTGACCCTCTACTTCGTTGGTGAGAGAGAGTAGTCTATATATACCCACTTTGGGTTCTACTTTAGCATTACCAAAACCCAGATTACTCTACCTTGAAACAAGAAAATATGGAGGCATACATATACTGTAGTCCATCATCATCACCAGAAATAGCTTTTACTATGAAAGAAACCCTTAAATACAGGGGAAAAGCTTTGGTTCTGCTAACCCTATTTGCTTTTTCCATGATTTTAATTATACGCAGCTGTAGGTGCATCAAACGTCATATAAATGGTTGTTACGTTGATGCCATGGTAACGGAAACGCTTCGAGAATCGAGCTGTCTGTGTTGAAAAATTGATCATGAATGAAAAAATACTCTATGATATCAGTAAGTACAGTAAATGTCTTAAACCATAATTACAAAGTTATTTACCTTTTATAGATTATTTGCTAATATATTAACTATATTAACAATAAAGCTAACTACTCAAACTAATTATCAACTGACTTCTCAACATTCCCCCTCAAGTTGAGGGGTGAAATAGATCTTTAACCCCTAACTTGGACACCAAATATTCATGTTGTTTGATTCCAAGTGCTTTAGTCATCAAATTCTCAAGTTGTTCAGTTTTCCCTATGTGCTGCATTTGAATCAAACCTTCTCGAATTTTATCTCGTACAAAATGACAATCGATCTCTATAAGTTTGGTGTGTTCATGAAATATAGGATTGGCTGGACCCGACTATCTAAAAACAGTAAAGAAGTGTGACACTGATCAAGGAATATTTCTCTCAACAAGCCATCCAACCAAATAACCTCTGCTACTACTGATGCCATACTCTTGTATTCAGCTTCTGCTGATGAACAAGACACAATACTTTGCTTCTTTGACTTCCATGGAATGAGAGAGTCCCCAAGCTTAACACAAAAATCAATGATTGATCGTCTGGACATGGGACATGAAGCTTAATTTGAATCACAAAACGCAACAAGCTGTGGTTTATTAGATGCAATCAACAGAATACTTTGGCCATGATTTTTCTTTATATATCAAACAACCCAAAAAGCAACTTCCAAATGAGATTTCTTTGTCTGTGCATGAATTGGCTTAAGTGTTGAACCGCAAAGGATATGTCTGGTTGTGTGTTGGTCAAATAGAGCAATCTTCCGAGAAGTCGTTGATATACTGCAATATTTGAAACCAGCTCATCACTATTGATAGTTGGTTGTATAGTTTCGTCATATTTAGTTGAAATAAGTTTCTGATTTTGTTCAATAGGTGTACTTGCTGATTTTGCTTCTCCAAACCTAACATCGGCTATCAACTCCAACGAATACTTCATTTAGCTTAACATAATACTTTTACTTGACCTCATAACCCTATACCAAGAAAAAAAACTAGTGCACCCAAGTCCTTCATCTTAAAGTTCTAGTGTAGAACCATTTTAAGCTTATTGATCACACCAATGTCACTTCCTATGATTAACAGATCATCAACATAGACAACTAGTATGACTACGTTACCTCCTTGCCTTTTTGAAAATAAAGAATAGTCTGCTTTGTGTGTAACCTTCTTGCAACAATGCCTCAGTAAGCTTCAAATTCCACAGTCGAGAAGCTTGCTTCAACCCGTACAATGATTTGAGCAAATGACACACCTTATGCTCCCCTTGTTTGCGAAAACCTTCTTGGATATCTATATAAACCTCCTCATGCAGATCACTTTACAAGAAAGCATTGTAGACGTCCATTTGGAAAAGAGGCCAGTTATTCATGGCAACCACACTAATGACTGTTCGAATAGTAACATGCTTGACCACAGGAGAAAAAGTTTCCTGAAAATCAATACCGGCCTGCTGGTTATATCCTTTCCCCACCACCCGAGCTTTAAATCACTCAACAGAACCATCAGAATTGTATTTGATCTTATAAACCCATTTGCACCCGATAGGAACCATGCTAGAGGGTAAAGAAACAACCTCCCACATACCACTGTCTTCCAAAGTACGAATTTATTGTTGCATGGCATTGACCCATCTTTGATCCGAGATAGCCTCAGTATATGTTTAGGGTTCAGACATGGAAAAAATATGGGCTGCAAATGACTGAGTATGGACAAGTAAATGCAAAGTAAAATACACATAAAAAATTTGGTATCTACCTAAAGCAAGGGAAATGAAAGAATGGTTGGAGAAAACATAATCCTTCATCCATGCAGGTTGCTTTACCGACCGTGTGGTGCATCGTAAGGGGATTGAAGTGGAAGAGGCTGGTTGAAGAAACGGGGGAAATGATGGCTCAGGAAAAGTACAAGACTGACTCGGTGAAATATTACCAGGTGGTAGGATTGGTGAGATAGAGGCTACTAGTAAAACTAGCGATGTGAGAAGTATAAGAATGGAAGGCATGGGCTCAAGATCAAGGAAATGAGAGCTATCAGTTGTAGGGAAAAACACAAAATTTTTGTTGGGAAATATAAAAGGAAACACAGTCTCGTGAAATATAACGTCTCGATTAACAAAAACACTTTTTGTTTCAAAATTGAATAATAGGTAGCCTTTTTGAACATTGAAATATCTCATAAAGGAAAAAAGAATAGCCTTTGGAGAAAATTTATCCCGATAATTAGGTGTGGTAGCATAGCAAAGACATCCAGACATATGCAAATGAGAAAGATCAGTAAGTTTATGATATAAGACATCAAAAGGACTCTTCCAATTCAAAAGAGGAGTAGGTAGGTGATTGATAAAAAAACAAACAGTTAAGACACATTCACCCCAAATTTTACTAGGCATATTAGACTAAAATTTGAGAGACCTAGCAACTTCAAGCAAATGTCGATGCTTATGCTCGACAACCCCATTTTGTTGAGGAGTATAAACACATAAGCTTTGATGCACAATTCCCATCATACTAAAATATTCATTGCACTCAATTTAAAAAAAACCATATCTATTATCACTACGAACATATTTGATGCTGATGGAAAATTGATTCTTGATCAAGGCAAAGAATTGTTTAAGGGGTACAAGAGCATCACTTTTGGATCGCAACAAATACACCTATGTTATTCTTGAGTAAGCATTAACAATAGTTAAACAATACCTATGACCACTATGAGGAAAAATTTGATAAGGCCCTTACAAATCTATGTGAATAAGAGAAAAAATAGCGTCAACACGAGTTGTGTTTATGGGGAATGACAATCTAGTTTGTTTAGCAAGGGGACACACTAGACACTGTTGGATGCTATCATTATTCGAAATTGTACAAGGAAGATTAAGCACCTTATTTAATCTTGAAATAGAAGCATGACCAAGTCTAGCATGCCAAAGGAAAGATGGTTCAACATTTGCTGAAAGAGATGATAGGTGGAGTTACAGCCATGTTAGTCTGTCGAGAGGGTTGCAGAATATAAAGACCACTTTGCTCCCTACAAATCCCCCTCATCTATCCACTTGAGAGGTCCTAAATAAGACAAAATTTAGGATACAATGAAACAAAACATTGGAGATCATTAGTAAGTTTAGAAATGGAGAGAAAGTTATAATTGAAATTCAGAACATAAAGAACTTTGTTAAGCTTAAGGTCAGGTTGAATAGTGCAAGTGCCAATGTGGGTAACCAAAATAGAGGAACCATTCAGAATTCGAACACAAGGAGAATTTAATATACATGCAATAGGAAATTCTAAGAATTGGAAATCAAATAGCATGCGGTCAGTAGTTCCACCATCCATAATCCAACTGTTAGACACACAAACCATACTTGCTAAGCTCGCAACAAATTCAACAATAGGCTATTGTTCAACAAGCTTAAGGTTTGCTGATATTGTGTTTGAGTAAATACTGGCGTTTGTGGACCAATCACAATACCAACATCACGAACCACTTCACCATTACTAGCAGAATCATTGATTGAAGCATTGTTTACCGTAGACCCTGAAACATTATTTGTCTTCTTCTTAGTGAACTTAAAATCAGCCGGGTAGCCAATTATCGTATAACAATTCTCTCTTTTATGCCTTTTAATCTTGCAATGATCATACGTTCCATTAAACCGCTTCTTTTGAAAGACATGTGCTGGATGTAAAGAAACTAGATCTGAACCTACAACACTCGGACTATGCTGCCTCTGAGATTCCTCTTGTATAAGCATGGAGTAAGCTTGATTTAAGTTGGTAATGGGTTCATCAACAATATTTGACTGCGCACCGCATTATACAACTCACTCAACCCCATCAGAAACTAAAATAGGCAATGTTGCAACACATGTTCAACATTCTGCCTTGACTGATCATAACCACAAGAAAAAAATGTACAAGAGCATCGTATTCATCCCAAAGCAGCCTCAGCTTTGTGAAGTACACATATATAGAATTAGTATCTTGAAGATACAAAGTAATTTCTCGATGCAAAAAATGAACCCTAGAGCCATCAACCTTATGAAAACGTTCTTCAAGATCTTTCCATACGGCTGTTGCGCTAGAGGCAAAAACAATTCCTACTGAGAACTTACTGTTAACTGTATTCAGAATCCAAGATAATACAATAGCATTACACCGCTCCCATTGATATCCCAACTCATCTTGTAATGACTCTTTAGAACAAGTACCATCCACAAACCCCAATTTATTTTTGGCTAACAGCGCAATCTTCATTGACTGACTCTAGACATTGTAATTATCAACTCTAAGCAACTGATGAGATACCAACAAGGCACTTGGAGTATCTGACGGATGCAAGTAAAGAAGGTGATTAAAATCAATAACCAAATCAAAAGGATTCACCATAATTGCAAAACAACCAATATTGAAGTAGAGAAGTCTATCAATCAAGAATGATGCAAAAAAGAGAAAATCGCCACAAGCAAAAAAAAGCCCTAAATTTCCAATTGGACCATACAAATTAGACCACACCCACCAAAAAATGTAATTGGGCCAGCAGAAAAACAAAAAAAAGGCCTAGTTTTCAACCTTCATAACCCGAAACGAAGTAACAACGAATCAGTAAATGATAAACCGTAAAAGTAACATATTTTAATCCCACATTTAGCATACTTTTGGATGATTTATCTTTTGATTTATGTAAAAAGGTGCTCTTAATCCTTTCTTTTCGTGTCTTATACTCAGGAAAGCACCCAAGGATGAAAAGAATGTAAAACAGGCTTAAAACGAACCAAATTGGGCCAAGAGAGAAATCGACACGGCCTGGCCCAAATACCACACGGCCGTGCCTTATTAAAATTCCGAACACGGCCTGGCCATGATTCACACGGGCGTATGCCATGGCCTTGTCCCTGTCGCTGGAAAGAGAAATTTCATTCGGGAAAGGATACTTGGAGGCAAAGAAACACATTCCAAAGCCTATTTAAACACCCTATTAGGAATTCTACTTGAATTAGGATACTTAGGGGCCAAGTAAGGCATCACAAAGTCTATATAAACACCCAATGGGGCAACTTGAAGGGGGAGTTCGGCAGAAGCCAAAACGAGCGAAAGCTAGGCCAAGGAGCCAAGCCGAGAAGGTCAAAGTTAGGGAGTAACGCGAGGGTAGCCAGTTGATCCATCCCAAGAAGCCGAAATTATACTCAAGACGGCGGAATTCTCCTTCAATTCCTTCAGGGGGTTTTAGGATTTTTCCTATGTTTTGTTTTATCTTTTCTCTTGCGATGGTTTGTTTATTCATTATGAACTAAACCCCTTAGATACCTGAAGGGGATGAAATCTAGATGGATTTTATTATTTGATTTTTAAGTTATATGATAAATTACTTAGTTTGTTCTTAATTATGTTGCTTAATCCAAATCTAATGTGCTTAGGTGGAGGAGGAATAAACCCTGCCTAAGAGAAGATCTAACATAATTAAGCGGAGTTGATCGAACGCCTAGAGATAGGGTTACGAGATTTGGCCGGATTAGGGTGAAACCTAATATGTGAGTCCATTGATCGATTTACTGCTGTCCTAGGGGGTTATTATAAGCGAACGAGAGTTCCACTAATTAACCTAGGGTTAGACATTATTCGCCTCGATAGAGGGTTTAATATAGGTTAGGGAGTCCTACGGATCAAGCTAAGTAAAAGAAATCATATAATTGAAGGTTAGATAATAGGAGAAATCTAGGTGGATTCTTCCAGAGGGTATCATTAAAATCAACTTAGTTTTTCCTCAAGGTTATTTTCCAATTCGTCTTTTTTGTCTTTGTGTCTTTAGTTTAGCTGTCGTCAATTTAATTTAAAAAGTAATATTCACTCTAACTTTAAGGCTAAATAATAAAAAGAAAGTGAGTATTAATACTTTTAGTTCCTTTGGGTTCGATAACCGATCTTGCCTAAGTTATACTACTGTTCGATAGGTACACTTGCCTTAATATCGTTGTCAGAGTTAGTCTCCAGGTTTGATCATTCTTTTATAAATATTTAAAGCTCTGATTTTACAGCGATCAAGTTTTTGGCGCCGTTGCCGGGGAACTAAAATATTAAGAAAGCTTAATTTTTATTATTTTAGCCATATTTTTTTATTATTGCAATTTTTTTATTTTAATTTTTTTCCTTACTAATTTTTCTTTTATTTTGGCAGATAAGTATAGTGTATAGAGGAGATGGCACTAAATAACTATCAGTGGCAAGTTATGAGGACAACGCCAACAAAAGCCGCCAGTGTTTTCAACCTCGGCGTGGTCACCAGGTTATCTACCCAGCTAGAGATGATGAATACAAAGATTGATGGTTTGCATAGTCTCTCACAGGTACACCCTCGAATCCAAGAGGCGTGGCGAATCCTGAGTACGCACCTTACGGATATGGCATGAAAAACGAGCAAGCTCACTATATAGGTAACTATTCTAGACCTCAAAATAATTTTTATAGTGACACTTATAATACAGGTTGGAGGTACCATCCCAATTTCTCATGGGATGATCAAAGTAGCCAAAGATCGGGACTTCTTCCAAATCTTCAACAACCACCTCACCAACAGGAAAAGGAACCGGACACTCAAGAAATACCGACAAAATTCATGGCAGCCACAGAAAATTGTTTCAAAGATACTGAAACAAACCAACGAACATCGATTGAAGAGATCCATAGCCAAGTAAGGGAAGCCACTAAGGCATTCGAACAACTTGCAAAATTAAAGTCTGAACGATCACAAGGGCGTCTACCAAGCGATACTGAAACTAACCCGAGAGAGCAAATCCAAGCCGTCACAGCTCATAATAGCACAGGGGTAGACAAACCTAATCCGATAAAAGGAAACAAGGTAGAAGAAGGTAAAGTTGAGGCAACACAGGAAAAGCCAAATCTGGTAATCGAAGAGTACCAACCTCGCATACCTTATCCCGAAGCAATGAAAAGAGACGATTCAGAAGAACAATTCAGTTAGTTTTTTAAACTTTTAAAGAAATTACATATTAACTTACCTCTTCTTGAAGCTCTTTTTCAGACGCTAGACTCGAGGAAATTTTTAAGACAACTCTTGACAAACAAATGCAAATTAGACGAGGTGCACCACGTGGAATTAAATGCAGCATGCTCGGCAATGTTACAGAACAAACTACCACAGAAGCAAAAAGACCCAGGGGGTTTTACAATTCCATGATTAATTGGTAGTTTAACCATTGATAATGCGTTAGCTAATTTAGGGGCAAGCATAAATGTCATGCCTTATATATTGTTTAAACGACTAGGTCTAGGGAAACCCAGACAAACTAGGATGAGCATTCAGTTAGCTGATAAAACTATCAGAATTCCTAGGGGTATAATAGAAAATGTTCTAATCAAAATTGATAAATTCATATTCCCTGTAGATTTTGTTGTCTTAGACATGAATGAGGACAATTCGATTTCTTTAATTTTAGGAAAACCCTTTCTAGCAACTGCCAGGACTAAAATTGATGTTGGTACAAGAGAACTCATTCTTCGTGTAGGTGACGAATCAATCAGTCTACAAGCTTTTGACTCGGCCAGGACATCAAGCGATGAAGGTGAGAAAGTAAATTCAGTTGATAATCAAATTGGTCAACTTTCACCACAAGAAACACCACAAGGCTACAAACCTGAGCCGAATCATGGGCCCCAAGTCGTACAAGCTCATAACAGTGAATTATTAGTGGAATCTGACCCAAGGCAAGAAACTGTGGTAAGTGAAGGTAAGGTTGAGGTAAGCCATAATTTACCAAACCCGGTAAATATAGAGTACCAAGCTCGTGTGCCATATCCCGATGCAATAAAGAAAGACCACACAGAGGAAGAATTCAGTGAACTCGCACTTCGTGTAGACGACAAAACAATCACTCTTCAAGCTCTTGACTCCGCTAGGACATCGAGTAATAAAGGTACGAACGTTAATTCTATTGATAATCATTTGGTTCAACCTTCTTTACAGGAAGCATCACGAAATCACTTAGCTAAGCTAGATCTTAGACCTAGTGCCAACAAAGAAGAAACACATAAGGAACAAAGCCTTAGGGTTGACAAACAAAAAGAGCAGGAAACACAAATTAGAGAGGAACAGGAGCCGCACGAAGTGAAACTGAAGGAGACCCCAGACAAGCTGATAGGAACAACAAATCACATCAAAATAGAGGATCAGGTATTGTTGAATAAGGAAGACCCTCGAATCACCAATTCAGACCTCAAGGCAAACGAAGAAATCACTTTTGAGTACTTAATGTCTTCCTATATGGCACAGTCGAGGTAAGCAATCTTAAATTTGACACTTTTGAGGTAAACATTACTCGACTTAAACTATATATCCATAACCGAAGTGATCACATGAGAAAAGATTTTCACCTCCTCAAACCACCATGACCATACGAATGAGAGGTAAAGTCTAGCTTAAGACTATAAACGAGCGCTTCTCGGGAGGCAACCCGAGCACTAACCTCATTTTTACATTTTTTATCTTCTTTATTTTTTATTTTTATTTTTTTCTTTTTCTCTTTTTATTTTCCTTTTAGCACTTAACCATAAACTAACCAAAAAAGCAGATTTCTAGGCAACACGACCCTACACACGGGCGTGCCCGTGGCTGTGTGGAAGCTAGGGGATGAACCATGGGCGTACCGGTAGCCGTGCACAAACAGAGAATAAACTTCTTTCTCCAACACGGGCTGCGATACCAGACCACGCCTGTGCTAGCTACCTGTGCGAGGTCACTGACTTGTCGACCACGGGTTGAACATGCCCGTGCTTCATAACCGTGCGAAGTTACTAATTTACCAAGCACGGGCTGAACACACTCGTGTTACCTTACCGTGCCAACATATTGACTATCGAACACAGGCGTGCCCATGTAAACACGGCCGTGCCAAAAACCCTGAACGCGCCCAAAATCTGGAAATCGCGAAAAGCACGGGCTACTTAAAACTTCACACGGGCGTGCCGATTGACCGTGCCCGAGCACCCTGAACGCGCCCAAAATTCAAAATCCCAAAACACAAGCTACATCTTTATTTAAACCTTATTCTCCCTTTTTCTAGTTGTCTTTCATTTTCCATTATTTATTTTTATTCTCATTATTTTTTTCCCTTTATTTTATTTTATTCTCTTTATTATTTTCTTCTTATTCTTTATGATATTTAGATTTAGCTTCGGATTCAATAAAATTAGGACGGCTACTTCGAGAATTCAATTTCAAACGGTTCGAGACGCTTCCCCACGCTCACCTCCAATCCTATCCGGTTTCTTTAACTTCATCCAAAATTCAGGAAGTTTCACTTCTCTCCCCATCTTATGATTTTTATGATTATTTTGCTATTATCCATCTTTGTACATTGAGGGCAATGTACATCTTAATTGTGGGGGGGTTAACTATAGTATTATTTGAAAATCCTTAAATTATGCCTTGTTCAAAAGTAAAGTCTCTCATATTATGATTAGAATGAAATTTCCTATGATTTATGATCTTTGTTGATATGTTTTGGAGTAAGTCATTGATAATTGTGCATTGATGATTAAATTTGAAGGATACTAGAGAATCAAGCATGATAAGTCTATTTTTCAGAATTAAAATTTTTAGGTTGTCTACCTGAATCTGAATATTACTTTGAAGTTTGAAATTTACGAGGTTGACATCAAAATACCCATAATTTTTGTGAGATTTTAAGCCTTTTAGAGCATACATTCTTTCATGCTCACTTTCTATTATGAGTGTGTCAACATTGATTTGTTATTCTAGAACTTGCCTCGATTATACATGTTGAGACCACACCTTTAATTTGATATACAGAGATGATAAAGGCACCTAGGTTTTAACCCACTCACTCTACTAAAAAGCCTACATCCATAATTAACCCCTAGTGAACCCCGTTTAAGCCTAACAACCATTTTTCATTGACTTACCTACTAACATTAACCCAAAACCCTTTGTATTTGTTATCACCGTTCTTTTTAACTACCCTTTTTGTCGAGATTTGATTTTGAGCAGTTACCTAACTATGTTCTCTATTTCAGTTGTTAAAGTTCGTTATTTTTATTAGTTTGTTCTTAATTAAAAAAAAAGAGAAGAAGAAGCTCGTATTATTAGTTTTCAATTGATGAAATTATTTAGGATTAGTTCATTTTTCTAGTTAGGTAATTTTTCAGGTCAGTCTCGATTCTAACCTTCTAATTCAGCCTTTATCCATACCCTTAACCTAAGCCCCGTTACAACCCTGCTAAAGGCCTTTTGATTTGTGTATCATCTCATTTTACAGTAGTGGAGATTTGATTTTCATGCAAGCTTATGGGATTAACTTTTCATGTTTGACTTATTGAGTGCTTAATTTTGAACCTTAAACACTTTGAGTAATTTGAGTGAATCTTTAGTGAGGATGTCAACTCTTGTCGATCTTTAGTGAGTAATTTAGGTAAAGGGAAAACGCCTATGTTTTCATGCTATAAATGTATGATTTTGATTGTTTGAATCTTTAGGACTCTTTTGAGTTGAATTATCCATGTATGAATTATCTTTGAATTATGATAAAGCATGATTGATGAATTTTAAGAATCAATGAAGTTCGTTTTAATTATGAGTTGAGAATTTTGCTTGAGGACAAGCAAAAGCTTAAGTGTGGGGGTATTTGATAGACCGTAAAAGTAACATATTTTAATCCCACATTTAGCATACTTTTGGATGATTTATCTTTTGATTTATGTAAAAAGGTGCTCTTAATCCTTTCTTTTCGTGTCTTATACTCAAGAAAGTACCCAAGGATGAGAAGAACGTAAAACAGGCTTAAAACGAACCAAATTGGGCCAAGAGAGAAATTGACACGGCCTGGCCCAAATACCACACGGCCGTGCCTCATTAAAAGTCCGAACACGGTCTGGCCATGATTCACACGGGCGTGTGCCATGGCCGTGTCCCTATCGCTGGAAAGAGAAATTTCATTCGGGAAAGGATACTTGGAGGCAAAGAAACACATTCCAAAGCCTATTCAAACACACTATTAGGAATTCTACTCGAATTAGGATACTTAGAGGTCAAGTAAGGCATCACAAAGTTTATATAAACACTCAAGGGGGCAACTTGAGGGGGGAGTTCGGCAGAAGCCGAAACGAGCGAAAGCTAGGCCAAGGAGCCAAGCCGAGAAGGTCAAAGTTAGGGAGTAACGCGAGGATAGCCAGTTGATCCATCCCAAGAAGCCGGAATTATACTCAAGACGGCGGAATTCTCTTTCAATTCCTTCAGGGGGTTTTAGGATTTTTCCTATGTTTTGTTTTATCTTTTCTCTTGCGATGGTTTGTTTATTCATTATGAACTAAACCCCTCAGATACCTGAAGGGGATGAAACCTAGATGGATTTTATTATTTGATTTTTAAGTTATATGATAAATTACTTAGTTTGTTATTAATTATGTTGCTTAATCCAAATCTAATGTGCTTAGGTGGAGGAGGAATAGACCCTGCCTAAGAGAAGATCTAACATAATTAAGCGGAGTTGATCGAACGCCTAGAGATAGGGTTACGAGATTTGGCCGGATTAGGGTGAAACCTAATATGTGAGTCCATTGATCAATTTACTGTTGTCCTAGGGGGTTATTATAAACGAACGAGAGTTCCACTAATTAACCTAGGGTTAGACGTTATTCGTCTCGAGAGAGGGTTTAATATAGGTTAGGGAGTCCTACGGATCAAGCTAAGTAAAAGAAATCATATAATTGAAGGTTAGATAATAGGAGAAATCTAGGTGAATTCTTCCCGAGGGTATCATTAAAATCAACTGAGTTTTTCCTCAAGGTTATTTTCCAATTCATCTTTTTTGTCTTTGTGTCTTTAGTTTAGCTGTCGTCAATTTAATTTAAAAAGTAATATTCACTCTAACTTTAAGGCTAAATAATAAAAAGAAAGTGAGTATTAATACTTTTAGTTCCTTTGGGTTCGATAACCGGTCTTGCCTAAGCTATACTACTGTTCGATAGGTACACTTGCCTTAATATCGTTGTTAGAGTTAGTCTCCAGGTTTGATCATTCTTTTATAAATATTTAAAGCTCTGATTTTACAGCGATCAGTAAACCAAGCAGATTTTATGATCGGACTTTGGTGACCGGAAAGTTAGCAATCGCCGGAGCTCTGATACCATGTTGAAAAACTGATCATGAATGAAAAAAATACTCTGTGATATCAATAAGTATAGTAAGTGTCTTAAACCATAATTACAAACTTATTGACCTTTTATAGATTATTTGCTAACGGACTAACTATATTAACAATAAAGCTAACTACTCAAACTAATTATCAACTTACTTGTCAACAGTCTATTCCTGTCTAAGTTCTCGGTAAGTTTTTTTTTCTCAAGTTAAAAAGATGTAGATTAATTATTTAAAAGCACTGTTAACATTTGACATGGTGAAAGGGTGGTAAGATTGATAATAATGAGAAGGAGGTAATGAGGGAGATGGTGAAAGTGGAGACAGGATGGTGGAGACATAAAATGGGGTGAAGATGGTGAGAGAGAGCGTAAGGGTTTTAATAGTCTTTGTTAGATAATATATATATTATGTAGTATGATGTTTACTTTCGTTTTCTTGAATCCCAAACAGGTGGAAGCAT
Organism: Gossypium australe; assembly: GCA_005393395.2. Lineage (NCBI taxonomy): Eukaryota > Viridiplantae > Streptophyta > Magnoliopsida > Malvales > Malvaceae > Gossypium > Gossypium australe. Next base: position 128,018,899 of record CM016621.1, on the reverse strand, counting down.
CTATTCCAAGATGGGTTATGTCTGGCTCAGATAAAAATGCTAAAATCTAGGTCCGGTCTATCTATATTAATTTTTTATGTAATTTTTTAAAATATTATATATCAAAAATACTAAAAATATTAAAATAAATATTTCCCAATAAATTGAAAAAAATATGTATACTTAAATAATACTAAGATAGGTGCAACTTAACAAGCAAATACCTCTAAAATAGTAACAAAATTAAAAATAAAACAAGAGTTATACAATATTTAAATAATAACAACAAAATAGTAGCAATATAATTGTGAAATAGTAGCAAAATAGTGAAAATTAAAGAAAATAAGAAAAAACAACAAGAAAACAATAAAAAAATTGTTTTTTTCCATATTCAGATTAGGGCAAAAAAAGCATTACTTGATGCCTGACTCGTTTTTTAAAGAAGCATTATTTTATTGGCCAAGCCCATTTTTCGAACTTACATTTTTGCCTAAATTCTTTCACTTTTCGAACGGATTGACCTGACCCATGGACCGATGTAATTCCTTTATATGAGTTTTTGTTGGATTCTTTATTCATCATGTTATGTATTAACTTGAATACGTGAAGTAGTCAAACATAAAAAGAATAATTTAAATTTAAAAGAAAAATCCTAATTTGTTAATTAACTCGTACAAATCATGTAACTTTTTTATGGCTAAATGGTTAAAGTCACATGCAAGAAAAGAAAATTTTTTAATAGAGAAAGTAAGAACAACAAACACTACAAAATTATTAAACAATTGAACTTTTGTTTACAAAATGTTTGTTCAGAAAAGCAAGTTTTGGTTTTGCGAATTGCCATGGCGGTGGGATGCAATTGAATTCAGCCGAGTGGGTCTCCCACCTATTTTTGTCTTTCAAAAGCTCTCCAATCCAATGAACTAAAAGCTGCCCATTACGGCTTCTTCGCATAGTGACCGTCAGATTTTTATTTTTAGCAAATTGGTGGTGGGTTCATCGGTATCACTCATATCTCCAAAGGATAAGAAGATAACATCTCTCTTAACACTCACTGTTTCGCTCAACCTCCACCCTTTCTTCTTTTCAAATCTCTGCCTCCATAGCCAAATTACTTGCTTCACTTACCACAAGTAAGTATCCCACAAAAAAGAAGTTCCCTTTTTCTCCTTTTCGATGATCCCTCTCCTCTCCCTCCGGTCCCCCGCCTCTCCCTCCTCCGCTCTTTTCCACTTCAGCCCATCTCCTCCTTTCTCCTCTCGCTTTACTAAATCCCCTTTTCGCCGCTTTCTTCCTTCGACGAAACCCTCCCTTTCCACCAATTCTTTCAGCTCTACTTCCCAACAGCTTGGACCCCAAGGCCCACAAAACCAGCAGGCTCCCAGAACTCTATTCCCTGGTGGCTACAAACGTCCCGAGATCAAGGTCCCTAATTTTGTTCTCCAGTTGGACCCCAACGACGTCTTGGCTGACGACAATGCGCTCGATTTCATTGACAAGGCCGTCTCCAAATGGGTTGGTCTTGTAGTGCTCAATGGTGGTGAAGGAAGTGGCGGCAGGGTTTATGAAGCTGCCCGTTCGTTAAAAGCGGTTGTTAAAGATCGCGCTTATCTTTTGATCGCTGAGCGCGTTGACATTGCCGCCGCTGTCGGTGCTAGTGGCGTGGTCCTCTCTGATCAAGGTGGGCTTTTTGCCTTTTTCTTTTTTCTTCTAAAGTTTGCTTATTCAAGGTTATTGGACTATTCACGTAAAAGTGGATTTATTTCTTTTCAAAAGCTTATCAGAGTTTAAAGTAATGAAATTGTCATGCTTGTTTTTCAAAATGAAATTGACCCAATGTTAAAGTAAAGCTGTTAAAAGTCTTCAGTCATATCAATTGCATTGTTATCTATATCCAACATCGTTGTATTTGTTTACGAGAAATGCTTCCTTTACAGGCCTTCCTGCCATAGTCGCAAGAAACACAATGATGGATTCAAAATCAGATTCTATCTTTCTCCCTTTGGTAGCTAGGACCGTGCAATCTTCAGATTCTGCTTTAAATGCTTCAAGTTCTGAAGGTGCTGATTTTCTTATATATGATCTGGGTCAAGAAGAGCACGTCAATACGGCAATGAAGGCTGTTTATGAAAATGTGAAGATACCGATCTTTGTTGTTAATAATAATTCACAAGCAGAGGTGCCATCATATACTGAGTTGACCAAGATTTTCAAATCAGGTGCTAGTGGTGTAGTTTTGTCATTGGAAGATTTGAGGTCGTTTACCGATGATGTTTTGAGCGAGTTTTTTAACATTGTATATACAACTAATAACAAACGTCAGGATGAGAGCATCGATGAACTAGAAATGGCGGATATCAATAGTGGCTCTCACCAGAAAGTGGGTGTGGCGGGTTTTATTAAAGTGGAAGATAGAGAAAAACAACTTATCGAGAAGGAGAGATCAGTGTTAACCGAAGCAATAAATGTCTTCCAGAAAGCTGCACCTCTGGTGATCTTTTAATTAAGCTTTGGTAGTTCAAGTTATTTTCCATAATGGTTATGAGATTGTCAATTATTTAATTTTCCTTTTTCGGTTGAATCTCTGTTTTTCTGATTGTCAATTTTGTTTTTCCTTTTTGGTTGAATCTTTGTGTGTTTTAAATTCCAGATGGAGGAGATTTCACTTCTTATTGATGCTGTCGCTCAGATTGATGAGCCATTTCTACTGGCTATAGTGGTAATTGTGTGCTGAACTTCAACAAACTCTGGTTGCTGGGATTGCATTGGTATTAGCTCTAAATTTCAAATGAATGCCTATCTCTTTATTTGAGAACATATACCCATAGAATGACTATTTACTTTCTATTCACTTTCGGTTTAGGGAGTATAAAATTAAGGAATGCTTAAGCTTTAATATCTTCAGCTTGGTTGATATGCTACCTCATATATTTCATTAGTTGTCATGGTGGTTTCACGAAGCGGGTTCATATTATATAGGCAATTTAATTAGATTCAATGAGATCGCATATGTCCACTAGGAATAAATTAGATTAACCTTGTGTTCTTTTTCTGCTATGCTCATGTCTCTTTCTTTTGATGGCCACTGCATCTGCCTCATTATCCATTAGTTCATTATTCTGGCTTTTTTTTTTTGTTACGTGTTACATTTGTCTGTGTTGAGCACTTGAATTAATTCTTATTTAGTTGTATCATTCTTGCTGTTTTACTGTTAAAACAATAATTTTAATTCGTCATATTTGACAGAATGTCTTTACCGAATCATATTAGAATCCTCTATTAGTATTGTTTTTATTTAAATTAATTGATTGCTTGTATCTTTCTTAGTATTTGTTTGTGTGTGTTTTCATTTTGTCTTTCTTACTATTTTGTTATGAATGCTCCCTAATCATAACTTAAGATCATGCAATGGTATTTCCTGTCTCTATGATATTGGCCTTATATTAATCAATAAAAGGAAATATGTTCTGCAGTGAGAAAGCAGACATTGTACGGAAATTGTTTGTTTATTCATGCATAGAAATTTGCTTAATCCTGTTAAATTTTTGGCTTTGCTATGACTTATTCATATATAAAATATGATATGATATATATTGGATTCTCAGGGTGAGTTCAATTCTGGTAAATCCACTGTCATTAATGCTCTTCTTGGGGAAAGATACCTCACGGAGGGGGTTATTCCCACAACTAATGAAATCACTTTTTTGCGCTATTCTGAGTTGGACCGGAAGGATATGCAGCGTTGTGAAAGGCACCCAGATGGTCAACTAATATGTTACCTTCCTGCTCCAATTCTTAAAGAAGTGAGTCCTTTTGGCATTTCCTCATCTGTGTACCTGAATTTAAAAGTTCAGAGATCCTTTGGGTCTGCCAGTCGCTGGTTTCTCTGTAACTATTAATAGTAATTATTGTATTTTTCCATGCACTGGCATACCATCATACTAAATGTTTGTTAGTTTAGAAATGTAAACTTTATGCATGTAGATGTTAGTTGATTCTTCATCTCATGTGTTTTGTGTGTTCATTATATTGCTTTAAATCCTCGCTGAAATATGCTGTTCTCTATATGTTATAGTTGTTAACCTTGTTTGAAATTTACATAATTACCCGGCAAATCCACCTTGCTTATTTGTGTTGTACTTGATATCATTCATTCCAAGTTACCTTTACTTTAAAAGATTCTAGAATCTGTTTTGATGGGTTGTGCATGACTGTTGGATATGGCGTGCAATTTTTATTGTGATAAAACATTGCAAAGATTTTATTATCACATGGGAATGAATCAATAGCAATTTTACTTCGTAAAAGAAAATCAGGCACAATTTTCATAACCCTAGGTGCTTAAAAGTGAGTTTTCAATCCATAATACAAATGAAAGTTTGAGACGTGCTGAACATCATTTAGGTTGAGCATGTTAGATGAAGATCAATGAGACAGGGAAGATTGATAAATTGAAAAGTTTGGTGAAAGTAAACACAATGTGGATGGTTGATTATCTTCTTTCTGTTGCCTGCTTTCCTCTCTTTTTTGTTTTGTTTTCTTGGAAATTGGTCCGAATGTCATTATACTTTTTTCCATAACTAATTTTTAAAAATTCCTCCTGAGGGCAGATGAATATTGTTGATACACCAGGGACCAATGTGATTCTTCAAAGGCAACAGCGCCTGACTGAGGAATTTGTGCCTCGTGCCGATTTGCTCTTTTTTGTTATTTCTGCAGATCGCCCATTAACTGAGAGTGAGGTAAGATTAGTTTTGCATGTAATGTGGCATAGCTTTCTTCTTAATGTTCTCCATTTCTTGTGTGAGGCAATCAATTTTAACCCTGGAGGCACTGATTTTCTGTTGTCAATGCTGCTTGTTGTGTAGAAACGCAGTACTTGATACTATATGGATTTAGAAAGGTTTTCCATGATATGATATTACCATGTAAAAAGTTAATCATTTTGAAGTTTTATCAAGAGTTTGTTCATGGGGTTCTACGGAATTTTTCTTCGACACCTCTCTCTTTTTCTTTGAAATTATTACAAAGTGAACCCAAAGGCTCATTAAGTGAAGGCATAAAGCTAGTTGAGATATCAAAGAATGGATTATGAGTTACTAATACTGATTTGGGAAATGTTGCGCTGTCCATAGATGCTTTGTGTTTAGTTTCATTAATTTAATTTCAGAAGGTTATAAATATTACCTTACTGATGGTCAATTCTTATTTTTTGTGAGCTGATCCTGAGTGTAAGTGTTCTCTGTTTTTTTTTTTTCCAGGTTACTTTTCTTCGTTATACTCAGCAGTGGAAGAAGAAAGTTGTGTTTGTTTTGAATAAATCTGATCTTTATCGGAATACACAAGAGGTTTAATTCTCACCTCCCATTTAGTATTGATGCTACTATGAAGTTAGTTAATACATTTACATTGACTTATAACTTATTATGACACTTTTTGAGTCTTATATTGGTTATCTTCATTTATTGCAGCTAGAGGAGGCAATATCATTCATCAAAGAGAATACAAAGAAGTTGCTAAACACAAAAGACGTGACATTATATCCAGTGGCTGCACGATTAGTTCTTGAAGAAAAGCTTTCAGCTACTTCTGATGATGGAAAAAAATATAGAGAAATAGTGTTCACTGAATCAAATTGGAAAACCAGTAGCTTTTACAAGCTTGAAAACTTCTTGTATAGTTTTTTAGATGGATCAACTAGTAGAGGAATGGAGAGAATGAAGCTCAAACTTGGAACACCAATTGCAATTGCTGAGCGAATACTTTCTGCTTGTGAAACTCTTAATAGAAAAGAGTGTGAGTCTGCAGAGCAGGACTTGTCTTCTGCAAATGAAATTATTGATAGCGTGAAAGAGTATGTAATAAAGATGGAAAATGAAAGCATCTCTTGGAGAAGACGAACTTTATCAGCGGTACAAATTTAGGAATACTAATTATTGAGTCTGCAAGTAGATGACTTTGTTTCTTACATAGTGTTGTCTATATCTATGTTGTTTATTCTTGTGCTTGGTATTGCAGATTGATGCTACAAAATCACGTATTCTGGAGCTCATAGAATCTACCTTACAGTTATCGAATCTTGATGTTGTCGCTTCCTTTTTACTCAAGGGGGAATCGTCCACCACACTGCCCGCCACTTCAAGGATTCAAAATGAAATACTTGGTCCTGCCATTGCTGATACACAAGTGAGTTAATGGTTCAGACCTCTTCATAATCTAGATTGTGTGAAAATTAGATGTCTATTTCAAATATCAAGTTTTAGGAGCCATTTTTTTAGAGCTGCATGAGTTACTTTTCCTTTTTGACTTTGGATTTATGGTATGTAATTGCATACAGAACTTACTTGGAGATTATGTGACATGGTTACAATCAAATAATGCACGTGAAGGAAGGGCTTATAAGGAATCTTTTGAGAAAAAATGGCCCTCCATTACCTTCTCGGACAAAAATTATGCTCTGGAGACCTATGAATTGCTGAGAAAGTTGGATGAACTCAGCTTGAGAGCGATAGAGAACTTAAGTGCCAATGCTACTTCTAAACAATTTGAGCGCGAAGTTCGTGAAGTGGTGAGTTAAGAATTCCTCTAAGTAGCAATAAAACTTGTCCAAACTAGTAAAGCAAGATAGTGGTAACAGGCAGTAATCTCTGTGATGTCTGAATGTAAGGCATTTGATGGAAAAGCTCTAACAATATTAAATATGAGGGTCGCATGCAGGCATGTCATAAAGGAACTGCATTTCTTTGTTCTGCCTATTACTTGATTATTGATGACAATCACCATTGTAATTGTATCATTATCAATAATACATTGATGTATAGGAAAGAATAAAACTTTAAAGCAATTTTTGCAAAGAATGATTGTTTACTGCCCCTAGAAATACTCCAGGCGGCCAATTGTTCTTGTTTGGGCTCTAATGCGGCCTGGTTATGCTGGAAAACTTTGTTTTTAAATATTATGTGAAAATAAAACTGGTATTTATCATGTCCTTTAGGATTGCCAGAAAGATCATATTGACAGTTATTTGTCGTTGAATGTTCTTAGATCTCTTTTTAAAATGGCTGCTCCTATGTTGTTGCTTTTGGTTTTTAATTACCTTGTGCTAAAATTTACTTTCAAATGTTAAATTTTGATACGATTCAGTTGGCCTGAATGAAATGTCTTTCTTCATCCTCAGTTCTTGGAGACTTTTGGTGGACTTGGAGCAGCTGGTTTGTCAGCTTCACTTCTAACATCTATATTACCTACCACCTTAGAAGATCTTCTTGCTCTTGGCCTGTGTTCTGCTGGCGGGTAAGTATCTTCTTAAGTTCATATATTAATTCTTTATCTTCAAGCTGCATGCCCAAGTTTTCATAAAATAGTTAGTTATCTGTGTGACTTAAGGTAATAAATCTATGCGCCTTTCATTCCTAAGTTACCTGTAACTTGGTCTGCTTGGCCTCGGATTTTACTTTCTTTTGACCTTAACAATTCGTTAAGGGTTTAATGTTTCCGACCGCTTATTAATTAAATATTGTTATGATAGGTTTATAGCCATTTCAAATTTCCCAGCCCGTAGACAAGGAATAATAGAAAAGGTGAAAAAGACAGCAGATGCTTTAGGACAAGAACTTGAAGATGCAATGCAGAAGGATCTTCAAGAAACCACCCAGAATTTGGAAAAGTTTGTAAGAATTATCGGGGAACCTTATCAAGATGCTGCGCAAAATAGACTGGACAAACTTCTAGAGGTAAAAGATGAACTATCAAATGTGAGGGGAACACTTAAAATGCTGCAAGTAGAAATTCAAAATCTTCATGTATCATAACACCAATATAATGGCTAGAAGTTGAGGGCGGGTTGTAAATGTAACGGCGTTATACCATTTCTAAATCCCAGTTCTTGGGGTCTCAAGTGTACAATATCTTCATGCACTAATAAAAAAAATAAGCATGTTTTTCCCCAATAATTTTGCAGCATCTTTAACAAGCACGAATGTGTGTATGGTATGCAGCTGCAGATGCAAGCAATGTAAGTAAGCATCTTATTCTGCTTCTACATTTTTAAGATTGGATGAGAAATTTTTGAGTAAAGAAGAATGCATATTCCAGTTAAATTGTCTATAAGCTTTGATTTCAAGTTTATTCCTTTTGTCTTGTTTATTATATCAATTACCGGCCATAAAGTTTGTGGTCAGCCTGTGGTAAAACAATTAATAAACTAAGTTTCAACGGAGGGCATCTTTACTTTGCTTTACTAATTTTTAAGATTCAGCAATATTTAATATTTTACAAGGTTTTTACACGTTACAAGGGTCAACATGTATATACCTATAAAGGTTTGGACCTTCCTTGGTTGACACGTGCATAAGCTACTCTTTCTGAAATGATCAAATTTTAAATTTAGTCTTTATACTACACTCGAATTTAAAATTATAATAATAGTCAAATTTTAATTTTGACCCCTATGCTATACTTGAATTTAATATTCAATTTTTATACTTTTAACTTTTTGATATAATTTGGCACTTCAATTTTTTTATGATGTCTTATTAGTCCAAAGATTTTATTTTGATTAAAATGTTGATGTAATTTTTAAGAGTTGTTAACACTATTAACATTATTTGTTAAATTCAAGTCTATTGTAAGTTTTTATATAGCTATTAAGTGATTACTTTTTTAAATTTTCAAAATGTCACATCAATGAATTTAATAGAAGAATTTAATAGTGTTAACAATTGGATCTAAATTTTTAAATTCAAAAAATAGAGACTAAAATTTTAAAAATAAAAGTACGAAGACTAAATTTTAAATATACAAAAATATAGAGACTTGAAATATATTTTAATATTTAAATATTTACTCTATAATTTTTAAAAAATAGTTAATAATTAACCAAAGCAACTAGTTCATAGAATAAATTAATGCTGAATACATATATTGGAAAAGAGAGGAAATTTTAGATAAAATATAATATAAAATATATGGTGGTCCTGAAATAGTAAAAAACTTGATGTAATAAATCAGTGGGTCGACATGTTTGCATAAGCTATGAATTTGATTCTATCATCTTTCATTGATATAATCATATTTAAAGTGGAAAGTATACATATATAAGCAAGCATGATTTCAATATTTAAGGTAAAGAAGAAAACAGACCTAACTTTGTGGCTTTTTTATTTCCTGAATTGTGTGAGATCAATGTCAATATGCACCCTTTTCCTTATTGATTTAAAGAGTCTCACTTTTCCATTGGTTGACTAACCTTAAAAGAAAAAGGGAGATTTTGAAAGCAAATTTGATGGTTGGGGCAAAGAGTGTGTGCAATTGGCACATATTCTTCATCACCCTCCCTACCATATATGCTAAACTAAACCCTAGAGCCAAACTATCACCCAACACTGCCTAAGCAAAGCAACTCAATGGTCCAAGCCTTTCTACTTACTTGATAATTGAGAAACTAAGGGGGAATTGAGATCGAGAACTTCAATTTTGTCTAATAAATATCATGAGCATTGTTGAATAATTACATATTTAATCAATTATCAAATAAATACAAAATTTTATTTTGAAAATGTGTCTGATGGTAAGTTGTGACAATTTATTATGATACATGGTCTATTCATAAGTTTTGGCGTAAGTACTAATACAATAATATGAACAAAGCGGTAAACACGAGAAAAAACACAAACAAATTGGTAGTGTAGTTTATTGCATCACTTACATCTCTAGGACCTTACACAAATAAGAAATCAACTACTAAACTCACAATACATGCAATGATTTAAGATCAATCTATCCTAACCATTAGATAATTGTGGTCCCACCTTAGTACATATAATATGAACTCTCACCAAACAATTTCTCCTACGCTAAAAGCTATTAACTAATCACTTAAAGTTGAATAAACAATAAATGTATTCAATAAAATTCCCTTATTATGAACATATAAGCTCTTTTAAAATGCATCATCTTTTTCACGAAAGTAAGTCTCCGTAAATAGGCTTTAAAGTAGATTACTTTAATCTCATAATTATCTCCATATAATGTGGAATAAAATCCATTTAAATTCAAAAGCTTTATCTTGATCTTTATCTTCGTGCTTTTATATATATATATATATATAGAAAGATTCAAATCATTTCATTAAACCAAAGGCCCAAAAGCCTAGAAAAATAAGACAATAAGCACAAGGTCAAATAAGCTAGACTTGATTATTTTTTATGCCATTTTAGTAGTTTTTATGAATCCTATGTTAGTTAGACTTAAGTAAATAAAACAAGCCTTTTTGTGATGTTTATCGACCAATTAGGCCAACTCGAGCCTAATGAAGTCTAACTAGTTGATGTAATGGTGTAGGAAATGACTTGAATCAAATAATCGAAGCAGTTAGTGAACTGCCCAGAATATCGCGACATGGAGACCATAAAGTCACAACATTGAAGTTGTACAAATAGTTAGAAGAATTTTCGAGCAACATCGATAAGACTAGTAGACTGTGGCCGAGGTCGTGACATGAAGGATATAAAGTCATGACATCAACAAGCAAAGTCCCGACATTCTCGACAGTAGTCAAAGATAGAAGTCGATCCCAAGGTTGTAGCAAAGTCGCGATAACCAAGCCTATATCCAAATATTCGAGTAAATTGCCTGCCAAGTTACAATGTTGGACCTGTAATGTTGCGACATTGATGCTTGACAAAGTTAAAATCTGTAAGGGTTTTTCTGTCCGCAATCAACTTTAACTTGTAAATCAGGGCAGAGTCGACCCAATTAGGTCAAATAAAATAGTTCTATAAATGTTAACTGAAGAACACAATTCAAGGGGGCTCGTTACAATTTCTAATAGCTTAGTAGATAGTTTGTAGGATTTTCTTTAAACATTTTTATTTCAATTTTTGTTTATAGTAAAATTCAGTTTTTCTCAATTTCATTCTTTAGTTTTCTTTATTTAAGTTTTCTCACTTTTGTCTACGACGGATTTACCAATCATAAATGATTAAACACTTCCATTATAAGAATCTTTGTCATCGCCCAAGTTGATCTACATCATCAGAAGTCTTCGGAATATTGAGCTTTTCTAAACCCTATTCTTTCTTATCATTAATTTCATTAATGCTTTGCAAATTAAGTGGGTTTGGGATAATTAGAATGGGTCATAACTAAATTCTTAGAGAGGTTGGTTAATTGAAATGAGAGTAGTTAACCTAACTTAGGGTTTGAAACTGATTAATTAGATAAAATTGAATGAACTTAAACTCTAGAATTGACGACTTTATGTAGTAGTTTAGGTAGATGAGACTGAAAGGAGGTTCTACTCAGAACTGATTCAAATTTTCTCATTTAGATCCATCAGGTCGAAAGGTAAATGGACTAAATTGATTAATTGATAGAATTATAGGCCGAAAGGTATTAATTAGGTCAATTAATAATTAATTGGTAAATATCACTAAGTCTAGGTTAATTACAACCATGGAAATTGATCAACTCTTGTTTGTCATTCTTGATAATTTATCTTCCAACTTTAGTATTTTTGCAATTAGATCCTTTTAGTAATATTTAGTTCATATACTCCGAATTCAAGCTTCGTCGTACCATAGTAATTTGGGTAGTAGCTATTTAGACTTAGTTTTGTGTGTTCTTGATTACTATTTAATTCAGTGTGTGTTCTTGATTACTATTTAATTCAGTTTTAGTCATACCTCCCTTGGATACGATCATCAGAATACTGTCGTATTTCGTTGTAAATTAAATTATATTACAATCTGACTTGTTCACTTGGAGTATACCACATTTATATATATATTTAATTTGCGTTGTTTTTACAACCTTGATGCACACACACCGGGGTACGATCAAAGGTCTATTTTCAATTCCAAGTCTAATGCTTGGATTAGGATTCTTTAAAAGCTTGTTGATGAGATAGGAGTAAAAACTCTTCAGGAGTCATACTTCAAATGAAATTCTTCAAGGCTGCTGCTTCTCTTTATGTTTTTTTTTATACAAGTAGTTACATTACAGTTGTGGAAGGGAAGGGGAATAAGGTTTTCAAATATAAAAATCGAAATTTGGACCTTATGTGATAGAGATAAGTTTCTTTTTTGTTATAGATAAAATTATACTTTTTTTTTGTTATTTATAAGATAATCATAAATATGAATAAATACAAAATAAAAACCGTCGATTAATAATGTAACACCCCTTACTCAAGAAACTCAAGTAATGAATGTTACATTTAGCATTGAACATTCTTTCTATATCAAATACTTATGATTTGGGCTCTTATCAAGGTTACATTACTCTTTTTAGAACTTAACTATACTAACATAAAGTTTAATTCCATTCTAAACTCGTTTCAGGTATCCTTTGGCCCAACTAAACTTTTTTAGTTCTAGGTCAATATGTCTCGAGACAAGGGTTTGAATGTCTAGAGACCGTTACATTTGACTATAGAACTTTAGCTTTGAAGTTGTATTGTCTCGAGACAAATGAGTGTATGTCTCGAGACAAAAAGGCTTATGTCTTGAAACAAAGTCCAATATGTCTTGAGACATGATCTTGATACTGTAGATTTTTAGCTTCAAAGTTCTTATGTCTTGAGACACATTTCGTATGTCTCGAGACCTGGGACAGGGGACTTGAAAATTTTGTTTTCAAACACCTCCAACTCATACCAAATTGCCTACAATCATTCCAAACAATAATCAAAGCTTATAAACTATGTAATACCTCATATTTACCGTTCAAAACACATTAAACTCAAATATTAGAACAACTAGACACTTTCTTTCTTACTTTATTAATTCACCTATGTACATGTCATCATATATACCATAGGATTTATTTCATACCCCTTTTCTCCCAAGCCTTAATGATGAGATGAGATTTGTCGATGCCACTAATTCGAATGAGAACTTCAATTTGATCTTTCACCTACGTGTTGAAAAATAACGTGTTAAGCTTGTGAAAGCTTAGTAAGTACCCATGAATTTAGATCTTACCATTTCTTTGATTTTTATTTATCATGAACATTATTACTATTATAATTCATGAATATATCTTAATAATCAATAGGTTATTCCATATTTATAAAATTAACTAATACTTTGATTCACTAATTTTATCATTTCACAGATTAACAAGAACAAAACTTTTATCAGAAATCACTTACCATGGCTTTTTAGCCCATGGTAGCCACATTTGAACCAGATGGATACATGGAACATATCACGATACAAGAAACACAAATATGTTGGAAACACAGGCACTAAAGTACATAATAGAACATGAGGCATCGAAGTGCGATATCAAGAATATCATGAATAACACAGGAACACTCGAGCTCCTATAGCATGCCAACTATATCCATGAAGTTCAACGATAGTATACATGGGCAATTGAATATCACTTAATTCACAATAATTAATCATGAATACTTTATTTCACGATTTTCATGATTTCAATACACTTTCACATTTATTTCATTCTAGTTTACTATTTAATATTACATGAACATATAATTTCGAGCATTAAATTTTTCAAGAGCATTTTCTTTACACTTCCATTCCATGACTAACCACAAATTTTATTGATACTAGTATTTATTTCACGATTTTCATAATTTAGCTACACTTTTGCACTTCTTCAATTTAGTCATCATTTTCCCATGATTTAAAGAACAATTGTAATTTCATTTACAATAATAACGAAACTTTATTTAGTAAATTCTTAATTCACAATAAACCTTATATTTCTTGTTCTCTACATCATTTTCACTTATAAAATAATAACACGTAAAACTTTTACGTACTTTTCAATTTAATCCATTTTACCACGAGATTCAATATTCACTATCACATAGCACTTTAATCCATTAATTCATCATAATATCTTATTTCACATGTCTAATTTATATTCTATTCACTTTTCTTATTTCAATCATAAATTTTATAAAGTTCACGATTTAGTCTTTAGCATCATGAACATACAATATTTACTATAATCTCACTTCAAGACCACTATATGTCAATTTATTTACCATATTTCACTTCAATTAACCCTTCTTTTAAAATATAATATTTTACATATCAAATTGTTTTACACTTTATTTTACTAATTTATCACAACATCCACAAAGTTTACATTTTAATCCTTCGGAGGCAAGAGAATTCAAGGGTACTTATCTCTCTCTTCAATATCGTGCCAAGAACATAAAGCTTTCCATGAGAAATCTTTACTTTAACATCATTTCTATATTTTTCTAACAAAATTAAACTTGAAAACATTATGAAACCTTAATATTCATACCTTGTTCTTTTGATTTTAAGTCGTAGCTTGATTTTCTATCTCCTCAAACATGAGCATACAATCTTCCTTATTGAAATCTAAGTTCACTAGATTGTTGGAGGATTGATTTTACTAAAAATTTTAATGGAATTTCAAGGATTTCTCTCTTAGTTTCAAGGAAAAGACCAAATTGCAAAGAAAACAAAACTCATTTTCTCCATGGATGATGGTGGCATGAACTTGAAAGAAAGATGCAGAGAATTCTTTTCTTTCCATCTTTTACTTAATCATTAATAAATATAAAAATAAAATAATAGTAAAATAATAATAAAAATATTTTAACTAATAACATTCCTACACCAATAATCTTTAATTATTACAACTCAATAATTGATAATTATCCAAATTAAGAAATGACCATTTTGCCCTTCAAAGTTCTCTACAATTCTATCCTTGAATCACTATTCACTTTCGATAAAATTGTGATTTATTCCCTTATCTTTCTCCACTTATTCAATTTGGTCCCCACTTACCAATTTTGTGTCACAAGAACTTTTGGGGTTATTTTCACTTTTGGTCCTTCAACTTTCCCATATTTATACTTTACCCCTAAAAATTTTGATTATTTACACTTGAGTCACAAAACTTTTCATGCTTTTACAATTTAGTCCCTATCTTAGAATGATATATCACAACATACTTCTTAATTCAACTTCCTTTGGAATCCATCAACATTCTCTTTTATCATTTATATTACTTATTTTACTTTACCGAGAAATCCGTTATGCATGATTCTCACTTAATACTACTTTTATAACATAATGATTTTAAAGGTGTTGAAAATAAAACTAATTCATATTCGAATTGTAATTTATTATATAAGCACAACTTATATCACAAGTCAGTATATACCAACACTTTTAAATTATCATATTATATTTCTCAATAAAAATGAAATCATAATTTCTGTTTTTTTTTTTCCAATAAGAAATGAAGAGAGGTGGATAAAATATTGAGATTCAATATAAGATTTGTTGGGCTAGCTAAATCTTTACTCGGTTGGTACCAATATTGTTATCAGTTCAAGAAGATATAAGTTCGAGTGCGCTAAAGTGCGTTATCCTCTTATTCAAGGGTCGAATAGAGGCAAATCTAGGGGGGCTGGTGGGCCCCCGGCTCCCCTAAAATGAAAAATTTTCCATTTAGGCCCTTTATTATTTATAAAAGTTTAAATTAGTAATGGTTAAATTGCATTTTGCCCTTAAAATGATAAAAAATTGACTTAATCCTCTAAAAATTATAAAGATATAGACTGTTAAAATGACGAAATTACATTTTTACTACTATTAAAATATATAATTTAATTCCGTCTAAAAGAAATTTCTGACTTTTATAGATAATTTTAGAAATTGTAACAAAACAAATACAAAAATTGTTCTTTTTTAAAATATTATTACATGTTGCGCCTTTTTGTGGCCGCTTCTCTCAAACAGACTTTTAAAGCACCGTGAAAAAGAAATGCTTAACTCAAACATGGAGCTAATTTTAACATTTATGTTGGTTCAAATGCCATGCTTGTAATGATTAATTTGGAAGTAGAAATCCACCACTTAAATAAGGATTAAATGAACATTCTTAAGGTATCCACTAATCATGATTAATTAAAAATTAAAATCAAGTTAAGTAATAAACAAGAGAAAATTATTTTATAAATTGTAGTGAAGTTTTTAGATTTACTAGTTTCTAATGTCACATATGTTGCATGTGATTTTACACGTTTAATATTCAATCAATTTTTAAATATTATACTTTCAATTTCAATACTTAATGTAAAATAATATTTCTTATTTGAATTATTGAATATACTTCAAATTTATTAACTCAACAATTCTAATATTATAATAGAAAATTTTTAAATTATAATTAAAATATTTTTAACATCTTCAACATATAATATAGTTTTATTTTATGTAATTAATGCAAAGTAATATTTTTTAAAATAATAACTAATTAATATAATTTACTGTAATATTAATTAAGTGATAATTAAGATGTTTAAAATTATATTCGAGTAATAACTTTTTTTTTTACATCTAAAACTAATAATTATAATTATCACAATTTTTTTATATTTTATGCTTAGAGTTCTATTCAAGTAAAAGCTCTATTTTAAAATTAGTGCAAATTTTTTAATTAATAACTGAAAATTAAATTATAATTATTTTTAAATGTATAGTTATCACAAATTTTATTTTACTTCAAATTTTTTATTTTTAAATGTGAATTTTGTAATATGATAGAAAATGAAAAGTATTCTTGTCCGTTCAATTTTTTTTCCAAATATATATATATATATATATATATATATAATAAGTATGGTTGAAATGGTGACATGGGTTTATATAGTATAATCAAAACAAATAAATATATAAAAAAATGACACACACATTACTTTTTCAACTCAATCTAAAAATTTTGCTAGTAGTGTTTTAAATAGTCAACCATAAATTAATAATTGTTATAAGTATTTTATTATAATGTGGATGTCTATTAGGATAAGAAGTTTGATGTACTTTAGGACTCTAATATTCATTAGGAGTAGAATTTTGTAACATATATACTTTTTATGTTTATACATATAAACTTTGGAGAAACATTTTATTTGATGAATAAAATACATACTTCTCTCTTTGTTTTTTATTTTATAATACGTTATTAGTACAATTCTCTTATTCATTTTAAGTTGTTGGATAAGATTACAAAAGAAAGAAAGAAAATACAAATTACGTACTAAAGGAAGTGATTGAACCCACGCCACTATTATTTTAAGTATTATATATGATTAAATGACACGTTAGCATTTAATTAATTTTTAAAACTAAAAAAATATCAAAAAATATTTTTTATTTTTATAAATTTTAATGATTTTTAATTTTTAAAAAAATACTTTTTATAATTGTTTTTGAATTTTTAAATTTTAAAAAAATTAAATGCAGACACGTCATCCACATGTATGCAACATTAGCAAAGTTAACAAACATTAACTTTTTCATCTATTTTTAGATGATTTGACAAAAAAAATATAAATTCAAAGATTAGAAAGGATAAAAAATTAAATTAAGAGATAAAATGAACTTTTCTATAAAGTTGAAGAGCCAAATAAATTATTATGCCAAATTACATTTCCTAAAGGATGGATTATAGATTAAATCTTTTCGTGGTTAACTATTAATTTTGCATGCTTTCCCATTGTTAATTACTAACACATTATTAGTTCTTCCCTCGTTAGAGAGTAGTTCTTAGAACTTGAAATAATTGTGATAATTATTTTCTTTTTCATATAATGATTATTTTTATTCCTAAATTTCTTAACGTTTAAGCGCATTTAAATTCACGTACTTTTTATTATTGTCATAATAACAATGCTTATTGAATTAATGCTCAATCGTCAATTATGATTGTTATTTTAAATCTTAGTTCTTTCGTGATATAACAACTGTATTATGTTCACAATTACAATAAACTTAGTTTACACTCTAGTTGGAATGTACTTTTAAAGTCAAAAGAGTGAGATTTGAAATATTAAAGAAAAAAAGGAACCTAAATTGTGACCTATTAATCAAGTATTCATCTTCCTAAAAAATAATTTAAGTTCAAATCATCATCGTATAAAAAGCCCAATTTCAAAATTTTCTTTTTGAACATTAATATCATAATAGGTTTTCATCATATTTATTCTTTTTGATATAATGTCTAAAACTACTCATAATCCCTCCCTAATCTTTAAATAGAAGGATAATGCGTTTCAGTGCACTCAAACTCATATCCTCCTACACTGACAACAATGTCATGCCACTTGATAAAATTTAATTAGCAAAACCAAAATTTTGCAAATATGTAATAATTATGGGATGGAAATAATTAATAGCCTATTTTGGGAGTAAGGTTTGTCCAATAATTGTGACTAAAAACTTGACAGCTTAATAAAAAAAGCAAAAAGAAAAAGAGAAGTACTATAAGAGTCATCTAAAATCTCCACCGTTGAATGTTTTAAGAAACAAAAGGAAAAGAATATTCTAATCTTACTATCAAGGTTAACATGCAATTAATGCAAGCCTCCTCTGTGTTCAAGTTTTTGCAAGATACCTAACTTATGAAGTAAGAACAAAGACAAGTGTAAGTGTCATCCATCCACCATTATTGTCCTCCTTATGATATATGTTTCCATTGGAAAATTGGGGGGACAATTTATGTAAATAAGGAAACTTTTCCTAAACACTAAAAACCAACATACTTGTTAGTAGGAAATAACTTTTTTGGCCTTTATACTAAGGATTTTTAAATCATTTGGTATCAACCCTAATTTTTTTTTTTGCTTGTATATTTTTGTGCAAACAAACCGGTCCGTACTGTGTTTTTGGAGCATTTAGTTAACAAATAATTTATGATATTTGTCTATTATAAAGGTTAGAAATGAAAAAGCAAAGTGATTATTAAAAATTAGGATTTTATTTTATTATTTTTATTATTTTATAAATTAATAAAAATTTAAAAGTGTTGATATTTAAATAATGAATTTAAAAATTCAGTTTTAATATTTCAACAAACAAATCGTTTTATTTATATATGAACTTTTAATAAATATATTTGTTACATAATTATTTTTTGCTCATCGAGGATGTGACATAAGCCTATATAAAAGTGTAAAGCAAGAAAATTATTTTGGGAGTATAAAAATTTTGAATTTTAATATATATGCATCATTTCTTCTATTCTTAAATGGTTGAATGCATCACTTGCAATGGTGAATTAAGGGTGAATGCAAATGCTTGTCATTATAAAGCAAAGAATTGAAAGTGAATGGCATAGTTGTAAAACATCTAGGCAAAGCTAGAAGAAACAAAAGCAATGGGTCGATTCTTTTCTCTGTGGTTGCTCTGGTTGGGTTTCTTTTAATAGCTAAACAAAACTTACATCTCATAATAACTTTATTTTTCTTTTGTTAAACTAAAATTTTAAAGATAAAATCATGTATATATACATAAGTAGGAATTTGGGTTTGGAGTAGCTGTCTTCAACTATTAACTTTGTTGTCTATTTTTAAGGTAAAAATATTATGGAAATCCTAACTTAAGACTCAAATTGTATTTTATTCTTTCTATTTAAAATATGAGTAAATAGTAAATTAATCATTTTATTAAAAACTCATCCATTTCTACGGTTAAAAATTAGTTACTATACATCAACATGAGGTACACATAGCATGTCACATGTGATTGTTTAGTTATTTTGTCAACCATACCATTTTTTTTGCTAATACAAGAATAAATCTGAATTACATTAAAGGTTGGAATGTAACTTATAATCATCTTGCAATTTTTACAAAACACCATCAAGGGTTCAAGAAAACATATAAACCAAGTTGACTGTTGAAAGCCAACAATGCCATGCCATCTGCCACTCTATTACCTTCACGATAAATATGAACAAATTTCACCTCCCTCTCTCGACAAAGAAGCTCCCAAATAGTGGTCTCCGTTTACATACAACTTTTTAATATCATATCAATTTTTAACAAAAACAAATTGATGAAATTTTTAATAGAAAGAACCAATTTACTCTTTAATCTAATATATAAATACTAATTTATCTATTTTTAAAATAAAAAATAAAATACAATCCTACGTGGCTTTGTGTACTTTTTCCTGTATTTTTAATCCTAAATGTGTGGTAGAGTAAAAAGATTGTAAAAGATTTAGTGAGCTTAAAAGGTTAAGACTTTTCCTCTGTCTCCGAATTCTCCTAGTATAAAATTATCCCCAATGCTTTCACTTTTCATTCATCTTCATTCCTTTGTTCCTTGCCTCTTTCTCTTCCTCATCAGAATATAAAAAGAAAGTAGCTATCTCTTTCATTTCAATCTCCATCTCCCCCCACCCCCATTTGATTTCGGAAAACTCCAAAAGAGTTGAGGAGTTTCATTTAAGCTCCCCTGTTTCTCCCTTGTTATCTCTGTACCTTTTCCAACAATAAAAAATGTCGTCAAGTGTGAGTCAAGGGTTGCAATCATGTCTGGAGGTAAGGGTGGTGGAACCACGTTTTTTGAGTCTGAAACTGGCTCCACCTAAATCAAATTCCCCTGCCTCCACTGCTCCTACTAACGAGGAAAAAGACGCCAAGCTCATAGGCAATCAAAATATGGAGACGGGGGGCTGGAGTTTCCTCCACTCCCTCTCCAACGCCAATGAATATTCTACCCAAAATGACAATGTATACGTGCATCCTCTTGTAAAGCGTTCAGCTTCTATCCTAAGTGAAAAAAGCCTTGAAATGTGCACCGAGAGATTAGGTAGTGAAACTGGAAGTGATGTTAGCGACATTTCCTTGCTTTCATTACAAACCGGGGTTTACAATCCATCGAATTCCAAACCAAGGGAAAGTTCATTGAAACGAAAAACGAGTCGTATCAACACCTTCCCACCTCCATTAACATCCATTACCGGTTCCAATGGCGTCCAAGTCAAGTCTCACCGAGAAGGTGGCCGTTTGGTTCTTCAAGCCGTTAATATCCCTCCTTGCCATACCTACTTCCATGCGGAACGAAGTGAAGGCAGGCTTAGGCTTTCACTTTTCAAGGATGTCACCGATGGTTTCCACAGCGAAGACGGCGAAGAGGAAGTCCGAGAGGACCTTGTAGAAAAAGAAGATGATGATGAAGATGGTGAAAATGATCAAGCGTTAGAAGGTGAATTCAAAGAAGAAAGCATTACGAGGGAGGTGAAGTTATGGAAGGAAATAGTGGGAGTACTGGGGCTGAAATTGAGACAAGGAAATTGGCTAGGCCAAGCCGATGCAAAGAAAGTGGGCGTAGGCACAAAGTGTTGCTTAATTGGCAGCCATTGTTGGTGGGGTGACTACTTGAAAGCTAAAAGTTGGAAGGTTTCTCTCAACCCCAGAGACAATAATTACTATGATTGGATCCCCTAATTTCCCTCCTTTTTCTTTTACCTTTATCATAATAATAATTATTACTAATTTCTAATTTTCAGGAGTTATGTATATCAAAAAGTAAGAGATTACCGTACCATGGATTTCCTAAAATATGCTTATGGTAGTTATTATCGTTATTGGACCAGACCATGTCACGTGCTACAGTCCCTTTTCTCCTATGCTGCAGCTCCTATTTTTGGTTTATTTTCCTACCTCAGTTACTTATCAATATTTATAAAATAAATGACTGTTGATCCATTAATGATGGGGGACTACCCCTATAATTTTTGCTCATCGCTTTCCTAGGGAAATTTTTGTTGGACACCATTGAAGAAAATGATAAGATTTTAATTCCTCCAATAACTTATATTTGGAATCTTAACTTCAGTCCAAACGGTTTACAATCACAATTTACATGCAACTCTTGAGTTTTAAATGTTTATAAATATATTACATCTTTTATGAAATAAATATATCAAAGTTAATCAAAATAATTCAGTTCATATATTACGTGATGTAATTTTAGAGTTTAAATTTTGTAGCGATCATTATTTTTAAAAGCTGCTTTTTTTTTATTTTTAATATATAAAATTTTAATTTTATTATTTGTAAAAACATTGAAACAATTTTTCATTTTTTTTGACTTTGGACCTGCCTGGCCCTTGTATTTGCTCCTGATGACGGTCAACAAATTTATTTAAGTGTTCAAATTTAAATTTTAAGATCCTTAACAAAGTGTTCATGTTTGACTTTTATTATCAATACATATAAAGTTATACGCTAACAGTATGGGACAAATCCTTATCATAATTAAAATAAAGTTGGGCAATGAACGTGCTTGATTACGATGTGGATGTGATTGGTTTCAGTGGTGAGAGGCCAACGTGTAGCAGCATCTTCCTTATCGGATAGTTATACATACATACATACATACATACGTACGTACATTTCCGTAAATGATATACACGAGCAAAATGTTGGAAAATTAGAAGAGTAGTTAATATACACCGCGAAACAGGGATAAGGCAAGTGGGAGGGGGGGTACTCCATTGTACGGATGCCAGGTAACTATCAAGTTTCGGACCCACAAAGCAAGCAAGAGTCGGCCAACATGAACATGCAACTGACCTCATTGCTCATTATCATCCATGTGCTTTGCTATGCATTTGTTATCTGCTGCTTCCATGCCATTGTTAGTACTGGTGAACCTCTCCTCTGGTTTCTTCTTCTTCTTCTTCGTCTTCATTTATGTCATGTGACTGACAATTTCTCATTCACTTACAAAGTGACCCCACAATTCTTACCTCTCAAACTCGAACTGTATCTGTACTGAAGATGAAAGATCATGGGAAAGTTGAAAACATATCAATATAGATGTTGGAAAAAAAGATCCTTTTTTCAGCAAAATAAGAAAAGAATCTTTAGGGGTGGGTGCCAAATTCGGATGTCAAACAGGTGAGTTTTGGGGTAAGGGATATTAATATATATACGGACAAAGGCTCCAGGTGGTCGAGTCCAGAGACAAAGACGAAGAGCGAGGTGGGCGGGCGGCGGGTTACATTCCTTAAAAGAGGACGGCAGTGTCCTATCGTGGTGTTTCGATATCCATATACATTAACCCACTTTATATGCATTTATTGTGTCTTAAGCATCATATACTTTGACAACCTTAGGGTCATCTTCCTTTAAGCACATATATTCTCTCACCATATCACCCCACCTGTAAGCAAAATCTTTCGGCAATCACCATGTCTCAATATCTTTTTTTCTTTTCTTTCTAAGCTATCATATAGGGAAAAAAATCACATAATTTCACTAAGGAAAGATGCTTAATTTGATATAAAGATGTTTCCTCTAGTTAGCTAGCTAGGCCGGAATATGAAAAATTTTATGATCATTTTCGTCAAAACATGTGTGGTGCAGCTCCCGGAGATTACTCAATATGCAAAATGGAATAAAAACAAATCCAATACTTATTGATTCATTCAAATTTCTTTACCACATAACGTTCAACAAGTAGAGAAATTTAATATAGGGCGGTGATGGAGGAAGCTATAAGTTAACTAGGAATAAATAAGAAGGTGAAAGGGTTTGGGTAGTTGTATATGTCGATCTATTTTTATTGTGAAATTCAATGCCATAATTGCAAATTCTACAAATTAAGTGAAACAAATGTCAATATCTAGCAATGTGATAAGGAGCTAAGAGATGAGTTTGTAGTAGTAGAGGCACGGTGTACTTAAATATATTAGGGGAGGGAAATGAGGTTGTTTGGGATCGAACTTAAGTTCCCATGCTTACAATATAATATTCTTGTCATTTTTTTGGTAAAAAATAAATTATATATTATATATACATGCAAATATATCTCAATTACATCTATATAAATATATTTATATGTAAATATCAGTTTTAAAATTATGGGTAAATTACAATCAAGGTCAATAAACTATTAGTAAGTTTATGTTTTGATCACTCAACTTCAAAAACTTACAAAATGGTCTCTAAATTATTCAAAAGTTTCATTTAAGTCACTAGGCTATTAAAATCGATGTTGTATGACCTTCTCTGTTCGCATTGCCTGCACAATCAAAAGTTCTTATTTGCCTTCTATTCTATAGTTTAGTGTTTTTTTTTTATGAAACAGCTTTGAATGTCATGAATTTGTGAATCAAAATTCAAACAAATTTCTTCTCTGATCTCTGACACTGACCGTCAATTCAACTTGGACCTAAGGTATGTTCTACTCATCAAGGGTGTTGATCCACCATATCGATCTTTGAATTTTCACTTGGAGCTCGCTAATCGGACTTTTTGTAACAGCCTGCCGAGCGTAGATCATACCGATATGCTTTTAGCGTATAATTGCGTAAGCCAGAGTAGAAAAGGGTGAATTATTAGTTAAAAGTGTTTGGTTGGCGTGTTGCGTGAATTTAACAGTATGCCCTTTTGGGGGACGCCTTGCTGGAATTAGCCATTTGGCGAACTCTAGGGTCTGGCAGACTCTTTTATGAAATGATCTGCCAACCCCAGATGTCCAGAGTGAACTTGCTAGTTTGCGGAGCGATGAAATTATTTTACATGGAAACAAATGCTCGGCAAGTATAGCTAGAGTTTAGTTGAGAGCTAGTTGAAATTGAACTAGAGTACTGTAGATGAAAACTTGATATGTTTAAGTAGCTGTATAACCTGTTTAGTTGGTTGCTTAAGTGTACAAGCAATCTTTTACCATTCTAATTAGTGGTAGCAATTGCGTTTGGTAAAAGATTAGATTTCAAATCTTGTTAGGCAAGCTTAGTTTCAGATTTTAAGGGTGATAATGAGATTTTTAACCTTCCCGCTAAGCTTATTTTCCGATGTATGTGCTATAAAAGGATGCTTGTAACTCACATGTTTCACCTTTGTTCCTCTCCGTGTTTTTCCCTATGTCCTTAAGAAATTTATTTTTATCTTCATTAGAGAAGACAAGGAAGGTTTTCAGGAGCTTGTCAAAACGTCATTGGTAAGTACTAGCTAACTAGTAATTTCTAGAAAACCCTTAAGTTGATGTAGGGGGAATTTACGTCTTTACATTAGTACATGCATGATCATTTTTTAGTAGATAAAAGGGTCTGATGAATATGATTGTTTCTTATTTAGCTCAAGAAGCTAGCGAAGGTCTGAGCATTCGAGGAAAATGACCAATAGATTAGATTCTGACTTGAAGGTTCTGGTGAGTTCCTTTTTGCTTCCTTTGGGTTTTGAAACTCTATGATATATGGTTGTGTAAGGTAAGTTGTCTCTGCTAGAGATGGGTCGAGGTGGTGTCTATTAACGTATGTGTAATAAGTCAGTATTGTGTGTGAGCATGGCCAAGGTCAAGATTAGAATACCCACCTTGTGTGTGAGCCTAGTACCAGACTATTTGTGACATATGAAAATGTGGAAAGAAGCTTTGTTTGTGATGCCTCCGGTAGGGAAGCCTTATTGCAAACCGAACTAGCAGATCATGGCCCAACCTCGCGAGAGAACACGTGTTCAATTTAACAAGGAATATGAAAAAAATATGATTATGGATGATATGTATGTATAAGTTAGCAGTATGTCTTCGCTAGGGGCATTGTGCGTGTTGTTTTGATGAAGTGTTGTCGTCAGAAAACTATACCGGCAACTTGGCATAATGTATCTGTAAAACTGAGTTTCGAACATGACTTCATTTTTGGGTTGATTATCGGTAACCTGTTAAACATTATGAGTCTATTTGGAACTCACTAAGTTCAATTGAACTTACTCTGTTACCTTTCTTTCTCAGGCGATTAATTAGTAGGAGAAGATCTGTAGAAGGGGACTATGTTAGAGCTACGTTTGCAAGTGAGTCACTTGTCAATTTTTGTATCATGCATGGCTATGTTGGCGGGTGGCATATAAATCCGTTTTGTAACCAACTTTTGTATTTCACTTTATGGTTTGTATTGTTTCGTTTTTAAAAGAGAATTTACCCTTATTATAAAAGCATACACCAAGCTTTCTAGAATTGCGTGTAACACCCTTATCCCGAATCCGTCGCCGGATTAGGGTTAAGGGAATTACCTGACAGATCGAAACTTTTACTGACATTACAAACAATCATTCATCAATCACAATCATAATGTCCCTTAAATAGGTCAACGAGACCTTAGTCGTGCTTTAGACAGAGTCGGGACTAAACCGGAACACATACAGAAATTCTTAGAAAATTTTTAAACTTTCTAAGTTTTAGGGGTTACACGCCCGTGTGGGCAGGCCGTGTGCCTCCCACAGCTACTAGACACGCCCATGTGTCTCCCCCTGTGGTCGAATTTGACTTGGCTCCACGGCCACCAAGCACGCCCGTGCACTTTGGCCGTGGTCGATTTTGACTACACCACACGGCTACCAGGCACGTCCGTGTGCCAAGGCTGTGTACTCTTAACTAGCTACTGACTTAGTCCCACGGTCATTAGGCATGCTCGTGTGCCACAACCGTGTGGCAAAATAGGCCATTTGCAAGGCCAATATGCCTCTCGCATTAGGGTCATACTAAATACAAATAACCAATACATCTCATGCACCTTTGACAATCAAGAACATATCAAAATAATCATCCAATCTCTACATTCCAATCCAATTCCAATCATACCAAATTTACAAGACGAAAACTCATGTAAACACAAGCATAATTCATCCAAATACTTACCTTAAACTTAACCACTTCATACACTATCAAACTATACTAAATCATACATCACATATCATATTCATTAAAGCATATAGCCAACACATAACTAGCCAAACCACATGGCTAAAATTCACAACTCATTCCGATACAAATAACTGGCCTATACATGCCATACTTAGTTATACGCATTTCCAAAATGTACCAAAACAAGCTGAGTAGTGTGATGATGATCCTCGATGATCCCCGAGCCTTCAGTAGCTTTGACGATCTATAAAATAGAACAAACACACACAGAGCCTAAGCTTTCAAAAAGCTTAGTAAGCCATATACAAATAAACTTAATACACAGTGCATATAACCAAATTGAATCATTGGTACTTATAAATCTCATAGCCATTTCATTTCATAGACTTTGGCACATTTACTCACTCAAAGCTTGCCACATATTTCATTTCACATATAACATAAATACTTAGCTTATTCATATCCATTCTTGTATCTCATTCATATTCTCATGTTCAATTATACATTTCTTCAAAGCAAATTCATATAGGCACTTACCTTTTATACACACTTAGTTTACATACCAAACGTACCTAGAACGAATATACATTCACGTAATTGTTCATAGCTCGGATTTGCCTGTTGAACCGTTCGAAATATAATAGGATATACATAATACTCAGAATAGTCGTACAATGCCAACGTTCCAGACGTGGTCTTACATGTAATCATATGTCGATGCCACTGTTCCCGACAGGGTCTTACACGAACCAATACGATGCCGATGTCCCTGACATGGTCTTACATGTAAAGATCATATCTATGCCAACGTCCCAGACGTGGTCTTACACGAAATCTCAAATCAATGCCAACGTCCCAGACGTGGTCTTACATGATAAAACAGAACAGATACCTATGTCATGACATAGCTAATCCTATCCATTCCTAGGTTCGTACGAGACTTATCGGACATTGCTACTATGTCGTTCTTATCTCGGAAATCATGTACACATTATTTCATAGCCACTCATCGTATTCCACAGTTATAAGGACCTACACAATTCAATACAAATATGTTTATTTGCATAATGACTTACCTCGGATTCGATTTAACTGAACGGAAACGACTACTCGGTTACTTTTGCTTTCCCGCGATCTAAGTCTGATTTCTTCGGCTCTTGATCTATACATATTCAAATTTAACTGTTTTATTCAATAATTCATTCAATTCAAACCATGAATACATATTTAGGGTAATTTGCAAATTAGCCCTCATATTTCCACATTTTATCAATTTAATCCATTTTTCTCAAAACATCAAATTCACAAAATCATCATTTAACCATGCTTAGCCGAATGCTTATGTATTTCACACAAGCCCATATTTTCCATCAAATTCGTAATTTAGTCCCTCAAATTATCATTTTCACGATTTAGCCCTAATTAGCTAAATTCATCAAAAATTCAAGAACAAAACATGTTCATTTAACACATATCTTTCATTTAACACATAAACTTATCACAAAACTCACCATTTCATCAATAGCACATTTCACAATCATCATCAATTCTTCAAATTACAACAACATGGGCTTTAGAGTATACTAAGCAACGATTACAAAAACGTAGAAATTATCAAAAATCGAAGTCAAAACTCACCTTAATCTAACTAAAAGGATGCTGAATGCCCTAGCTTCTTATTCCTTTCTCTCTTGTTTGATTTTCGGTGGTGAATGAGTTCAAAAATGATAAAACCAATGGTTCTTTTACTTATTATAACCTTTAATAATAAAATCTGAATTTTAACTTATGTTTTTAATATATAAAAACATATAAGTATACATTTCATCACTAATACCGTCCACTATCTAAAATAGTGGCTAAATTGCTACATAAATCCCTCACATTCAAAAGCCACACCAATTAGGCACTAAATAATTAGAAGGCCACTTTTAAACTTTATGCGCTTTAGTCTTTTTGTCAAATTAAGCACACAAACAGGCAACTTTTCATACGAGACTTTCACACATGCTTATTCACATATCATAGGCACATAATATAATTTTAAAATATTATACGGATTCAGATTTGTGGTCCCAAAACCACTGTTCCGGCTAGGGTATAAACCGGACTGTTACATGAAGCTTATGATCTCTTTTATATGTAATCACCATTGATGGCAATAGATGATTAATAGACTGACTTTTATTGCCCCTATTGTTTCATTTCTTTAAAAATGCGTTATCGATTTAGAGAAAGAAAAATATTTTAAAATTAAAAAGGGAAATCTTCATAACTGTTTTCTAAAAGATTTAAGTAACGCCAAAGGATTTAGGTCTATCAGTAATGCCCTGGTCCGTTGGGCGGTTTGATTGGTTGTTTGATACACGCAATGTCATCCCGGCAGCTAAGGGGTGCTACACTTTTTCTAGAAAAAACTTAACAGTCTAGTGACTTAAATGAAAACTTTCAAATAGTCTAGTGCCCGTTTTGTAATTGTTTAAAGTTAAGTGATCAAAATATAAACTTACTAATAGTTTAGTGACCTTGAGTGTAGTTTACCCTAAAATTATTAATTATATTCAATAATTTAGTTTAATAATTTTTATTTTAAATGTAATTATTGAAAAATTAAAATGATTAAGAGAAAAAAATTAAAAGTTAATTTAAAATATAAAAATTTGTATCAATCGGTATGGCACACTGATACAAGCCAATATAGTCGAAATAAGCCGAAGTACTTCAAAATGATTGAAACATACTGAAAATTTAAACGAAACGGAATATAAATTACTTCATACCAATTTAAGACAGAAACAATGTATATTGGTCGGTAATAATACCATGTTGACTACTATGATCAAAACCCTTTAGCTCTCATAACTGAACTACATATAAATTTATGCTTTTTCCCCTGGAAGAATTGTTATTCCAATTCTATTTTATAAATTTTATGATTTGATGGGGTAAATTTAGCAACATTTTTAATTTAAATCTCACTTTTTTTTTCTTGAAAAGTAAACCGTAGTCATTTTGTCAGTTTAATTATCTCTATCACATTTACATTAATTATTCATTAAAAAGGTAAATTATTACAATAATTATAGAAACGTTTACATTTTACTTTTGTTAATGTACGTAATAATATATTTTTTTCTATATAATATGATATAAGTTTATACCACTTCTAATTATTTTAGTTAAATAATAAATTTTTAACACTAACACTTTAATTAATATTAAAATACGCAACACTACTAAGGAAATTCGAATATTAAAAAATTATTTGATTAGAAAAGATTTATATATTATTTGTAATATTAATGCATTAATATTAAAATTTAACTATTTATAAACTAAATTATTTGTTGTCGAACTTGTATAGCAAAAATTGTTATATTCAAATATTTTTTATAGTTTTAAATATATTTTATAATTAAATTTAAATAAAATATATTTTATAAGTCTCTCGTAATAATATTTTACTTTAAATATCAAGCCCCTCTTGATTACATTTCTGCCTTCGTCCCTATAAATGTGAAATAAAAAAATTATTAGAAGTGAATCTTCTAAAATATTTAATTGTTTATATATATTCCTTTAAAATATCTTCATGAAATATCTAATTAAAAATATTATTACCCTTATAAGATATTTAATTATTTTCTTAATTCTTTAAAATAATCTTATAAAATATTTAATTGTGAATGTGATTAATGTTACAAGTGTCTGGTTACCACACTATGACCTAAGATTAAGGTATGCCACAGGTCATTTGTCTTTATGATAAATGACTTAATTACTATTTGATAGTAATTAATTTTTCATGAAAGAAGATGTAATGGTTACTATGAGCTAAAATAGGATTATATTGGAAGAATGAATTTATCTCAAATAGGTTAAGGATGAGCACTGATCGAGTAGTTTTCGTAATGATATGTAATTAGGGAGAGCTCAGTCATGATACTATAGTAGAATGACTTCGTAACTAAATGAGTTTATAATTAATAGGCGAAAAGTTGTAATTTAATTATAAATCATTTGAGCCCTAATTATATATGTCCAATCAATCCCTCCACTAGCTCATTGAAACAAAAAATGAATTGCATGTAGAATCAAATGAACAGAAATGGATAGAAATGATAAATTTAGATATATGAGTTACATACGGAAATGAATGTAATTTCTCACTAAGTATGGAAATGATCTGAGAATTAATTTAAGTTTTTTGAATTATCATTTAATTAAATAAATGAAGTTCTAAAATAAAATAAAATTAATTGGTCATTGTGAATTCGTTGAATATGAAAATTAAATATATGTTCTCATAGATTCTTTTACGGTAAAGTTGTCATGATTTTAACTAAATTAGACTTGGTTTGAGAAAATTATTTAATTAGAAAATTAATTAATCTAAATTAAATTAATAAATAATATTTATTTTGGGAAATAAAAAAATATGTATCGAGTTAGATTAAATTATAAAGTGTTGGATTTAAACTTCAGCAAGCACATATAATTTGGACCCAATATTATCCCCTCTCTCCTAGAAGAACTAGGAGACTAATTTTTCTATCAGATAAGTATTGTTTATATTCTTCTACTAATTAAACCAAAATTATTCTATCTTTCCCTATAAATAGATGGCACTGGTAGCACTAAAGATACATAAGTTATACATAACTTTGAGATATTTTTATTCTACCCAAAAATAGTGAGAATTTATTTTTTAAATTTAAATTCTATTTTCTGGGAATAACAATTCTACTGGTTTCTATTAAGAGGGAAGAATTTACTTTCCTACTGAAAGTAAGAATTATTTCCGGTTTTGTCTTTAATTCGTGATTGTTCGAGCCCACACTCCCAGCTAATCGTGGTACGGGAATAACAGAGAAGACCATTCTATTAAAAGCCGGGAATGTCAAGGATCCATCTTACACAAAGCATAAATACTTTTTGGGAAAAAAATATTGCTATAAATATCACAAACTGTCTCGATTTTCAAAATTTTAATTTCCTGTTGTGATAGAAAATCGTTCTAATTGGATTTTTTCCAACATTGTGATGATGCAAGACGGAAAGGTAATTGAGTACGCTTTGAGATAGTTGAAGACACACGAGCTTAATTATTTGATGCATGACTTAAAGTTGGCCGCTGTTATGTTTGCATTGAAAATTTGACGACATTATCTATATGGTGAGAAATGCTACATCTACATCGATTATAAAAGTCTCAAATATCTCTTAAACCAAATGAGTTGAATTTGAGACAACTTAGATGGATTGAATTGTTGAAAGACTATGATTTTATTATTAATTACCACCCTGGTAACACGAACGCCATTGTATATGACTTGAGCCGAAAATCTATAATTGAACTGTGATCCATGTTTGCTCATTTGAGCGTGTGCGACGACAGAAGTTTTCTAGCTAAATTAACAGTGAAGTGGGACCCTAATTGAGCAAGTCAAAGAGGAATAGTTGTTAGACGTTAAGTTGGACGATAAAAGAAAGTTAGTCGAGCGAGGTGACTGCAGGAATTATAGTATTGGCAGAGATGGTGGTTTACAATTTCAAGATTGAATGTGTGTACATAATAATGTTGACTTGAAACAACACATTCTCCAAAAGGTTCACGATGGCTCATTTGCTTTGCATCTGGGGGGCACAAAGATATATCATGATTTACGAGAATTTTATTGGTGGTTGAGAATGAAAAGGGAGATCATTGAATATGTAGCCAAATGTTTGACATGTCAGAGAATCAATCCCAAAAATCAAGTTTCATCTAGTTTACTTGAACCCATTTCAGTTTTCGAGTGGAAATGAGAGCGAGTAGCTATAGACTTTTTTTCAGGGTTACCTACTTTATTGACAAAAAAGAATGTCATCTGGATTATCGTTGATTGGTTGACAAAGCTGGCTCATTTTCTAGTTGTGGGAACCGATTGAACACTTAAAAGCTAGTTGAGTTTTACATTTAGAAGATACTCAGGTTGCATAATGTTTCAATGTCGATCATATTAGATAGAGATCCTCATTTTACGTTGAGATTTTGGAAGAAATTGCATGAATCATTGGGTACGAGATTACATTTCAGTACAACCTTCCACCCTCAATCAGATGGTTAATCTAAACATGTTATTCAAGTTTTAGAAGATATGTAGCCAGCTTGTATAATTGATTTTAAAGGTAGTTTGGAGTATTATTTACCATTGGTTGAGTTTGTATATAATGATAACTTCCAGTCAAGCATCCAAATGGCTCTGTATGAAGCTCTATATGGTAAGAGGTGTCGAACACCATTTTTTTTTGGATCGAATTGAGCGAAAAAAAGTTTATTGGGCCGGGATTGATTCAAGAAGCTAGAGATAAGGTTCGAATAATCAAGATAGAAATGAAAGGATATTGAGGTGTTTTTGAAAGTGTTGCCTTAGAATAAGATTTTGCAATTTGGTCGCAAAGGAAAGTTGAGTTCAAGGTATACTTGGTTGTATGAAATTGTCGAATGGGTAAGGCATGCAGTTTATAATTTGATGTTACCTCCAAAACTAGAGAAAATCCATAATGTGTTTTATGTTTCTATGCTTCGGAGGTATTGATCGGACCCATCGTATGTAATTTTAGTCCAACCAATTGAGATTCAATCCGATTTAACTTTTGAGGTGGAACCAGTTGAGATTTTAGCTTCGAAGGTAAATGAATTAATAAGCGCGTACCGCTAATAAAGGTTCTATGGCGAAGTCATAGAATTAAAAAATCCACATGGGAATTCGAAGAATCGATGCAGTTGAAATATCCCCACCTCATTATAGGTAAATTTCAAGGACGAAATTTCTTAAAGGATGAGAGAATTTTAACAACCCGACTTTCAACGGTGTCGTATAATTTGTTTCGGACCGAATTAATTGAGTTGAGTTAGTAGATAATTAAAATAGAATAATTACAGGTCAAGTATAGGTTGGAAAAGTTGAATTATTAAGTGTTATTAAATTGAATTGAATAATAAAAATAGTACATGGACTGAATTGATTAGCAATTAAGATAAAAGGAAATTGATTTTAAAATTGATATGTGCCTTACATGGCAATTAAACAAATTTCATAATAGCAATTAAACCATTTTCAAAATTATGATACATAATTAATCACCAAAAATGTCAATACTTTCCACTATCTAATATTTAACTTATTTAATCTATTTGATTAGTAATTAATTAAATTGATTAATTAGCTAATTAAAGGTTAATCAAGCCTATATAAATGTATAAGATAGAGGGAAAGAGAAATTGAAGGAAAATCATCATCCTCATTCATCTTTTCCACTGTCTAGCTAAGAAAGAAAGAAAACAATTTTTTTCCCTTCATTCCACCGTTGCCTAAGCTCAATTGAAGAAATTGGTGAGTTATACTTTGATTTTAGTTATATTAATGATAAGTAATGTTAGATTGTGGAAGCCCATGTCATAAATTTATGAAATTAATAGATTTTGAGTTTCATTGTTAGGAAGTTTCCAAATCATTAGTATAAATGGTTTGGATTCATGCTTGAATTTTATCAAGTTTGGTGATGGAAAAACATTTTAGAAATGTAATGGGAATTATAAAATTTAGTTGGAATCATTTGATGAATTATATATTATTGAGGACTAAATTGTAAGGGATAAAAACTTAGAGCTTTGATAATAAATAATGGTTGTAGAAAGTCCCTGTACTATATTTATTAAGTCAGATTTAAATCCGATTGGGTAAATTGTAAGTTACAGTAATTTCAAATATTAGGGCTTGTAGGGACTAAAATGAATTATATGCATTCATTTTTATGGTGTGTCAATTTGCGTTTAAATTGGGTGATGAATGTATTTTTGTATTTGAATTTAATTTCGTGGCCAAAGACAATGTAGGATCGTCATGGGACAATAGGAAATCCAAAGCCGTTGATGAATAAATATTCTAGTTTGTGCTTTCTTAATAAGTTCGTTAAATAATTAAATGTATATGCTTGAATTGTCAAATTATCAGAAATAGTAAACTATCGATATGATGATATTTGAAAGGTATGTATATAGATCTGATTATGTGATTATGATAATTGGTATGTGATTTGTATATGTATATGTTTGCTTAATATTATGTAATCATTAATAATGGAGTTTGCCCTATTAACATTGTCAAATAGATTCATGGCTATAGTTGGCATGCCATAGGGTCCATTTTGATAGGTGGGAGATTCAGTGTTATACGCATATATACATATACTGTGATAATTCTCAAATTCCCTGAGGGTCGAGAATGTATCGCTAGCTGAATTCCTTGAGGGCGTAAGCATATTCTAGTGTGGTTGGTGGGATCAATTCATATATGTTTGACCAACACTTCGGTGCATATATTGGTATGATGGTTTTATTTGAGTATCAATTATTATATTTGATTTTGTTAATATGAAGTAAAATGTAAAACTACTTGATGAATATATGAGTAAATGAATTGAGGTAATAGTATCAATATGGTATATGATTTTGATATGAAAAAATAGATACAAATTCCCTGAGGGTGCATTAGAATTATGTTATTTGAAGGCAAGCATAAAGTTGATAAAAATATGAATAGATGCTAAACGACCATAGATATGGTGTAAGTTTGATAATTGTTAAGGAGTATATGTATTAATATTGAAAATATTTGTATTAATTAATAGTTAACTTGCTTAATTTTTCTAAGTAGTTAGTTTATTTGGTTTCATTACGAATTTAATTGAATTCGAATTATGTTAGCACGACTGAGTATGCATTACTTAGCGTACAATTTTATTTGTTTCCATGTACAGGTTGCAGACAAAAGTTTTAGTAGATTTGAGGTTATAAAGCATCCATCTAGAAAGCTCATTTTGGAAATCAATTGGTTACTTATTTTGTATGTATATGCATATGTTTTGGTCTTTGGCATGTACCTAGGCTAGTTGGACTTAGAGTTTGGTTAATATTTTGATATGGCTGGTGAATTGGCCTATATGGTTTTAAAATTTGAATTTTTATCTTTTAATTAATAGTTATTATAACTCCCCTAATCTGTCTCCGTCGTCGGATTAGTGTTACAGAGCATTACTGTACAAAACAGAAGAATTATCTTCAATATAGAATAATTATACAAGTTAATGTCAATCAATAGTAGTTTAATAAAATTATGGCATAAACATAATTAAGGGCATTAAACCGAGCATACGGAACCCTAAAAATAGTTTGGGAACATTCAAGAACTATTTCGAAACAAATCAAAAAATTTTGGAAAAAGAAAAAAATGGAAAACAGGGGTCACATGGCCGTGTGACATGGCCCAGACTGTTTGGACATTCGAAGGAGGGACACATGGCCGTGTTCCCTGTAACAGCCCGATTTAGACCCTAGTCAGAATAGTAGTTTCGAGACCACAAATTCGAGGTCAAAAAAATATTTTAATATTATTTTTGTGTGTTTACAGTATGTGATTGAGCATGTGTGAAAATTCTGTGTGAAAATTTTATCGTTTGTGTGCCGAATTGTGAAAAAGGACTTAATCGCATAAAATGAAAAAGCTGTGTGCTCATTGTTAAAGTGCTTATTTGGCATGGCTTTTTAAATGAGAAGTCCTTATGTTGTAATTAGACCTCTGATAGTGGAGATGGACATAAATGGCCATTAAATAAATGAATATATAATGTTTTAATTAAGGGTAAAATGGTAAATGGCATATTAATGTTATTATAATTAAAAAAAAGAAATTAAAGGCCATTTCTCATCATATTTGGCCGAAAATAGCAAGAAAAGAAAAGAAAAAGAAAGCTAGGGATTCGACACTTGTGAGCTTCAAATTGGTAAGTGTTTTGAGCTCGATTTTTGATAATTTGTACGTTTTTGTGATCGTTGCTTGGCATACTATCAAGCCCATGTCTTAATTTTAGAATTTGATGATGATTTTGAGATGTGCCATTGATGAATGCTTGAGCTTTGTGATAGTTGATGATGAAATATGAAAGATATGTGATAGATTAACATATTTTGCCTTTGAATTTTTGATGAATTTGATTATTTTGGGCTAAATTGTGAAAATGAGAAATTGAAGGACTAAAATTTGAAATAAATGAAATATGTGGGCTTGTATGAGCTAGGGGAAAATTCGGCTAAGCATGTGTAAATGGAAATTATGTGTATTTGATGATTTTATGAAATAGGGACTAAAATGTCAAAATGTGAAAATGTAAGGGCTAATTTGTAAAATGCCCTAAATATGTGTTTTTGGATTAAATTGAATGATTTGGTGAATGAATAAGTTATATTTGAATATGTATAGATTACGAAAAGAGAAATTCAGACTTAGATCGAGGCAAGAACAAGGTGCTCAATTGATAGACTTGTATCGTGTTTCTACGTCCGAGGTAAGTTCATGTATAATACGAATTGTTTAAATCATGTTCATGTGCTATGAAATAAATGAATATGTGGTTGATGAATTAGTATTGCTATTTCTGGATTTGAGAGATGTGGCACTAAGTGTGCGTAAATAAAATTGATACTGTGGTGAACGACACTATGTGTGCGAAATAAAAAAAGCATCGACTATATTGATTGGCACTGTGTGTGCGATACCGAGTCAAATTCGGTTTCATGTAAAGGCAATAAGTGTGCGATGATATTAAAACTTCGGCTAAGAAATTGGCACTAATATTAAAACTTCGGCTAAGAAATTGGCACTAATATTAAAACTTCGGCTAAGAAATTGGCACTAAGTGTACGAGTAAATCGAATGGTTAATGAAGATCGAATGAATTGTGGTATTAAGCATTGAGTAGCAAAAGTGAACGTTAATTAAGTGAGGGTACAGGTATGTACGGAACCTATGTGGTTGATGTTATTGTATATGGGATAAATGAATGGTCATGTGAGTATTGACTATGGATGAGATTGTATATTATTGTGAATTATACCATGTGATAGTTAATTTTACATGTTGAACTTGAATTGTTAAAGTAATTGTGTTATATTACGAACTTACTAAACTTTTAAGCTTACTGTGTGAAGTGTTTCTCTGTTTTACAGTGTCATTAAAGCTAGCTTGGATCCGGGGACCGTCAGCGACTCAATCACACTATCGGTTATCTATTTTGGTACTTTTGGAAGTTGTATATTTGGTATATGACATGTATAGGCTAGTGATTATGGTATGTTTTGAGAAGTATAAATCTTGCCATGTGATATGGCTTGATAGATTAATGGTTTTGTTATATGTTTTGGATATGTGTAAAGGATGGTTAATATGTGAATGTGTGTTCTATGTGAATGATCATTTTGGCATAAATTAATAAAATGGAAATGGTATGTTTCATGTTTAGATTTGGTAAAGACTGATTGATGAATGGATGATATGGTTTGGATGTGAAATTGATACCTTGGATAGGTATGCTTGAGTTGGAATTGAGTATGGAAGTAATTGATTTGGTTGAAGGTTAATTGGTACATATATTTGTATGTTTTGGATGCCATTTGGGATATGAATTCATATGGTTTGATGCTTGTAGGTGTGACCCAAATTGTGGGTGGCAAATTGGCCTTGCAAATGGCCTATATTTGCCCACACGGTTTAGCACACGAGCGAGTGGCTACACCGTGTCTCTTAAGATTTTAAATTGAAACAAGTCAGACTCGCACACGGGCTGGACATACGGGCGTGTGACTGGCCGTGTGAAATAAGTTAGTGTTGACCACTGGTTAAGCACACGGGCGTTTCTTCGGCGTGTGGAGAAGTCAGTATATATGCCTTGTTTTGACACGACTTGGACACACGGGTGTGTCTGAGGCCGTTTGAGGCACGGCCTACCCACACAGGCGTGTGACCTCTGTAGCTTTGAAAAATGTTAAGTTTTTGAAAAATTTTGTATGAGCTCGGTTTAGTCTTGACCCCTTTCTAATGCATGTTTAAGGTCTCGTAGACCTCTTTAAGGGACTATGAATATGAATTGTTATGTTAAGATGTGAAATGATTTTAAATGTTTCGATATGTAAGGTAACGCCTCTTAACCCTATTCTGGAAATGATTACGGGTTAGGGGTGTTACATCTCAATCCGTGTCTTTGTTCGTGTGTGCAGTCGAAAAAGGGCCACATGGCCGTGTGGGGTAACCGTGTGACAACCCATGTTCTAGGCCGTGTGGTCCGTTTTTAACCCCCAAAACAAGTCATGACATACCCAATTCTTGCACACCATCATGACACACCATTCATATGACCAAAACACCATCAAACACACTTCAAAACCTACCAATTCAACCATTTTATAATACATAACAAATATGCTAACAAAGGGCACCACAAGTACAAATCAAATTTAATCCCATTGAACATTACAAGTTTCTAACTCATACCTATATCAATCATGTCAAATAACTATTCAAGAACATGTCATTCTAACATAAGATATACACTGTCAATAGAGCATGCATAAGGGTCCAAATTAACCTATTTACATCTTTATATACATATCACAACCAACAACATTAATCATTACAAGCTTAGCACAATTCAAAACAAGTCAAAATGCTAAATGATCTTTTTAACCATATTACATGCCAAACCTCACATATATCATTTAATCTAAATGTTTATCCAATGTACCTTCATTGGTACTACAAGTTAACATCCTAATCAACTCAAATCCAATGCCACAATTTCATACCTTAAACTTACATCACACACCTACCATTTAACCACTCCATTCACACTTCAATGAATCCAAAAGCAATCTAAATCTCAAGGCATTCACAAGTGACCAAAACAAATGCTTACATATTTATATTTATAAGCCAACATGAAAGGCATATAGGTAAATAAGCTTAAATCACATCACATTGATAAATAACAAAAGAACTCCTATTACATGCCATTTATAATAGTTAACCAAAACTACCAATATGACGAATGGATAGTGTGATCGTGCTCCGATGCGATTCCAACCGATCGAGCTTTTAGATGATTTACAGGAAAGGAAAACAACTAATGTAAGCAATAATGCTTAGTAAGCTCATATAAATCTTAAACATAAACTTACCAAACATAAAATGACTAAACCATTCAATCATTGATCACAAATCTTATGGATACTTTCCTTTCCTATTCACAATATTCCACATGGTCTGTAGATATACTGTAACACCCCTAACCTGTATTCGTTGCCAGAATAGGGTTACAGAGAATTACCGTAAAAACAGAACATTTAAACATAAATTTCATACATTATCATAATCATATCATAAAGAAATCATTCACATACAAAATGACATTACAATTCAACCTATACATGCCATTATAACTTTGGCCAAAACGTTTAAGAACTATCGATATTTATGCTGGATAGTGTGATAGATCTCCGACGAGCTTCCAAACCAGTCGAGCTTTCGATACTCTATATAACATAGGAAAGAAACTACGTAAGCACATAATGCTTAGTAAGTTCATAGAAAATAAAACATAACTTACCGTTCATTTGCATAAATAAAGTATAAGCATCATACAACTCAAACCACAAGCTTGTCAGAGGCCTATATATCATCATCAATAAACAAGTTAGTGTGATTGTACATGGTTCAAATGAATTCATCCATAACAAGAAACTTGTACATGTGTTCATATCATTTAGATCATCATTCCTTTTCATAGATTCATGATACATCACATTTGAACACTTACCCTTTTCATTTCCTTTTCATACCCGTTGAACCATCAAGAATTTCATCGGATACTCGGGAAAGCTCACACAAAGTGTGCTTAAACAAATAATCGTAACCTTTCCTTTACATCGTTACTCATACGAGCTGTGAAATGGGCCTGCTCATACGAGCTGTGGGTCGGAATGTAAGCTACACAATGTTGCTCACATGAGTTGTGGAGTATCTGCAATAAATGCAGGACCTCAGTCATCAGTAGGACATTCAAGACCAACACCTGAAACATGAAATCCCGAATGACATGTCATTTTTATCCTAAGAATTCCTAAGGTTCAACAGAGACTCAGCATTTGTCATTTCATCATAACATTGATACGATTATACATTAATCCATTTACATTAAAATAACATAGTAAACATTCAAATTAAACAACATTAATTTGATACCCGTTCATAAGAACTTACCTCAACAACTAGGGGCGTGAAGGTAAATCGAGCTATTCCGAAGCTTTAGCTTTTCGTTGGTCTAGGTTCGTACGAGGTCTATCTTGATCTAAATAGACAATTTCAATCCATTTAATACTTTTAGTATTCAATTTAGTCCACATTTCATATTTATCCAAAATTACCATTTTGCCCCTGATATTTTAACTTTCACAATTTAGTCCTTAAGCTCATAAATTGAAATTTAAGCATTTTAATCTCCCATTCAAGCTAAATGAATTTACTAGGGACTTATATCAACCCATATAAACCATCATTTCATAAATTTTCCATGAACTTTTACTATTTTTACAAATCAATCCCTAAATGTAAATTTCATCAAAAAATACTTTACAAAACTTGTTTATTTGTAATATCCTAAATTTGGGGCTGTGCGTGGGAGTAAAAAGTTGCGAGTCGATAGGCCTTCGGGTCTGTTTTGATGAGTTTTAGGGGTCATTTAAGCCCGAGGATAAAAGGGACTATTTTGGAAAAATTTGAAAATTTTGGGTCAAAGTGAAAATTTAGGTGGAGGAGGCTTTAAGAATAAATTTTGTAAAATTTTGGACATGAAAGTCCAGTAGCAAAGTGGCTTCCGTGTGCCACTTAGGTTTCGGCGCCAGAATAGGTCAGGGGTTCGAGTGGCTTGGGGCGCATAGCTTTTATTTTTTAATAGAGGGGCGCTGTTTTAGAAGAAGACCTTAAAAGAGTTTATGCGAAGTTCATGTCGCATGAAATCACCTAGCAGAGTGGCTAAGAGCGCAAGGAGGCTTCAAGAGGGCTCAAGTTCGAGCCTTGCGGGCAGCAGTGAGAGCGTTTTATTTTTTTTGGTCTGGCGCGCTAAATAAAGGGAACTAAAGAGTAAGGGTTAAAGGAATTTTCGGCGTGTTTGTTGGCATGAAATGAGCTTGGCCGAGCGGCTGAGATGCTTGCAGCTGGGAGACCCTCTCGAGGACCTGCGATCGAGCCCCGAGAATCGCGCTTAAGGCGCTTTATTTTTATATTAGCGCTAAAACATGAAACGCCAGCGAGGTAAGGATTAAAAGGAAGCGTGCGGTAATATTGTCATGAAAGACAATCTGGCCGAGTGGCTGAGGCGTTTGGGATTCTTCCCCAGGTCTCGGGTTCGAGACCTGGGGGCAGCGTCTGGAGAATGCACATGGGGCTCTCCTTTTTGCGCCAGCGTGAAGTGCCTGCATGGCCCGTGCTCGCATGCAGTTCGGGAAAAACCATGCACGCATGCAGCTTGGGAGGGGAGCTGCTCCTCTTTGCTATTATTTTATGGGTTAATTGTGTTATTTTTATTACTTTGTTCTCAAAAGCTGCATAGGTTATGGCTTATTTTTATTATTATTGTTATTATTAATTCATTTCTTGGTTTCAGAAGTAGGGAGCATTGTTTTATTGTTTTTATTAAGTTATTTTATATGGGAATAAGCAATGCATTATTCTTTTAATGAGCAGGGGTTTTATTTTATTATTACTAGTATTTTTTTTTTAACTTCCATGCGTGAGGTATATTTGTATATGGGGAATAGTTGGTTTATTTTATTATAAATGGGGATGGGAAAGCTTATATTATTATTATTATTATTACTATTCCTATTATTATTATATTTTATTTAGTTAAGTTTTATTATTAATAAGGTGATGGGTGTTGTATTTTAATTGTAAGAAAGAGTTTTGCTTTGGGGAAGGGGAAAAACGTGCAGCCTTGGGCATGAAGACTTAGCTTTTATTGTTTTTTTTTATTAAAGGGTGACTATAGTAATGGGTTTTATTGTTAGATTATTTTATGTGATAAGGGAATAAGGAAATAAACAAAGTTTTATTCCCTTCTTTTTTCAAAGAGGACAGGTTTTGGTCTTGGGGAAATGGGAGCATGTGGCCGGCCTTGGTTTAGTAAACATGGCCGATTTTTCACATTTTCATTTGATTCCTTTTGTGTTTTGACCGAGAATGAGAAAGAGGGAGAGAGAGAGAGCAAGGATAGGTAGCGGTTTGGAAGGAAATTTTAGGACCATTTTCGGCTAGCTCCCACCCTTTTTCCTTGTTGATCGAACGAACCCCCTCTCCTCCTCTTTCTTTCGGCAACATCATTCTCCTTTTTTCCTACATTTCATTCTTCCTTTAGTTCTTCTCCTTTGGATTCATAAACCATAGCCAAAACCTCCTTGTTATTTCTTTCACTTGATTATCACTTGATTATCATTTTGTTATTCTTTGCTTTGTTTTCTTTCTATCTCTCCTTTTCTTTTCACGAAATCTAGCTCCTTTTTGCAAGTGCCGAACTTACTCTTCTCCGTGTAAGCATAGTCGAAGCTCTGGGAGTTGAATCCTTACCATCATTTCAGGGTGCCGAACCTTGGTGTGCATTTAGAGGAAACAATCGTCAAGGTAAGTGTTATGTACATTTCGGCCAAGGGCCATGTTCTTGGTATTCTTGCGATGGCCGTTTCTAATAAGATGTTAAGCAGGGTTTTTGGTAACTACAAAAGCAAGCAGATCTTTTGGGGACTTGGAAAAGCTAGGTAAGGTCTCGGGGTTCGAGTATTAACTCTCGAGTTGTTGGGTTGGCCAAATGGTTTTGGTGCTAATCTTTTTGCTTGGCCGAATGTGCTTAGGATCTTAATATGGTATTTATTTCATGTGTAGCCAAGGGAAGAAGCACTAAGGATCCTTTGAGATTCGGTTACAGAAGGTAAGAGTAGTATTCGGCTAAAGACACTTTCTAATACTTGTTGGTCAAGGGCCGAGATTAATGCGGTATTATTTCAGGATTTCGACAGGTTGTAGGAGCAACCGGGATTCAAGTCTACTTCGGTAAGTAAGCTCTCGGGATTCGAGATCGTTTTGGCATGGGCTTTTGATAAGTTTAGATTGGGTTGATTTTTGGTTATAGCTTAGTACTAAATGTGACCGATTTCGGTTATGTGTTTTAGGGGCTAATCGATTTATAACAAAAGCTTCCGGGACTTTAGTTGCTGTTAGATTCGATAAATCAGAAACTCACTGAAGTCAGGTGCGTAGTTATCGCACTGTTCTCTTGCTGGTTTATGTATGTTATTATACATGTTGTGCATGTTAGCCGAAATAAGGGCTAAGATGTTGGATACCCAAGGTGGGTGATCGTTTAATCAGGTGTGTAAGCTCTTACACACTTTATTGGTATAAATTGTTGTTATAATGATATTTTATCACCTATCATGTAGTAATTTTGCCTTGTGGGCATGAGCTTTGTTTTCGGGTAAGTCCCCTAATACTCGATCTATGATATATGTTGTGTATGCCATCATATGCTGTAAAATGTTATACTATATACAAATGCATGATATATGGGATCATGATACTTGTTATGTGAGCATGATGATGTGGGATTGTACGAGTGGAGGGGGCAGTGATATTTTGTGCTGACGAGCACCAGTGTTTTGGTAACACAACTTTGTGTCTTTGGGACACCAGTGTTTTGGTAACACATTGTGACTACGGTCACCAGAGGTTTGGTACCTCCAGAGGTTTGGCACCTCATAGCGTCTCGTCCCTGTGGCTTAGTACCACCGTGGGTTGGCCCCACTATGAGATACGGGATCGACGCCAGTGATTTGGTATCACACGATGGGTTGGCCCCATCATTCGATTTGTGTCTTCGGACACCAGAGGTTTGGCACCTCCAGTGATTTGGTATCACATTTGTGACCTCGGTCACCAGTGGTTTGGCACCACACGTATTGACGGATATTGTGACTTCGAGTCACCAGTGGTTTGGCACGGTTTGGCACCACACGTATTGACGGATATTGTGACTTCGAGTCACCAGTGGTTTGGCACCACCAGTGGTTTGGTACCACACGGGGTAGAAAATGGAGTATGGATGGCTAGGTTGGGTTTCATAATTGCATACTCATTTCATAATTACATATTCATGTGTATGGACTGTGTGAATATGGGCCAAGCCCATATGAGGGGACATGTGTTATAGCTATGCACTGAGTCTTGGTGACTCACCCCTTTCCCCATCCTTTCAGGTGAGTCGATCGCGGAGACGGAGCCGGAGAG
Organism: Gossypium australe; assembly: GCA_005393395.2. Classification (NCBI taxonomy): domain Eukaryota; kingdom Viridiplantae; phylum Streptophyta; class Magnoliopsida; order Malvales; family Malvaceae; genus Gossypium; species Gossypium australe. The sequence continues at coordinate 127,974,253 of CM016621.1, read as the reverse complement.
GACTCGAGGTGGCCATGCTTGTTCCTCGTTTTGAAGTTTTATTTCGCACCATTAAAGCTTACTATTTGCTAAATTCGATTGGGTTGTAATATAGCCGTTTATTATTTTTATTCGTATGATTAAGTAGTAGTTTTACCTTATTTCTAACGAACTTATGAATTGTTAAGCAATTCGGTAAAGGCAACGTTTTCAAAATTAATACTCGTACGCGTTTTCAAAGATGTTACCATCGGGTAGCAAAATTTTTACCAAGTTATCAATAACCCCGATACTTCTAAAAATCTGAATGACCAAATGGTTTCAAAGGAAAAGAAAAGTTTCCAACCCCGTCGTGGTTATCAAACCAAACCATCTTAGTTTTAGCAAACACCGCTTTACAAATTCCGCAATATTTTTGGATTTCCAATGCTTACCCGAAACTTTCAAAAAGTTTTTACTCCGTGACATACCAGATCCGGTCAAGGCTTGTGGGCCGGGTTTGGGGTGTTACAAGTTGGTATCAGAGCCCGGTTCAAAACTCGGCTGTGGGGGCCCAAGGCCCAAAAATGTTTTCTTGATAGTCTTTTGTGGAATATTATGGAAATGGTTTGTTTCAAACAGCATGGCACCGAGTCTCCGGCACCGATCCGCTCGGGTAAGCACCTCTGACTATTGAGGTGATATGAATATGTCTCTGTTTATGAGCATGAATGCGACTCTCTGTATTAGAATGATTCTCCGTATTAGAGTAGCGAACTTGAACTGAACCTTTGTGTGATCGAAAGAACCACTTCTAAATACTTTATTTCATAAAACTGTTCGCGATTAATCAGTGGAACACATTTTCTAATGCATAAAACTTTTAAGTCGGATCACGCGGAAGAGATGAGTCCTAGAGGACACGATCGAGGCAAATGGCCGTGTCGGAACCCGTTAGATCGGGTCAAGGGTCTGATAATAAGGTATCACCTCCACCACCAGCCTTTTTGAGATGGTGGGTGGAGAGAGAGAGAAATATGGGAGCTCGAGAATCTGTTCCCGAGCAACTTCGAGCCAATAGAGCGGAGTTTGTTCGGTGGTGTATCCGGCGTGGCACCCAGTACGGTTGGATACTGGTTGAAAGCAACCGCACAAATTATGGATGAGTTCGATTTGAGCCGGAGGGAAAAGTGAAAGGTATGGTGGCGCTACTTCGCGACGAGGTGTATCAATGGTGGCTCATGGTTCGAGAGAGTGTCACAGCTGACGACCTCACTTGGGATATGTCAAGACGGCATACCAGAAGAAGTATGTCGACATTTACTACTTTGATGCTCGGAGGAAGGCATTTCTGGGGCTGGTTCAAGGGAACAAGTCCGTGGCGGAATACGAGGCTGAATTCCTAAGGTTAAGCCGACATGCTCGAGGGGTAGCTGCTACGGAGCATGAACGATGTGTCCGATTTGAGGACGAATTAAGGGACGACCTAAGATTATTGATAGCTCCTCGTCAGGAACGGGAGTTCGCGGTGTTAGTCGAAAAAGCTAAGATAGTTGAATGGATTAAGGACTCGATGAGGCGAAACAGAAATGAGAATAGGAACCGAGGTAAGAGAAATTTTGGACCGTCTGAATCATCTGAGGGTCATCGGAAAAGACTAAGGATTGAAATTTTGCTCGTGTAATTAAGCCAACTACGGGAAATCAGAGCTGTCCGCGTGCTCAGTGTGGAAGATATTATGACGGCGAGTGGAGTATGGAACCTTGAATGCGAATCTCGAGATAATATATGAAGGATGTGTTAATTTTTATAGACTCAGAGTGCGCAGCTTAAGCATGGTGCAGTGAATTGGAATGTACGGATGTTCGTTAGTTAGCAATTTCGAGGACGAAATTGTTTTAAGGGGGGTAGATTTGTAATATCCTAAATTTGGGGCTGTGCGTGGGAGTAAAAAGTTGCGAGTCGATAGGCCTTCGGGTCTGTTTTGATGAGTTTTAGGGGTCATTTAAGCCCGAGGATAAAAGGGACTATTTTGGAAAAATTTGAAAATTTTGGGTCAAAGTGAAAATTTAGGTGGAGGAGGCTTTAAGAATAAATTTTGTAAAATTTTGGACATGAAAGTCCAGTAGCAAAGTGGCTTCCGTGTGCCACTTAGGTTTCGGCGCCAGAATAGGTCAGGGGTTCGAGTGGCTTGGGGCGCATAGCTTTTATTTTTTAATAGAGGGGCGCTGTTTTAGAAGAAGACCTTAAAAGAGTTTATGCGAAGTTCATGTCGCATGAAATCACCTAGCAGAGTGGCTAAGAGCGCAAGGAGGCTTCAAGAGGGCTCAAGTTCGAGCCTTGCGGGCAGCAGTGAGAGCGTTTTATTTTTTTTGGTCTGGCGCGCTAAATAAAGGGAACTAAAGAGTAAGGGTTAAAGGAATTTTCGGCGTGTTTGTTGGCATGAAATGAGCTTGGCCGAGCGGCTGAGATGCTTGCAGCTGGGAGACCCTCTCGAGGACCTGCGATCGAGCCCCGAGAATCGCGCTTAAGGCGCTTTATTTTTATATTAGCGCTAAAACATGAAACGCCAGCGAGGTAAGGATTAAAAGGAAGCGTGCGGTAATATTGTCATGAAAGACAATCTGGCCGAGTGGCTGAGGCGTTTGGGATTCTTCCCCAGGTCTCGGGTTCGAGACCTGGGGGCAGCGTCTGGAGAATGCACATGGGGCTCTCCTTTTTGCGCCAGCGTGAAGTGCCTGCATGGCCCGTGCTCGCATGCAGTTCGGGAAAAACCATGCACGCATGCAGCTTGGGAGGGGAGCTGCTCCTCTTTGCTATTATTTTATGGGTTAATTGTGTTATTTTTATTACTTTGTTCTCAAAAGCTGCATAGGTTATGGCTTATTTTTATTATTATTGTTATTATTAATTCATTTCTTGGTTTCAGAAGTAGGGAGCATTGTTTTATTGTTTTTATTAAGTTATTTTATATGGGAATAAGCAATGCATTATTCTTTTAATGAGCAGGGGTTTTATTTTATTATTACTAGTATTTTTTTTTTAACTTCCATGCGTGAGGTATATTTGTATATGGGGAATAGTTGGTTTATTTTATTATAAATGGGGATGGGAAAGCTTATATTATTATTATTATTATTACTATTCCTATTATTATTATATTTTATTTAGTTAAGTTTTATTATTAATAAGGTGATGGGTGTTGTATTTTAATTGTAAGAAAGAGTTTTGCTTTGGGGAAGGGGAAAAACGTGCAGCCTTGGGCATGAAGACTTAGCTTTTATTGTTTTTTTTTATTAAAGGGTGACTATAGTAATGGGTTTTATTGTTAGATTATTTTATGTGATAAGGGAATAAGGAAATAAACAAAGTTTTATTCCCTTCTTTTTTCAAAGAGGACAGGTTTTGGTCTTGGGGAAATGGGAGCATGTGGCCGGCCTTGGTTTAGTAAACATGGCCGATTTTTCACATTTTCATTTGATTCCTTTTGTGTTTTGACCGAGAATGAGAAAGAGGGAGAGAGAGAGAGCAAGGATAGGTAGCGGTTTGGAAGGAAATTTTAGGACCATTTTCGGCTAGCTCCCACCCTTTTTCCTTGTTGATCGAACGAACCCCCTCTCCTCCTCTTTCTTTCGGCAACATCATTCTCCTTTTTTCCTACATTTCATTCTTCCTTTAGTTCTTCTCCTTTGGATTCATAAACCATAGCCAAAACCTCCTTGTTATTTCTTTCACTTGATTATCACTTGATTATCATTTTGTTATTCTTTGCTTTGTTTTCTTTCTATCTCTCCTTTTCTTTTCACGAAATCTAGCTCCTTTTTGCAAGTGCCGAACTTACTCTTCTCCGTGTAAGCATAGTCGAAGCTCTGGGAGTTGAATCCTTACCATCATTTCAGGGTGCCGAACCTTGGTGTGCATTTAGAGGAAACAATCGTCAAGGTAAGTGTTATGTACATTTCGGCCAAGGGCCATGTTCTTGGTATTCTTGCGATGGCCGTTTCTAATAAGATGTTAAGCAGGGTTTTTGGTAACTACAAAAGCAAGCAGATCTTTTGGGGACTTGGAAAAGCTAGGTAAGGTCTCGGGGTTCGAGTATTAACTCTCGAGTTGTTGGGTTGGCCAAATGGTTTTGGTGCTAATCTTTTTGCTTGGCCGAATGTGCTTAGGATCTTAATATGGTATTTATTTCATGTGTAGCCAAGGGAAGAAGCACTAAGGATCCTTTGAGATTCGGTTACAGAAGGTAAGAGTAGTATTCGGCTAAAGACACTTTCTAATACTTGTTGGTCAAGGGCCGAGATTAATGCGGTATTATTTCAGGATTTCGACAGGTTGTAGGAGCAACCGGGATTCAAGTCTACTTCGGTAAGTAAGCTCTCGGGATTCGAGATCGTTTTGGCATGGGCTTTTGATAAGTTTAGATTGGGTTGATTTTTGGTTATAGCTTAGTACTAAATGTGACCGATTTCGGTTATGTGTTTTAGGGGCTAATCGATTTATAACAAAAGCTTCCGGGACTTTAGTTGCTGTTAGATTCGATAAATCAGAAACTCACTGAAGTCAGGTGCGTAGTTATCGCACTGTTCTCTTGCTGGTTTATGTATGTTATTATACATGTTGTGCATGTTAGCCGAAATAAGGGCTAAGATGTTGGATACCCAAGGTGGGTGATCGTTTAATCAGGTGTGTAAGCTCTTACACACTTTATTGGTATAAATTGTTGTTATAATGATATTTTATCACCTATCATGTAGTAATTTTGCCTTGTGGGCATGAGCTTTGTTTTCGGGTAAGTCCCCTAATACTCGATCTATGATATATGTTGTGTATGCCATCATATGCTGTAAAATGTTATACTATATACAAATGCATGATATATGGGATCATGATACTTGTTATGTGAGCATGATGATGTGGGATTGTACGAGTGGAGGGGGCAGTGATATTTTGTGCTGACGAGCACCAGTGTTTTGGTAACACAACTTTGTGTCTTTGGGACACCAGTGTTTTGGTAACACATTGTGACTACGGTCACCAGAGGTTTGGTACCTCCAGAGGTTTGGCACCTCATAGCGTCTCGTCCCTGTGGCTTAGTACCACCGTGGGTTGGCCCCACTATGAGATACGGGATCGACGCCAGTGATTTGGTATCACACGATGGGTTGGCCCCATCATTCGATTTGTGTCTTCGGACACCAGAGGTTTGGCACCTCCAGTGATTTGGTATCACATTTGTGACCTCGGTCACCAGTGGTTTGGCACCACACGTATTGACGGATATTGTGACTTCGAGTCACCAGTGGTTTGGCACGGTTTGGCACCACACGTATTGACGGATATTGTGACTTCGAGTCACCAGTGGTTTGGCACCACCAGTGGTTTGGTACCACACGGGGTAGAAAATGGAGTATGGATGGCTAGGTTGGGTTTCATAATTGCATACTCATTTCATAATTACATATTCATGTGTATGGACTGTGTGAATATGGGCCAAGCCCATATGAGGGGACATGTGTTATAGCTATGCACTGAGTCTTGGTGACTCACCCCTTTCCCCATCCTTTCAGGTGAGTCGATCGCGGAGACGGAGCCGGAGAGGACTCGAGGTGGCCATGCTTGTTCCTCGTTTTGAAGTTTTATTTCGCACCATTAAAGCTTACTATTTGCTAAATTCGATTGGGTTGTAATATGGCCGTTTATTATTTTTATTATTATTCGTATGATTAAGTAGTAGTTTTACCTTATTTCTAACGAACTTATGAATTGTTAAGCAATTCGGTAAAGGCAACGTTTTCAAAATTAATACTCGTACGCGTTTTCAAAGATGTTACCATCGGGTAGCAAAATTTTTACCAAGTTATCAATAACCCCGATACTTCTAAAAATCTGAATGACCAAATGGTTTCAAAGGAAAAGAAAAGTTTCCAACCCCGTCGTGGTTATCAAACCAAACCATCTTAGTTTTAGCAAACACCGCTTTACAAATTCCGCAATATTTTTGGATTTCCAATGCTTACCCGAAACTTTCAAAAAGTTTTTACTCCGTGACATACCAGATCCGGTCAAGGCTTGTGGGCCGGGTTTGGGGTGTTACAAGTTGGTATCAGAGCCCGGTTCAAAACTCGGCTGTGGGGGCCCAAGGCCCAAAAATGTTTTCTTGATAGTCTTTTGTGGAATATTATGGAAATGGTTTGTTTCAAACAGCATGGCACCGAGTCTCCGGCACCGATCCGCTCGGGTAAGCACCTCTGACTATTGAGGTGATATGAATATGTCTCTGTTTATGAGCATGAATGCGACTCTCTGTATTAGAATGATTCTCCGTATTAGAGTAGCGAACTTGAACTGAACCTTTGTGTGATCGAAAGAACCACTTCTAAATACTTTATTTCATAAAACTGTTCGCGATTAATCAGTGGAACACATTTTCTAATGCATAAAACTTTTAAGTCGGATCACGCGGAAGAGATGAGTCCTAGAGGACACGATCGAGGCAAATGGCCGTGTCGGAACCCGTTAGATCGGGTCAAGGGTCTGATAATAAGGTATCACCTCCACCACCAGCCTTTTTGAGATGGTGGGTGGAGAGAGAGAGAAATATGGGAGCTCGAGAATCTGTTCCCGAGCAACTTCGAGCCAATAGAGCGGAGTTTGTTCGGTGGTGTATCCGGCGTGGCACCCAGTACGGTTGGATACTGGTTGAAAGCAACCGCACAAATTATGGATGAGTTCGATTTGAGCCGGAGGGAAAAGTGAAAGGTATGGTGGCGCTACTTCGCGACGAGGTGTATCAATGGTGGCTCATGGTTCGAGAGAGTGTCACAGCTGACGACCTCACTTGGGATATGTCAAGACGGCATACCAGAAGAAGTATGTCGACATTTACTACTTTGATGCTCGGAGGAAGGCATTTCTGGGGCTGGTTCAAGGGAACAAGTCCGTGGCGGAATACGAGGCTGAATTCCTAAGGTTAAGCCGACATGCTCGAGGGGTAGCTGCTACGGAGCATGAACGATGTGTCCGATTTGAGGACGAATTAAGGGACGACCTAAGATTATTGATAGCTCCTCGTCAGGAACGGGAGTTCGCGGTGTTAGTCGAAAAAGCTAAGATAGTTGAATGGATTAAGGACTCGATGAGGCGAAACAGAAATGAGAATAGGAACCGAGGTAAGAGAAATTTTGGACCGTCTGAATCATCTGAGGGTCATCGAAAAAGACTAAGGATTGAAATTTTGCTCGTGTAATTAAGCCAACTACGGGAAATCAGAGCTGTCCGCGTGCTCAGTGTGGAAGATATTATGACGGCGAGTGGAGTATGGAACCTTGAATGCGAATCTCGAGATAATATATGAAGGATGTGTTAATTTTTATAGACTCAGAGTGCGCAGCTTAAGCATGGTGCAGTGAATTGGAATGTACGGATGTTCGTTAGTTAGCAATTTCGAGGACGAAATTGTTTTAAGGGGGGTAGATTTGTAATATCCTAAATTTGGGGCTGTGCGTGGGAGTAAAAAGTTGCGAGTCGATAGGCCTTCGGGTCTGTTTTGATGAGTTTTAGGGGTCATTTAAGCCCGAGGATAAAAGGGACTATTTTGGAAAAATTTGAAAATTTTGGGTCAAAGTGAAAATTTAGGTGGAGGAGGCTTTAAGAATAAATTTTGTAAAATTTTGGACATGAAAGTCCAGTAGCAAAGTGGCTTCCGTGTGCCACTTAGGTTTCGGCGCCAGAATAGGTCAGGGGTTCGAGTGGCTTGGGGCGCATAGCTTTTATTTTTTAATAGAGGGGCGCTGTTTTAGAAGAAGACCTTAAAAGAGTTTATGCGAAGTTCATGTCGCATGAAATCACCTAGCAGAGTGGCTAAGAGCGCAAGGAGGCTTCAAGAGGGCTCAAGTTCGAGCCTTGCGGGCAGCAGTGAGAGCGTTTTATTTTTTTGGTCTGGCACGCTAAATAAAGGGAACTAAAGAGTAAGGGTTAAAGGAATTTTCGGCGTGTTTGTTGGCATGAAATGAGCTTGGCCGAGCGGCTGAGATGCTTGCAGCTGGGAGACCCTCTCGAGGACCTGCGATCGAGCCCCGAGAATCGCGCTTAAGGCGCTTTATTTTTATATTAGCGCTAAAACATGAAACGCCAGCGAGGTAAGGATTAAAAGGAAGCGTGCGGTAATATTGTCATGAAAGACAATCTGGCCGAGTGGCTGAGGCGTTTGGGATTCTTCCCCAGGTCTCGGGTTCGAGACCTGGGGGCAGCGTCTGGAGAATGCACATGGGGCTCTCCTTTTTGCGCCAGCGTGAAGTGCCTGCATGGCCCGTGCTCGCATGCAGTTCGGGAAAAACCATGCACGCATGCAGCTTGGGAGGGGAGCTGCTCCTCTTTGCTATTATTTTATGGGTTAATTGTGTTATTTTTATTACTTTGTTCTCAAAAGCTGCATAGGTTATGGCTTATTTTTATTATTATTGTTATTATTAATTCATTTCTTGGTTTCAGAAGTAGGGAGCATTGTTTTATTGTTTTTATTAAGTTATTTTATATGGGAATAAGCAATGCATTATTCTTTTAATGAGCAGGGGTTTTATTTTATTATTACTAGTATTTTTTTTTTAACTTCCATGCGTGAGGTATATTTGTATATGGGGAATAGTTGGTTTATTTTATTATAAATGGGGATGGGAAAGCTTATATTATTATTATTATTATTACTATTCCTATTATTATTATATTTTATTTAGTTAAGTTTTATTATTAATAAGGTGATGGGTGTTGTATTTTAATTGTAAGAAAGAGTTTTGCTTTGGGGAAGGGGAAAAACGTGCAGCCTTGGGCATGAAGACTTAGCTTTTATTGTTTTTTTTTATTAAAGGGTGACTATAGTAATGGGTTTTATTGTTAGATTATTTTATGTGATAAGGGAATAAGGAAATAAACAAAGTTTTATTCCCTTCTTTTTTCAAAGAGGACAGGTTTTGGTCTTGGGGAAATGGGAGCATGTGGCCGGCCTTGGTTTAGTAAACATGGCCGATTTTTCACATTTTCATTTGATTCCTTTTGTGTTTTGACCGAGAATGAGAAAGAGGGAGAGAGAGAGAGCAAGGATAGGTAGCGGTTTGGAAGGAAATTTTAGGACCATTTTCGGCTAGCTCCCACCCTTTTTCCTTGTTGATCGAACGAACCCCCTCTCCTCCTCTTTCTTTCGGCAACATCATTCTCCTTTTTTCCTACATTTCATTCTTCCTTTAGTTCTTCTCCTTTGGATTCATAAACCATAGCCAAAACCTCCTTGTTATTTCTTTCACTTGATTATCACTTGATTATCATTTTGTTATTCTTTGCTTTGTTTTCTTTCTATCTCTCCTTTTCTTTTCACGAAATCTAGCTCCTTTTTGCAAGTGCCGAACTTACTCTTCTCCGTGTAAGCATAGTCGAAGCTCTGGGAGTTGAATCCTTACCATCATTTCAGGGTGCCGAACCTTGGTGTGCATTTAGAGGAAACAATCGTCAAGGTAAGTGTTATGTACATTTCGGCCAAGGGCCATGTTCTTGGTATTCTTGCGATGGCCGTTTCTAATAAGATGTTAAGCAGGGTTTTTGGTAACTACAAAAGCAAGCAGATCTTTTGGGGACTTGGAAAAGCTAGGTAAGGTCTCGGGGTTCGAGTATTAACTCTCGAGTTGTTGGGTTGGCCAAATGGTTTTGGTGCTAATCTTTTTGCTTGGCCGAATGTGCTTAGGATCTTAATATGGTATTTATTTCATGTGTAGCCAAGGGAAGAAGCACTAAGGATCCTTTGAGATTCGGTTACAGAAGGTAAGAGTAGTATTCGGCTAAAGACACTTTCTAATACTTGTTGGTCAAGGGCCGAGATTAATGCGGTATTATTTCAGGATTTCGACAGGTTGTAGGAGCAACCGGGATTCAAGTCTACTTCGGTAAGTAAGCTCTCGGGATTCGAGATCGTTTTGGCATGGGCTTTTGATAAGTTTAGATTGGGTTGATTTTTGGTTATAGCTTAGTACTAAATGTGACCGATTTCGGTTATGTGTTTTAGGGGCTAATCGATTTATAACAAAAGCTTCCGGGACTTTAGTTGCTGTTAGATTCGATAAATCAGAAACTCACTGAAGTCAGGTGCGTAGTTATCGCACTGTTCTCTTGCTGGTTTATGTATGTTATTATACATGTTGTGCATGTTAGCCGAAATAAGGGCTAAGATGTTGGATACCCAAGGTGGGTGATCGTTTAATCAGGTGTGTAAGCTCTTACACACTTTATTGGTATAAATTGTTGTTATAATGATATTTTATCACCTATCATGTAGTAATTTTGCCTTGTGGGCATGAGCTTTGTTTTCGGGTAAGTCCCCTAATACTCGATCTATGATATATGTTGTGTATGCCATCATATGCTGTAAAATGTTATACTATATACAAATGCATGATATATGGGATCATGATACTTGTTATGTGAGCATGATGATGTGGGATTGTACGAGTGGAGGGGGCAGTGATATTTTGTGCTGACGAGCACCAGTGTTTTGGTAACACAACTTTGTGTCTTTGGGACACCAGTGTTTTGGTAACACATTGTGACTACGGTCACCAGAGGTTTGGTACCTCCAGAGGTTTGGCACCTCATAGCGTCTCGTCCCTGTGGCTTAGTACCACCGTGGGTTGGCCCCACTATGAGATACGGGATCGACGCCAGTGATTTGGTATCACACGATGGGTTGGCCCCATCATTCGATTTGTGTCTTCGGACACCAGAGGTTTGGCACCTCCAGTGATTTGGTATCACATTTGTGACCTCGGTCACCAGTGGTTTGGCACCACACGTATTGACGGATATTGTGACTTCGAGTCACCAGTGGTTTGGCACGGTTTGGCACCACACGTATTGACGGATATTGTGACTTCGAGTCACCAGTGGTTTGGCACCACCAGTGGTTTGGTACCACACGGGGTAGAAAATGGAGTATGGATGGCTAGGTTGGGTTTCATAATTGCATACTCATTTCATAATTACATATTCATGTGTATGGACTGTGTGAATATGGGCCAAGCCCATATGAGGGGACATGTGTTATAGCTATGCACTGAGTCTTGGTGACTCACCCCTTTCCCCATCCTTTCAGGTGAGTCAATCGCGGAGACGGAGCCGGAGAGGACTCGAGGTGGCCATGCTTGTTCCTCGTTTTGAAGTTTTATTTCGCACCATTAAAGCTTACTATTTGCTAAATTCGATTGGGTTGTAATATGGCCGTTTATTATTTTTATTATTATTCGTATGATTAAGTAGTAGTTTTACCTTATTTCTAACGAACTTATGAATTGTTAAGCAATTCGGTAAAGGCAACGTTTTCAAAATTAATACTCGTACGCGTTTTCAAAGATGTTACCATCGGGTAGCAAAATTTTTACCAAGTTATCAATAACCCCGATACTTCTAAAAATCTGAATGACCAAATGGTTTCAAAGGAAAAGAAAAGTTTCCAACCCCGTCGTGGTTATCAAACCAAACCATCTTAGTTTTAGCAAACACCGCTTTACAAATTCCGCAATATTTTTGGATTTCCAATGCTTACCCGAAACTTTCAAAAAGTTTTTACTCCGTGACATACCAGATCCGGTCAAGGCTTGTGGGCCGGGTTTGGGGTGTTACATTATTTATCAACATGGACTCATAATCTACCATTAAACATCAAAAATCGTACAAAAACATTAATGGCATAACCCTCAATCTTTAAAAATTTTACAAATTAATCCTCGGGCTAGCTAGATTAAGGTAAAATGACTTCAAAAACATAAAAATCATTAAAAAGGGGCTCGGAAACACTTACATGCAAGAGAGAAAGTTAACCGAATACTCAAACCCTAAAATGGCTTCCTTTCCTTCAATATTTTGGTGGAAATTAAGCATGGATAAGATGATACATATTTTCTTTACTTTAATTTTAAGTTAGTTTATTAATTTACTAATTTAACCTTGATTTATAACTTAAAAATCACTTAAATTGTGTCCATAAATGTCCAATAGCTTTATGAATGGTATAATTACCATTTAAATCCATTCACATTAAATTTTCATAGCCAACTGACCCTTTTAACTAATAGAACTCTACTTTTACACTTGTTATGATTTAGTCATTTTCACTTAATTAATCATGTAAGCATCAAAATTTCTTAACAAAATTTTAACACGACCTTAATATAATCCCGTGAAAAATAAAATAATAATAAAATAAAAATTTAATCATCGGATTTGTGGTCCTAACACCACTGTTTTGATTTCATTAAAAACGAGCTGTTACATATACTTAAAAATATATTAACCTATGAAACATGGTTCATATCACAAAATGAATTTCAATATAAAAAAATTCATCGCATTTCAACTAGTTCCCTTTTTACTCCATATTTTTCCTTTTCATATGTTCATTAACATGAACCAGTGCATACATACATCTTTCCATTAAATACCTTAATTTCTATTCAGTTACACATATTACATTTACATTCCATATTATCAATAATATAGCTCTTTTCATATACTAATCAATTCATTAAAACTTAAATCGTCCATTGAATCATATGAAATAACATCGAATACTTGGAAAATACTCATATAACCATTTAATTCCCTAAACATACCACAACATCACGAGTTAACATATTTAGAGATATATGAAGTATATAATCACACCAAGGCATTAACATTCATTATCAAACTATACTAATTAAACGTTCAACTCGTATTCATACTTACGATACATACTCACCTAAAACGCGTTACTTGAATAACAAATGATCGAAGGGTGCCATGGTGTCTTTCAACCATGGTCTTATTTATTCTTGACTTGATGCCATAGTGTCTTTAAACCATGGTTTTATTCATTTTCCGTCGTGTAGCCATAGTGTCTTTCAACTATGGTCTTATTTGTTTTATTCGTAATGCCATTGCATCTTTCAGCTATGGTCTTACTCTGTAGAATCGTGATGCCATAACGTCTTTCAGTTATGGTCTTACTTGATGGAATTGTGATGCCATAACATCTTTCAGCTATGGTCTTACTCGTTTCTAGTATGGTGCTATAGTGTCTTTAAACTATAGTCTTATTTATTTCCGGTATAGTGCCATAGTGTCTTTCAACAATGGTCTCAATCATTTCCTTCAAGCCAATGAACTCAATTCATATATAAAAGATTAGATATTAAACAACTGAAATAATTACTAATTGAATTAATCAAGTTAGGAACTTACCTAGACAAAAACAGTTGCGAAAACAAGGCTGACGACTAATTCGTTAATTTAGCTTTTCTACGATTCGAATTCGATTGCTTCATTTCTCTAAATAATAGTTTTCATTCAATTAATCCATTTGAACATATCAAATAATTATAATTAAGCTTATAATCCCATTTTATGAAAATTTATAAAATTACCCCTAAACTTTACACTTTTATAATTTAATCCCTAAACCCAAAATTTACAAATTAATCACATTTAATCAAAACCCATGCCAACCAAATTTTATATAATCCCTACTCAGCCCATATTTATCACAATTTCACAAGAATTTCAAGAAGTTTTACTATTTTAATAATTTAATCCTTTAACAATAAAATTACTGAAAATCACTTTACAAAATAGTCCAATTTAACAATTAAGTTTAATATTCTACCATTTTATATCAAAAACATCTAAGATTCATCAATGGAAAGTTTGAAACTCTTCAACAGTTTTGAAAATGGAGGTATGGGTTAGCTGGACCTAGTTGCAACGATCTCAAAAACATAATAATTATAAGAAACCGATCAAAAACGGCTTACCACTTGAAGCTTGAAGCCAGACGTGAGCTAGGTCTCCTTCTCCCCTTTTTGATTCGATTATAAGGTGAAGAAGATGAATGGATTGTCTTTTTTCATTTCTTTTCTTATTTTATTAACTACTATAACATATAATATAATGTTTTATATTATAATAAACATTACTTTTTAACTAAATAATCCCCACTAACCATCCAACACTTTTAAAAATGGTATATTTACCATTTAAAACATTTAACGATCTTTAATTATGCTTTTTAGTTAATAGAAATCAAAAGAAATTAAGTTTTGCAACTTTTACGATTTAATCATTTTTCCTTAACTAATTATCCAAACGTCAAAATTTCTGAATCAAATTTCAATATCCATGTATAATCACTCTATAAATATTTAATAAAATATTTATGGGCTCAGTTTATAGAAGCGAGGCCCCGATACCTCATTTTCTAAAACCACTTAACTTTACGGACAAACCACTTGAACTTGACAATTCACTCAAATAACAAAAATTATGAAATTAAAATTTAATATAATACTATAGTTGACTCTTAACTATTAAATAATAATATTTATGGACTCGCTCTTCAAATTTTGTGGCCCCGAAACCACTATTTTCGACACCACTGAAAAACGGGTTGTTACAATTATTTATTCTTGTTTATATAAGTTTGAATATGTAAATTTATATGTTAGGCCTTGATGAATTAAATGTTATGCTTTGATGGTGTTTGATTATGTTTTCATGTGTTAATTTGATGGATTTGCATTGTTGAAATGTTTAGGTATTTTTAGGTACAATTTGATATAGTTTGAATGATTGAAAACGTGCACTTTAGGCCATTTTGCTTTAGAGTCTTGAGATTGAAAGAATATGTCTCGAGACCATTCGATCAAAATTTAAAATATTGTCTATTTGATTGCTTAATGTTTAGAGATTTGTCAAGCTAGTCTCAAGACAACCTCATCTAGTTCTTGAGATAAATGCCATTTTGTGTTGAGATAAGGGCATATTGAAGCTAATTAATTTTTGTCATGTTCTAGGTTTCGAGACATGAACCCCTTGTCTTGAGACATATAAATATAAAAGCTAAAGTAGGAAAATGAGAGAGGTCTATCTCGAGGCTTGAACTCTAATGTCTTGAGACATGAATTCATTAAAGAAGAAATTACTAAAATAAAATTAGGTCTATCACGAGACATGGAGACCCCTATCTCGAGACATCATGCTAAAAATTTAATAAAAGAGTTTGGATCCAAATCCTAATGTCATATTATACCTTTTTGAAACTTTAATTCATTAGAACATGTCTGAAATGTATTTATGAGATTTTGATTATGTGAAACATTACTTATGTTTGATTTGAGCTGATTCAACCATGTAATATGATATCACATATTCAGATTCGACGATTGAGTTGTGTGTTGGTGTTGGATCTAGTGCCCTAACTGTAGTATTTTCGTCTAAGTACACTTCTAATTTTTCGAATAGATTAGTTAATAAAATTATTCATGAATTACATTAATACTTTGAATATTGTTCTCACATGGCTTTTGCATGCAAAGCAAAATGAAAACAAATCTTGCTTACTGGTTATCTAATATTTAACTAATACTAAACGGTATTACGTGGTCAGATTATAATATAAAAAGACAACTTATATTAGTAGGCGAACCAAAACATGTCCTTAGTCTAATTAGAAATGAGCAAACCTATTGAAAGATTAGTATGTCGTCTTTCAAGTCCAATTATGGAGATGCCTTGTCTTGGGCATCGTAGCGGACAACTCTCAGAAGATAAAGACATAAATGTGACTAACTGGACTGATAGTACATCATATTGGACCCAATCGAAATAAATGCTGAAATCATTTATGGATTTATTCACTTGTGACGTTCATTGTGTGACATACCTAAATCCTACGTGGATGGCAGACTATGTATGCATGATTCATACACTTTGATGTAAGTAAAATCCTGAGTTCAAATAGATAAGGAACCGAAAGCTGGCGAGTTGGGTGTACGACTTTTGTAGTATGTAGTATCATTTACATCAGTGGAATTCATAGCACAAAACATGTGTAAATGATATCCTCTCATTGGCATTACAAGGTTGATGAAAATTAAACATGGCCTCGGGTCGTCTGTCTTTGTGATGGATGAATTGATCTCTATTTGATAGTGGTTGAGTTTTTTTGAAAGAAGATGTAATGGTTAGCATGTGATAAAATAGGATTATAGTGGGAGAACGAGTATTATCCCAAAGAGATCAATGATATCTTATGAGGGTAACACATTTATGACAAGATCATTGGATGAGCACTTAGTAGTTACTTTCATAATGGTATGTCATTGGGGAGAGCTTAGTCACGATACTATAATGGAATGACTTCGTGAATAAATAAGTTTATAATTAATAGGAAAAAAGCCAGAACTCAATTATAATTCATTTGAGCCTCAACTACATATGTTCAATCGGTCCATCTACTAGCTCGTTCAAACAAAAAATGAATTGCGTGTTTGAATAGAAATGAATGAAATGAATAGGAAAAGACAAATGAAAAATATTTAGGAATGAGTATGATTTTCTTCAAAATGGAGAAATGCAATCATTTGGAAATGAATGTAGGTTTCCAAAAATGGAAATGGAAATTAAGGAAATGATCCATTTGCAATTCTTTATGTATTACTTAAAAAATGATCGGAAGAATGAGTTTATGTTTTTGGACTGTTTTGAAGCCCGAAAATGAAAATAAACCATTTGTCCATAGCGAACGTGTTGAGTTGTAAAATATTAAACATATTTTCTCGAAATTTTCCTAGGGTACAATTGTTAAAATTTTGTTGGGGGTAAAATAGTGATTAGAAAATTGTTTTATATATAAATATTAAAGTTTATTTTGGGAAATAGAAAAAATGAATCGGGTTGCTTCACATTATAGGGTACTGGTCAAAAAGGCCTAAGAAGTACTTGTAATTGAACCCGATGTGAGAGAGACCCAAAAACCCCTCATGGACATGAATGAGGCGACAACCCTAGTAGGAATACTAGGGTGTGTCGTCTTATTCTAAGTAGGATGTTGTTTTTCTATTTGAAATAAACCACTACAACTCAACAAGGGTTCTACATTCTCCTCTTATAAATAAATGGCATTGGCAGAGCTATTGTAACAACTCGTTTCAATGAAATCGGAACAATGATTTCAGGAACACAAATCTAAAGTCAAAAAAAATATTTTATTATTATTTTATTGCCTACAACATGATAAAGAAATCAAAAAAAGAGGGGAAAAAAATAATAAAAATAATAAATAAGTAAATAAAAATGAAGTAGAAGAACCCAGATTCCAAATGAAAGAAAAAATGACTAGTTAATAGGGTCAAATATAATTTTTTTTGTCAAAAAAATGTAATGTTGCGGGAACGGGATTTGAACCAATGACCTCAAGGTTATGAGCCTTGCGAGCTACCAAACTGCTCTATCCCGCGATGAAAAGAAACCAAACTAATGGACAAACAAAGATTGAATGCGCCCCTCTTCCATATATGTACAAATAGAATAGCCTATTTATATCCTTTATGGAAATGGCAAACCGACTCGGAGAATTTCTGACACAAGTATTCAATTAGTTCGGACTTGTTTAGTGTTGAGTTGGGACCAAGACAACAAAAGTTCTTTCGCCGAAGAGGTCTGTGCTTCTAGTACTGCATAAAAATTTCATTAAGAAATTTTACCGTTTATATGCTCAATTTGATAAAAAAGACTAAATTGCGTAAAGTGTAAAACTTGAGATCTAATAGCTAAAGGTGTTTAATAGCTATAATATTAAATGGTTAGAGGGTTTATGTTGTAATTATATAATGGTTATAATGAGTGGAAAGTTATGGACATTACATATGTTGTTTTTAAAGGTTAACAAAAAGGTTAATTGTGTAATTTAGGCTTAGTTTGGATGGGCGGTGTGTTTATCTCCGGTGAGGTTAAAAACAGCGGTGGCTGTGAGATTAGTTACTAAAGCGGTGAGATTGGACACTGTAGCAGTGAGATTAGAAATAACGGTGGAGTGTGTGTTTGGATTCAAACGCAGCTGTAGCGGTGAGGTGAAAATAAAAAAATGACTATTAAGGACATCAGATTAGAATTGATATATAATAGAAGTTTTTAAATTATTTTACTTATATAAAATTATTAAAATATGTGAATTTATAAATTCATTTAATAAAATATTAAAATGTATCTTCCAATATTTTATTATAAATATTTTAATGAATTATATAATCAATTTAAATTATTTATTAGATAAAATTAAAATTATTTTTAATTTTTTATAGTTAAATATTCTTTTATAACAATGATAAATATTATTTTCGCAAATAGTAACATTATACTTAGATCAAATTTTGAAGTATCTAAACGAATGATTTTTAATAAAAAAATATAGTAACATAAGACATATCAAGTTCCATTATTACTAGAAATTAGGTTGTGATACAAAATTGTTTTTACAAATATTGATTCATTAAA
The DNA here is from genome assembly GCA_005393395.2 of Gossypium australe. NCBI lineage: Eukaryota > Viridiplantae > Streptophyta > Magnoliopsida > Malvales > Malvaceae > Gossypium > Gossypium australe. The sequence goes on along the minus strand of CM016621.1, from coordinate 127,955,947 downwards.
CTATTTGCAATGGTTTCCCTTAATATTGCAATTTCAAGGTCACTTTCACTGTTAGAAGAACTCGATTCACCTCTATCAAAATGGCCTGAAGAGATTGGCATGTTAGGTATATTATCAAATTGTTGAAAATCCTCATCATTTGACCAAGCATGTCTTCGAATGTAATTATGCAAAACCATTTTTGCAATAACTATTGAAACTTGCTTGTCGAATGAATAGCTTGGAATATCTCTTAATATTGGCCATTTTTTTTCCACACTCCAAATGTTCGTTCAATCACAGAGCGTAACGAAGAATGGGCATGATTAAAGATTTCTTTTTTTTTCCAGATGCTCGATGATTACCTCGATGAAATTCAGGAATATGATATCGTTCCCCCCTATATGGACCTAGAAAACCTGCCATTTGCGGATATCCTGAATCCACAAGATAATATTTTCCTACAAAAAAGTAAAACATAATATCAAGTTTAAAAATAAATTAAAAATTTTAATATTGTTTTTATGTAAAGATTAATTAAAAAATTAAAGTTCAACCTGGTGGAGGGTGTGGAAACTTTAACTCTTGTTTTCTAAGTGCTTGCAAAAAAATTCTACTATCATGTGCTGTTCCTTCCCAACCAGGAAATGCAAAAATAAAGCACATGTTGAAGTCACAAACTACCATAATATTTTGAGTTGGTTTACCTTTCCGTCCGATATAAGGTATTTGACAAGAAGGCGAAATGCATGCTTTTATGTGTGTTCCATCTATGGCTCCAATACAATCCTTTAAAATAAATACAAGTAATGAGATAAAAGTTAGAAATAATTTATATTTTAAAAATATAAAGATTGTGTAAATTTTACCTTAAAGTGAGGCCAATATCTTGTATCATGTCGAATATGGTTCGGTACTTCCTCGAATTGACCTTCAGTGGGTTTAATCGTGTCTATTCTCATTCGAGTAAATATATGTAAAATATCAGTAAAAATTCGACTAACAGTTTTCCTAGATCGTTGAAATCGTTCTGCCGCATTTGAATTTTATTCTCTATTTCCAAGAATATACAATGATAATGCTAACTTCTCTATCGCAGATACCTTCCCATGCTTTAAGCCATAATTTGTTTGCAAATCATACAATAAGCTGTGAAATGTATTTTTTGGCATCCTAAAAATATTCATGCGATGATCATCATGCCCATTTAATACTTCGTCCACCTACATTTGACCTGTATAATTTGAATCCATACACGGTGTAACACCCCAAACCTGGCCCAAACACCACGACCGGATCTAGTATGTCACTAAGAAAATTTTGGAAAACATGTCGTATTTTCAGAAAATATTTTTCTAAAGTTTATCCTTTTATTCGAAAAAAATAAATAGTTGATAGTTTAAATAAAATATGCCTTTATGAATTAAAAACCCAAATTTAAATACATGCATTAATTCAATAAGAATTTAAATAACTAAAAGTAATTAAAGCCCAAAATAAAACAAAATATAAACTAGTGGCCCATGGCCTTATTACAACGAGATTTAAAATCCATTAATTAAAAATATAAAATAATAACTTGAGTCTTTTTGCTGGATCCAGATGTTCTTTTGCATGGCCACCTTGCGCTCCTCTCCAGCCCGGTCCAATGCACTAAGTATCACCTGAAAGGTTAATTAATAGGGTGAGTCGCGAGACTCAGTGTGCAACCTTCATGCACCATTAGATTTGGGCTTTAGGCCCATTAAACAAAATAAACAGTTTAATACACATAATAAAAATTAATATGGAAGCCCAATCCCAAAACCTAAGAGTCCATCCGCTACACGCCCCCGTACCAGCCAAGCACACCATTGGGGATTTCTACAATCGACCCACAACGCTACACGCCAAGATGGCAATCATGCTGCTCATCAACATATCATGGCCGAAGCCCTTATAACAGATCACGGCATTAGCCGCTACAACAGATCACGGTATAAACCGCTACACATATAACGTATAACTTCCTCCTTTCATCAACCCAACCCATGCAATCATATACAAGCAAATTACTTAAAACATTTAATCAGATTATTCACTGACCTGGCGATTTGCGTTACCCTTTTTGGGCTTCCCACATTAAGTCGAGATTTCGGTTTTTATCATAACATATAAGCTTATGAACATATATTAATAATCAGTTCTAGATGGTGGGGAAGTATTACACACCTGATTAATGTAGATACCCTTGCTAAACCGATCTACGCTTTGCTTCAAAAAGCCGGAAAGATGTGAAAATAGGCCTCTCCTATATTCGACCATAGTTAGTATTCTACCCGATTTTATATATATGAATAAACAAATCCTCTTACCTTGAAATCCCGAATGTAACACAATTCTATAACTTAGAGATCTATGAGTTTTGGCTTCTAGGAAAAATCCCGGAAAGATGATCTATCGCGCTTTCGGCTTTTGAAAGAACTAAAAATTGAAAAGACGGCTAAGGGAGATTCGGCCAATGAATATTAAGGAGAAGAATAGGTGTAGTTTCGGCTTTTGAATCAAAGTGAAGATGAGGGAATATGCTTAGAAATTTCGGCTTTTGCAGAGAATGAAGAAGAAGATGGAACTTTAGGAGTTTTCGGCTTTTACTCAGAGAAGAAGAGAAAAGAATGAGAGAAAAACCCCAAATGCCGAAATTGAAGAGATATTCCCCCTATTTATAGAAATTTCGGCACTTACCTAACCTTGCAGATAAATCCTATCTTTTCTCCTTTATCTTAATCTACTAGCTCATCTAAAAGAGACTTAATTATCTCTAACTTCTCCCTCCTTTATCAGCATATTATCCACATATTTTAAAAATTAAAATCCCTAAATTTTAGCCTTTATCTGCTTATTATCCTCATAAAATAAATTCCTAAATAATAGCCTTTATCTACTTATTATCCACATATTTTAAACATTAAAACCCCTAAATTTTAGCCTTGTTGCCATTCACTCCACCTAATCCTAATGCCCAAAATTTAGCTAACTTAAATTAAAAGAATTGGGCTCCATGAAACTTAAATTTGGGCCCCTTACTCCCTTGTGTGGCGTCACCTCTTAAGATTGGGCCACAAGCCCATTTTGGTATTTTAAACATAGATACTACCTTTTAAACCCCTATAATGCCCAAACAGAAAATTTTAATCAAGGCCTCTACCTAAGCCTGAGCCCAATTTGGACCCCTAACACTTAAATTAACACATTAAACATATCCTACCTATTAAACGCATAGGCCCAAAAATTTAGGATGTTACACACGGTTCCTTAATGAAATAAGTTTCATGGTGTACTAATACGCTGCTTAACACTTGCTCTTCCTCTTCATGATAATTGTTGTGCTCAACTTGTGTAACAATTGTGGCTATTATTCGTTGAGCTTCTTCACTTAAGTCAGGGGTATCATAATTCATATAAAAACTATTATACATATTGTTAAATTCATCCATAACCTGAAAATGTAATCAAATGAAAATAAATTAATAACTTGTGACATTCTATACAACACAAAAAATTGAATAAAAGCATAGCATAAAAATTCCAAATATAAAAAATATCATACATTAGTTTTACATATAAAAAAGTAGATCATACATTAGTTTTGCATATAAAAAAGTAGATCATACAGTAGGTTCACATATAAAAAGTAGATCATACATTAGTTTTGCATATAAAAAAGTAGATCATACATTAGTTTTACATATAAAAAAGTAGTATAGTTATATTACAATAATAATTCTAAGGAGCTTATGGGGGAGGTGGTGCATGGTATGGTTGGAAGGGAAATGAGGATGTTGCTACCAATGATGAAAATGATGCAGTTGGATTTTGTTCAGCATACTCACGTCGAAGCCACCAAACCCTAACATCTGGATCTAAGTTCAAAAACACTTCTCGTTTCACCGGTATTTGAAACATTTTGATGGCAAAATAGTACAGTTCATCTTTTTTGGGAATTTCATCTCCCAAATCATGCAAAGCATCCATTGCATTTGAAATAGTATATTGAGAGTGAGGAAAAATAATTTCATTCGCTGACTTCCTTGGACTAGCCATACTGTAACATCCCGAAATAGGGCCTAAACAGAATAGTGGATGCGAAGCCACGAATCCAAGATAGAAAAGTTTATTGTGATTATTTTTATGATTTACCGATTGATTGGATGCATGTGTTAGAGTATCGATAGAAAATTTTATGAATTTCATGTCTAATTTGCTTATTAGGGCTTAATTGTAAAAGTTGATAAATGAGAGTTCTAGATGCTAAAGGATTAAATTGAAGTGAATATCTAAAGTAAGAGTCCTTAAATGGTATTTTAGTAAAATGTTAAATAAAAGAAATTAAATGGGAAAAAGATGGAAAAAGGTTGTCATCTTCTTCCTTAGGCCGAATCTTCAAGGGGGGACTCCATAGCTAGGGTTTCCAAGCTTCCAAGCTCCATAGTAAGTCAATCCAAGCCCGTTTTTCATGTTCTTTACGTTTTTGGAATCCCGGTAACTCGGTTTAGCTTATTCTAGCAATATTTTAACCTAGGGTTCATATTTGGAAAAATACCCATAGGTGAAATGTGTTTATTTTGATGTTTTATGATAGAATATAAAGGCTGAAATTATGTTAAACAACTTTTGCTAAGCGATTTTACGTAAAAACGAGTAAAACGATATAATCGGTAAAAATATTAATGTTCATAAGTACATGTTAGAGTGAGAATTTGATGTTGCCATAGAAGGGAAAAATGTTCAGCATGTCCTAAAACGTAAGAAAATAGGATGAAGTTTAATTTTTGAGCCTAAGGGCAAAATTGTAATTTTGTGAAAGTTAGGGGGCAAAAACGTAATTTTTCCATAATGTGATTGTTGGATTGAATTAAATAATGTAAATATTAAATAAGCTAAATGTGTTATTATAGATCGAGAAGAACGTGGAATCGATCTTGAACGAGGGAAAGGAAAAGTTAAGGACTAAATTGCAAATTGCACCATATTTTGCACCGAGGTAAGTAGCATGTAAATAATTCATTATTTTTATTGATGTTTTATATTTCAGCATGTTTAATGTATTGTATCTGATTATTGAATCATAATTGACTATTGAAAGAATGAAATAAAGTGTTAAAAAGTGAGTTATTTCCCGTTTGAACCTTCGAAATCGAAAGATTGGCATGTAGCTAGGTCACATGAGTGGTAATAAGTGTAGGCCACTATGTGCACAAGAGAGCTACAAGAGATTTCATATACGTAGCTAGGTCACATGTGTAGTACCGAGAGTACGCCATGTGTACAAGAAAGCTATATGTAGCTAGGTCACATGTGTGGTATATGGTGTGAGCCACTATGTGTACGAGAGAGCTACGAGAAGGCTAGGTCATATGAGTGGTGCTAAGTGAAGGCCACCATATGTACAAGAGAGCCAGAATTATGAGTACAATCGAGCTAGGTCACATGAGTGGTACTGGGTTGTAACATCCCGAAATTGGGCCTAGTAGGATTGGGCCGATTGGGCCTTGGGCTTAGGAGTGTTTAAAATCTTCAAGAATATGAGAATGGTGTTATTGCAAATTGGACTTATTAGTTAAGTGGATTTGGAAGGTTACGAGGTTTTTATGAAGTCTCGGGTTTATTTGGGCTTTAGGAAAAATTTGGTATTTTAGCACTTTAAGAAGAGATGGTAAGTAGCTTCAAAGACATATGGAAATTTATGAGTAAATAGCTTGCATAAATGAGCAATTGGTAAAGAGGATATGATGCCTCATGATGGACTTGAAGGGAAGAGGTTCGAATCACTTTGTGTGCAATTTTGATTATTTTTGCATGCTTTCCTTAAGTGTCGGTCAAGAGGTATTTATGGTAAGAATGGACTAATTTTTCTTTTATGGCAAGAAGACTTAAGGTTATGGTAAGCATGAAATAAGGGATAGAATTGCTAGATTGTGGGGATAGAATTTCTTTAACTTTGGGAAAGTAGAGGATTACAAGGCATGTATCTAGGTGGATGTTTTGGAAACTATTTCATGGCTATTTTGACCATGAACATGGACGGCATTATGGACAAAAGGGGGGAACCAAATTTTGGTGTTTAGTTTTGGAAAAGTTAGTAGCTTGAGAGAGTTTTCATTTTGGTCATTTTGCTCTTCCAAAAACATTTTCTGTTCTCTCATCTTTTCCTCTTGGCCGAATGAGCATTGTGAGGTTTAGGCAATTCCTTGTGCGATTTCTTTCTTGATAGCTTTTGTGTTCTTTTTCTTTTGAGACCGTAAACCAAATAAGTGACCATTCGTGCATCTCTCTCTCTTTTTCTTTTCCATTTTTTGCTCAAAGCCGAAAGTATCCATCTTCTTCCCTTGCATCTCTATTTTCTTCCTTTTCTCAAACTCTTGTGCCGAAATTCTCTCCATCTTCCTTTGCCGAATTCCCTCTCTTCCACTTCACTTTCTTTTTCATTCTCTTTCCCCCACTCTAGCCGAATCTCCCTCCATCACCTAACACTATTACCGAAATTCCCCTATTTTCTTCTGTTTTGTTTTGGCTGAATATCAGTATGGCATAGATCTCTTTGGGATTTTCTTCAATCGGTTTTGAGAAGGGTAAGTAGTGTTGGCCGAATTTCTTTATTCCTTTTCTCTTCTCTCTGTCGGTTTTCATGTGAGCAAAAGCCGAATTTTGGGCATTTGCTAGCAAGATTCTAACCATCCATAGGAATCGATTTCTCCTAGGTTCTTCGGGATTGTGGAAGCAGTAGATCTGAGCCAGTTGTTCTCTGTCAATCGATCTCATCAAGTCTGTGGTAAGGATCCATGTTGATTCAATTACTCTCTTAGTTGTTTGAAAAGCCGAAGGCTATTGTGAATGAGTGCTTTTGATGGCCGATTGTAGGAGGAAGATCAGTCTCGCGTATCGTGTGTTGTGATTAGCATTTGTAAGGAAGAAAGGTAAGGATGGTGTTAGTTATGCGTTAGTTCATCCTTCCGGATTTATTGGTATGGCCGAATGGCCTTGTTAATGGTTTTGTGGATTGGCCGAATGTAGGACAGAGAGATCTAGTGCGGTAGATCAGGTCTTCGGGATTTAGTGATTTTGCTAGTAACAGGTGTGTAACTTACACACTTTATAACTTAGTAAATATATTAAAAACCTAAATATGTGAAAAGCCGAAAACTGTGTAGATCCTGATATGATACCTTATGGGTATGAGCAAGGATACGGGTAAGCCCGTTTCAATATGATTTTGCTATATGATGCTTAATACCATGAACTATGATACATTTGCTTTATGTTGCATATTAAAGCATGATGGCATGATTTGCACTTGTAATGCATTGGTATGGGTGATATGAGAGGAGGGGGAAGATTGATATCCGTGTCTTTGGGACACCAGAGGTTTGGCACCTCCAGTGGTTTGGTACCACAGCTTATTTTGTGACTTTGGGTCACCAGAGGTTTGGCACCTCATAGCGACTCGTCCCAGTGGCTTAGCACCACAGTGGGTTGGCCCCACATTTGATATTACGGGATTGTCGCCAGTGATTTGGTATCACAACGTGGGTTGGCCCCACAGATGGATTATTCGTGACTTTGGGTCACCAATGGTTTGGCACCACATTATTATTGGATATCGTGATTTTGGGTCACCAGTGGTTTGGCACCACCAGTGGTTTGGTACCACACGGGGTAGAATTGGTGTTATGGATGGCTAGGTTTGGGTGCATGATATGTTGCTTGGTTATGATTTGTGTAAGCTTGTTGCATTAACCGGGGGAGGGATTATGCACTGAGTCTTGGTGACTCACCTTCTCCCTTATCTTTTCAGGTGATTCGTAGATCGCGGATGAGGAGCCGGGTGGACTCGAGGTGGCCCATGCATTAAAACATTTGGTTTTACTTGGATTTTGAATTGGGTAATTATTTTATATTTTGCTTTTATTATTTGGGTTTGTAATAAGGCCTTTTAAATTATGTTTTGAATTATTTATATGTTTTAGATTTGATTTCGAACATGGTTAAGTGAATTACTTGATTAATTTAATAATGTGAGCCCAAGGTTTTCTAAACTACAAAACGCAGTGGTTTTCAAAACCTTACCATCTGGTAATACAAATCACTTGATAATAAATGACAACTCAAATGTTTTCGACAACTTAAACGGTTTCCAAACTTAAGTTTCCAAACTCAAAAAGAAACAGTTTTCAAATTAATCATTTGGGTTTCTTTTAAAAATGACAAAAAGGTTTTTTCTAATCTATGGATCGGCAACTATGTTTTAAAGATTGATTTTTGGGATCCCAAAGTAAACTATCTATTTTAACTAATCATGCCCTGATTTCTACAAACATAGAGCAACAAAGAATTTTCACTAAAATTTAACCTTAACCTGACTTCCTCAAAACGTTTTTCCTCAGTAGCATTCTAAATTCGGCCGTGGTGTTTGGGCCGGGTTTGGGGGTGTTACATGGGTGAAGGCCACTATGTGTACAAGAGAGCTTCGATTTCAAAGGTGGGCTGTGTGCGAAACCACCGCATATTCGTTATTATTCCGAAGCGTTCAACGGGAAAACTGACTAAATGAAATTATGTGAGATGTTGTAGTGATAAGTATATGTATATGTATGTGTAATGTATGAGCAATATGCTCAATATGTGATTGGAAATTTGAATGATTGTTATAGGTAAGTAATGAATACAACTAAAGTGAAAGAAAGCAAAAATTTACAATAAAACTGTTTTGGACAGCAGTAGTGACGTGAATTTGAAAAATCACCAAAAATGGTAGAAATTGAATTATAAGTTGTATGAGATATTTATTTAAAGCTTATTGGGTCTATTTTCATATAAAAGAAACAGAGAAAGTAAAAGAATTGTATATTTTGAGATATTTAAACTTTTGTGAGACTGGTTTAGAATGGTTACTTGATCCCCTGTCCTGTCTTGGAAAAATCATTACAAATTCTAAAAAACATAATTATGGGGTATAAGTTATATGATTGAAATCCTTAATGAGTCTATTTTCAAATAAAATAAGTTTTATCATCATATGAATTCTGTATAATGATAAAATTGGTTCATAGTGAAAAGTGGTCAGAGTAGTCAAACAATGAAACAGGGGAATCTTTAATGAATAAACAGATAAAAATAATTTAGTGATTGTGACTCGAATAGACAACTTGCTCCAAACTTGAATAAATGATGAAATTGGTTTTAGATTTGATTGTGTTGTTTTGTAAACTTAATAAATCCATTATTAATTATTTATATACTTACTTACTAAGCTATATGCTTACTCTCTTTTCTTTTTCCTTGTTCTATAGTGTCATCAAGCTAGCTCGGGATTCGGTGATCGTCGAAGATCCATCCACACTATCAACCTTCTTTTGGTATTTTGAAAACAATATTTTGGGAATTATGGCATGTATAGAAGGCTTAATTGTTTTGTTATTTGTAATAACGAATGATTATTTTGCTTATGGGTATTGACGATTACGTATGGAAAAAGTTCTAAATTTATACAGATTTTACATTTTAAATTTTGTACAGTAGTATGAATCATGTCCGGTAATGCCTCGTACCCTGTTCTGGCGACGGACCTGGGTGAGGGGTGTTACATTTAGTGGTATCAGAGCTATGGTTTAGTCGGTTCTTGGACTAACATAGCGTGTGTAAAAGTCTAGCTATACATGCCATAAGTATATTGTGATAGTGTGATGACTCCTGACAATTTAAAATGTTTTTTTATATAGTAAATGGATCCCGACCGAGCCACTGCTGACGATGCTGAAAGTAACGCGCCGGCTCCCGCGCAAGGGATCGCACCTGTAATATCCTTAATATAGGCCTGTGCATTTATATGTGGTACTTGATTAATCTGTAATTTAAGAAGTTGAGGTTGAACTGAGGCCTTGATTAAATATTTGGATTAGGGTTTAGATTAATGTTTTGGGTAATTTAAGTGATATTTTGGGCTTTAAAAATTTGGGTTAGGTGGCTAGTAAATGGTGTTAGCTCATAATTTAAGTAGATAGTTAATTAAGTGACAAGCTGGGCTTGTGGCCCAAATATTTGAGGAGCTTTAAGTGAGCATGTACAAACTACTTCTTAAAATTTCATAAAACTTAATTTCACTGAACAAACCCGTTAACGAGCCGCAAGGCTAGGGTGTGGTAACCGTCATACGCATGTCTAGGAAGGATCCGGAAGAGCCTGGTATTTAAGCAGTCCTAGTGACTCACCTCCTCTTCACTGGAATCTTACCTGGTGCGCAGTGACTGTTCACCTTAGCCAAGTTAGGGTGTGGCAATGGGCATACGCATGTCTAGGAGTGGATTCAGGGAGAGCTTGGTACTTAAGCAGTCCTAGCGACTCACCTCCTCTTCACTAGAATCCTACCTGGTGCGTAGTGACTATTCACCCTAGTTACGAGGACTGGTTGATGGGCTAAACCCTATGACTAAAACCCAAAAGGGACCAGCCACCTTATTTTTACAAACTTGCTAAAATACCCTTAGTTTGAAAAAAAAAAAAACTCACAAACACCTGAACACTACTATTTTCTTTGAAATCAAATCCTCCAAGTTACCCCGGTTTAAAAAAAAAACCTAGTTTTGTAAAATTTTTGAAAATAACTTTGATTTGTAAAATTTCCCAAAATATCCCTGATTTGTAAAAATTACCAAACTACCCTTACTTTGCAAAATGACCAAAATACCCTCGAATTTCAAAATTATCGAAATACCCTCGAATTTCAAAATTACCGAAATACCCCTAAATTTCAAAATTACCGAAATACCCCCAGATTGCAAAATTACTGAAATACCCCCAGAATTAAAAAATTACCAAAATACCCTTACTTCACAAAATACCAAGGACCCTACTTTGAAAAATTACGAAAATACCCCTGTAGGATAAAATTATGAAAATACCCCTGGGTAGTTGAAAACAACAACCATGACAACAACAACACTTTTCTGTAATGAACGCGAGTTCATAAATGTTGATGATTGAATGAATGAACTTGAGACTATAGTGTGTGTATGGATTCAAAAGAACTACTTTTTAAAACTATTCATCATAAGACAATTCACGATAAATCAGTGGAAAGAAATAATGATTCATAAAATTCTTAATCAGATAAACGCAAATTGGAAGAATGAGTACAAGGGGTCGAGGACGTCCGCCGCGTGGACGCGGTAGGGGTAGGATGACCTTGTCTAAGCCAGTAGGGTCTGGCCATGGGTCAGGTAACGAACTGCCGGATCCTCCAGCTGTGGAGGGAGAGTTACGGGATCATGCGACCGGGGATGATGCTGTATCCCATGCGATGTTGCGAGTCCTGGAGAGAGTTGCTGGAGTAGGCATGGGCACAGGAACCCGAAAATCTGTGCCAGAGCGACTTAAGGCCAATGGGGCAGAAGTGTTTAGGGGAGTTTCTGGGGTAGCCCCTAACACAGCTAAGTACTGGATGGAAGTGATTGAACGCATAATGGATGACTTAGACTTCACGGTAGAGGAAAAGTTGAAAGGGGTCGTGTCTCTCCTCCGGGATGAGGCCTACCAGTGGTGGCTCACTGTGAAAGAAGGTACTGCCGCAGATCGGATTGATTGGGACTTCTTTAGGGAGTCATTTCAGGGAAAGTATGTTGGGGCTAGCTATATAGATGGCCAAAGGAAGGCATTCCTGAACTTGGTACAGGGAAGTAAGTCTGTGGCCGAATATGAGGCCGAGTTTCTGCGCTTGAGCCGTTACGCTCTAGGGATGGTAGCAACGAAGTATGAACGTTGTGTTCGGTTCGAGGATGGGCTGAGAAATGAGTTAAGGGTTCTGATAGCACAGCAACGAGAAAGGGTTTTTGCTGTTTTGGTAGATAAGGTTAAAATAGGTGAGGAAGTGAAACGGGTTGAGAGACAAGAAAAGGATAAGGATCGGGGTAAGAATAAGAGAAGTTTTGGGCCATCAAGAGCATCAGGGAATTTTCAGAAGAGGCCTAGGGCTGATGGGCCAGTTCGTGCTCCGACAAGTCAAAATCAAGCATGTTCTACATGTGGGAGGACGCATTATGGGGAGTGCAGAATAAAAACAGGTGGATGCTTTAAATGTGGGTCCACATAACATCTGATTAAGGACTGTCCTCAGATAGATCGGGGGCAGCCAGCGGGCCGAGGTGCTGATCAAGTGAGGAGAGGTGATCAGCCTGGACCAAGGGGTCGTGGTGCAGGTAGATGAGGAAATGGGGCTGGTCGTGGTCGTGGAGCACCTGGTAGAGGTGCTGGTAATGTAGATGCAAGGCAGCCGGGTCTAGTTTATGCAGTTTGTCGATAGGAGGATGGTGACGCACTGGATGTCATAACCGGTACGTTTCTTATAGCTGACAGCCCTTTTCTTGCTTTGATTGATATTGGGTCAACCCACTCCTATGTTGCATGTTCCATATCTGAGACCTTAAGTATAGATCCTGAAACAACTACTAGGAAGATGACTGTGGTTAGTCCCCTAGGACAATCTAGGGTGGTAGACAAGCTGTTTAAGGATGTACCTTTAGAGACTCAAGGGGTAGTGTTTTCAGCAGACTTAATGGAATTTCCATTTGGAGAGTTCAATCTTATCCTAGGAATGGATTGGTTGACAAAGCATCGTGCTAAGTTGGATTGTGGGGCTAAGCGTATGGTGTTAAGTACCCCAGAAGGCGGGGAGGTGGTTGTGTTAGGAGAAAGAAGGAACTACTTGTCCAACGTAGTGTCGGCCTTGAGAGCTGTTAAGATGATTCAGAAAGGATGTAACGCCTATTTAGCTTTTATTAGTGCTTTGGATGTTAAGGAGGTGACTGTCGATGGGGTTCGAACAGTCAAGGATTTCGCAGACATTTTTCCAGAGGAGTTGCCAGGATTACCCCAGATCTCGAGGTGGAGTTTGGAATAGAACTACTCCCGGGTACGGCTCCAGTATCTATTGCCCCTTATCAAATGGCGCCGAAGGAGCTAGTGGAGCTCAAAGCTCAGATTCAGGAGCTATTGGATCGAGGATTCATCCGGCCGAGTGTGTCTCCATGGGGAGCGCCGGTCCTATTCGTGAAAAAGAAGGACGGATCCATGCGTATGTGCGTGGACTATCGTCAACTGAATAAGTTGACGATTAAGAATAAGTACCCATTACTGAGAATCAATGATTTGTTCGACTAGCTCAAAGGAGCTTCGTTCTTTTCTAAGATTGATCTAAGGTCGGGATATCATCAGTTAAAGGTGAAGGAAGGAGACATTCATAAGACGACATTTCGAACACGCTACGGTCATTATGAGTTTTTGGTAATGCCGTTCGGTTTGACGAACGTGCCAGCAGCATTTATGGATATGATGAACCGCGTGTTTCAATCATACCTTGATCGGTTCGTCGTAGTATTTATCGATGATATCTTGGTTTATTCCAAGTCTGAGGAGGAGCATGATGCACAACTTCGAGTGGTGTTGCAAATTCTGAGGGAAAAGCAGCTGTACGCGAAGTTCAGTAAGTGTGAGTTCTGGCTGAAGGAGGTGACTTTTCTAGGGCATGTGGTTTCCGCAGAGGGGATTAGGGTAGACCCTCGGAAAATTGAAGCTGTGTTAAGTTGGAAATTGCCGAAGTCTGTGGCGGAAATTCGAAGTTTCTTAGGATTAGCAGGATATTATCGAAGGTTCGTTGAGGGATTCTCTTCAATAGCGGCACCATTAACTAAGTTGTTGAGGAAGGGAGTATCTTTTGTATGGACTGACAAACAACATGAGAGCTTTGAGAGGTTGAAGAGAATTCTGACGGAAGCACCGGTGTTAATTCAGCCAGAGGCGGGAAAAGAATTTACCGTCTATTGTGATGCGTCACACACAGGGTTGGGGTGTGTGCTGATGCAAGATGGAAAAGTTGTAGCATACGCATCTCGACAGTTGAGACCGCATGAGTTGAACTACCCTACGCATGATCTGGAATTGGCGGCTGTAGTGTTTGCTCTGAAGATTTGGAGACATTACCTGTATGGGGAAAAATCGGTAATTTACATCGACCATAGAAGTTTGAAGTATCTCCTTACTCAGAAGGAGTTAAATTTATGGCAACGTAGGTGGATCGAGCTCTTGAAGGACTATGATTGCTCGATTGAATACCATCCTGGCAAGGCCAATGTGGTGGCAGATGCGTTGAGTAGGAAGGTGTTAGCAGACCTAAGGGCGATGTTCGCTCATCTTAGTTTGTATGGGGATGGTAGTTTGGTGGCTGAGCTACAAGTAAGACCTATGTGGACAAGTCTAATCAAGGAGAAGCAACTTTTGGATGATGTCTTAAGTACTCGAATCCGACAAGTGCAGGAGGGTGAAGTAGAGGACTATAGTCTGAACAATGATGGAGTTTTGTGTTTCCGTGGGAAGGTGTGTATGCCAAAAGATGAGGAGCTAAGGCAGATGATTCTTCGGGAATCGCATAGTAGCCCCTATGCTATGCATCCTGAAGGAGTTACGAAATATGTGGGGAAGTGCTTGACGTGTCAGCAAGTCAAGGCTGAACACCAGTTGCCTTCGGGATTGTTGCAGCCGATAAAGATTCCCCAATGGAAATGGGAGAGAATCACAATGGATTTTGTTAGTGGGTTACCCCTTACACCCACCAAGAAAGATTCAATTTGGGTAATTGTGGATCGGCTGACGAAGTCTACTCACTTCATACCAATTCGGGTCGACTACTCTTTGCAAAGGTTGGCTAAGTTGTACGTGGCTGAGGTTGTAAGATTACATGGTGTACCGGTGTCGATCATATCGGATAGGGACCCTAGGTTCACGTCACGATTTTGGAAGGCTCTTCATCAAGCAATGGGAACAAGGTTAGACTTCAGTACTGCCTTTCACCCACAATCTGATGGTCATTCTGAGAGGGTGATCCAGATCTTGGAGGATATGCTAAGAGGTTGCATCATCGATTTTAGGGGTTGTTGGGAGGAGTATTTACCCTTGGCTGAATTCGCATATAATAACAGTTATCAAGCTAGTATTCAAATGGCACCGTATGAAGCATTATATGGAAGGAGATGTCGTACTCCAACTTGTTGGACGGAGTTGGGTGAACGTCAGGTATTGGGTCCGGAACTAGTTTCGGAAACGGAGGAAAAAGTTAAGTTAATACGAACTCGATTGAAGGAAGCGTCTGATCGGCAGAAATCTTATGCGAATCTAAAGCAGAAGGAGGTGGAATTCGCAGTAAGAGACCAAGTCTTCTTGAAGGTATCTCCGTGGAAGAAAGTAATGAGGTTTGGACGAAAGGGTAAGCTAAGTCCCCAGTTTATTGGGCCTTATAGGGTGTTAGAACGTGTGGGGCCAGTGGCTTATCGTTTGGAGTTGCCTTCAGAGTTGGAGCAAATACATGACGTGTTCCATGTCTCGATGCTGAGACGTTATCGATCTGATCCATCGCACATAGTACCAGTAGAAGAGATATAAGTAAGATCGGATTTGTCTTTTGAGGAGGAACCAGTGCAAATCTTGGATCGAGACGTGAAAGTGTTACGAAGGAAGTCCGTTCCATTGGTTAAAGTTTTATGGTGAAATCACGGTGCTGAAGAGGCGACGTGGGAGCCAGAGGATGTTATACGACAGCAGTATCCCCATCTCTTTTGATCAGGTAAATTTCGAGGACGAAATTTATTTTAAGGGGGTAGAACTGTAATATCCTAAATATAGGCCTGTGCATTTATATGTGGTACTTGATTAATCTGTAATTTAAGAAGTTGAGGTTGAACTGAGGCCTTGATTAAATATTTGGATTAGGGTTTAGATTAATGTTCTGGGTAATTTAAGTGATGTTTTGGGCTTTAAAAATTTGGGTTAGGTGGCTAGTAAATGGTGTTAGCTCATAATTTAAGTAGATAGTTAATTAAGTGACAAGCTGGGCTTGTGGCCCAAAGATTTGAGGAGCTTTAAGTGAGCATGTATGTGGCATCACTAAGGGAAGGATTAGGCCAAGTGAGGGCTACTTAGAGCCCAAGTTTTGGGTCAAAAATTCGGCACTTAGGAGCCTTAGGAGTGGACGGCACACTAGCTACAAAATAGGGATTTTTATTCTTTTATTTTCTTGATAAATAGGAAGATAATGAAGAGAAAGATGAGGGCTATTTTTGAGGAGATAAGGGATTAAGATAAAAGCTATCAGATGACAACAGAGTTGGCCGAAAATCCAACTCTGGGAGGGGGAGTATATTGCCGAAATCTATATAAGCCAAGTGATCACCCATGCTTTCATTCTTTTTCTTCCTCACCTAGCCGAATTTCTCTTCTTCTTTTCTCTCAGATCCTTTTCTTTGCCACAACTCTCCAAACACAGTTTACTTTCCCCTCTTCTCTTCTTAAAGCCAAATCTACAAGTGAGATCTCTGTTTCCCGAAGGTGCACCTAAGCCGTATACTCCTCTTTAATCCGGTGAGTTTCGGGATTTCTCCTTTTTCTGCTATGCCTTTATTTTTATCAAGCTCCTAATCCAAATCATTCTTTCCAAGGCCCTGTCTATTATACTCTTTATCCCTAGAAGCCGAATCTGTTCCATTAAAGCCGATTTGGTGGAAAAGACGAAGGTAGGGAGGTGACGTTTCTTAGGGATTTTCGGGATTCGACAAATAAGGCTCTACGTTAAGGATAATAGATTTTCGCGATAACAGGTGTGTAATACTTCCCCACCATTTAGATCTAATCATAAAATGCATGATCATAAGATTTATATATGTTTTGATAATTGCCAAGATCTCGGTTTATTGATGAAAGCCCAAGGAGGGTATAAGTGGATCACCAGGTTAGTAAATAATCTGTTTAAATGTTATAAGTAAAATGCTTGTATGTGATTGCATGGGTTGGGTTGATGAAAGGAGGAAGTTATATGTTATATGTGTAGCGGTTTTTACCGTGATCTGATGTAGCGGCTAATGCCGTGAACTGTTATACGGGCTTCGGCCATTAAATGTTATACGGGCTTCGGCCATTATATGTTATAAGGGATTCGGCCATCATATGTGGATGAGCAGCTTGATTGCCATCATGGTGTGTAGCGGTGTGGGTCGATTGTAGAAATCCTCAATGGTGTGTACGGTTGGTACGGGGGCGTGTAGCGGATGGAAACCTAGGCAAACGGGTTGGGCCTTGCATATTATTTGTTATTAATTTTTATCATGGGTATTAAACTGTTTATTTGTTTAATGGGCTTAAGGCCCAAAATCTAGTGGTGCATGAGGGTTGCACACTGAGTCTCGCGACTCACCCTTTTAATTAACATTTCAGGTGATACCTAGTGCTTCGGACCGGGCTGGAGAGGAACGCAAGGTGGCCATGCAGAAGGATATGTAGATTTGGAAAAAAGACTCAAGTTATTATTTTATATTTTTAATTAATGGAATTTAAACTTTGATGTAATAAGGCCATGGGCCACTAGTTTATATTTTGTTTTATTATGGGCTTTTATTACTTTTAGTTATTTATATTTTTTTATTTTAATTAAACTAAGGCATGTAATTAAGTTCGGTTTTATTATACAAAGGCATATTCGATATAAAATATATTTGGGCTTTTTCTGAAAAAAAATACGACATGTTTGACAAAAAAATTTCTTAGTGACATACCAGATTCGGTCGTAGCTATTGGGCCGGGTTTGGGGTGTTACAGCACCAGTAGAAAATAGATCTGAAACACGTGGACAGGGAGAGGGGGCTCGGGAAGCCTTCCTCCAAATGATGAATAACTGGTATACTGAGTTTATTCAAGTGAATCCGAATGCTCAACCTCCTCCACCCCCTCCCATACCTCAGACGGTTCCCGTAGCTCCCCAAGGCATGGATTTGGTAAGAATAAACAAGCCTCCAGTCGACAAAATTAGGAAGCAAGGAGCAGAAGAGTTTAGAGCAAACATTGATGATGATCCTAAGAAAGCGGAGTTCTTGCTCGAAAATTCTATCCGTGTGTTTGATGAGCTCTCGTGTACGCCGGAAGAGTGTTTAAAATGTGCTGTATCACTTCTGAGAGATTCCGCCTATCATTGGTGGAAGACTTTAGTAGCAGTTGTGCCAAAATAAAAGATTACTTGGGATTTCTTCCAGGAAGAATTTAGAAAGAAATATATAAGTCAATGATTTATTGATCAGAAACGGAAGGAGTTCCTTGAATTGAAGCAGGGCAAGATGTCTGTGGCAGAGTACGAGCGTGAATTTGTTAGACTTAGTAAGTATGCCCAGGAGTGTGTGTCCACCCAGGCTATTATGTGCAAGAGATTCGAAGATGGGATTAATGAGGACATTAAAATGTTTGTGGGAATTCAGGAGCTGAAAGAATTTGTGGTATTGGTCGGCCGAGCCTTTAAAGCTGAGGAATTAAACAAAGAAAGAAGGAAAGCTGCTATCGAGGCCCGAGATACAAGAAAGAGACTGATGGGCAAGTCGTTCCAAACCCAATCAAAAAGGCCCAGAGAGATGAATTCTCGAAGGACAGCTTCAGCTGAGTATTCACATCGAGACCGTGGGAAATCGTATTTGGGCTCACAAACTCAAGCTACTTCAGTGGAAAGTGTGGGCAATGTGAAGTCTAGTAAACCCTAGTGTCAGAATTGTAGAAGGCAACATTTTGGTGAGTGTTGGGGAACTGGTCGAGCTTGCTTCAGGTGTGGTTCTCGCGAGTATTTTATTAAAGATTGTCCGAAGGGAGCTAAGGAAGAGAAATTTCACAGTGCTAGACAGACTAACACTGTTAATAGAGGTAGACCTTCGAGAAATACTGGAAGTGGAGCTAGCAGTAAAAGTATGGTGAAAGACCCAGCCACGAGATCAGAAGCTAGAACACCTTCCAGGACATATGCCATCCGAGCTCGTGAAGAGGCATCCTCCCCCGATGTAATTACGGGTACATTTTCTCTACATGATATTAATGTTGTTGCTTTGATTGATCCGGGTTCGACCCATTCCTATGTTTGCTTGAAATTGATGCCTAGTATAAGTATGCCTATAGAATCTACAGAATTTGTGATTAAAGTATCGAATCCATTAGGCAAGCATGTGTTAGTAGATAAAGTATGTAGAAATTGCCCTATAATGATTAGAGGTCATTGTTTCCCGGTCGACCTAATGCTATTGCCATTTGACGAGTTTGATGTGATTCTTGGTATGGATTGGCTGACTGCACATGATGTGATAGTGAATTGTGGGAAGAAATTCATCGAGCTGAAATGTGAAACTGGTGAAATTCTTCGGGTTAACTCAGATGAGTCAGATAGTTCATTTGCTATGATTTCTATTATGTCTGCTCAGAAATGTTTGAGAAAAGGGTATGAAGCTTATCTTGCTTTTGTGCTAAACACTAAAGATTCAGAGCTGAAAATTGAGTCAGTGCCAGTAGTATGCGAGTATCCAGATGTGTTTCCGGAAGAATTACCAGGTTTGCCTCCTATTAGAGAAGTGGAGTTTGGTATTGAGTTGATTCCAGGTACCACACCTATCTCTATTGCTCCATATAGAATGGCCCCGTTGGAATTGAAAGAATTGAAAGCTCAGCTGCAGGAATTAACTGATAAAGGCTTTACAAGACCTAGTTATTCACCCTGGGGTGCACCAGTCCTGTTTGTGAAAAAGAAAGACGGTTCGATGAGATTGTGCATAGACTATCGGTAACTTAACAAGGTAACAATAAAGAACAGGTATCCACTGCCTAGAATTGATGATTTATTTGATCAATTGAAGGGAGCCACTGTGTTCTCTAAGATAGATTTGAGATCCGAATACTACCAGTTGCGAGTTAAAGAGTCAGATGTTCCGAAGACTGCTTTCTGGATAGGTACGGTCATTATGAGTTCCTTGTGATGCCATTTGGCTTGGCTAATGCTCCTACCATTTTCATGGACTTAATGAACCGAATATTCAGACCTTACTTGGATAAGTTTGTAGTCGTGTTTATTGATGATATCTTAATTTATTCTCATGATGAGACTGAGCATGCAGAGCATTTGAGAACTGTCTTACAGACTTTGAGAGATAACCAGTTGTACGCCAAATTTAGTAAAAGTGAGTTCTGGCTTCGAGAAGTTGGATTCCTTGGACACATCGTCTCAGGTGAAGGCATTAGAGTTGACCCGAGCAAGATCTCAGCCATTGTTGAGTGGAAGCCTCCGAGGAATGTATCTGAGGTTAGAAGTTTTCTGGGATTAGCTGGTTATTATAGACGATTTGTAGAGGGATTTTCCATAATAGCTACCCCATTGACGAGATTGCTACAAAAAGATGTCAAATTTGAATGGACTGAGAAATGTCAGCAGAGTTTTGACAAGTTAAAGGCATTGTTGACTGAAGCTCCTGTCTTAGTACAACCAGAACCAGGTAAAGAGTTTGTGGTCTATAGTGATGCATCCTTGAATGGATTGGGTTGTGTACTTATGCAGGAAGGTAAAGTAATTGCTTATGCTTCTAGACAGCTAAAACCGCATGAGAAAAATTATCCGACGCATGATTTAGAGCTAGCTGCCATTGTATTTGCTTTGAAAGTTTAGAGACATCACTTGTATGGCGAGAAGTGCCGAATATTCACTGATCATAAAAGCTTGAAATACTTGATGACTTAGAAAGAATTGAACTTGAGGCAAAGAAGATGGTTAGAGTTGATTAAAGATTATGAGCTAGTGATCAATTATCACCCGGGTAAAGCTAATGTTGTTGCTGATGCTTTGAGTAGAAAATTTTTATTTGCATTGAGAGCTTTAAATACTAGCTTAGCTTTATCAGATGACGGTTTCATCATAGCTGAGTTGAGAGCTAAACCGGCGTTTCTTGAAGAAATCCGTAAAGCTCAGAAAGATGACAATGAGTTGGAAGCTAAAAGAGCTCAGTGCAAGTCAGGTGCAGAGTCTAATTTTCAGATTGGTTCTGATGGTTGTTTGTTGTTCAGAGACAGAGTATGTGTATCGAAGAATGACGAGCTTATTCAGAAGATCTTACAGGAAGCACATAATAGTTCTTTGTCTATACACCCAGGTAGTACAAAGATGTATAATGATTTGAAGAAAATGTATTGGTGGGTAGGAATGAAAAGAGATATTTCAGAGTTTGTTTCTAGATGCTTGATTTGTCAGCAAGTAAAGGCTGAACATCAGGTGCCTTCAGGTTTATTGCAGCCTGTGCTAATCCCTGAGTGGAAATGGGACCGAGTTACTATGGATTTTGTAATAGGATTGCCGTTAACACCGAGAAAGAAAGATGCAGTATGGGTTGTAATTGATAAGCTAAAGAAGTCAGCTCATTTTATCCCAGTTCGTATGGACTATTCTCTTGATAAGTTGGCCGAATTATATATCTCAGAGATAGTCAGACTACATGGGGTACCATTATCGATCATTTCAGATAGAGATCTGAGATTTACTTCACGGTTTTGGAAAAAGTTATAGGAAGCTTTGGGCACAAAGTTGAGTTTCAGTACAGCTTTTCATCCTCAGACCGATGGTCAGTCAGAGAGAGTAATTTAGGCGCTTGAAGATATGCTTAGATGCTGTGTATTAGAATTTCAAGGCAGTTGGGAAAAGTATTTACCATTAGTGGAGTTTGCCTACAATAATAGTTATCAGTTGAGTTTGAAAATGGCACCTTATGAGGCTTTGTATGAACGCAAATGTCACACACCTTTATATTGGACAGAGCTTAAGGAAAATCACATTCATGGGGTCGATTTAGTTAAAGAAACAGAAGAGAAAGTAAAAGTCATCAGAGATTGCTTGAAAGCAGCTTCAGATAGACAGAAGTCATATGCAGATTTGAAGAGAAAAGAGATTGAGTATCAAGTTGGTGACAAAGTGTTTTTAAAAGTATCCCCGTGGAAGAAGGTTCTCAGATTTGGCAAGAAAGGCAAACTAAGTCCACGATTTATTGGACCGTTTGAGGTTATTGAGAGAGTTGGGCCATTAGCATATCGTTTAGCCTTGCCAACTGAGTTAGAGAAGATTCATAATGTGTTCCATGTATCCATGTTACGTCGCTACCTTTCTGATCCGTCACATGTGATTTCTCAGAAGGAGGTTGAGATTCAGCCAGATATGACTCACGAAGAGGAACCAGTTAAGATTTTAGCTCGAGAGGTCAAACAACTAAGGAACAAAAATATTGCACTTGTGAAAGTATTATGGAATAGACATGGGGTAGACGAGGCTACATGGGAGCCCGAAGAGGCTATGCAAAAACAGTACCCAAACCTCTTCACAGGTAAGATTTTCAGGGACGAAAATCCCTAAAGGGGGGAGAAATGTAACATCCCGAAAGAGGGCCTAAACGGAATAGTGGTTGCAAAGCCACGAATCCAAGATAGAAAAGTTTATTGTGATTATTTTTATGATTTACCGATTGATTGGATGCATGTGTTAGAGTATCGATAGAAAATTTTATGAATTTCATGTCTAATTTGCTTATTAGGGCTTAATTGTAAAAGTTGATAAATGAGAGTTCTAGATGCTAAAGGATTAAATTGAAGTGAATATCTAAAGTAAGAGTCCTTAAATGGTAATTAGACCATTATATTTTCATGGACAAAAATGGACATGCATGGGTAGAAATAACTAAAATTTTAATGAAGGGTATTTTAGTAAAATGTCAAATAAAAGAAATTAAATGGGAAAAAGATGGAAAAAGGTTGTCATCTTCTTCCTTAGGCCGAATCTTCAAGGGGGGACTCCATAGCTAGGGTTTCCAAGCTTCCAAGCTCCATAGTAAGTCAATCCAAGCCCCGTTTTTCATGTTCTTTACGTTTTTGGAATCCCAGTAACTCGGTTTAGCTTATTCTAGCAATATTTTAGCCTAGGGTTCATATTTGGAAAAATACCCATAGGTGAAATGTGTTTATTTTGATGTTTTATGATATAATATAAAAGCTAAAATTATGTTAAACAACTTTTGCTAAGCGATTTTACGTAAAAACGACATAATCGGTAAAAATACCTAATGTTCATAAGTACATGTTAGAGTGAGAATTTGATGTTGCCATAAAAGGGAAAAATGTTCAGCATGTCCTAAAATGTGAGAAAATAGGATGACGTTTAATTTTTGAGCCTAGGGGCAAAATTGTAATTTTGTGAAAGTTAGGGGGCAAAAACGTAATTTTGCCATAATGTGATTTTTGGATTGAATTAAATAATGTAAATATTAAATAAGCTAAATGTGTTATTATAGATCGAGAAGAACGTGGAATCGATCTTGAACGAGGGAAAGGAAAAATTAAGGACTAAATTGCAAATTTCGCCATATTTTGCACCGAGGTAAGTAGTATGTAAATAATTCATTATTTTTATTGATATTTTATATTTCAGCATGTTTATTGTATTGTATCTGATTATTGAATCATAATTGACTATTGAAAGAATGAAATAAAGTGTTAAAAAGTGAGTTATTTCCCGTTTGAACCTTCGGAATTGAAAGATGTAATTGGCATGTAGCTAGGTCACATGAGTGGTACTAAGTGTAGGCCACTATGTGCACAAGAGAGCTACAAGAGATTTCGTATACGTAGCTAGGTCACATGTGTAGTACCGAGAGTACGCCATGTGTACAAGAAAGCTATATGTAGCTAGGTCACATGTGTGGTATATGGTGTGAGCCACTATGTGTACAAGAAAGCTACGAGAAGGCTAGGTCATATGAGTGGTGCTAAGTGAAGGCCACCATATGTACAAGAGAGCCAGAATTATGAGTACAATCGAGCTAGGTCACATGAGTGGTACTGGGTGAAGGCCACTATGTGTACAAGAGAGCTTCGATTTCAAAGGTGGGTTGTGTGCGAAACCATCGCATATTCGTTATTATTCCGAAGCGTTCAACAGGAAAACTGACTAAATGAAATTATGTGAGATGTTGTAATGATAAGTATATGTATATGTATGTGTAATGTATGAGCAATATGCTCAATATGTGATTGGAAATTTGAATGATTGTTATAGGTAAGTAATGAATACAACTAAAGTGAGAGAAAGCAAAAATTTACAATATAACTGTTTTGGACAGAAGCAGTGACATGAATTTGAAAAATCACCAAAAATGGTATAAATTGAATTATAAGTTGTATGAGATATTTATTTTGAGAATATAAAAGAAACAGAGAAAGTAAAGGAATTGTATATTTTGAGATATTTAAACTTTTGTGAGACTGGTTCAGAATGGTTACTTGATCCCCTGTCCTGTCTTGGAAAAATAATTAAAAATTCTAGAAAAAATAATTATGGGGTATAAGTTATATGATTGAAATCTTTAATGAGTCTAATTTCAAATGAAATAAATTTTATCATCATATGAATTCTGTATAATGATAAAATTGGTTCGTAGTGAAAAGTTGCCAGAGCAGTCAAACAGCAAAATAGGGGAATCTTTAATGAATAAACTGTACTAATTGGACAGACCAAAAATTCTGAAAATTTTATGGTGAGAAGATAAATGAGTCTAGTTTCAGGGGAAATTTACGGATCTTAATTTGGAGTTTTGTAGCTTTAGATAAAAATAATTTAGTGACTGTGACTCGAATAGACAGCTTGCTCCAAACTTGAATAAATGATGAAATTGATTTTAGATTTGATTGTGTTGTTTTGTAAACTTAATAAATCCATTATTAATTATTTATATACTTACTTACTAAGCTATATGCTTACTCTCTTTTCTTTTCCTTGTTCTATAGTTCATCAAGCTAGCTCGAGATTCGGTGATCGTCGGAGATCCATCTACACTATCAGCCTTCTTTTGGTATTTTGAAAACAATATTTTGGGAATTATGGCATGTGTAGAAGGCTTAATTGTTTTGTTATTTGTAATAACGAATGATTATTTTGCTTATGGGTATTGACGATTATGTATGGAAAAAGTTCTAAATTTATACGGATTTTACATTTTAAATTTTGTACAGTAGTATGAATCATGTCCGGTAATGCCTCGTACCCTGTTCTGGCGACAGACCTGGGTGAGGGGTGTTACACATACTCTCACACAATTTCTCAATATTAGTAGCTAATGAATTTCTTGATGATTTTCTACTTGAACTTGATTTTTTTCCTTTATCGTGTACAACCCCAAGTGTTTCCTTTCTTCGATTAGGAGTTTCATGAGAATGGTTTGATGGTACCTCATTAGGAGGCATACCTTCATTCTCATTACTATCTTCATCTGAATCACCAAATCCTTCATTAGGTGTATCATCTCCCATAGGAACCCCACTTGGAAGAACACCAGACGAAGGTGCCCATGGATTCTCTTCAGTGGCTACAATGCCACCAAACATTTGCCACATTAAATCATTCAATCGTGGTTCAATTCCTTTCTTCTTAAATCCTTTAAAATCAGGATTTTTCTACATAACATGTTAAATGTTAAATATTATACTAATATTTTTATATTTGTAAATTATTAATTTCAATAAACTTTGTGCATTAAAATAATGATAAAGTTAACACTAACCTGTATTTTTTTAGCCCACCATTCTTCAGTAGCATCGACCGTCTTTTTAGATGGACACTATCCAATACCTGTAGATTCCTTAAGCAACTCCCTCCATAACCTCCATTCCTTTTTTAATGTATCCCACTTATTTTTCAATTGAGGTTTTCCATAATTTTTTTGTGTTTTTGCTTGAAAAAGAGCAACGACATTTTCCCATCCTTTTGAGTTTAGATGAGTTGTCGGTCTATTACCAGCATTGACTTCATTCATGCAAAGTTCACAAAATATCAACGTCAGCTCATCATCCCAAACAGCTTTTGTTGCGAAGGTACTTTCTCCCTCCACAAATTTTCGTGTCTTTACCATCTATTATTATTATTATTTTGATTTTAAATGTCAACCGACATAAAACCATAAATATATAATTAGATAGAATAATATAGTTTCATAAAAAATTAAGAATAACACATCCCAAAATGATGAAAGCCATAAGATGAACAGTAAAGAAAAAATTCTCAAAAATCCAAGGTAAACAATAACGAGGATATAGAAAGGATAATTGATTCTGACTATCTTTTCAAAAGAGTAAGCAAACTTGAGCAGATTGGTTTTTCTTAGCAACACTAGTCATCAAATTTTTACTTTAGTCTAAAAAAAAGCATGCATTTAATCACTCAAGGTTATGGCACCAATCTCATAGTATAACTATGTAACACCCTGAAAATTTGAGTAATTTATTTTCATTGTGTGCTTTGAGTAATTATTCTAGAAGGTGGAATTTCTTTATTTATTTTGTGCTTGGTATAGTCCTGAAGAAGAGTTAGAATTTATTAGGATGGAATAATATTAATTTTGATTTTGAGAATTTATGGAAATGGACTAAGTGGCATTGACACATAAATTAATTTAAGTGTCAAAGTGAAGCATAAGATGAGTAGTTGGACAAGTGGTGATGGCGCATGGGTTTAGGCATGAGGGAGAAGGTTCGAATCCCTTGTTTAGCATCTAGGTGAATTTTATTTTGAATTTTTTCTGCCCATATATAGCAAGTGTCGGCCAAGAGCTTTTATGGTAGGTGTTGACTTGTTATTTTTGGTTAAAATATCAATGGAATAAGGAAATTTTGAACTTAAGGAAGGGTATCAAAAGAATAAGGAAAATGTGAGGATATGAGGCAAGAATCAAGGAATTATTTATGGAAACAATATCTTGGCCTAAAGACCAAGCATATGGACGGCATTATGGCTAGGGGGGGGGAGCCGAATTTTGGTGATAGTTTTGGCTAGGAGTTTTAGTTTTTGTTTTGGTCATTTTTGTTTTGTGCAAGTTTTGAAAATTCTCTCAACCTTTTCTCCCTTTGGCCGAATTTGATCCTTGGTAAGCCTTGTTAATTTTTGACCATTTGGTCATTTTTGCACATCAATTGGTATTCTTTTGTGCCTTATTTCCTTTGAGTGCCGAAAATCACATACACCAAAAGCCATTCCTTTTCTCTTTTCTTGTTACCATTGCCGATTATTCATCTCTTTCTCAAGCTCATCTTTTTCTTTTCTTTTTCCTATTCATTTTGAAATCAAAGCAACATCATCACCATCTTTCTCCTATTCTATTCTTTTCAATCGAGATTCTCTCTACCTACACTCTCATGGCCGAATATTAAGGTGACTATGGCCGAATATTTGATTCGGTTAGCGAACCATCGATCGGAGAGAAATCACAAGTAGAAGTCTTACGGAAATCCGAGGGTAAATTTCTAGATCGTTATATTTAGATCGGTCTTATTATAGATTATAGTGTTTTAATTAACACAATACGTATAGGTGTTGAAGAGCGGGAAAGTTTAGTTCTCTCCATAACCAGGTGTGTAATTTCACACTCATTTTCGGGTTAGATTTCTAATCATAAGTATTGCGATAAAAACGTGAAAATGGTAAATTCGGAAATTATATAGTAATTGATACTTTTGTGAAAATGCATGAAAACGGTTAAAACTGAGAAATATGCGAAAAACTGTTAAATCGATAAATGGGCCGATAATACTCTAGTTCGATAAATGGGCCGATAATACTCTAGTTCGATAATTGGGCCAAAATACTCTAGTTCGATAAATTGGGCTAAAATGGGCCAAAGTTCACTAAACTACTAAATGGGCTAGTTTCTAAATTATTTATATGGGCCTAATGAAATGTTATTGATAAACCCACCGAGGTTATGGATAAATTGAAAATTTGTTATATGACTATAATTGATATACACGCATGATTGCATAGGGTGGGTTATATGAAGAGAAGAATGGCCAGTTGCCACAAATTCGGTTCAATGCCTCTAGTTCGGTGGCTCTGCCACAATATGGCTCAATGCCTCTAGTTCAGTGGCTCTGCCACAAATTCGGCTAAATGCCTCTAGTTCGGTGACAATGTCACAATCTAGTTCGGTAGTGCACTACAAAATTAATTAAAGGCTTAAAGCCTATAATTGGTGTGTTTGGCGGGGTGGGTTGACTTGATCCCCACAGGTGTGTTGGTTGGTACGGGGGTGTTAGCGGATGGATACTAGGTTGGTTTGGGAAATTCATTTTACATGCATTCATTCATTTATAAATTATGTTATTTTATGATATATGGTTGAAATCTGTTAATGGGCTCAAGCCTAGCTTGATGTCTTGACGATCTGGCCCAAAAATGGTGGTAAGTGAGTTGCACACTGAGTTCTTTGTAACTCACCCAATTTTATTATCCATTTCAGGTAATGGAAATTGACGTGGACTTGGGCCGGAGATGACTTGGTGAAGGCCATACTACAAACTTGGGTTTTATTTAAACTATGATTTTATTTAGATTATTATCTTAAATTTCTGTTATGGGTTTTATGTAATAAGGCCTCTTTTATGTTTTTATGGATTTTATTGTGTGGATGGTTTAAATTTTATTTCTAAACTTTGAATATGGTTTTATCTAAAATATGTTAAGTTTTCTTAAGAACATTGGTTTTATAACAAAATTTCTGGACACTTTAATTATTTAAAATTCTTTCAAAGTTCTTTTAAACTATCTTAAGATTTTGACGATAAGTTTTCAAACAAGTATTATTTTTAAGCTACAAATTTCAAATCCTTGTATTAACGTTTTATTAAACTCGATTTTCAAAAAAAGTTTTTGTAGCACTATTTTATCTTAACCATTTGAGAATAAAGGAATGTATGATTGGTGTGACAAACCAAATCTCGTCTAAACGCATAGGCCGGGTTTGGGGTGTTACATTTAGTGGTATCAGAGCCCAGTTCAAAACTCGACTGTGGTTTGGGTTCGACAATGAAATCTGTTTGAAAAATAATTTAAATTTCTAGACTTTTGATTTAAAGGTAGTATGGCACCATGAGCATCCCGCGCCAAGTCAAGTAAGTATCTGTATACTGATTGTTTGTTACGATTATGATATGATTGTAAGAAACACTCTAGAACTTCTAGTTTTAGGTGCTAAAACCGTAGAGATTGAGACAATAGGATATGGTTGCGAAAACAACTCTATCTCTTTCATATCATAAAACATCGCTAATAAACAACTGAAATATTACTCTGATTCATAAAACTCTTAACCAGATTAAATCGAATTAGTCGCTATGAGCACTAGAGGACTTGGTCGTGGACGCGGTAGACGTGGCCGTGGTAGAGGACGAGGTGTTAGGGGCGCAACTGATGTGCCGGGTCATATGCCGGAAATGGATGCACCTGCGTCACTCGAGAGTGAGACGGGATCGCACGACCATATGGAAGAAGATAATGCTGTGACACGAGCAATGCTGCGAGTACTTGAAAGGGTCGTTGGATCCAGAACTGGACCAACAGCTCGTGGGTCGATATCGGAGCGACTGAAATCAAGTGGAGCTGAGGTTTTCAGAGGTGTCTCTGGAGTAGCTCCCAATGTCGCTGAATATTGGCTTGAGGCAGTGGAACGAATTATGGATGATCTTGAGTGCACTGTGGAACAAAAGCTAAGAGGAGCGGTATCTTTGTTAAGGGACGAAGCATACCAATGGTGGCTTACTGTCCGAGAAGGCACTAATGCTGCATTAGTTAATTGGGAGTTCTTCAAGGCTTCCTTCCAAGGGAAATATGTGGGAACAAGCTATGTGGATGCTCGTAGGAAGGAATTCTTGAATCTGGTGCAAGGAAATAAGACGGTGGCAGCATATGAAGCTGAGTTCTTACGTTTGAGTCGCTATGCTCGAACGATAGTGGCAACGGATCATGAGCGTTGTGTGCGCTTTGAGGATGGCTTGAAAGATGAGTTGCGGGTTCTGATAGCCCCACAACAAGTTAGAACTTTTTCCACGCTCGTGGAGAAGGCCAAGATAGCCGAAGAGGTTAAGAACTCGGAACGTCAAAATCGGGAGCAAATTCGAGGCAAGAGAGATCTGAAGAATTCGGGTTCTTCAAAAAGGTTTCCGAAGAGGTCTCGGAATGATGAGCCAGCTCAAGGTAGAACACCTGTAGCTGTTAATCAGAGTCGAGATTGTGCTGATTGTGGAAAAAGGCATTCCGGAGAATGTTGGAGGAAGACGGGTGCTTGTTATAAATGTGGATCGACGGATCATCAATATAGGAGTTGCCCTCGACGTATGGATACAACTCAAGAAGTTCGTACTACTGATGCACCACCGGCAAGAGGAGCTCAGCAACCACCGAGAGGTCGTGGACCGGGTCGTGGTGGTAATGGAGCTGGACGTGGTCAAGGTGCAGCGGGTCGAGGCAATGGTCCTAGAGGCAACGCGGACGCAAGACAGCCAGGACTGGTGTATGCGGTCAGACGTCGTGAGGATGGCAATGCACCTGATGTGATAACTGGTACGTTCTTCATTTCTGATGTACCCGTTATTGCCTTGATAGATATTGGTTCTACTCATTCGTACGTTGCTAGCACCATAACTGGAAACTTGAAATTAGACTCTGAAATTTCCGATAATGAGATGAGGGTGATTAGTCCCTTAAGACAGTCGGTGTTGGTTAATAAACTATTTAGAGACGTGCCCTTAGTAATTCAAGGAGGAACATTCCTGGCAAATTTGATGGAATTGCCATTTGGCGAATTTGATATCATTTTGGGCATGGATTGGTTGGTTAAGCACCGGGCACAATTGGACTGTGCTGAAAAGCATATGACGATAAGAACTGTGGAGGACAAGGAGATAGTTATGATAGGCGAGCGGAGAAATTACTTGGCAAACGTGATTTCTGCGTTAAAGGCGGAGAAATTGGTGCGAAAAGGGTACAGAGCATTTTTAGCATTTATTAGTGCTTTAGATGCCAAAGAGCTGTCAGTGGAAGATGTGAGAACTGTGAAGGAGTTCCCTGATGTTTTTCCCGAAGAACTTCCTGGTGTACCTCCAGATCGGGAAGTGGAATTTGGTATTGAGCTTTTGCCCGGAACTGCTCCGGTGTCCATTGCTCCTTATAGAATGGCACCGAAGGAGTTGTCGGAGCTTAAAGCCGAAATTCAAGAACTGCTAGATCGGGGTTTTATTCGACCGAGTGTGTCTCTGTGGGGAGCACCGGTTTTGTTTGTTAAGAAGAAGGATGGGTCGATGCGTATGTGTATCGATTACAGGCAATTGAATAAGCTGACGATCAAGAATCGGTACCCTCTGCCGAGATTTGACGACCTGTTTGATCAATTGAAGGGAGCTTCTGTTTTCTCCAAAATTGATTTAAGGTCAGGTTACCACCAGCTTAAGGTGAAAGAAGCGGATATTCACAAGACGGCGTTTCGAACCCGTTACGGACACTATGAGTTTTTGGTGATGCCGTTTGGGTTGACCAATGCACCAGCTGCATTTATGGATATGATGAACCGGGTCTTTCAACCATTCTTAGACCGGTTTGTGGTAGTATTCATAGATGACATTCTGGTTTATTCGAGAAGTGAAGAAGAACATGACTCGCATTTGCGGATTGTATTGCAAGTGCTTCGAGATAATCAGTTGTATGCCAAATTCAGTAAATGTGAATTTTGGTTAAGAGAAGTGACTTTCTGGGGTCATGTGGTATCAGCCGAAGGAATAAAGGTGGATCCTCGGAAGATTGAGGCAGTATTGGATTGGAAACCACCAAAGTCGGTAGCTGAGATCCGGAGTTTCTTGGGTTTAGCTGGTTACTATAGACGCTTTGTTGAGGGGTTCTCGTTGATTGCTGCACCCCTAACTAAGCTTTTGCGGAAGGGAGTGCCGTTTATTTGGACTGACAAACAGCAAGAAAGTTTCGAGAGCTTGAAGAAGGTTTTACCGGAAGCGCCGGTATTGATTCAACCTGAGGCTGGGAAGGAGTTTACAGTTTATTGTGATGCGTCACATACGGGTTTAGGTTGCGTATTGATGCAAAGTGGGAAAGTTGTAGCTTATGCTTCTCGTCAGTTGAGACCGCACGAAGTAAACTACCCTACTCATGATTTGGAGTTAGCAGCAGTGGTGTTTGCCTTAAAGATTTGGAGGCATTACCTATATGGTGAAAAGTCTATCATATACACGGATCACAAGAGTCTTAAGTATCTTCCTACTCAGAAGGAGTTAAACTTGAGACAACGACGATGGGTGGAGCTGTTAAAAGACTATGATTTCTCAATTGAGTATCATCCTGGAAAGGCTAATGTGGTGGCGGACGCATTAAGTCGCAAGGTGGTATCTGATTTGAGAGCTATGTTTGCCCATTTGAGTTTGTTTGAGGATGGTAGTTTGATAGCGGAACTTCAAGTGAAACCTCTGTGGTTGGATCAAATCAAGGAAAAACAGATGTTAGATGAGAAGTTGGAACTTTTATTTCAGCAAGTTAAAAATGGTGAAATAGAAGATTTTGGAATAAGCCCGGAAGGTGTGTTGTGTTTTCGTGGAAGGGTCTGTATGCCTAAGGATTCAGATCTGAGGCAAATGATTTTGAGGGAGGCGCATAGTAGCCCTTATGCTATGCACCCCGGAGGAAATAAGATGTATCGGGATCTTCGTGAACAGTATTGGTGGCCTGGGTTGAAACATGAGATTTCAGAATTTGTGGGAAAATGTTTAACTTGTCAGCAAGTGAAAGCGGAGCATCAACTGCCGTTAGGACTTCTACAACCAGTTAAGATTCCTCTTTGGAAATGGGAGCGGATAACGATGGATTTTGTTAGTGGGTTACCTTTAACACCTACTAAGAAAAACTCTATTTGGGTAATTGTTGACCGGTTGACGAAGACTGCTCATTTTCTACCAGTGCGTACGGACTACTCGTTGCAGAAGTTAGCGAAGTTGTATGTATCTGAAATCGTGAGGTTGCATGGGGTACCTATATCGATTATATCGGATAGGGATCCTAGGTTTACATCTCGATTTTGGAAAGCTTTGCATGAAGCTCTGGGTACAAAGCTTAACTTCAGTACGGCTTTTCATCCTCAGTCAGATGGTCAGTCGGAGAGAGTGATTCAGATTCTAGAAGACATGTTAAGAGGATGTGTAATTGATTTCAAAGGTAGTTGGGAGGATTTTCTACCGTTGGCAGAATTTGCGTACAACAACAGCTACCAGTCTAGCATTCAGATGGCACCCTACGAGGCATTGTATGGTCGTAGGTGTCGTTCTCCTATTTGTTGGACTGAGTTGGGCGATCGGCAGTTGTTAGGACCTGAGATGATTTCCGAAACGGAAGAAAAAGTGAAAGTTATTCGAGCACGGTTAAAGGAAGCTTCGGATAGACAGAAGTCGTATGCGGATCTGAAACGTAAGGATATCGAGTATGCCGTAGGAGATCAAGTTTTCCTGAAGGTCTCACCTTGGAAGAAGATTTTCAGATTTGGGAAGAAGGGCAAGTTGAGTCCTAGATACATTGGACCATATCGTGTGGTGAAACGAGTGGGTCCAGTGGCCTATCAGATCGAATTACCTCCAGAATTGAGCCAAATTCATGATGTTTTTCATGTTTCCATGCTGAGGCGCTATAGATCGGATCCTTCGCACATAGTACCGGTAGAAGAAGTGGAGTTGAATTCGGATTTGTCTTTTGAGGAGGAACCAGTGGAAATCTTAGACCGAGATGTTAAGGTGCTAAGAAAGAAGACTGTGCCGTTGGTCAAAGTGTTATGGCGTAACCACGGAGTGGAGGAAGCTACGTGGGAGCCTGAGGATGCAATTCGGCAACAATACCCTCACTTTTTTTTCAACCAGGTAAATTTCGAGGACGAAATTTTCTTTTAGGGGGTAGAGTTGTAACACCCTGAAAATTTGAGTAATTTATTTTCATTGTGTGCTTTGAGTAATTATTCTAGAAGGTGGAATTTCTTTATTTATTTTGTGCTTGGTATAGTCCTGAAGAAGAGTTAGAATTTATTAGGATGGAATAATATTAATTTTGATTTTGAGAATTTATGGAAATGGACTAAGTGGCATTGACACATAAATTAATTTAAGTGTCAAAGTGAAGCATAAGATGAGTAGTTGGACAAGTGGTGATGGCGCATGGGTTTAGGCATGAGGGAGAAGGTTCGAATCCCTTGTTTAGCATCTAGGTGAATTTTATTTTGAATTTTTTCTGCCCATATATAGCAAGTGTCGGCCAAGAGCTTTTATGGTAGGTGTTGACTTGTTATTTTTGGTTAAAATATCAATGGAATAAGGAAATTTTGAACTTAAGGAAGGGTATCAAAAGAATAAGGAAAATGTGAGGATATGAGGCAAGAATCAAGGAATTATTTATGGAAACAATATCTTGGCCTAAAGACCAAGCATATGGACGGCATTATGGCTAAGGGGGGGGGGGAGCCGAATTTTGGTGATAGTTTTGGCTAGGAGTTTTAGTTTTTGTTTTGGTCATTTTTGTTTTGTGCAAGTTTTGAAAATTCTCTCAACCTTTTCTCCCTTTGGCCGAATTTGATCCTTGGTAAGCCTTGTTAATTTTTGACCATTTGGTCATTTTTGCACATCAATTGGTATTCTTTTGTGCCTTATTTCCTTTGAGTGCCGAAAATCACATACACCAAAAGCCATTCCTTTTCTCTTTTCTTGTTACCATTGCCGATTATTCATCTCTTTCTCAAGCTCATCTTTTTCTTTTCTTTTTCCTATTCATTTTGAAATCAAAGCAACATCATCACCATCTTTCTCCTATTCTATTCTTTTCAATCGAAATTCTCTCTACCTACACTCTCATGGCCGAATATTAAGGTGACTATAAGCCAAATTATTTTCTTCTCTCCTTAATCTCACATAGCCGAATCTTTCATCTATCAATACCATTCTTAAATCCTTTCTTTTCGACGTGGAAAATAGGTAAGAATTCTTTTCGTTTCGATTAGTTAATAGTGGTTATGGCCGAATATGGATGGTGGTTTGAAGGCTTTATTAGATCAAAATAAACGTTCCTTCTTTTAACGTTTATTTTGTTATATTTTAGTGCGATAACGGAAGTTTGGAATCAAGAAGTCGTGGGTGACAAAATGTTGGAATCAATTTTGTGGTAAGGAAATCATATCTTTAAAACCTTAGGATTATTTTGATATCATTGGATTAACCTTCCTTTGTCTTTGAAGACATTCAAAATAGGGAAGAAAAGGGCGGTGTTTAGCCTTCGGAAGAAGGGAGGTTCTGTTAATCCCCCTAAGTACAAGCAAAGGACTATTTCGGGAATCCGAGATTTTCCACCGGGTTGCGGACGTTCAACCGAGGAAAATCAATTGTTCGAAGTCGTTCGTACTCCCGAACCATTATTTGTTCGTGGATTCGATTCGGTTAGCGAACCATCGATCGGAGAGAAATCGCAAGTAGAAGTCTTACGGAAATCCGAGGGTAAATTTCTAGATCGTTATATTTAGATCGGTCTTATTATAGATTATAGTGTTTTAATTAACACAATACGTATAGGTGTTGAAGAGCGGGAAAGTTTAGTTCTCTCCATAACCAGGTGTGTAATTTCACACTCATTTTCGGGTTAGATTTCTAATCATAAGTATTGCGATAAAAACGTGAAAATGGTAAATTCAGAAATTATATAGTAATTGATACTTTTGTGAAAATGCATGAAAACGGTTAAAACTGAGAAATATGCGAAAAACTGTTAAATCGATAAATGGGCCGATAATACTCTAGTTCGATAAATGGGCCGATAATACTCTAGTTCGATAAATGGGCCGATAATACTCTAGTTCGATAATTGGGCCAAAATACTCTAGTTCGATAAATTGGGCTAAAATGGGCCAAAGTTCACTAAACTACTAAATGGGCTAGTTTCTAAATTATTTATATGGGCCTAATGAAATGTTATTGATAAACCCACCGAGGTTATGGATAAATTGAAAATTTGTTATATGACTATAATTGATATACACGCATGATTGCATAGGGTGGGTTATATGAAGAGAAGAATGGCCAGTTGCCACAAATTCGGTTCAATGCCTCTAGTTCGGTGGCTCTGCCACAATATGGCTCAATGCCTCTAGTTCAGTGGCTCTGCCACAAATTCGGCTAAATGCCTCTAGTTCGGTGACAATGTCACAATCTAGTTCGGTAGTGCACTACAAAATTAATTAAAGGCTTAAAGCCTATAATTGGTGTGTTTGGCGGGGTGGGTTGACTTGATCCCCACAGGTGTGTTGGTTGGTACGGGGGTGTTAGCGGATGGATACTAGGTTGGTTTGGGAAATTCATTTTACATGCATTCATTCATTTATAAATTATGTTATTTTATGATATATGGTTGAAATCTGTTAATGGGCTCAAGCCTAGCTTGATGTCTTGACGATCTGGCCCAAAAATGGTGGTAAGTGAGTTGCACACTGAGTTCTTTGTAACTCACCCAATTTATTATCCATTTCAGGTAATGGAAATTGACGTGGACTTGGGCCGGAGATGACTTGGTGAAGGCCATACTACAAACTTGGGTTTTATTTAAACTATGATTTTATTTAGATTATTATCTTAAATTTCTGTTATGGGTTTTATGTAATAAGGCCTCTTTATGTTTTTATGGATTTTATTGTGTGGATGGTTTAAATTTTATTTCTAAACTTTGAATATGGTTTTATCTAAAATATGTTAAGTTTTCTTAAGAACATTGGTTTTATAACAAAATTTCTGGACACTTTAATTATTTAAAATTCTTTCAAAGTTCTTTTAAACTATCTTAAGATTTTGACGATAAGTTTTCAAACAAGTATTATTTTTAAGCTACAAATTTCAAATCCTTGTATTAACGTTTTATTAAACTCAATTTTCAAAAAAAGTTTTTGTAGCACTATTTTATCTTAACCATTTGAGAATAAACGAATGTATGATTGGTGTGACAAACCAAATCTCGTCTAAACGCATAGACCGGGTTTGGGGTGTTACAAACTAATTATTTAAGATGGTAGTAATTTCAACTAATATACGATGAACAATGCAGGAATAAGAAAGTGGAGTTTACAAGTAGGCATTATTAGCCCATACTTTTTACACATTTCATAAATCTAGCTTTAAACAGTAAATTAAAAAATACATTTTATATAATTTTAAATTTAAAAACACGTTTCTATGACATTTATACATTTTTTGAAAACACATTTATATAATTTTAATTACAATTAAATAGTGTAAAATTTCAAAATTATGAATTTGGAATAAGATTTTTACTTTACAAAAATGAAAATAAATATTTAATAGATAATTCTTTTAATATTATGAATATGGTTAATGAAATTCTAATAATTTATTTTAAAACTTTATACATATAGGACAAAAAAATTTTCTATGACATAGTTCCAGTATTTTAATTTATTTTTCTTATAACTTTAAAATATATTTTTAAATATAATATGAAGGTTAAATAATGTAAGTGACTAAAATGTTACAATGCGATAACATAATTAAGCTATTACTTATTAAAAATATAAGAAATAGGTACGATTTTGAAACAATTTAAAATAATTAAATTTAATTTAATTTATTTAAAGTTTTAAAATTACATTAATTTATTTAACCTCCATATTATATTTAAAAAAATACTTTAAAGTTATAAGAAAAATAAATTAAAATACTGGAACTATGTCATAGAAAAGTTGTTTTTCCTATATGTACAAAGTTTAAAAATAAATTATTAGAATTTCATTAAATATATTAACCATATTCATAATATTAAAAGAATTATCTATTAAATATTTATTTTCATTTTTGTAAAGTAAAAATCTTATTCCAAATTCATAATTTTGAAATTTTACACTATTTAATTGTAATTAAAATTATATAACTGTGTTTTCAAAAAATGTATAAATAATTGAAATTTAAAATCAATTTAAACAGTAAACTGAAATTTAAAAACACATTTAATCAAATTTTTTGCAGTGTGGTGGAAGCATCATTTCATCACATTTCTTTTTCTTTCATTGTTAGTTGATTTTATTTTATTATAAATTTGAAGAAGTCATTGTGTTTTCAATCTTTTTCTTGAGGAATGAAATTTGAAGATAACTCATGGTAATTAAAAGATATCCTACATTAGTTGCAATCTTAGACAAGCTATTCTTTCAATAAAAGAATGCATGTTCTGACTTCATTCCTTATGTTTTGTGGAAGTATATCCAATTTTTAAGTTCAGTAATGAAGGCTACAAGATTACCATATTTTTTCTCCTACTGAAAAATAAGAGCCAAATCAGACCATTAAAGGTTGCTTGATAGGTTTGGCTTGACATTATCTTTTATCTTGGTCTGTTTCATCCGTTTCTCTTTTGATTTTGAGGCAGAATACTATTTTTGGGTTGCTTTGCTTTCATATCTTAATTTTCATATTATGAGAATTAACATTCCAGAATATGACGCAACTCCAGGACGCAATTCCAGGATCAGTAATTGGAAGAAAACCCTTAACCATTGATAGAAGCACTTCTGCATATCAAGCAACTAGGGTAGTATTACTGGTTCCATGCTTGTTAAGTGGTATATCAAAGACTAAATATCACTCACTTAGAACCTTGTGCATCACTAGATACTACTTGGTTAACATACGGTTTCTCTTGTTTTATCTGCCCATTGCTTTCTCTTTGAATGTTATAGTCTCCCCCCCTTTTATTTTTCTAGTAGTCTTGATCAAGAGCCATAAAATTAACAGTGCTACAAGTAAATCACAGTCCAAACTCTAAATTAACAGCTCTAGGTGAAATAAGAATCAAGTTTAGTTCCTCACCCTGTCCCCTCTATTGATATTCCTTTTGCATTATGTTTTAAGAAAAGTAACTAACAAAGTCCATTAATAGAAATCTCACCAATCTAGTTACCTCAGTTTATTTAGCTCCAAACTAGCCCAGAGAACATGTTGATGTATTGATGGATTATAAGATATAAGCCAAGTATGACATAAACTTTAGAAAATATATTATCAGTAGAAAGATGTAGTTATGAAGAAATAGTGATACCAATAAGTAAACCATTGCCAACTCACACACCACAAACATGACTACTGCCCTGTGATTCACCACAAGCATGACTACTCTTCAACTCCTCTAATAATAAACATCATTGCCTCAGATTTAGAAATTTCTAAATTATGGAGCATGCAGATAAAGAATGACCCTTGAATTTTATCAGGAAAAGAAATACCTCTTTGGGATGATTCAGATATCGATAGTTTCTCAAAATAGAAAAAAAGGGACGTTTCAAAGGTCTCTTATTGATTTCCAACCCTGCAACAGACAACATGAGTATTCCTTAAAGTTTCAAAATTGCATTTTAATTTATAATGGAAGCAAAAGGAAACATAAAAAAGGGTAAAGAAATGAAAGAATGAAAAGAAATTACATACAGAAAATGAAAAGAAATTACATACAGAAAGCATCAAGAAAAAACAGAGAGACTTTGCGCCAAAAACAGAAATGGCAGTATTGCTACAAAGGTGAGCATATGTAGGGTGATCAAGAATTAATTTCAACAGATAACATTCTCATCTAATCTAGTAAAGGAAATTAGAAAGCAACTACACGTTCTGTTACTTTTCCTATCCATGCCCCAAAACAAACTCTTCAGCAATGAAAATCATAACATTTCATTTCATCTTCAAATATCATATAGTGACAGAACCTGCAATGCCCTTAGAGGTCGGAACTCAATAGTTCTAAGAAATTCATCAATGGTGAGACTATTTAGTTTCATTGATAACCTTTTCACATAATCTACTGCCATTAACATCAATAGTCAAAAGGACTAACAAATCATAATAAAAATAATAGTAATAATAACAACTACGACAAAGAAGAGTAGAAGAAGCCAGAACTAGAGATTACAAGAAATTAATGAAAATACTTTCAATAAGCAGTCACAACCAAGAACAAAGCAAAAAAGAGGGGAGAAATCAGTGTTTTACTTCTAAAATATGAAAAAGAAAATGGTTGTTTTGTTCCCAAAAATAATAGTAATAATAACAACTGTGACAAAGAAGAGTAGAAGAAGCCAGAACTAGAGATAACAAGAAATTAATGAATACCTTCAAAAAGCAGCCACATACAAGAACAAAGCAAAAAAGAGGGGAGAAATCAATGTTTTACTTCTCAAATATGAAAAAGAAAATGGTTGTTTCGTTCCCAAATCTGAAAACAAATAAGGTTGAGAAAGAAATTAATTTAAGTTTCAAGGATAAAATGGTAAAATAATAACTAAAAGTATGGGTATTTTTGTCTCTTAAAAATACCTACAATCTCACTGGGTTTAATTGCTGCTAAAACCCCCAGCCACTTTTCAACATATTAGTGTGGCTGAAGTTAAATGTCACTGGACTGTGCTTTTGAACCAAACAGCATATCAGTGAGTTTGGCAGCCCCAACTGCACCACACTGATGTTAACAGCTAAACCAAAGGAGCCCTTAGTAAATAATGTTAATTAAACTAAAGAAAAGAGAAAATAGAATCTTTTATGTTCATCTTCCACTGAAGTAAGCTAGGGAAAAGACCATTTTTGATGCTTTGAAGTTTCGGCTAGCTTGGTCCATGCATGTGTTCATTTTTGAGGTTAGTTTTTGATGATTGTTATGTTTCCGGGATGGTTATAGCTTAATTTAGCTAGCCCAGGGACTAATTTGTGAAACTGTTAAACTATTAGGGTTTTTCCATTGTTGATTGTACATGAGTTTTGATGTTTGATGATAGAAAATAGATAGTTTTTGTTATATAAACAACTTCTGTAAAGAGATTTTTGGTGAAATTGTCAGTTAGGGATTAAATTGAAAAATAGGAAATTTTACATGGTGAAATTGTGAAATAAATGAAATATAAGACATGGTAGGGATCTAATTGAAATTCAAATATAGTGGATTGTGGTGGAATTTCATGAATTTTCATCTAGGGACTAAATTGCAATGAAATTAAAAGTATAGGGGTAAAATGGTAATTTTTCCAAAATATATTTTTGGGCTAAATTGAATAAAGTGTATATTAAATTGAGTTAAATTTATCCGTATAGATCAAGACAGACCTCGTACGGCTTTAGGTCGGGGCAAAGAGAAAGTTCCAGACTAGTCGTCTCCGTATCTACAAATAATCGTTGAGGTAAGTTTGTGTGATTAAAGTGTGTTTATAAGTTTTATATTGAATTATTTATGAGTTGTGAATTGTTATAAATTTACATGGTTGCGTATCCAACAAATTTTGACAAATCCCAAGTCCCGTTTGAACCTTACGAATCCGTAGGATACAAATGACATATCAGTAGGGTTACATGATTTGGTTGAGGTTGTGCATGTTGTAACACCCCTAACCCGTACGCATCGCCGAACTAGGGTTACAGGCATTACCGGTCGAATCATAACATTTAATTAACCATTACTCACACATCAGCATATCATAGTTAATCAATAACACAAAGTCCCTTTAGAAGATCTATGAGACCTTAAACATGCTTTAAAGAAGGTTCGGGCCTAAACCGACCTCATACGGAAACTTTTTGGAACTTAGAAAATTTTTCTTTTAAAACAGGGCACACGCTTGTGTGGCTAGGCCATGTGCCTCACACGGCCATGCCTTAGACCATGTCCTACCCTGTGTGAAGCACTGACTAGGGTCACACGGCCTGTTACACGCCCGTGTGTCTGGCCCGTGTGCAACACTGACTTAAATCACACGGCCTGTCACACGCATGTGTTTCTGGACCATGTGCAACATTGACTTGAATCACACGGCCTGTCACACGCCTGTGTGTCTAACCCGTATGCAAGACTGGTTTGCTTCGAATTAGGACAGTGAAGGACATAGTTGAGACACACGCCCGTGTACTCACCCCGTGTGGACAATTAGAGGTCACTTACAAGGCCAAATTGCCACCCAATTTGGGTCATCCCTACATGTTCAATTCCAATATCAAATAACATACAAATCAGTCACCATCTCAAATACCAAATCAAGTATGAAACATACCATTTCTCTTTTACCAAAGCACACCATAATGGCCATTCACACAAGACCATATATATACATCACATACACCATTTTCATAGAGCAAAAAACATGTACTAAAATCATTCCATTATCAAGCCATATCACATGGCAAGATTTATACATTTCAAAACATTCCACAAATTCACTAGCCTATACATGCCATATACCATAAATGCAACTTTCAAAAGGTACCAAAATAGATGTCCAATAGTGTGATTGAGTCACTGACGATCTCCGGGTCTGAGCTAACTTTATTTACCACTGTAAAACAGAGAAAGACTTCACACAGTAAGGTTTAAAGCTTAGTAAGTTCGTAATATAACACAATTAATTCCACAATTCAAATTCAATATGCAAAAATTAACTAACACTTAGTTCAAATCACATCACTATTCAATCTCACCCATGGCTATTACTCACTTTCATACCATATCTATAGGTTCACGTACAAGCATTTCTAATGCTACTCAATTCAACCCTTTTCATCATTCACTCACATAATCTTCCATCTATCTCATACACAATATCATCAACCACATAGGTTCTGTACATACTTGTACTATCACATATTTATCTTTCTCTTTTACTACTTCAATGTTCGATGCCATAATTCGTTCAATCCTCTTTAAACGTTCAATGAACTCGTACACTTAGTGCCAATTAATTAGCCGAAGCTATAATAATATCGCACACTTAGTGCCATCACATTAAATCGAAGTTGTCTCAGTATCGCACACGTAGTGCCAAATAATACAGCCAATGTTTTCTTTATCTCGCACAGTTAATGCCATTCATCACAGTAACTATTCTATTTACGCACACTTAGTGGCACATATCTTCGAACTCACATTTTGCTTTACCAAACTCCACAATCACATTTCCATTCATTTCATCACATATGAACATTGTTTAAACAATACGCATTATACACGAACTTACCTCGGACTTAGAAATGACGATACTAGTCGATCAATCGGGCACTTTGTTCTTGCCTCGATCTAGGTCCGAATTTCTCCTTTCTTGATATATATAATATCAAATTCAACTCATTCAATCACATTTTCACTCAATTTAGTCCACAATACATAATTAGGGCATTTTACACATTAGCCCCCTAATTTCCATATTTTTATCAATTTAGTCTTTTTCGCATAAAATAAAAAATTCAATAAATTTCTTATCAACCCATGCTAGCCGAATTTATCACATGCTACTAGCAGCCCATAACTTTCATTTATTTCACATTTTAGCCCCTAAATTTGTCATTTTCACAATTTAATTCTTAATAGGCAATTTCACCAAAAATCATTATACAAAACATGTATATCAACCATAAAACTCTTAGTTTTCATCATCAAACATTACAAAACTCAATTATTCAACAATGGTACTTCACAAAATCATCATCAATTCCAAAAATCAAGGTACGGGCTAGTTAGTACTCAAAGCAACGATCACAAAAACATAAAAATTATCAAAAACTGAGCTCAAAACATACCTCACGCAAGCTCAACAAGTGCCGAATGCTCAAAGCTTATAAACCCTATCTATTTCTTCAATTTTCGGTGATGAATGCATGAAAAAGATGAGTATTTGGCTTTGTTTTAATAATAATATCATGATTTATCAATCACCAAAATTAACCTTTCATAATCACATTAAAATCCACTAATATAAACCCATTTTTGTCCATAAAAGCTATTAATGGTCTAATAAAAACATAAGGACCTCTCATTTAATAAGACATAACATTTAAGTATTTTTAACCACTAGCACACAACTTTTGTATTTTACGCAATGATGTCTTTTTTCACAAATCGGCACACAAATGATAAAATTTTCACACAAAACTTTCACATATACTTTATCACATGCCATAAACATAAAAAATAATATTAAATTATTTTTCTGACCTAGAATTTGTGGTCCCAAAATCACTGTTCCGACTAGGGTCTAAATTGGGCTGTTACACATGTGTTGCGGATACTCCATAGCTATTTTTTCACAAATCGGCACACAAATGATAAAATTTTCACATAGAACTTTCACATATACTTTATAAAATGCCATAAACATAAAAAATAATATTAAATTATTTTTCTGACCTAGAATTTGTGGTCCCAAAATCACTGTTCCGACTGGGGTCTAAATTGGGCTGTTACACATGTGTTGTGGACACTCCATAGCTCGTGAGAGCATAATGATCTACAGTTCGAGTGAGCATATTGATTCACAACTCATATGAGCATACATGTACATGAATTGACGAATTACAGTTATTTGAGCTAGCACACTATGTGTGAGCTATCCTGGGTATCCAATGGTATTCTAAATGGTTCAACGGGAAATTTTCTGTTGCGAAGTGATAAGAGTTCGATACGAACTATTACAGGTATACATGTGAATTACATGAAAATGTGGTTATACGAGATATGGAAAATAAAATGGATGATACATGTATATGAAAATTGAT
Source organism: Gossypium australe (assembly GCA_005393395.2). Lineage (NCBI taxonomy): Eukaryota > Viridiplantae > Streptophyta > Magnoliopsida > Malvales > Malvaceae > Gossypium > Gossypium australe. The sequence goes on along the minus strand of CM016621.1, from coordinate 127,911,649 downwards.
CAATGGATATGTTCATCTATGGTTATTGGCTTATATGTGTATTTACATGGCTAACATGGTTGATGTATATGTGCTTAGGCATTTGGCCAATTTTTTTTGGGATGTGCTTGTTTACTTACCTATTATATGACTAAATGGCAAGTTATATTCTATATAATTACGAACTTACTAAGCTTAAATACTTACTCAGTATTATTTTTCGTGTTTTATAGTGAGTCGGAAGCTCGTTCAGGTTGGAAGCTTGTCGGAGCTATATCACATTATCTATCGGCTCTTTTGGTACTTTTGGATGTTTAATTTTGGTTATAATGGCATGTATAGGTATTTTTGCTAATATGGCCATGTATTTTTGGTTGTTTAATGACCATTTGTTTGGCTTGTGTTTTAGCACTTTGATGATGGTATGAGTTTAGTATATGACATGTAAATATTAGCTTTCTAATGGTTGATGTTTAGAATTTTTGTGAAATGGCACTTGGTTTGAATGTCTTATATGGTTTTAGATGCTAGTGGTTGAATGGCATGATTAGTACCATTTGGTATATTTTGGCAAGTAAGTTTCATGTTATGTATTAAGGCAAATATGCCTATAAGTTAGTTGATTAATTGGCCAAAAATGAATACATAGTTATACATGTTATTTACTGTCATTTGAGGTGCCTAAGAACATATTGGTTGTATGTGATCATACCATTTTTATAAGACTAGAATATGCATGGTTTTAGTGCCTTATTATGGCTTGTGTATATGTGCATTTGAGGTTGTTGATATATGCCAATTTGGGTGAGAAAAATGGCTTGTAAAATGACCTATTTTCATCCACATGTGCAGAGACACGGGCGTGTTTCTTAGCTGTGTGTGACACACGGCTGTGTGGCCCCTGTAGCTTTCAAAGGGTTGCAAGTCAGGCTGTTAGATGACCTAGCACACGGCCTGGCACAGGAGCGTGTGGCTTGGCCGTGTGGCCCAAGTAAATGAGTTACACGGTCATGGAAACGACTGGGACACGACCGTGTGTCCCTATTTCGAATGTCCATGCGGCCGTGTGGCCCCTACAGTGTTGAAAATTTTCCTTGTTTCTTGAAAAATTTTATGAGCTTTCAATTTAGTCCTGACTTGTTTCTAGCGTCTATTTAGGGCCTCGAGGGCTCGTATAAGGGACAATATGTATATTTTGACTTGATTTCATTATGTTTATTGAAACGATATGAAATGTTTGAAATATTTGTTCGTTTGAATTGTAAACTCTGGCAATGCTCCGAAACCTTGTTCTGGCTATGGATAAGGGTTGGGGGTGTTACTGCTGTTAACACAACTTTGAGAGATTTTAATTCTATTGAAAAATAGAGAGAATTTATTCTCAACTGCTAGATATATTTTTCCAGAACAATAATTCTATCAGTTTCTACTAAAGAAGATAGAATTTTTGTTTTCACCCCAAATAAAAGAGAGAAAACTTTTTTTAGTTCCATATTTCAATTCAATTGATGAGCCCACACTCGAAGCAATTCATAGTACGAGAATAGCAGAGAAGAACGTTTGGTTGAAAGCTAGAAAACTTCAAGGATCCGTTTATCCGAAAACATAGGTACGATTTCGATTTAAGGTTTTTTGCTATAAATATTACAAACTGTATCAATTTCAAAATTTTAATTTTCCACTGTGCAAGAAAACCATTTCCAAATCAGATTTTTTTCAACAATTGGTATCAGAGTTAGGTTATGCTATGTTTATAGTGTAAACCGAGACAAGTCTCTCTCTTAATCTTGTTTGATTGATATTTGATAATATGTGTCATTCTTGTAACTATTCTCATTTTTAGGGGAATGTATATGAATGAATGCAATATTATATATTTATTATATAATTGTTATTTATTACCAAGGTTGTGGTTCTTTGGAAATGGACCGTAGACTATCATCTCCATGTAGGATAAATTTTTTATTTATAAAAATTTTTTATTTATAAAATTCTTGTGAGCCAAAAATAGACATAAGACATAAATGTAATTTTTCCAAAAAGGAATCTATGACGAGGAGAAGATGGAGCAATAATGGTCGAAGACACAAGGTGTAACGCCCTAAAAATCCTGAAACTTTAAATTTTTGTGCACTAAAGTTGGTATGTATGAGTAGCACTTAGAATATTAATTTTAAGGTATTATCGGGATTATTTGAAGTCTTAGGGATAGGGAAGACCATAGGGAAAAATTTATTTTTTTTTGCTTTAGTGGACCCTAGTCTCAGGCATTAGGTCTCTTAAGCAGATTAAGGGGAAAATAGGACACAAGTGGGCCTGTTTTCCAGTGGCAAGTGGCGTCACTTGGGGAGCTATAAGGTGGCGTGATTGTCAGCTGAGGAGGTCCAAAGTTCGAGGCTTAGGAGTAGTATTTTGTGGAGTGTTTATTTTACAGAGTGGACGACCAGAGTTGTAACGACCCGAATTTGGGCCTAGTAGAATTGGGCCCATTGGGCTTTAGGCGTGGGAGCGTTTAAAATTTTTGAGAACATGAGAACGGCATTTATGCAAGTTGGACCTGTTAGGTGGGTGATTTTGGAAGGTTAGGGGGCTTCTATGAAGTCCCGAGATCAAACTTGGGCTTTAGGAAAATTTTGGTTTTAGGTGAATAAAACCCTGGGAGTTAGTAGGTAGGCTTTAAGAATAAAATGTGGAGAAAAATGACAAAAAGGAGTTGTGGTCTAGTGGAAAATGGCGCCACATAAGAAACAGGGGAATGACGCCACAAGGAAGCAAGGGGTCCAGGGTTCAAGTCTTGGTGCTTGCATTTTGATTTTCTTTTTAAATGGACTTTAGACTTTGGCCATAGACTTATATTTAGTTGCGCATGTTTTAAGGCAACAAGGAGTTAGTCGGTAAAGTGGCTAGCGGCGTGGATTATGCTACAGGGGAGCTTAGGTTCGATCTCATGACAAGCAAAGGAGTATTTATTTTGCGGATTGGATGGCCAGAGTTTGCATTGGATTTAAACTCTACTGAAGAAGGGATCCCACATCGGAAAGCTAGCAAGAGGGAGGGTGAGAAGCTGCCTTTAAATAGAGCTACCTATGAGGAGAGGAAGCATACCTTGGTGGGCGTTTGGGAATAGGAGCATTTGGAGCGCGGATCAACTCCAGATTCCTATCAGGTGTGTATTTCGCACTACTCTAGCTGTAGAGCGGCAAATGCCAAAATGCCGGTCACACGGCGATGGTAACCACACGAGTGTGCAAGCGCATGTGTGGGAGATTTGACGCGATAGTCGAGGCCACCATGAGTATATTCTTGTGGGCTGATGCTGTTTGGTCCACGATGGGCCGAATGGGGCCAAGTGGGCCCATATGAATAAGTTGTATGATTGTGTAGTAGATGTTGGATTAGACTATGTGAATCTCATATCTGTGGCTAGATTTGGGCTAAATGGGCCACACGAGCGTGTGGGCTCATTTGGGCTGAGAATGGGCCTTAGGCCCATTCGCATCATTATCTCTGTTTAGAATGCTCGAGTCGCTCGAGGCGACTGTAGACCTTCTGATGGGTTGGCAAAATTATCGAAATACCCCTGGTTTGCGAAATTAATGAAATACCCCCTGTTTGCAAAATTAACAAAATACCCCTGGTTTGCGAAATTACCGAATACCCCCAGTTTGCAAAATTACTGAAATACCCCCAGTTTGTGAAATTATCGAAATACCTCTGGTTTACAAAATTATCGAAATACCCCTGATTTGTGAAATTATCGAAATACCCTCGGATTGTAAAATTACTAAAATACCCTCGATGGGTAAAATCATCGAATTAACCCTGTAGGGTAGAATTACCGAAATACCCCTTAGGGGTAGGATTATCGAAATACCCTTATAGGGTAAATGACAGTTTGCCCTTGTAGGTAAATGACTGATTTAGACTGTGAATTTGACTGAGTCGACTGTGATTGTATGATTATGTTTTAACTGACTTGACTGTGGGCGTGTGTCTGATTTGCTGTTAATATGTGTTGAAATGGCTGTTACTAAACATGGCCATTTTGCATACACTGAATTATTATGCCATGACATGTTGCATTGGGATGGGTTATAATGATGGAGGAAGTGCTATACTGGTGGCTATGCCACAACATACTGATTTCAGTGGCTCAGCCATATATACTGATACTGGCAGCTTTGCTGCATTTATACTGGCAGCTTTGCTGTGTTTATACTGGCAGCTCGACTGCATTCTTGGAGTGTAGGGTTGGGTGGGTTGACTTAGTCCCCACATGGAGTGTAGGGCTGGTACAGGTGGAGTGTAGTGGATGGATTATTAGGTTTGGGTTGGGTTGCATCCTCATACTGTTGCATATCTGTTATGAGATCTGTTATTGGTTTGGGCTAGGCCAAATTGATTCTGTTATGGGTTGTGACCCAAATGATATTGTAGTGGGCTTGGCCCATGGATGCTCTGATCTGTACTGTACTGTTACTGTTAAAGGGCTTTGGCCCAGACTACTTTGAGTTCTGTTTCTGTATATTGATTGTTACTTTAGAAAGGGGATTACACACTGAGTTTTCATAAACTCACCCCGTTTTAATTGTGCAGGTAATCCCCAGCCTTAGACGGTTCAGAGCTGCGAGGGACTCGGAGAAGACCACACACTGCTTATGTTTTTCGTTTTGATTATCTACTTTGAAATATTTTGATTTGGGTTGTAATAAGGCCTTTTAAAGTTCTCGCACTTTAAATTTTAGATCGGTTTTATTTTAATTAATATCTGTTAGAAGTAAATCATAGCTTTCCGAAATTTTAAAACAACACTACATTTTCGCAACATTTTTTTAAATGGTTTTACGATTTAATCTTTTCGTAAATCAATTACTTTCAAAATTGGCTTCTGCAACTCAAAAAAAATGTTTTGGGAATAAAACTAACGTAACTGGGATTTTACTTAAGCTTTTAAACAAGAAGGGTTTTCAATGAAAACATGGTTTTCGAAAAACATGTCAATGTGACATGCCAGATTCGGGCCTAACTTCTAGGCCGGGTTTGGGGGTGTTACAAGAGTTGTGTTGGTTTTGAAATCATGCTGTGGAGAGTTTGAAGTGATCTGGTGTGATGGATGTGGAGGGAATTTCGGATAGGATTAAGGTGTTATCAGGGAGAAAAGTTAGGAGATGAGGAGTGGGAGGAATTGGTGTCGAATGGGACTTTGGGGAAATGTGTATTCGGCTTGTGGCTATAAAAGGAGAGGGCTGAATGCTTTGAAAGGTTCTTTGAGCTCCATTAGTCTTTTTCTTTTCTCCCCTCAATCAGTTTCTCCCATAGCCAAATTCTCCCATTGCCGAATCCCTTTTTGCCGAATTCTCTCATAGCCAAATTCTCCTATTGCCGAATTACACCATCATCCGTCCTTACCGAAATTCCTATTTGTACTGAACCCTTGTTGTTTTCCTCCATTACAAATCGATTGTTATCTACTCTCAGTCAAGGTTAAAATCCGAATCTCGTTCAGTAGCTATCTAGGCCGAAGGATCTAAGGTTGGATTCGGTAAGTATTCTTTTAACCCCCGTAGTGCGTTTTGTTAAAAGCCGAAGGTCTATCTAACTTCTCATTTTTGTTAATCTTGTATTAACAAGGGTAAGGTTCAGGGATCACAAGCGTGGTAAGGATCGTAGCAAAGTGTAAGTGTACTCAACTCGATTATGGTTTAAGTAAATGGCCGAATGTGGGTATGATCTATAGGGGTGACTTGTGTGGATTATGAGTCACTTGAATTTTGATGGTGTATGTGTGGGTGCAGATCTAGGGATATTCGTGAATAGTAGCTAAGGAAGGGCTACTAGAACGTGTGGCACACGGTAAGGTTACGGTGAGGTTTCAGTTTTTGATTAAGTGTGTATTAAGCCAAGATTAATCGTTAAGTGATGACTATTGTAGGTTTGTGATTAAGGGGTTGCAGCACGCGTTGTTACCAGGTGTGTACAAACACTACACACACATGATATCGGCAATGCCAAAAAGCCAAAAATGGCTAAATAGGCCCGGTGGGCCCTGAGGCTAAGTTTTGTGAAATTGATGATTTGGTTATATGAATTGAGTTGGTCATGCATGTTACATGATCTGGAATTGATTTGGGCCTAATGGGCCATATGGATATGATTTGGGCCTAATGGGCTATATGAACGAGATTTGGGCCTAATGGGCGATATAGATTTGATTTGGGCCTAATGGGCCATATGAATGGGATTGGGCTTAGTGGGCCGTTTGTATCTATGTAGGCTTATTTGGGCTTTGTATATAAGTTTGATCTTAGTATCTGAAAACTGCTAAAACATACCAAAAAGTTAAACACAAAATTGCAACCGTGGACAAGTCATAAGGTTGAGGTGTGGTAATGGGTATATGCATGTCTAGGATTGGATCTAGAGAGAGCTTGGTACTTAAGCGATCTCAACGACCCACCTCCTCTTCTCTGGAATCCTACCTGGTGTATAGTGCCTGTTCACTTTGACCGAGGGGGACTTGTTAACGGGCCCAGGTAGGTACTGAATCCATAAAACTTAAGAATGATTGAAAATCCCCTAAGGGCGAAAATGACTAAAATACCCTTAGTCTGGAAAATCAACAAAGTACCCTTCATTTGCAAAATTACCAAAAATACCCCCGATTTGGAAATTTACGAAAAAAACCCTGTAGGGTAGAATTACGAAAAGACCCCTAGGCAGTGAAATGACTAAAATACCCCTAAGTGCTTAATGTGTGAAAATGTGTGTTGCATTCATGAAATGTATGTTACACTTGGGTGGATTTTGATGATACGGAGGAACATATGTGAGGATCGTATAATCGCTCGACGACCATAGATCCACCGGTGGCTTTAAGCCCGTTATAGCAGCTTGCTGCAATGTTTGAGTAGTGTCGCTACTGGTGCTACCTTTGGAGTGTAGGGATGGGTGGGTTGATATTTATATCCCCAAAGGAGTGTAGGGTTGGAAGGGAAATGGAGTGAAGGGTTGGATTTGGGATGGGTGCATTGCATTCAGGTGATATTGTTTTGATATGAGGTCATTGTGGGCTAAGACCCAAGACCACCGAATTTGATAGGGCTTAGGCCCAATGTTATATTTGCATGATTGGATTAGGTTACCAAGGGTCGTACACACTGAGTTTCGAAACTCACAAGCTTTTATTTAACGTTTTAGGTGATCCTCAGTAGACAGCTCGACGTGGAAGAGGACTCGGAGGTGGCCACACTGCAAGCAGTTTTATTTAGTTTTGAAAGACTTAGTTTTAATCACTTCATTGTAATAAGGCCTTGTATCTTTGATTTGAATTTAGATTTTGAATTTTGTTATTGTTTCAACTGTTTACTTAATTGTTAAACTTAGATAAATTTCTTAAGTTTAAACATGGTTTTCGAAACACTTAAAACATGGGCTTTTATCCCAACTTAATAAATTGCAAGGATTTTGAGTTTCTAAGTCTTAAATCTAGATTTTTAACTTAGTAAAATCGTTTTGAATTATTCCTTTGATATGACATTCTCGGATTTGGCCATAACGTCTGGGCCGGGTCTGGGGGTGTTACACAAGGAATGCCTTGTGGCGAAAAACTCTGTAACTTTTTTTTGATTTATTTTTTAGAAATAGAACCATGGAAACCTTGATTGGCAATTTTATTTTATTACCCATATCTTTATATACTTATTTAATAATTGTTTATGATATAATTATGATATATATGTATGAGATGATCCATAGTTGATCTATTAAAGATAAGAAGGGTGGTAATGATAAAATACATGTGCTGTATTATTCCATTAACATGTGTTGTATTATTCCATTCACTTCTTTAGGTTATTCAATTAATGTGAGCGGTGTGGTAATGAGAAGGCGTATGTCTGGGATTGAATTTGGCAATGAAAGACTTGGTTTTTAAATGGTCAAATATGACTCACCTCCCTTTATTGGGAACCTACCTAGTGCACGATTCACATTCACTTTTTCGATTTTTCCCTTAAAAGAGAAATTGTAGAGAATGAAAATTATTTGATTGACTTTTGTGAATAACTGAATGTGAATATTCTAAAGTTTCCATAGCATGTCACACATATATGAGATAAGTATGCCATAAAATTCAGGAAATAATGTCACATGTACTTGATCGATGTTTTATACGATGTCAAAGTCTTAAAATTTATATAAAGAATGATCGAACCTGGAAACTAACTATGACAATGATGTGAGGCAAGCGCACCTATCGAACAATAGTATAGTTAAGGCAAGACCGGATTGTCGAACCCAAAGGAACTAAAAGTACTAATACTAACTCTGAACCAGACTATTTAATCATTTGACTTGATCCATAAGATTCCCTAACGTATATTAATCCCTTTCTCGAGGCGACTAACGTCTGACCCTAGGTTGATTAATTGAAATCTCTTTCTAATTAAAACCCCTAGAATTAAATTAACTTGATCTATAGACTCTCATATTAGGTTTCACCCTAATCCGGCAAAATCTTGTCACCCTATCTCTAGGCGTGCGATCAACTCCGCTTAATTATGCTAGATCTACTCTTAGGCAGGGACTTTTGCTCCTCCACCTAAGCACATCACACTTGAATTAATATCCCGGAAATATTAACACAAGAATTAAGAACACATAATTAAGAACAAGTCAAATATTTATCATATAGTTCAGTAAACGATAACAAGATTCATCTTAGGTTTCATCCCCCTCAGGTATCTGAGGGTTTAGTTCATAATAATAAAAGAAAACATCTCAGAAGAAAAGATAAAACAAAACATAAGAAATCCCTAAAACCCCCTGAAGGAATTGAAGGAGAGATCCTCCGTCTTGAGTATAATTTCGGCTTCTTGAGATGCATCAACTGGCTATCTTTGCGTAAATTTCCACAATTGGACGCCCCCTGACTAAAGCCTTAGGTTCCCCCATTTTAGGTTATACTTAGGGTGTTTATATAGGCCTCGGAATGTGTTTCTTCACCCCTAAGTATCCTAACCCGAGTGAAATTTCTCTTTGTCACGACAGGGACACGCCCATGACACACGCCCGTGTAAATCGTGGCCAGACAGTGTTTGAGACTGTTGAGTGAGGCACGGCCGTGTGGTCTTGGGCCCAGGCCGTGTGGATTTCGTGATATGGCCCATTTACTCCGTTTTGGGCCCATTTTTTGTTATTTTCATTATCCGGTGCTCTTCTTAGTATAAAACATGAAAACAGAGGATTAAGAGCACCAAATTACATAATTCAAGGCTTAAATCATCCAAAAGCATGCTAAATGTGGGCTTAAATCCGCACTTAAGCTTTTGCTTGTCCTCAAGCAAAATTCTCAAGTCACCATTAAAACAAAACTTCCCCGATTCATAATATTCATTAATAATTTTCCGTCATAATTCAAAGATAATTCATACATGGATAATTCAACTCAAAGGGTCCTAAACTTCAAACAATCAAAGTCATACATTTATAACCCGAAAACGTTAGGTGTTTCCCTTACCTAATTAATTACCTTTGATTAAAAATTGACAAGGGTTGACATCCTCACTAAAGATTCACTCAAATCACTCAAAGTGTTTAAGGTTCAAAATTAAGCACTCAAAAGTCGAACATGAAGACTTAATCCCATAGGCTTGCATGAAAATCAAATCTCCACCACTATAATATGAGATGATACACAAATCAAAAGGTCTTTAACAGGGTTGTAACGGGGGCTTGGGTTAAAAGTGTGGATAAAGGCTGAATTAGCAGGTTAGAATCGAGATTGACTTGACAAATCACCTAACTAGAGATATCAAACTGATAATAATTACATAAATAATATTCTGATATGAGCTTCTTCTTCAATAATTGGAATTTAACGTTTAAGCTCGCCTAATCACAAAACTAATAGTGAATATTCTTCGATTTTTTTAAGAACAAGTCAAATACATAATAAAAGATAAATTCAACTACTGAAATAAAATAATTAGGCAACCGATCAAATCAAATCTCGACAGAAAGTGTAGTCAATGAATGGTCATAACAAATACAAAGGGTTTTGAGTTAATATTAGTAGGTGAGTCAATAAAAAGGGTTGTTAGGATTAAACGGGGTTCACTAGGGGTTAATTGTGAAGGTAGGCTTTTACTGGATTGAGTGGGTTAAAACCTAGGTGCCTTTATCATCTCTATATATCAAATCAAAGGTGTGGTCTCGACATGTATAATCGATGCAAGTTCTAGAATAACAAATCAATATTAACACATTCATAATCAATAAAGTGAGCAAGAAAAAGAATATATGCTCCATAAGGCTCGAAATCTCACAAAAAAATTATAGGTATTTGATATCAACCTCGTAAATTTCAAACTTCAAGGTATATTCAAATTCAGGTAGACAACCTAAAAAATTTTAAATTTCTGAAAAATAGACTTATTATGCTTGATTCTTTAGTATCTTAAAGTTTAATCATCAATGCACAATTATCAATGACTTAATCTAAAACATGTCGATAAAAATCATGAATTAAAGGAAATTTCATTCTAATAGTAATATGAGAAAATTACTTCAAGACAAGATATCATTCAGGGATTTGAGAATAATGCAAAAAGTGAGGCACTTCCTTGAAATAAATATTCACCCCCCACACTTAAGATGTACATTGCCCTCAATGTACAAAGATAGATAAAAACAATGTTGTAAAAAAAAAATCAAAAGATAGGGGTAGAAGTGAAACTCCCTGAATGTATTCCTTGAATTGGAAGTGTGGAAACTTGATTCGGAGGTGAAAGATAAGTTGGAGGAGTCTGCTCTTGGTGTAGCTGTCCCCAATCTCTTCGCTAGATGAAGAAATTGGGAGGCTCGTGAAGAATTAGCCAGGAAATGATGAAAGTAATTAAAACTATACTAATTATATATTTAAAGACAAGAAAGATAAAGAGAAATAGTAAAAAAGGTAAAATAAAATTAAAAGAGAAAATAAATGGACTAAAGAGTCCTTATTGTTGGATGGTTCGCGAGGTGGGTGTGGATTCTAAGGCTGTAATGGGGTGGTGGTCGTGGTTCCGGTGTGATTCCCTAGCAGCCTTTAGAACCTAAATCAAAGAAAACGAAATAAAATAGATTAAACTAAGTAAAAGAAAAATAAAGAAAAGGAAAATAAAGGAGAAGAGAAAATAAAAATAAAAACTAAATGGCCTCAAACATCCTCGGCTTGTCGAGTGGATGAAGCGGCCGACATGAACTTATGTAGATCGGTCTCACAAAGGGAGACTGCGCCAGGGTCTTTCCGCTTCTTTGTCATAGATGTGGTGTAGCTCAAGGGTTTGGGTAATAACTAAAGAAGAAAAGTATGGAGAGGGGGATATCTGAAGGATGGGATAGGAGAAAGGAGATGGGGAGTAGGTAAGAAGAAAATGGGGGGGTTAAATAAAATTTTCAGGTATGGTACGTCCCCACGCCCGTGTACCATGGGTGTGTAAGTCACACGGCCGTATCGCACGGTCGTGTTTTGCTTTGTTCACTTCTCCCACACCCATGCTCAGGTCTCCACGCCCGTGTATGATCTAACAGTGTCAGCCACGGCCGCATCGCACGACCGTGGCATGGTAATTGGAGTCCGTGACTCGAAGATATGATTCGTTCTGACTTGTACCATCTCTGCCATGTTAGTACGAAGATTCGGTGTATCCACACGGCCACGGTCACGGCCGTTGCAAGGCCATGTGGCTGGGAAATCTGCACTTGGTTGCGAAAAGGAAAGAATAAAATAATAAAATAAAAATAAAAATAAAAAAATGTAGAAGTTAATGGGGTTAGTGCTCGGGTTGCTTCCCGAGAAGCGCTCGTTTATAGTCTTAAGCTAGACTTACCTCTCATTCGCATATTCATGGTGGTTTGAGGAGTTGAAAGTTCTTCCTCATGCTAGCAATTCCATTATCATGATTTAAGACGAGTAGCGTTTATTTTCAAAGTGCCAAACATAGGATTACTTACCTCGACTGTTCCGTATGGGAAAATGTTGATTACCTTAAAAGGGATTTCTTTGTTTGTGTTAGGATTAGGAGGAGGTATTCGTGGATCTGCTTTTTCTATCAATACTTGATCTCCAATTTTGAACTTGTCTGTCTCGTAGAGTGGCTTTGGTTCTGCTTCGTCTATACCTAGTTTTCCTTTGAGATGCGTCTTCCACTCTTCTAGTTCATCTATCTGAATCCCTTGTTCCTCATGAGTTATTTCTGTGTTGGCACGGGGTCTAGGATCGGAATTAGTTGTGTTCTTTTGTGGTGCTTCCTGAAAAGAAGAGTTAACCGAATGGTTATCAATAGATTTTACTTTCTCACCTTGATTATTTGATGTCCTAGTTGAATTGATAGCTTGAAGAGTGACTGTCTTGTCACCTACACAGAGTATGAGTTCACCTGCGTCGACATCAATTTTAGTCCTGGCAGTTGCTAAGAATGGTCTTCCTAAAATTAGGGGGATCGTGTTGTCCTCATCCATGTTTAAAATGACAAAGTCTACTGGGAATACGAATTTATCAATCTTCACGAGTACATTTTCGATTATACCCCTAAGAATTCTAACGGTTTTATCAGCTAATTGAATGCTCATCCTAGTTTGTTTGGGCTTCCCTAGACCTAGTTGTTTAAACATTTTATAAGGCATGACATTTATGCTTGCCCCTAAATCAGCTAACGCATTATTAATAGTTAAACTACCAATTAAGCATGGAATTGTAAAACTCCCTGCATCTTTTAATTTCCGTGGTAGTTTATTTTGCAACATTGCTGAGCACACTGTGTTCAGTTTCACATGCGATTCCTCGTTTATATTCCGCTTATTTGTCAATAGCTTCTTTAAAAATTTCCTAGAATCTAGCATTTGCGAAAGAGCTTCAAGAAACGGTAAGTTAATATGTAATTTCTTTAAAAGTTTAAGAAACTTACTGAACTGTTCCTCTGTGTCGTCTTTCGTTATCGCTTCGGGATATGGTATGCGAGGTTGGTACTCTTTGATTACCGATTTTGGCTTTACCTCAATCTTACCTTCTACCACATTCTTTTGCCTTAAATTGGGCTCGTCTAACCCTTCACTATCTTGAGCTATTATGGCCTGAATTTGCTCTTTTGGGTTAGTCTCGGTGTTGCTCGGTAGGCTTCCTTGTGGTCTTTCAGAGATCTGCTTGGCAAGTTGCCCTAACTGATTCTCGATCCTTTGAATCGATGCTTGTTGATTTTTAAGTGTTGTCTCAGTATTCTGGAAACGTGTCTCTATATTTTGGAAATGTGTTTCTAAGGCTGTTATAAATTTTGTTAGCATCTCTTCAAGGTTCGACTTCTTTTACTGTGGGTAGGGCTGTTGTTGGAAGTTTTGGGATGGTTGTTGCCTTTGATTTCCTTGATTACCCCATGAAAAATTGGGGTGGTTCTTCCAACCTAGATTATAAGTATTACTATAAAGGTTATTATTAGATCAGAAATTGTTACCCATATAGTTCATTTGTTCGCTCTCAATGCCCTGTCCGTAGGGTGGGTACTCAGGATTCGCCACTCCTCCACTTGTGTCGCACTGCATAACTGGATGTGACTGCGAAGAACCGTATAAACCATCAAATTTTTTATGTAACATCTCTACCTGATTTGATAGTAGGGTTACTGTGTCGAGGTTAAAAACTCCGGCAGCTTTGGTTGGCCTTGTCCTTGTAACTTGCCACTGATAGTTATTCAATGACATCTCCTCTATAAACTCGTAGGCTGCTTCAGGAGTTTTGTTCTTCAGGGTTCCGCCGGCTGCTAAATCGATTAATTGCCTTGTTGACGGGTTCACACCATTGTAGAAAGTTTGGACCTGGAGCCACAAAGGTACTCCGTGGTGTGGGCACCTCCTCAACAAGTGTTTGTATCTCTCCCATGCATCATAAAGTGTCTCTAAATCCATCTGCACAAAAGAAGAGATATTATTCCTCAACTTGGCCGTTTTGGCTGGTGGAAAATATTTTAATAAAAATTTTTCGGTCATTTGATCCCATGTAGTGATTGACCCTAGTGGAAGAGAATGCAACCACTTTTTGGCCAAATTTCTCAAGGAAAAGGGAAATAACAGAAGTCGGATGGCATCATTAGTAACAACATTTATCTTGAAAGTGTTGCAAAATTCTAGGAAATTCGCTAAGTGTGTGTTAGGATCCTCATCCTGCAAACCATCAAACTGAACAAACTGTTGTATCATCTGTATAGTATTAGGTTTCAGTTCAAAATTGTTTGCAGCAATAGTAGGCCTAACAATACTTGACTCAGTTCCTGTTAAACTAGGTTTAGCATAATCATACATAGTTCGAGGAGCATAATTTTTGGCCATCTCTGGAGGTAGCAGATTATTCTCAGCCATCTCTCCGGTGGTATTGATTTTGGCTTCTTGCTCTTCCTCTATGTAGTTTAAGCTTCGCCTTATTTCTCTGCTATTTCTGCGAACGGTACCTTCAATATCACTATCGTAAAGTAGGGGTCCTGTCGGGTTCCTTCTAGTCATAAACTAGAGGTGCCTGAAAGGAACAAAAGAAAGAAAATTAGCAAAGTTAAGAAAAACTAAATTGCAAAAAATAAAAATGGCTAAAGTAATAAAAATTAAGCGTTTTAATATTTTAGATCCCCAACAACGGCGCCAAAAACTTGATCGTTGTTTTATGCGATGTCAAAGTCTTAAAATTTATATAAAGAATGATCGAACCTGGAAACTAACTATGACAACGATGTGAGGCAAGCGCACCTATCGAACAATAGTATAGTTAAGGCAAGACCAGATTGTCGAACCCAAAGGAACTAAAAGTACTAATACTAACTCTCTTTTTATTATCTAGCCGAAGAATTAAGTGAATTGTTTATCTAATCTAAAATTAACTAATCAACTAATCTAAAGATGCAAAGACAAGGAGAATGAATTGGGGAAAATAACTTTAGGAAAAACCAATTGATTAAGACGATACCCAATGAAGAGTCCACCTAGACTTCACTTGTTACCTAACTCTGAACCAGACGATTTATTCATTTGACTTGATCCATAGGACTCCCTAACGAATAATAATCCCTCTCTCGAGGCGACTAACGTCTAACCCTAGGTTGATTAATTGAAATCTCTTTCTAATTAAAACCCCTAGAATTGCATTAACTTGATCTATGGACTCTCATATTAGGTTTCACCCTAATCCGGCAAAATCTCGTCACCCTATCTCTAGGCGTGCGATCAACTCCGCTTAATTATGCTAGATCTACTCTTAGGAAGGGACTTTTTCTCCTCCACCTAAGCACATCACACTTGAATTAATATCCTGGAAATATCAACACAAGAATTAAGAACACATAATTAAGAACAAGTCAAATATTTATCATATAGTTCAGCAAATGATAACAAGATTCATCTTAGGTTTCATCCCCCTCAGGTATCTGAGGGTTTAGTTCATAACAATAAAAGAAAACATCTCAGAAGAAAAGATAAAACAAAACATAAGAAATTCCTAAAATCCCCTGAAGGAATTGAATGAGAGATCCTCCGTCTTGAGTATAATTCTGGCTTCTTGAGATGAATCAAATGGCTTTCTTTGCGTAAATTTCCACAACTCTGCCCTCTTTGGCCTGGCTGGATGCCCTCTGACTAAAGCCTTGGGTTCCCCCTTTTTAGGTTATACTTAGGGTGTTTATATAGGCTTTGGAATGTGTTTCTTCGCCCCTAAGTATCCTAATCCGAGTGAAATTTCTCTTTGTCATGGCAGGGACACGCCCATGACACACGCCCGTGTAAATCGTGGCTAGGCCGTGTTTGAGACTGTTGAGTGAGGCACGACCGTGTGGTCTTGGGCCCAGGCCAGGTGGATTTCGTGATATGGCTCATTTACTCCGTTTTGGGCACGTTTTCCGTTTTTTTCATCATCCGGTGCTCTTCTGAGTATAAAATATGAAAACAAAGAATTAAGAGCACCAAATTACATAATTCAAGGCTTAAACCATCCTAAAGCGTGCAAAATGTGGGCTTAAAATATGTTACTTTTAAGGTTTATCAGTACTTGTCAAGCATATATTGATCATACAGAAATGAAATAGAAAATTATAAAAACCTTGTATTATTTTTTAAGATATTGAGTGAGGAAAGGCCCAAAACAAGACCTACGACTTCCATCAACGGTCTCTTATGATGGCATGGCAAGTGCACTACCCCACGGTAGGATTGCTATATGGATTTCACTAAGGAGATTTCCTGAAAGTAACAAGAATTCTCTTATGTTCAAATGATAATTGGACTGGCCTTTGTGGTAGGCATTATCATGCGATAGGTCAAGAAATTCTATCTTCAAAAGAGTACAACTAGTTAAAACATGCTACTTGATGAGATTGTCCCATGATGACTCATTTGTGGTGTATGGTGCGATAGGTGTTGATTTGATGGTTATACACTCAAGATCTTCTAGTTAAGTAACTCCTCACAGAGCTTTACTTAAGTTAAAATGATGATCAAGCATTACATGATTATTAGTACGTGTGAATGCTTAAAGAATTAGGTTCATGTACTAATTGGATGGAAATCCATGTTCTTACAAGTTGATCATGATCACCCCATGGTGGCTTGATTTAATGGGTGTAGGAATTATCGTTGCAATGACTTACAAATGTTTTCAAGGTTTATGATAAACCGTAAAAGTAACATATTTTAGGCCCACATTTAGCATGCTTTTGGATGATTTAAGCCTTGAATTGTGTAATTTGGTGCTCTTAATCCTTTGTTTTCATGTTTTATACCCAGGAGATCACCAAAGGATGAACAGAACGAGAAACGGGCCCAGAATGGAGTAAATGGGCCATATCACGAAATCCACACGGCCTGGGCCCAAGACCATGATAAACTATAAAAGTAACATATTTTAAGCCCACATTTAGCATGCTTTTAGATGATTTAAGCCTTGAATTATGTAATTTGGTCCTCTTAATCCTTTGTTTTCATGTTTTATACTCAGAAGAGCACCGGATGATGAAAAGAACAAAAAATGGGCCCAAAACGGAGTAAATGGGCCATATCACGAAATCCACACGGCCTGGGCCCAATACCTCACGACCGTGCCTCATCAATAGACTCGAACACGGCCTGACCACGATTCACACGGGCGTGTCCCTGCTGCAGCCAAGAGGAGTTTTACTCGGAATAAGATACTTGGAGGCAAAGAAACACATTCCAAAGCCTATTTAAACACCCTAGGAGGAATTCTACTCGAATTAGGATACTTAGGGGCCAAGTAAGGCATCTCAAAGCTTATATAAACACCCTAGGGGGCAACTTAAGCGGGGATTTCGGAAGAAGCCTTCTGCCAGGGCTTTTGTCGGGGGGAACCCGGGGCTTTAGTCAGGGGGCATCCAGCTAGGCCAAAGAGGGCAGATTTGTGGGGATTTACTCGAAGAAATCCAGTTGAGTCATCTCAAGAAGCCGGAATTATACTCAAGACGGAGGATATCTCCTTCAATTCCTTCAGGGGGTTTTAGGGATTTCTTATGTTTTATTTTATCTTTTCTTGTGAGATGTTTTCTTTTATTGTTATGAACTAAACCCTCAGATACCCGAGGGGGATGAAACCTAAGATGAATCTTGTTATCGTTTGCTGAATTATATGATAAATATTTGACTTGTTCTTAATTATGTGTTCTTAATTCTTGTGTTAATATTTCCGGGATATTAATTCAAGTATGATGTGCTTAGGTGGAGGAGCAAAAGTCCCTGCCTAAGAGTAGATCTAGCATAATTAAGCGAAGTTGATCACACGCCTAGAGATAGGGTGACGAGATTTTGCCAGATTAGGGTGAAACCTAATATGGGAGTCCATAAATCGAGTTAATGCAATTTTAGAGGTTTTAATTAGAAAGAGATTTCAATTAATCAACCTAGGGTTAGACGTTAGTCACCTCGAGAGAGGGATTAATATACGTTAGGGAATCCTACAGATTAGGTCAAATGAATAAATCGTCTGGTTCAGAGTTAGGTAACAAGTGAAGTCTAGGTGGATTCTTCCTTGGGTATCGTCTTAATAAATTGGTTTTTCCTAAAGTTATTTTCCCCAATTTTATTCTCTTTGTCTTTGCATCTTTAAATTAGTTGATTAGTTGATTTTAGATTAGATAAATAATTCTCTTAATTCTTAGGCTAGATAATAAAAAGAGAGTTAGTATTAGTACTTTTAGTTCCTTTGGGTTAAACAATCCGGTCTTGCCTTAACTATACTATTGTTTGATAGGTTTGCTTGCCTCACATCATTGTCATAGTTAGTTTCCAGGTTCGATCATTCTTTATATAAATTTTAAGACTTTGACATCGCATAAAACAACGATCAAGTTTTTGGCGCCGTTGTTGGGGATCTAAAATATTAAAACGCTTAATTTTTATTACTTTAGCCATTTTTTATTGCAATTTATTTTCATTATTATTTTTTTATTTTTTATTTTTTTTTTTACTTTGCTAATTTTCCTCTATTTGCTTTTCGTAGATAAGTTTAGTTTGTAGAGAAGATGGCACTGAATAATTATCAGTGGCAAGTCATAAGGACAATTCCTACTAAAGTAGCCAGTGTTTTCAACCTCGACGTGGTCACCAGGTTATCTAACCAGCTAGAGATGATGAATAAAAAGATTTATGGTTTGTATAGTCTCTCGCAGGTACACCAGTGATGCAATATGGCTCGAATCTAGGAGGCGTGGTGAATCGTGAGTACCCACCTACAAATATGGCATGGAGAACGAACAAGTCCACTATATGGGTAACTATTCTAGACCTCAAAATGATTTTCATAGAGACACTTATAATGCAGGTTGGAGGTACCATCCCAGATTTTCAACAACCACCTCACAAACAGGAAGAGAAGCCAAACCTCAAGGAGATGCTGACAAAATTCATAGCAGCCACATAAACACGTTTCCAAAATCAACAAGCATCGATTCAAAGGATCAAGAATCAGTTTGGTCAACTTACTAAGCAAATCTCTAAAAGACCAAAAGGAAGCCTACCAAGCAACACTGAGACTAACCCAAAGGAGCAAATTCAAGCCATAATAGCTCATGATAGTGAAGGGTTAGAGGAGCCCAATTTAAGGCAAAAGAATGTGATAGAAGAAGGTAAGGTTGAGGTAAAGCCAAAACCGATAATCAAAGAGTACCAACCTCGCATACCATATCCCGAAGCGATAAAGAAAGACCACACAGAGGAACAATTCGGTAAGTCTCTTAAACTTTCAAAGAAATTTCATATTAACTTGTCGTTTCTTGAAGCTTTTTCGCAGATGCCAGATCCTAGACCTCGTGTCGATAAAGAAGAAATTCATGAGGAACGAAGACTTTGGATCGATGAACTAGACGAATGGAAGACACACTTCAAGGAAAGACTAAAAACACACGAAGAAAAAATGACGCAACTCCTCGGCGAACTTAATGATGGGACAACCCAGCTTAAGATAGGAGATCAGGTACTCAAAATCCTCCCAGATGGAACAGTCGAGGTAACTAGTCCTAAAATCAGCACCTTTAAGGTAAACACTACTCGACTTAAACTTTATATCAATAACCGAATTGATCGCATGAGAAAGGATTTTCACCTCCTCAAACCACCATGATTATGCGTATGAGAGGTAAGTCTAGCTCAAGACTTTAAACGAGCGCTTCTCGGGAGGCAACTCGAGTACTAACTCTACTAACTAGTTTCGTTTTATTTCTTTTTGTATTTAGGCGTAGGTTTCCATACCCACACGGCCTTGCACATGGCCGTGGCTGTGGCTGTGTGGGCACCACAAGTAGGTAAAAGTGTGTGGCCATAGACGTGTGGCAACAGGACAAAATTTTTCCCAAAACACGGGCTGCATCTCTATTTAAACCCTCTTCTTATTTTCTCTTTTCTAGTTGTCTTTCTTCTTTCATTTTCCATTATTTACTTTTATTTTTATTTACTTTATTATTTTCTTCTTATTCTTCGTACCATTTAGATTTAGCTTAGGATACAATAAAATCATGACGGCTGCTTTGAGGATTCAAATTCAAAGGGTTCGAGGTGCTTCCCCATGTTCACCTCCAATCTTATCCAGTTTGTTTTCATTGACTTCATCTAAAATTCAGGAAGTGTCACTTCTCCCCCCATCTTATGATTTTATGATTATTTTGATATTATCTATCTTTGTACATTGAGGGCAATGTACATCTTAAGTATGGGGGGGTTAACTATAGTATTATTTGAAAATCCCTGAATTATGCCTTGTTCTAAAGTAAGTTTCTCATATTATGATTAGAATGAAATTTCCCTGACTTATGATTTTTATTGATATGTTTTGGATTAAGTCATTGATAATTATGCATTGATGATTAAATTTGAAGGATACTAGAGAATCAAGCTTGATAAGTCTATTTTTCAGAATTAAAAAAAAATTTTAGGTTGTCTACCTGAATCTAATTATTACCTTGAAGTTTGAAACTTACGAGGTGGACATTAAGAACCCATAATTTTTGTGAGATTTTGAGCCTTATAGAGCATACATTCTTTCGTGCTCACTCTTTGATTATGAGTGTGTCAACATTGATTTGTTATTCTAGAACTTGCTTCGATTATACATGTCAAGACCACACCTTTGATTTGATATACAGAGATGATAAAGGCATTTAGGATTTAACCCACTTACTCCACTAAAAAGCCTACCTTCATAATTAACCCCTAGTGGACCATGTTGATCCTAACAACCTTGTTTATTGACTCACCCACTAATATTAACCCAGAACCCTTTGTATTTGTTATCACCATTCCTTGACTACCCTTTTTGTCGAGATTTGATTTGGTCGGTTGCCTAACTTTCAGTAGTTAAAATTCATCCTTCATTATGTATTTGACTTGTTCTAAAAAAAACGAAGTATATTCATTATTAGTTCTATGATTAAGTGAGCTTACATGTTTAAATTTCAAATTTTGAAGAAAAAGCTCGTATTATTTGTTTTCAATTGATGTAATTATTTAGGATTAGTTCATTTTTCTAGTTAGGTAAATCGTCAATTCAATCTTGATTCTAACCCCTTAATTCAGCCTTTATCCATACCCTTAACCTAAGCCCCGTTACAACCCTTTTTAAAAGACCTTTTGATTTGTGTATCATCTCATATTATAGTGGTGGAGATTTGATTTTCATGCAAGCCTATGGGATTAGCTCTTCATGTTTGACTTTTGAGTGCTTAATTCTGAACCTTAAACACTTCAAGTGATTTGAGTGAATCTTTAGTGAGGATGTCAACTCTTGTCGATTTTGAATCAGAGGTAATTATTCAGATGAGGGGAAACACCTATGTTTTGTGCTGCAAATGTATGACTTAGAGTGTTTGAATCTTTAGGACTCTTTGAGTTGAATTATCCATGTATGAATTACCTTTGAATTATGATGAAACATTATTGATGAATATTATGAATCGAGGAAGTTTGTTTTAATTATGAGTTGAGAATTTTGTTTGAGGACAAGCAAAAGCTTAAGTGTGGGGGTATTTGATAAACCGTAAAAGTAACATATTTTAGGCCCACATTTAGCATGCTTTTGGATGATTTAAGCCTTGAATTGCGTAATTTGGTGCTCTTAATCCTTTGTTTTCATGTTTTATACCCAGGAGAGCACCAAAGGATGAAAAGAACGAGAAACGGGCCCAAAACGGAGTAAATGGGCAATATCACGAAATCCAAATGGCCTGGGCCCAAGACCACACGGTCGTGCCTCATTCAACAGTCTCGAACACGGCCTGGCCACGATTCACACGGGTGTGTGCCATGGGCATGTCCTTGCCATGACAAAGAGAAGTTTTACTCGGAATAAGATACTTGGAGGCAAAGAAACACATTCCAAAGCCTATGTAAACACCCTAGGAGGAAATCTACTCGAATTAGGATACTTAGGGGCCAAGTAAGGCATCTCAAAGCTTATATAAACACCCTAGGGGGCAACTTAAGCAGGGAGTTCGGCAGAAGCCTTCTGCCAGGGCTTTTGTAAGGGAACCCAAGGCTTTAGTCAGGGGGCGTCCAGCTAGGCCAAAGAGGGCAGATTTGTGGGGATTTACTCGTAGATAGCTAGTTGATTCATCTCAAAAAGCCAAAATTATACTCAAGACGGAGGATCTCTCCTTCAATTCCTTCTGGGGGTTTTAGGGATTTCTTATGTTTTATTTTATCTTTTCTTCTAAGTTGTTTTCTTTTATTGTCATGAACTAAACCCTCAGATACCTGAGGGGGATGAAACCTAAGATGAATCTTGTTATCGTTTGCTGAACTATATGATAAATATTTGACTTGTTCTTAATTGTGTGTTCTTAATTCTTGTGTTGATATTTTTGAGATATTAATTCAAGTATGATGTGCTTAGGTGGAGGAGCAAAAGTCCCTGCCTAAGAGTAGATCTAGCATAATTAAGCGAAGTTGATCACACGCCTAGAGATAGGGTGATGAGATTTTGCCGGATTAGGGTGAAACCTAATATGGGAGTCCATAGATCGAGTTAATGTAATTCTAGGGGTTTTAATTAGAAAGAGATTTCAATTAATCAGCCTAGGGTTAGACGTTAGTTGCCTCGAGAGAGGGATTAATATACGTTAGGGAATCTTACGGATCAGGTCAAATGATTAAATCGTCTAGTTCAGAGTTAGGTAACAAGTGAAGTTTAGGTGAATTCTTCCTTGGGTATCGTCTTAATCAATGGGTTTTTCCTAAAGTTATTTTCCCCAATTCATTCTCTTTGTCTTTGCATCTTTAGATTAGTTGATTAGTTAATTTTAGATTAGATAAACAATTCTCTTAATTCTTAGGCTAGATAATTAAAAGAGAGTTAGTATTAGTACTTTTAGTTCCTTTGGGTTCGACAATCCGGTCTTACCTTAACTATACTATTGTTCGATAGGTGCACTTGCCTCACATCGTTGTCATAGTTAGTTTCCAGGTTCGATAATTCTTTATATAAATTTTAAGACTTTGACATCGCATAAAACAATGATTAGTTTAATGTAAGACCCATGCATCATCTTAATGCATATCGTAATGTTACAAAACATTTTAAAACATTTGCTTAATACAAAGATATTAATATATGCATATTTTTATTTTCAGCTTGAAAATGACACCAACTCCCTTATTGAACATACTCACTGAAAACAAATTGAATGAAAACAACTATAAGGAATAGAAAAAGAACCTAATAATTGTCCTGAGCTGTGAGAAACTTAAAATAGTTCTTGTTACTAAGTGCCCTTCGGCCACTCAAGCTGAGGCTAGAAAGCACTGGGAAGAGTTTGATGAGATAGTTCGTTGCTATATGTTGGCCAGCGTGACGAGCAGTCTGTATAAGCAACTGAAGAGCTATAAGACTGCTAAAGCAATTCTAGATAACATAGAAGACATGTTCAGAGGCCGAGCTACCTCGGCTCGACTGTGTACTATAACTAGCTTAATGAATGCCAAACAAAAACTTTACACTCCCGTCAAAGACCATATGATCAGTATTATGGGCTACTTTACCGAGTTCACGGATAATGAGGCCAATTTGGACCAAAACATCCAAATAGAGATGGTGTTCAAAAGCTTGTCTAGGTATTTTGTTGGTTTTTTGTATTGCATATAACCTTGAGAACAAAAACTTGATGCTTACAAAATTCATAAAGGAGTTACAATCCTATGAGTTGGTGTTGAACGGTGGTCAGCTAGTCCGAAAAGTTGAAGCGAATGTAGTTGTCACTTCTTCCTCAAAAAGGAAGGGAAAATGTACTAAGAAAGGTAAGGCTAATGTCTTTGGGCCACCACAAATGAAAAGGAAGAGAACTAGAAAGCCAAAAAACTTATCTAAGTCTAAATGTTTCTTCTGCAGCAAGAAATGGCACTTAAAGGAAAACTATAAAGAGTGAAAAGAATAACTAGCTACCAAAAGCAAAGGTATGGAACTCTTAATGATAGAAGCTTGTTTAGTGGAAGACCTAATAGACCAGTTGGTCATTTATTCGAGAGCCACTAATTATGTTTGGTTTCTTTATAGGGGTTCGAGGAGACAAAAGATCTTAGAGATAGGAGCTTATCATTGCAGATCAGGAACGGGACAAGTGTGGTAGCTGAAACAGTGGGAGATGTTCATCTTTATTTTGATAATTTTAGGTAGATTATTTTAAAATATGTTTTCTATGTACCAAGTTTCAAAAGAAATTTAATTTTCATTGTATGTTTACATAAAGACGGTTGACCGTGACAGTTAGTAATGGAATTACAATATTTAGAAATTGCAATCTTGTTTGTAATGGATGGATGTCAAATAATGTCTATTTTATAACACTAAAGATGTACACATTACTTGAAATTGAAATATGACTTAAAACGTCTCACTCTAATGAGGCACCTTTGGCATTTGAGACTTGTCATATTAATCGAGAAAGAAGCAGTAGAGTTGTGAAAGATGGCATCTTAAGTTCAATTAAAGAAGTTGATATTCTACAATGTGAATCTTTCTTGGAAGGTAAGATGATTAATCGATCTTTTAATGTAAGAGGAACGAGGGCCAACAAACCCCTAGAACTTGTGCACACTAGCATTTCTGGCCCCATGAACGTTAGTGTAAGAAGTGGTTACAAGTATTATGTAACCTTTACTAATGACTATTTGAGATATGGGTAAGTATACCAGAGGTACCGAAAGAGTGAAACATTTGATAAATTTAAAGAGTTTCGTGCGAAAGTGGAGAAACAAATAGGTTTACCCATAAAGACATTTTGGTCTGGTCGATGTGCAAACTAAGGCAACATCATAAACCCCACATATATTTTAGCATGGTAGGAAGCCAAATATTAATCATTTTAGGATTTAAAGATGCTCGACCCACGTATTGGATAAAGATGCAAAGGAGCTGGACTCATAGATAGAATTGTGCATGTTTGTAAGATATCCAAAGGGAACAAAGGATGGTTTGTTTTATAACCTGGAAGAGAAAATTGTTATAGTCCCAACTCATGCTACTTTCCTTGAAGAAAGTTACATGAATGATTTTAAACCTCGAAATAAAGTGAAACTTGGGGAGGGTTTAGGAAATATAAAAAACCTTATGGAAATGGTTCCATAACCAGCTCCTAATAGTAGACCTGCAAATGATCAGTATTATAGGAAGCCTTATCATAGTGGGAAGGTCTCTCGTAGGCTTGAGTTCTTCCAATTTGGTAGAAGTGTTTTTAACACTAAGTCTACTGAACAGGAAGATGATGACCTGCTCAAATATGACGAAGCGATGCAGAGTGCTGATTCCAAGCTATGGGAAATAGATATGAAAGCTGAGATGGACTCTATGTATTCCAAATTAGTATGGGAACTTGTAGACTTACTAGAAGGGATAAAACCCATAAGGTGTAAATGGATCTACAAGAGGAAAAGAAATGTGGATGGAAAAGTGGAAACTAATAAGGCTAGACTTATAAAAAAAAAAGGTTATACTTAGAAAGAAAACATCAATTATGAAGAAATCTTTTCTCTGGTTTCCATGCTCAAGTCAATTCGCATATTACTATCCATTGCAGTGGCTCTAGATTATGAGATCTTGCAAATGGATGTCAAGACATCATTTTTAAACAACTATCTTGAAGAGAGCATCTATATGATGCAACCCATCTGATATATAGCCAAAGGAAATGAGCATAAAGTTTGTAAACTGCTTAGATCCATATATGTACTTAAACAAGCGTCCTGCTCATAGAATCAAATATTTGATCAAGTGATCAAGACTTCTGGTTTTGAGTAAAACATAGATGAACCTTGTGTTTATAAATGTTTAGAGGATGGAAAGGTGGTCTTTCTCGTTCTATATGTCGATGATATTTTACTCATTGGGAATGATGTAGGGACATTATCATCGGTTAATTTGTGGTTAACCCAATAGTTTAGCATGATGGACTTGGGATAAGTTAATTTTGTTCCAGGTATTTGAATCTTGAGGGATCAAAAGAACAAAGTGATAGCACTGACTCAAGCTTCATACATAGGCAAGATATTGGAGCGTTATGCAATGACCGGTTCAAAGAAGGGAAATCAAATCTCCAAACCGGGATTTCATCTCTCCTTAGAGAACAATCCTAAGATAGTGGAAGAAAGAGAGAACATGGGAAATGTTCTTTATGCTTCGATTTTAGGAAATCTCATGTATGTTATGCTATTCATATGTCTAGATATCTATTTTGTAGTGGGATTGGTAAGTCGATATCAGGTGAATCTAAGACCAAGGCACTGGTAAGTAATTAAGCATATACTCAAGTATTTACAGAGAATGGGGGATTATATGCTTGTGTATTTCGAAGGAGACTTTACTCCTATTGGATATTTTGATTCTGACTTCCAAACATGTTGGGATTTGAGGAAATTAACATCAGGCTGTGTTTTTGTCCTAGGCGACGAGTCCATTATGTGGAGAAGTGTAAAGCAGACTTGCAATACTAACTTCACCATGGAGGGCCAAATATGAAATATGAAAAGACTATGACACTATAACAGTGCGGATATAGTTAAGGCTCAAAGAGACCACATAAGGAAAAAAAACACATTGATAGAAAATATCATAAAGCAGATGGTAGTGTTTGATGGAATAGTGGATGTAGTCAAAGATCGCATATGAGGACAAACCCTGGGGATTTGTTTTGCCAAGTCTCTACTAGCTAGAGAGATATTTGGGAAACATATAGAGGGACACAAGAATGTGAAACATGACTCATCTACTTCATTAGGGCAAGTGGGAGATTGTTGGATTTGATGCTCTAAGTGTAGTATTTTCGTCAATATACACTTGTATTCTTTTCGAATAGATTGGTTAATAAAATAAATTCATTAATTGAATTAATATACTTTCTATAATTTGTCCTCAAATTGTTTTTGCATACAAAGCAAAATGGAAGCAAATCTTGCTCATTGCTTGTCTAATGTTTAACTAATACTAAGCGGTATTACGTGGTTAGATCGTGATATGAAAAGACAACTTGTATTAGTAGACAAACCTAAGCATGCCTTTAGTCTAATCAGAAATGAGCAAATTGATTGAAAGACTAATATTTCATCTATCAAATTTGATAAACTATAATTTATACATATTTTTACCCCATGCTTGACTTATTTTTGGATGAATTTTCATTAGATTTAATGAATTTGATGCTCCTAATCCTTTAATTTCATGTTTTACACCCAGGAGAGCTAAGGGAGCCGAAAAGAACGAGAAACGGGCCAAAAAGGGTTAAAATGGGCCTACCTCAGAAATCAACACAGCCTGGACCAACGTACACGGGCTGAACACACGGCCGTGTGAGGCGAGTAGAATTGAGCACGACCAAGCCTTCACGCACGGGCGTGTCCCTGCCGAACCCAAGTTTAATCCTATTCGGAAAAGGTTGCTTGTGGGCTAAGAAAGGCATTCCAAAGCCTATATAAACACCTTAAGGGGCAACCTAAAAGGAGACGCCGAGTAGAAGGTAGAAAATACTCGAAGACAGCCATCGGGAGCAGCTCGAAAGAAGGATCTTCATCAAGACTGAAGATCTCCCCTAAAGTTCTTTAGAAGTTTTTGGGTTTTCTTATGTTTTGTTGTTTTCCTTATTTTAAGATGCTTCCCTCTATCAGTATGAACTAAATCCCTTAAATACCTAAGGGGATGAAACCTAAGATAGATCTTATTATTATTTGATTTATAAGATAAATACTTGTTCTTATTCTTAATTGTGAGTTCTTATTCCTGTTTTGATAATTCATGTTATTGATTCAAGTTGAATGTGCTTATTCAGTGGAGCAAAAGTCCCTGTTTAAGAGTAGATCAACACAATTAAGCGGAGTTGATTGCAACCCTAAAAATAGGGCGATGAAAATTTGTTGGATTAGATTCAAATCTAATACGGGAATCCATATATCGAGTTAATGCGACAGTAGGGGTTTTAATTAGAAAGAGATTTCAATTAATCAACCTAGAGTCAGTTGTTTTTAGTCTTGAAAGAGATGTTAACATAAATCAGGGATTTCTACGGATTAAGTCAAGTGAATAAATCATATGAATCAAAAGTAATAAGTGAAGTCTAGGTGGATTCTTCCTTAGGTGTTGCCTATCTAATAAAGTTGTCTAAAGTATTTTCCCAATTCATTCACTGTCGTGCTTTTAATTAAGTTTTAGTTTAGAAGAAATCACCCCAATTCTTAGGCTAGATAAAAGAAAGATAGTAATTACTAATACTCTTAGTCCTTGTGGATACGATATTACCGGTCTTACCATAACTATACTATTGAACGATAGGTGAGCTTGCCTTTTTTGTGATCATAGTTAGTTTTAGAAACATCAAAGTCCAATTAGGGAGATGCCTTGTCTTGGACATCAAAACAGATGACTCCCAAAAGATAAAGACATAGATATGATTGACTGGACTGGAAGTACATTGGGCATGACCAAAGTAGAATAGATCAAGTGTTTTTTTATTGATTTATTCACTTCTGGCATTCATAGTGTGACATATCTAAATCATGAGTGGATGGCGGACTATGTATGCGTGACTCGTACACTTTGATGTAAGTAAAAGCCTAAGTTCAAATAAATAAGGAACCGAAACTTGGTACGTTGGATGTACGAATTCTGCAATACATAGCGTCGTTCACAACAGTGGAATTCATGGCCCGAGACATGGGTAAATGATATCCCCTCATTGGCATTACATGGTTGATGAAAGGTAAACATGGTCATAGGTCTTTCATTTTTGAGATGAATGACTTAATTACTATTCGATAGTAATTGACTTTTCATGAAGGAAGATGTAATGGTTACCGTGAGATAAAATAGGACCATATTGGGAGAACAAATATTATCCCAAAAAGATCAAGGATATCTTTTGAGGATAACAAACTTATGACAATGTCATTGGATGAACACTGAGTAGTTGCTTTCGTAATGGTATGTCGTTCGGGAGAGCTCAGTCACGATATTATAGTAGAATGATGATCTGCCGTAATTCATTGTAGCAGATTAAACTAGTTTTCGTACTTAAGGAGCTTTAATGTAAGCAATTTTAGAACGTTTTTATTTAGTTTTCCAATTTTAGTTTTCTATTAATAAAAAGTTTGATTTGATCCGTTTATATGACCTTAGGAGCTGAAGTAGGACTAAGGGAAGGTTAACGTATTTGGTGAGTGTGCAGGACACCATTTAGATGCATGAGAACATGGGACTAGTCGCCATGTTGCAACAAAGAGATTCAACGTTGCAACATGGTGAGGAAAATATCAAAATAGCAAGTCTGCCTTCGGTGTCGCAACATAGCAAAAGGATGTCACGATACGTCTTTGAACCCACGTCTGAGCTAAGAAAACTGCCATCAGTGTCGTGACATAGAGCAAAGGATGTCGTGACATCAACCCTGTACGTGAAGAATTTACGAGTTGAGGGCGTTTTGGTCTGTACAATGAAATTTAATGTAAAAATGACAGCCAAACTAGGGCTAGAGATGATGACCAACTCTAATATTAGAAATAGGCTTCATTAAACACTCGTTTTTGTATCTTAGAATTTTTCTTTAAGTTTAGTTTTCAGTTTTCAGTTTCTTTTGTACTTAGGATTTCTTTTCAGTTTAATTTCATTAGTATTTTTTTGGAGAATCTGACTTATGGATTCATCAAAATTTTTGTGGATTTCTACACTTCAGTTATTCAATACAATTCAGGATTTCTCTATACTTTTGCTCTTCATCTATTTTTCATGTTTATTTTCGTCATCAAGTTTATATTGTTTATGAGATCCATGAGGAACTAATCCTCTTGTGGGGGATTAGGGAGTGGACGTGGGACTAATTAATTTTTATGTAAGGTTTCTTAGCGGATCAATTTTTTTGGGATAGGAAGAACCTACACCTTAGGCCCGAGAACCCTAGGAAGTCATCTAGGTAGGAATTGACCCAAATTTGGTATTTCCTATCCATGAACCCCTTTGATCAGCCGTAATTTAGTGTAGCAGATTAAACTAATTTGCACATTTTTAGGATCTTGAACATGAGCATTTTAGCTAAGTTTAATTACATTTGTCGTAAGTATTAGTTAAGTTAATAAAATGTGCATTTTTAATCTTTTATTGACCTTAGGGGTCGAATGAGGCCTAAGGGTGAGCTAATATATTTTGTGAGTGTGAAATAAACCATTAGAAGACGTATTAACTCAATACTAGTCAGTAGGGTGCAACATGGAGCATGAGGTGTCACGACATAGAGAACAGAATAGAAGAATTCCAATAGAACAGAATAGAAGAATTCCAAGACTGCCTTCAATGTCGTGACACAACCTGAACATGTTGCAATGTACCTCAAAAGACACCCTAAATTTGAGCATGTTGCCCTCAATATCGCAACACGTGACTTGGTGTGTCGTGACATCACCTCTGTATGGGAAGTTGATAAGAGTTAGGGGCATTTTGGTCTGCACAATCCAACTTTGAGCTTAGGAGTGTCAGCTGACCTAAGGTTAAGGACAACGACCATTCTAAGTCTATAAATAGGCTCATTTAGCACATATTACAGACACCTTTTGATACTGTATAATTTTCTCTTTAGCTTTAGTCTTTAGTTTTTCCCTTTTCTTAGGTTTTAGATATTATTCATGTTCTTGTAAATTACTTTTACGAAAAGACCATATTCTTGAATTATTAACAAGCACTGTGATGATTCTATGCTTAAATTCAATACAATTAGGCTTCTTCTAAAATCTTTGATTAAAATTACTCTTTATGTTTATTCTTTCATTCAAGTTGATATTGTTTACTAGATTCATGAGGAACTAATCCTCCTGTGGGGGATTAGCATGTGGAGGTATGAATAATTAGTTGTTTTATTGGGATTTCTTAATAGATCATCTATTTAGGAAAAGAAGAATCTAAACCCTAGCCCTGAGAACCCTAAAAAGTCATCTAGGTGGAAATTAACCCAAATTTGGTATTTCCTATCCATGAACACCTTACCGTGAACCAATCTGGACTGTGAGGTTGGAAGATAAGTAGTTCTTCTTGACTCAATTTTCAGCGGACGTATCAGAAGATCCTATTGAAGTATTGACAAGTTGATTGAACAAGAAAGCTCGGGACGACAGTTGATGATGACTAATAAAGCAAGCTAATCACCCATACTTAGATTTGATTCATATTTGATTATTTTAGTTCTTGTTTTCATTCATTTACTTTTATTTCCTTACTTATTATTTTTATTTATTCAAAAACATTTCTTTTGATTCTTCGTACTATAATTAGATTAGACTATTATTTAGATCTATTTATGTTTAGATTAGAATTAATCTAGTGCTTGCCTCCCTTGGGTACGATCCTCAGAGTACTTACCTACTTCATTGTAACTATATTACAACCTAACCTGTATACTTACGGATACTGTTTTTCCACATATTTTGCGTAGGATTTCTACTCTAGACGTTGGTACGTTCAGAGGCAATCACCCTTACACCAATCCAGTCTGGACTGTGAGGTCAAGAGATAAGTAGTTCTTACCGACTCATTAGTTTAATGGAAGATCAAGAGATCCTACTAGGTTAGAAACTAGCTGATTTAGTAGAACTCGAAACAAGAATTAGTTATGACCACCAAAGCGAGTTAGTCTCCCATGCTTAGATGTGATTGAGTTAACATATTAGTTCTCTGTTTTTCTTTTATGCAGTTTTTATTTCTTTTCTTATAAAAACAAATTATTTTCACTTTATGTTTTATCGTACTATAATTTAATTAAAACACTAATTAGATTTATTAATGTTTAGGTTACTAGTAATTTAGTATTCAACTCCCTTAGGTACGATCTGTGGAGTACTTACCTACTTCATTGTAAAAAAAACTATATTACAACCTAATCTGTATACTTGCGAAAACCACCTAACATTCATATTTGGTTGCAGGAAGTTACTCTAGATGTTAGTACATCTAGAGGTGGTCAATTTGTTGGTTCCAATATCGGGGAGGCAACATTACTGAATTAATTTTCATTTTTGTGTCTAATAGAATAATTAGGAAAATTTTAATTTATATTTATATGAATTTTTTATTTTCACTAACTTTTTTTATCTTTCTTTGTGGTTTTAGTGCATGGCTCGCAATAGAGGCACACCTATAGAGCCGCCCACTGATCCAGAAAAAATAATTCATAGAAACCGTCAACAACAACAACAACAAGAGGTGCAAAAAAACCCACCTACTACAGGTAATCCACCACGAGAAAATCTGTTGTTTGATGACCTTGATGAAGCTAACATACCATGCTTACCACCACCACCACCACCACAACTACCGTGAAACCCACCAATGGTGTGAAAAGAAATAACTTTAAAAGATTATGCGCTACCAAATCTGGATACGGTACAAGGTAGCATTACAAGGCCAACAATTACAATAAATACTTTTGAGATCAAACCGGCCATGACCCAGATGATCCAGTACAATGTACAATTTAGAGGAATCTTCACGGAGGATCTAAACCAACATTTAAAATGGTTTCTTCAGCTTTGTGATACATTTAAATTTAACGAGGTCATCGATGATGTTATTTGTCTTCGGTTGTTCCCCTTTATCTTAATCGATAACGCTTTTTCCTGGTTAGACTCACATGCACCAAGATCTATCACGACATGGAACAAACTTGTAGAGAAGTTTCTACACAAGTTCTTTCCTATTAGCAAGATAGTCCAACACAGGAGAGAGATCACCACATTCAAGCAATTAGAAGGATAAAGCTTTCCCGAAGCTTGGGAGCGCTTTAAAATGATGATCCAAAGATGTCCATATCATGGTCTACCTGAATGATTGAAGTTGCAGATTTTTCTAATGGGTTGGATGCACACTTGTGATCAGGACTAGATGGAACCCCGGAATGAGCCTTGATGAACAAAACATACTAGGATCTGTATGACCTTATAGAGAACATGGTGATGAATTCCTGCTAGTGGCCGAATGAAAGGTTTACTTACGGTCAGGGACCATCTACGGTAAAAGCTATCTAGGAGGATGACAAATATGAACAGATTTTGGATAGACTTAACCAGATAAAGTCCACATCTAGTGCATCTTCAATATTTGCCAGAGATAAACCTCTTAATCAAAATTTTGATAATCCAGCTGAGAACGTGATTACATAGGGAATAGGGGTGGAAATTCCTTTTCAAATACATATAATCCTGGCTAGAGAGATCACCTAAATCTGAGATAGGGTGGAAATCAGAGAGGTGATAATAGTTCTAACCCTATTAAAGATACTACTTACCAACCTTCATATTTATAGAAACCTCAGGAAAGGGCCAACCCAAACGATCATACGTAATGTGGTTAACGCCTGGATCGAATTAAGGGAGAGATGTAGTCAATGAGGACCGAAGTGAAACAGGTGCAATCTGAGTGCACCTAAACAACTAAAACATTGACTAAAATCAAAAGGAAAATTGGCACTGGATTCCAAGTAATACTAAGAATAAATCTCAAAGAGAAAGGAATGAGCATGTGAAGGCAATCGTGCTCCGCTAAGGTAAAGTATTAGAGCTAAGCCAATGAGTTTCTCAAAATGAGGATGCTAAAACCAAATCAAAGAAGGTAGCTGAGCCGGTAGATAGAGAACTCGAACCAACCGAGGAACCATTCCCCTCATGGTTAGAAGATAAGCAGAAACATGATGAAGCAGAATTTGTAATTTTTTTAAACATTATCAAATCACTTAATGTTAACTTGTCCTTAATTGAATTAATTGAAAAATTTCCTAAATATGCTAAATATTTAAAAGAAAACATGTCTAGGCATAGAAAACTTAAAACATGAGAGCAAGTTAATATAGACGCATATTATAGTGTGATACTTTCTATAAAAATACCCTAAAAATTGAAAGACCCGAAAAGTTTTACAATTCCTATAAGGATAGGGGATATTCACTTTAGTAAAACCCTATGTGATTTAGGAGCCAATATAAATTTGATGCCCTTATCTATATAAAATAATAGAGAAGAAGGTCGTTTGGTTGAAATCTCGGAACAACGAATGTCCACTAAGCCAAAAACAAATGTATGAATTCAATTTGGGTTTATTGATATAAATATCACAAACCGAGTCAGTTTTCAAAATTTTAATTTTTCACTTTGAAAGAAAACAATTTTCAAACCAGATTTGTTTTCCAACAATGGGTATTAGAGCCAGGTTGTGCTATGTTTATAGTGTAAGCTGAGATTGAATCTCTTTCTTTGTCTTATTTGATTGATATTTGATAAGATGCGGTATTCTTGGAATTATTCGCATGTTCAGGAGAATATATGAGAATAAATGTGATATTATCTATTTGTGATATAATTGTTATTTTTTAGCAAGGTTGTGGTTCTGAAGAAATAAATCATCGACTATCATCTCCACGTAGGATTATTTTTTTTATACAGAATTCTTATGAACCAAAAATAGACATAGGACTTAAATATACTTTTTCCCAAAAGGAGTCCATGGTGAGGAGAAAATAGAGCGATGACGATTGAAGACACAAGGAATGTCTTGTGGTGAAAAACTATGTAATTTTTTGTTGTTCATTTATTTTCTAGAAATAGAATCGTGGAAACTCTGGTTGAAAATTTTATTTTAATTACTCATCTTCTTATATATCTTTTTAGTAATTTTTAAAAATATAATTGTGATATATATGTATGAGATTATACATAATTGATCGATTAAAGATAAGAAGTGTGGTAATGAGAAGATGCAAGTCTAGGATTGTCTCTGCTAATGAAAGACTTGGTTTTTAAGTGGTCAAATATGACTCACCTCCCTTTCTTAGGACTCTACATGGTGCACGATTCACATTCACTTCTTTGGTTTTTTTTTCCTTTAATCTTTGGAGAATCAAAATGATTGATTTTATGAATAAATGAATGTTAATATTGTAAAATTGTCATATTATGTCATGCATATATGAGATAAGCATGCCATATAGTTTCAGAAAGAATATGTAACCTCCCCAACCCAACCTACACATTAGACCCAAATTTGGGATATTACATTAGCCACCAAGGTGGCTTCATAAGATATCAATTTTTTTAAAATAGTTGTTTTAAAACATTTGTTTATTTTCGAACAAAACTTAGTCTATTTTCAGAAAACTCACAGGTCATCAAAAATTTATTTAATTTAGCTTTCCTATGTAACGGTGACTACTTTTAAGAAAACTTAGTTAATTTTCCATTTTTTATTACTCAAAATTTATTTACAATCTAGCAGCGAAAAAGTGATATTCAACTTATATTAAAATTAGACTATATGCATAAATAATTAAATACCATATTTCAATATCCTAAAATTAAATTAAATGACATGCATGCTTTTTAAACCCAATTTTTAAGTCTCATGTCACAGATTGAAATATGAAATTAAAAACCTTACACGTTTTTAAAATATTGAGTGGGATAAGGTCTCCAAAAAAGACTTACAACCTCCATAAATGGTCTCTTGTGATGTCATGACAAGTGCACTACCTCAGGGTATGATTTGCTATGTGGATTTCATTGAGGAGATTTCCTAAAAGAAAGAAACTTCTCTTGTAGTCAAATGATAATTCAACCGACCCTTGTGGTACGCATTATCATGCGATAGGTTAATAAGATCTATCTTCAAAAGAGAACAACTAGTCAAAGCATGCTACTCTTTGAGATTGTCCCATGATGACTCATTTGTGGTCCATGATGCGATAAGTGTTAAGTTAATGGTTATACATTCAAGATCTTCTAATTTAGTAACTCCCCCATGGAGCTCTACTTAAGTTAGTGTAACATCCTGAATTTTTGGGCCTATGTGTTTAATAGGTAGGATATGTTTAATGTGTTAATTTAAGTGTTAGGGGTCCAAATTGGGCTCAGGCTTAGGTAGAGGCCTTGATTAAAATTTTCTGTTTGGGCATTATAGGGGTTTAAAATGTAGTATCTATGTTTAAAATACCAAAGTGGGCTTGTGGCCCAATCTTAGGAGGTGACGCCACATAAGGGAGTAAGGGGCCCAAATTTAAGTTTCATGGAGCCCAATTCTTTTAATTTAAGTTAGCTAAATTTTGGACATTAGGATTAGGTGAGTGGATGGCAACAAGGCTAAAATTTAGGGGTTTTAATGTTTAAAATATGTGGATAATAAGCAGATAAAGGCTATTATTTAGGAATTTATTTTATGAGGATAATAAGCAGATAAAGGCTAAAATTTAGGGATTTTAATGTTTAAAATATGTGGATAATATGCTGATAAAGGAGGGAGGAGTTAGAGATAATTAAGTCTCTTTTAGATAAGCTAGTAGATTAAGATAAAGGAGAAAAGATAGGATTTATCTGCAAGGTTAGGTAAGTGCCGAAATTTCTATAAATAGGGGGAATATCTCTTCAATTTCGGCATTTGGGGTTTTTCTCTCATTCTTTTCTCTTCTTCTCTGAGTAAAAGCCGAAAACTCCTAAAGTTCCATCTTCTTCTTCATTCTCTGCAAAAGCCGAAATCTCTAAGCCTATTCCCTCATCTTCACTTTGATTCAAAAGCCGAAACTACACCTATTCTTCTCCTTAATATTCATTGGCCGAATCTCCCTTAGCCATCTTTTCAATTTTTAGTTCTTTCAAAAGCCGAAAGCGCGATAGATCATCTTTCCGGGATTTTTCCTAGAAGCCGAAACTCATAGATCTCTAAGTTATAGAATCGTGTTACATTCAGGATTTCAAGGTAAGAGGATTTGTTTATTCATATATATAAAATCAGGTAGAATACTAACTATGGCCGAATATAGGAGAGGCCTATTTTCACATCTTTCCGGCTTTTTGAAGCAAAGCGTAGATCGGTTTAGCAAGGGTATCTACATTAATCAGGTCTGTAATACTTCCCCACCATCTAGAACTGATTATGAATATATGCTCATAAGCTTATATGTTATGACAAAAGCCGAAATCTCGACTTAATGTGGGAAGCCCAAAAAGGGTAACGCAAATCGCCAGGTCAGTGAATAATCTGATTAAATGTTATAAGTAATTTGCTTGTATATGATTGCATGGGTTGGGTTGATGAAAGGAGGAAGTTATACGTTATATGTGTAGCGGTTTATACCGTGATCTATTACATGTTGTAGTGGCTAATGCCGTGATCTATTATAAGGGCTTTGGCCATAATATGTTGATGAGCAGCATGACTACCATCTTGGCGTGTAGCGGTGTGGGTCGATTGTAGAAATCCCCAATGGTGTGAACGGTTGGTACGGGGGCGTGTAGCGGATGGAAACCTAGGCAAACGGGTTGGGCCTTGCATATTATTTGTTATTTAAATGAATGAAATTATTAATCTGTTTTATGGGCCTAAGGCCCAAAATCTAGTGGTGCATGAGGGTTGCACACTGAGTCTCGCGACTTACCCTTTTAATTAACATTTCAGGTGATACCTAGTGCTTCGGACTGGGTTGGAGAGGAACGCAAGGTGGCCATGCAGAAGAATATGAAGATTTGGCAAAAAGACTTCAGTTAATTATTTTATATTGTATTTTAATTAATGGATTTTAAACTTCGATGTAATAAGGCCATGGGCCACTAGTTTATATTTTGTTTTATTATAGGCTTTTATTACTTTTAGTTATTTAAAATTTCCTTATAATTAAGCTAAGGCATGTAATCAAGTTTGGGTTTTATTTTACAAAGGCATATTCTATATAAAATATATTTGGGTTTTTCTGAAAATACGACATGTTTGACAAAATTTTTCTTAGTGAGATACCAGATCCGGTTGTAGTGTTTGGGCCGGGTTTGGGGTGTTACAAATTGGTATCAGAGCCTGGTTCAAAACTCGGCTCTAGGGGTTTTTGGGCTCAAAACGTTTTCTAAAGATCGGCTTTTGAAATATACATGTTTTTAAATAATAACAGGTTTTTAGCTCTGCATGGCACCTGCGTCTCCGGCCCAAGTCCGCAAGGTAAGTATTCTGAACCATTGTGTGATATAAATATGTGGGCTTGATGGGCTTTATGGGACGTAGATTAGTTAGATTAGAACTTGATGGACTTTAGGCTTAGCTGAAACAACTCCTTAAATCTCATAAGACTTAATTTCACTAAACAAACCCATAAACGAGTCGCAAGACTAGGGTGTGGCAACAGGCATGCGCATGTCTAGGATTGGATCCGGAAGAGCCTGGTTCTTAAGCAGTCCTAATGACTCACCTCCTCTTCGCTGGAATCCTACCTGGTGCGTAGTGACTGTTCACCCTAGCCACGAGGATTTGTTGACGGGCCAAAATCTATAATTAAAACCCGAAAGGGACCAGCCACATTATTTTTACAAAATGACCAAAATACCCCTGATTTGTAAAATTACCAAATTACCTTGATTTGCAAAATGACCAAATTATCCCTGATTTATAAAATTACCAAATTTCCCCTGATTTGTGAAATGACCAAAATACCCTTGATTTGTAAAATTACCGAAATACCCCCGAATTTCAAAATTATCGAAATACCCCTGAATTTCAAAATTTCTGAAATACCCCCGGATTTCAAAATTACCGGAATACCCCCGGACTTCAAAATTGCCGAAATACCCCCGGATTGCAAAATTACCAAAACACCCTTATTTCACAAAATCACCAAGGAACCCTATTTTGAAAATTATGAAAATACCCCTGTAGGATAAAATTACGAAAATACCCCCGGGTAGTGGAATAACGAAAATACCCCTATGTATTGAATGTGGGTGTATGGATGTTGTCAGTTGAATGTATGTAGTTCTTAGAACAAAGAAAGGTGAACTTGAGACTGAATTGCGAATTCGAAAGAACTACATTTAAAACTACTAATCATAAGACTGTTCGTGGATAATCAGTGAAAGAAAACCAATAATTCATAAAATTTTTAATCAGATAAACGCGAACCGATAGCATGAGTACAAGGGGACGAGGACGCTCTAGATGTGAATACCGGTGCGTACTCTACCATAGAATACTAAGTGTTTATTTTGGGTTTAGAATTGGAGTGTGCAGCGAAAGCAGGGTAGTGAGACTTAGGTAGTACGATTAATAGTTAGTTGGAAATTTCGAGGACGAAATTTCTTTAAGGGGGTAGAACTGTAACATCCTGAATTTTTGGGCCTATGCGTTTAATAGGTAGGATATGTTTAATGTGTTAATTTAAGTGTTAGGGGTCCAAATTGGGCTCAGGCTTAGGTAGAGGCCTTGATTAAAATTTTCTGTTTGGGCATTATAGGGGTTTAAAAGGTAGTATCTATGTTTAAAATACCAAAGTGGGCTTGTGGCCCAATCTTAGGAGGTGACGCCACACAAGGGAGTAAGGGGCCCAAATTTAAGTTTCATGGAGCCCAATTCTTTTAATTTAAGTTAGCTAAATTTTGGACATTAGGATTAGGTGGAGTGGATGGCAACAAGGCTAAAATTTAAGGGTTTTAATGTTTAAAATATGTGGATAATAAGCAGATAAAGGCTATTATTTAGGAATTTATTTTATGAGGATAATAAGCAGATAAAGGCTAAAATTTAGGGATTTTAATGTTTAAAATATGTGGATAATATGCTGATAAAGGAGGGAGGAGTTAGAGATAATTAAGCCTCTTTTAGATGAGCTAGTAGATTAAGATAAAGGAGAAAAGATAGGATTTATCTGCAAGGTTAGGTAAGTGCCGAAATTTCTATAAATAGGGGGAATATCTCTTCAATTTCGGCATTTGGGGTTTTTCTCTCATTCTTTTCTCTTCTTCTCTGAGTAAAAACCGAAAACTCCTAAAGTTCCATCTTCTTCTTCATTCTCTGCAAAAGCTGAAATCTCTAAGCCTATTCCCTCATCTTCACTTTGATTCAAAAGCCGAAACTACACCTATTCTTCTCCTTAATATTCATTGGTCGAATCTCCCTTAGCCATCTTTTCAATTTTTAGTTCTTTCAAAAGCCGAAAGCGCGATAGATCATCTTTCCGGGATTTTTCCTAGAAGCCGAAACTCATAGATCTCTAAGTTATAGAATCGTGTTACATTCGGGATGTCAAGGTAAGAGGATTTGTTTATTCATATATATAAAATCAGGTAGAATACTAACTATGGCCGAATATAGGAGAGGCCTATTTTCATATCTTTCCGGCTTTTTGAAGCAAAGCATAGATCGGTTTAGCAAGGGTATCTACATTAATCAGGTGTGTAATACTTCCCCACCATCTAGAACTGATTATTAATATATGCTCATAAGCTTATATGTTATGATAAAAGCCAAAATCTCGACTTAATGTGGGAAGCCTGGTACGGTGGAAATGTGCAAGTGTACACAATCGTAACAAGTAATAAAGTGACAAGTAAATGTCGAGTTATCGTACCCACAGGGACTGTAAAAGAATTATTTTATGAAATAATTTCGTACACTTTGGTTAGGGAAAAATATTTGATTTTTGAAAGCTATTTGAAAACTAAAAGAAAAACAAAGTAACTTAAAATAAAACAAAGTTCAAGTGTGCGATTTCGAAAACTAATTTTAACCAATCTGACATGAATGTGTTGGTTTAATCACATTTCTCACCTTAGAATTATTAAACTCGTGTTTA
Source organism: Gossypium australe (assembly GCA_005393395.2). NCBI lineage: Eukaryota > Viridiplantae > Streptophyta > Magnoliopsida > Malvales > Malvaceae > Gossypium > Gossypium australe. The sequence continues at coordinate 127,871,060 of CM016621.1, read as the reverse complement.
TACTTGTTAAAACATGGCAACCCGGTAATTTGCTAACTTATGAACACATTTATAAATCAAAAATCCATTTATCTCTTGTACATAGTTCTATGCCAATTCGACCGACTAAACAGACTGCAAAAAGTAAACATGTTATTGCACATACATACTCATTAAATTAAACAATCTCTTGCATATTCCTATGTCGATGCAAACGATTAATTCAACCTAAAAGCATATAAAAGATCATGTGAAGTAACAAAGTATTTTTACTTTGAAACAATTTAATCACAAAAATCCTGCAAGTTATGCAAGGCATACATATCGTCAAATATAATGCTAATTTAATCTTCAGCTACCTTAGAAGAATTAAACATGCACAGATTAAGTATTGTGTCCATTAATTACAATTTCAATGCGTTTAAATAATTAATTCATTAGCTATCTAAACAATTAAAATGCCAAATAACTTAAACATAATTTTACTTAATCAAACATCTCACCGAGGCCTTTAACAGCATAAACGCAATTTTAATAATCTAAGAGGGCGAAATGAAATCAAACCAACACAAATTAAATTCAAGCTAAATTGATTAAATTAAAAATTTCAAAAGCATGAATATTCATAAACATGTTCGTCAAAACAACAACAAATAATTTAAAGAGATAGGGAACAAGAAACAAATCCGGTGGCTCTCCGTGGCTTGTCTGATTGAACCCTTCTTCGTTCTTCGTTGTCCTCGGCTATCAAGGGGGCTTATGAACACTTCAAATGCTGCTTCAAATGGCTGGAAAACACCTCTTTTCCAAGAGGGGAAATCGGCACAAGAACAAGGGGAAAATGGAATGAAAATGAAGGGAGAAAAGTTGAGAGAATGAGAGAATGTTGGAGAATTGATGGATGCCTTGAATGAGCAGCTAGGGGCTGTATTTATAGTGTTTAGGGGCTGCTAAAAATAGCAAAAAATCAGCAGCAAAGAGTCCCTCTTGGCCGGCCATCCTATGTGGCAAAGTTGATGGATTCAACTTTGCCAAAATTAGCTTGGGCAAATCTTAAAAGCCTTGAATTTTGGAGGGGTTTGAATGTGATTTTGAAAGATCTTCAAGGGCTCCTTTGCAAGCTGAATAAATCAGAAAATAAGCTGATTTGGGCCTTCATTGTGGACGGTTTGGGCTGCCCAATTAGTGGCTGGTTCGGTTCAATCGGTTCAGTTCAACCAGTGCGGTTTAACTGGACCCTTTTCCCATAATTAATTAATAATAATTTACGTAGCCCAAATTAAATTGGGAATAAATTAAAATTAATTAAATTATGATTAAATCTTCATAATTGGACCGTCTTGGGCTGGAAATAAAGTCGCCTTGACACTTCAAATCGCCTCTCGGTTTAATTCTTCGAGCAGTGTCTGCCGAGCCGATTTTCTCCCTCTTTGCGATTCTGTCGAAAATAATCAAAATTTAAACACAATTAGCTATAAAATTAATTAAAATTCAGTATGTTCATATGTTTTAGCACAAATTAATTATTTTATAATATTTAATTATTTTTCGACAAGAATTTACTCGGAACCACATGAAATTGGGTCAAAAAGGCATGAAAAAGTATATAAATTTTCGTGTTTCCACACCCCCAAACTTAATTCATTGCTCGTCCCGAGTAATGCAAAATTTTGAAAAGAATTTTCTCGGAAAAAACCTTTGAAAAACTCTTTTAGAACAACTTTTCTCAAAATTATGAATTGAATATACTTAAGCTCAAAGATAAGAAATTTGATAGTTATGCAACTTAAGCATTCATATCCTTCAAATTACCTCCAACAATTATCATACTAGCGAAATTAGACCAAATGTTTCTTTAATAAAGACATGTTCTTCACTACCAAATTGATTTTAATTCCTTATTCAAAAAAAATAAACTACAATCATTAAGCTTAACTAATGTCTTCATATGTTGAACAAAGCACTTTCTCTCCACTAATGTAGGTAACATGGGAATCTTGAATCAATAGGTCTTTAATAAGGTTGTAACGTGGCTGGGCTTAAGGGTAGGTAAAAGATAGATAAAATTTTTGGCTTAAAACCCTAGACTCAGCTAAATATTGAACCTTCGGAACTTCAATCCTTGATACCCAACTTATGCTCTTTCGAACACTTATTTCATTTTGAGTACATGTGTTTTTTTTTCAAGCTCAAACTCGAGCACTTGCTTCATGTACAACAATTTTCGAGCATTTGATACTTCTTTTCAACTCCCCCAAACTTATTTTCAAACGATCTTTTGAATAGTACTGAGTCTAGTGTTTGGGATGATTTTAGAAGTAATTAAGAGAAAATTGATGGCTAAATGTTGCATAGGTCCAAATAAAATTAGGCCATATAGTCTCAAAATTGGGTTTCAAAGGATAATTTCATCGGGGTCAACTTGAAAGGCTCAAACAGTCCAAACAAAAGTTTGCCTAAATCATTTTCAATATTCCATGCTTCCTAGGATTTCGCCTCAAGAAATTACTGAGTCAATTCTAAAGACTTAAGCTTTCATGTATGCCTAATTTTTTCTTTCGTAAGAAACTAAAAATTTTATGGTATGAATTTGTATGCTTTATTAAAAATACATTCACATCTTTATTAAGCTAACATAATAAATTATTGAAATAACAGAACTTTATTAATACTAAAGTTTAGCATAAGTAACAAAATTTTAATTTGAACAAAAATATACCCTAAGCATAATTAAAAGAACATTTTATTCTGAATGGAATCAATTCAAATTTTCGGTCCCCCCTACTTAAAGTGAACAATGTCCCCATTGTTTAAAGTGAATAGATACTATACACCAGGTAGGATAATTAGAAAAGAGGAGGTGAGTCAAATTGACTGCTTAAGTACCAGGCTCTTTCTAAGATCCAATCCTAGACATGTATATATCTATTGCCACACTTTAGCCTTTGTGACTTGTTCAGATTTTATTCATGCTTCCTATCTCTTATTTTATTATGCAAAAATAAAAATTCCTAATTGACCTAATCCTAAGATACTTAAGAAAGAAATAAAAGTTGAAGTCCTCCCCTTTTTTATTTGTTTGCCGATCCCTTAGAATTCGACTCTTCTTTTGCTTCATTAGTATCGCCTCTGCATGAATCACTTAGCTCTTTCTTCGAGGATGGAACCCATGGCTCATATATAAAATCTGGAAACTCAGGCACAAAAATAAAAGGGTCATTATAAATTTTCTTGAGAGCACTCCTCATCGAATCATCTCTTATTTTTGTGTATCGCCAATAAGCTTGTTGCTGCCATTACATGTGTTGCATTAAATCCATAAGCTTTGACAACTCATCACGATAATCTGGGCTAGGTGGTGGAGCTCTAAACATTGAGGGCTCGACATCAGGTTTAGCTTCTGGTTCTGCTTCCCTAGGGACTTCATTTGATTGCTCTGGTAGGGTTTCTGTGGGTTCATTTTCTTCTTCTTCTTCGGGATCCTCACTTTCTTCAATTTGTTGCTGGAGAACAGAATCTCTGGCTACTCGGTAGAGATCCCAATCGGTAATTGTGCCTTGACTATACTCTGTCTTCTTTACATCCGCAAGGAGTTTTGCTTTTAAGCACAGAATTGTGATCGTAAAGGGGAAATAGGCAGGGCCAGAGCGTCTAATAGCACAATTTCGCATGTCTCTCAGGATGATTTTGCCCACATCAATGGTCTTTCCAGTTAAAATCGAGTATAGTAGGACCATTCGCTCTAAAGAAATTGTTGTCCCATGTGAACTAGGCATCAAGCTGAAACGAATGAAATAGAACCATACCTTCGCAAGTGGTGTCAAATACTCTCTTCGACAAGTGTGGATTCCTTGCTTTGACACAGTCCACTTAGAACCTGGAACTGTGAGTTCTTCGAGGATTTCTTGTAGATTTTCAGGCTTAATATTGCTCAATAGAGAGGAATATTCATCGTTGTCGAAATCAGGTAATTCAAAGAACTCATTAATAGCACTAGAATTTATTGGTACCTTGATTCCGCGGACTGGAACTTCGGTTAGCTCGCTTGAAGTTAAGTTCGCGTAGAATTCACGAACTAATTCTTCATCCACACTTGGTCTCTTTTCACAAAACAATTCCCAATTGAGGGTTTCAGCAACTTGACGAATATGAGCCATAAAATCTCTGTAGTTGCTTTCCTTCAATGTGAAGCCTTTTTCTGGATGCATCTGTTGGTTCTTGAAGATACTTTCGTATCTTATTTTGGCTTTTTCACAGTGAAATTTGCTTTGTGCTTTGTCAATTTGAGCGGAGGCACTAGTTCTTTTACGAGTCATGATGGACCTGAACTCAAGAAAGAAAGAATAAAAATCAGTTAAATAATTTAATTGATTCAACAAATTGAAAATTCAATAATTGAATAGAACTAAAAAAATAAAATTTAATAGCAATTACTAATATTTCAATAAATTGAAATATTAAGTAATTGAAAAATTAAATTTTAAAAATAAAATTTACTAACAATTATCAATATTTCAATAAGTTGAAAAGAATTAAATAATTGAATATAAATTAAAATTTTAAAAGAAATTATTCTTACCACTTACCTTGTAGATTTGAAGAGCTCTAAAAAAAAATAAAAATATACTAAAGAGCTAAAAGGAGGGAAATTAAAAAGATGGATGGCTTAATCTTGGGAAAGGACGAACGTGCGCCTAAGCACACAATGCAGCAAGCGGCAAGCAGCAGGTGACGTGTGGAAGGAGCTTCAGCAGGTGCGCAAGGCCTTGCGCTAGGCAGGCCACAACTGGTTGGCGTGGTGCGTTGGTGTTGCTGGGAGCAACAAACGTGCGGCTTCCACCTGGGCAGGAGCTGGTGCTGGCGCGTGCTAGAGCTGAGGCTGAAGATGCTGCTGCCGACCGAATGAAGGTTTGGGGTTAGGGATTGCGGCAATTGGTGTTTTGGTGGATGGGGGGTTGTGTGATGGGTGCAATATATAGATGCAAGAGTATAAACTAGACTAGAACTCTTAAGCATTAAAAATAAGAGTTTAATTCTAATTTAACTCAAGATAAACAACAATTAATAATTAATTATTTATAACTAAATTATCAATTGTCATCTAATTATTAAGATAAATATGAAAAATAAAAATAAATCTAATTTTAAGCTAAGTTGATAAAAGTTAATATAGAAATTATAGTAAATATAATTATATATTAAAGTTTATCAATAAATATGAAATTAAAAAAAATGTTTATTTTTAGATGCCTTTTAAAAATATTTACAAAAAAAAGACACCTAGTTTTTATTATTCATGAAAATAGCAACCACATTTTGAAAATAATTCAATTAAGTCCTTAGACTTAATGGAAATTTGAAATTAAGTTGCAATTTAAGACTTGGGTCAAAATTGACCTTTTTATTTGGAAAACTAAAAATTTATTTTGCTATTCAGGGGCTATTTCCTTGGAAAATTATGCAAAAATCAATTCCCAGGAAAGATTGGAGGGGTCACAAGCGGTCCTGCTTAAGTTCCAATCTCCTAGACAGAATTTATTTGAGCATCATAAACCCGGAAATATTCCCTAAATATTTTATTGAAAGCAATAAAAACTAAGGGTTAGATAAACTGAACGAGATTTTATCCCGTTCAGGGTTTTCTCCGTAATAATGTTTCAAGCGCTGAGCATTAACTTGAAAATTACCTCTCTTACCTTGGAGTTCAATAACCCCGTATGGATAGACACGGTGAATCGTAAATGGACCGGACCAACATGACTTTAACTTACCCGGGAAGAACTTTAGTCTGGAATTAAATAGCAAGACTTGCTGACCTGCTTCAAACTCTCGAACTCGGATATGCTTGTCATGCCATTTCTTGAGTCTTTCTTTGAGTAACTTGGCGTTTTCGTATGAGAACATTCGAAATTCCTCTAGCTCGTTGAGTTGGAGCATTCGTTTTTCTTTAGCAAGCTTGAGATCCAAATTGAGTTGTCGAAGAGCCCAGTAAGCTCTATGTTCTAACTCCAGAGGTAGATGGCATGCTTTCCCAAAGACCAACCGATAGGGTGACATTCCTAAGGGTGTCTTGTATGCTGTTCTATAGGCCCATAAAGCGTCATCTAGTCTCTTGGACCAATCTCGTCGGTTCAGGCAAACTACCTTCTCGAGTATGCCTTTGATCTCCTTATTTGCCAGTTCAGCTTGCCCATTTGTCTGCGGATGGTAAGCTGTGGCAACCTTGTGTTTCACTCCATGCTTATCTAGCAACCATTTTAACCACTTGTTCACAAAGTGGGTCCCTTCATCGCTGATAATAGCTCTTGGGGTTCCGAACCTTGTGAACACATGTTTCTGCAAAAACTTCATCACAACTTTAGCATCGTTCGTCGGATAAGCTTCAGCCTCGACCCATTTAGACACATAATCTACTGCTACCAATATATACTTGTGACCAAAAGACGGAGGAAAAGGGCCAAGGAAATCAATACCCCACACATCGAACAATTCTACCTCAATGATATTTGTTCGAGGCATCTCATCTCTACTGGATACGTTTCCAACCCTCTGACATCGATCACAGTTCTTTACGTAAGCATATGCATCCTTGAATAGTGTTGGCCAAAAGAATCCGGCTTGCAATACTTTGGCCGCTGTACGAGTACCTCCAAAGTGTCCTCCACTTGGAGCTGAATGACAGTGGTATAAAATTTTCGGCATTTCGTCCTCTGTCACACATCTTCTAATCATTTGATCTGCGCACTTTTTGAACAAATACGACTCTTCCCAAAAATAATACTTTACATCGTGAAGAAATTTTTTTCTTTGCTGATATGTTTTATCAATTGGCATCAAACCACAAGCTAAATAGTTAGCAAAGTCAGCAAACCAAGGAGTACTATGGACATGAGTTACCTTCAGTATTTGTTCATCTGGAAATGTCTCATAGATCGGTAAAAGTGAAGAATTTTCCTCTTGCGGCTCCAATCTGGATAGGTGATCTGCTACTTGGTTCTCTACTCCTCTTCGATCTTGAATTTCCAGATCGAACTCTTGGAGTAGAAGCACCCACCGAATCAACCTCGGCTTAGCATCTTTCTTGGCTACTTAATTGCTGAGTGGTCCGTATAGACAATCACTTTGGTACCTACAAGATAAGATCGAAACTTGTCAAAAGCAAAAACAATAGCAAGTAACTCTTTTTCTGTTACCGTATAGTTCAATTGGGCTCCGGTTAGAGTTCTGCTTGCGTAGTAGATAGGATGAAAAACTTTGTTCCTTTGCTGGCCCATGACAGCTCCAATGGCGAAGTCACTTGCGTCACACATCAATATGAATGGCGAATCCCAGTCTGGTGTGACGATTATAGGTGCCGTGACTAATCGATTCTTCAGATCGTTGAAGGCTTTTAAACAATCCTCGTCAAATTTGAATATCGAGTCCTTCTCCAACAACTTGCATAAGGGCTTAGCCACTTTAGAAAAGTCCTTGATAAACCTTCTATAGAAACCGGCGTGACCCAAAAAGCTCCTAACACCTTTTACAGATGTTGGAGGTTGGAGTTTGTCAATAACATCTACTTTTGCCTTGTCCACCTCGATCCCATGTTTCGTTACCCGATGGCCTAGAACAATTCCTTCTCGTACCATGAAATGGCATTTTTCCCAATTGAGTACGAGATTCGTCTCTTCGCATCGCCTTAGTACTTTCGCTAGATTGGCTAAACAATCCTCGTAAGTATCTCCAAATACTGAGAAATCGTCCATAAAAACTTCAAAATATTTCTCAACCATGTCAGTAAAAATAGACATCATACATCTTTGAAATGTAGCAGGTGCATTACATAAACCAAATGGCATGCGTCTAAATGCAAATGTACCGTACGGACAGGTGAATGTCGTTTTGTGTTGATCTTCCGGTGCTACCGTAATCTGATTATACCCTGAGTATCCGTCGAGGAAACAGTAGTAATCTCGTCCTGCAAGTCTATCCAGCATCTGGTCTAAGAATGGTAATGGAAAGTGATCTTTCCTAGTCGCCTTGTTCAGCTTCCGGTAATCAATACAGATTCTCCATCCCGTAACTGTCCTCGTTGGTATCAACTCGTTGTTCTCGTTTTCCACGACCGTGATACCTCCTTTCTTTGGTACGCACTGGACTGGACTTACCCATGAACTATCTGAGATGGGGTAAATTATACCCGCATCCAACCATTTGATAATTTCCTTCTTCACGACATCTTTCATGATTGGGTTCAGTCTCCGTTGTCCATCAATCGTTCCTTTCTCGTCGTCTTCTAATATAATCTTGTGCATGCATACAGACGGGCTAATACCGCGAATGTCAGCTATGGTCCATCCGATAGCCTTCTTGAATTGTTTCAGAACTATGATAAGCTTCTCTTCTTGTTCAGTAGTTAATTCTGCTGAAACAATCACAGGCAAAGTAGAGGCGTTACCTAAATAAACATATTTTAAATGTGAAGGTAATACCTTGAGTTCTAACTTAGGTGGATCCTCAATTGATGCTTTTGGCTGTACATAATCTCTGTTCTCTAATTCCAAAGACTCAAAATGAGTTTGCAGATTAAATCTCTTTTGATTAGCTTCGAGCAAAGCTAAGTATTCGTCCTCCTCTTCCTCATTTGGGGGATCCGATGTCAAAATTCTTTCCAAAGGGTCATCAGCACTGTTAAGTTCCTTCTCTACTATTAATTCCTCTAAATCGGTCACTACAGAACAATCATCTATAGTGTCAGGAAATCGCATTGACTTAAAAACATTAAATGTTACCTGATCGTCCTGAACACGCATAGTCAGCTCGCCCTTCTGCACATCAATAAGAGTCCTTCCAGTTGCTAGGAATGGTCGTCCTAGGATAATTGGTACTTCTTTGTCTGCTTCAAAATCTAGAATTACAAAGTCAGCAGGGAAGATAAACTTATCTACGCGTACCAATACGTCCTCGATTTTTCCTTCTGGATGCGCTAAGGATCGATCTGCTAGTTGAAGTGTAACCGTAGTTGGTCTAACTTCTCCTATCCCCAATTTCCTAAATATTGACATAGGCATCAAGTTAATACTTGCACCTAAGTCACATAATGCTTTACCACAATAAGTTGATCCAATATTGCATGGTATGGTGAAACATCCAGGATCTTTCAATTTTGGGGGTAATTTGTTCTGAAGATATGCACTGCATCCCTTCGTCAGAGCTACCGTCTCAAATTCTCCAAGTCTTCGTTTCTTAGACAGAATATCTTTCACGAACTTCACGTAGTTCGGCATTTGCTCAAGTGCTTCGACCAACGGGATGTTGATGTGAAGTTGCTTGAGTACGTCTAAGAATTTCTTGAATTGAATTTCTTGCTTCGGCTTCTGAAGTCTTTGAGGGTAGGGTGGCGGTGGTTTCAGTACTGGAACTGGTTTCGGTTGATTCGCCTTTGGCGGTAATTCTGCATCTAACGACGTTGTTGGGAGATCAGAATTAACTGGTTTTGCGGTTACTTTGATGGGTCTTGCAGATTTTGGTTCTGGCGAAACTGGTGTGTCAACACTTGGTTGAACTTCTTCTTAAGCCTCAGCTTGCTCCTTTTCAACTTCGACAGTGTTGGGCTCTACTATCTTTCCGCTCCTCAATTGTAATGCTTTGCAATGTTCTTTCCCCGGATTTCTCGAATTTTCTGTGTCACTAGGTAAAGCACCTTGTGATCGGTTCCTAAGTTCAGTCGCAAGCTGGCCCACCTGATTCTCCAAATTCTTCAATGTAGCTGCTTGGCTCTGGATTAAGGCATCGTTCTTTGCTAGATATGCCTTTAGCAAGCTTTCCAGACTATTGGATGTTTCAGGTTGAACTGGCTTCTGGACTTGTTGCGGAAAATTTGGCGGCTGGGTCTGTCTTGGTTGGGTGTAACTGGTTCCAGCCCCTTGGTTACTCCAGGAAAAATTTGGGTGATTTCTCCATGATGGGTTATAAAAGTTGGATTGTAGCCCTTGCGTTCCTCGGTTTTGGTTCTGATTGCCCATGTAGTACACAGATTCTGGGTTCGATGGACATTCTTCGAACAAATGTCCCTCCCCACAATAAACACAGGCTATATTCTCAAATTGATTAGTCGGCTGTGCTGCAAAACTATTAGACCCATTAGCAGTAAGATTTTTAAGCATTGAGGATATCGATGATACCTGAGATGCGAGTGAGGTAAGGGCGTCTACTTCATGAATTCCAGCCACTCGTCTTCCTGACGCTACTCGGTTAGTTGGCCACTGATAGTTATTGCTGGCAATCCTCTCAATAATTTCATAAGCCTCGTTATAAGACTTAGAAAGAAGATCACCATTAGCAGAGGCATCCACTACCATCCTTGTGTGCGCGTTGAGACCATTATAGAATGTCTCAAGTTGAATGCAATGAGGAATTCCATGCTGAGGGCATTTTCGTAATAGCTCCTTAAATCTTTCCCATGCCTCATACAAGGATTCTTCATCCATTTGATGGAAAGCAGTGATCTCATTCCTCAGTTTAGCATTTTTGCTTGACGGAAAATACTTCATGAGGAATCTCTCGGCTAACTCTTGCCATGTAGAAATGGAGTTCGATGGCAATGAATTTAACCAGGCACGAGCTCTGTCTCTTAACGAATATGGGAACCATTTCAATCTTAAGGCATCTTCGGGTACTCCAGCTAACTTGAAAGAATCGCTTACTTCCATGAATAGTCTTAAGTGAAGATGAGGATCTTCAGTAGGCATCCCGCTGAATTGGCCCACTGTCTGAAGCATCTGGAACATGACTGGCTTCAGCTCGAATTGTTGTGCCTCGATTTCGGGTCTCCTAATACCCGGATTAAGATCGTTAAACACTGGCACGGCATAATGTCTTAAGGCTCTATCCCTATCATCAGCAATAAGGATAGGATTCTGAGCAGGATTTGCTCCGTTTCCTTGGTTTATATTCTCGAAATTCATTCCTTCAGTCCTTCTCTGGTTTGCTTGTCTTCTTCGTTGGCGAAAGGTTCGTTCTATTTCAGGGTCCACAGGAGTAAGTCAATAATCTGGTCAATACTCATAAACACCTGAAATATTCACAGAAAAATTAATTAAGTTAAAATTTAAACAAGAAAATAAATAAACCAAAATATAAAACAGATTCACAAATAATGACTTTGAAAAACAGCCCCCGGCAACGGTGCCAAAAACTTGGAACGGTGGAAATGTACAAGTGTACACAATCGTAACAAGTAATAAAGTGACAAGTAAATGTCGAGTTATTGTACCCACAGGGACTGTAAAAGAATTATTTTATGAAATAATTTCGTACACTTTGGTTAGGGAAAAATATTTGATTTTTGAAAGCTATTTGAAAACTAAAAGAAAAACAAAGTAACTTAAAATAAAACAAAGTTCAAGTGTGCGATTTCGAAAACTGATTTTAATCAATCTGCCATGAATATGTTGGTTTAATCACATTTCTCACCTTAGAATTATTAAACTCATGTTTATACTTGTTAAAACATGGCAACCCGGTAATTTGCTAACTTATGAACACATTTACAAATCAAAAATCCATTTATCTCTTGTACATATTTCTATGCCAATTCGACCGATTAAACAGACTGCAAAAAGTAAACATGTTATTGCACATACATACTCATTAAATTAAACAATCTCTCGCATATTCCTATGTCGATGCAAACGATTAATTCAACCTAAAAGCATATAAAAGATCATGTGAAGTAACAAAGTATTTTTACTTTGAAACAATTTAATCACAAAAATCCTGCAAGTTATGCAAGGCATACATATCGTCAAATATAATGCTAATTTAATCTTCAGCTACCTTAGAAGAATTAAACATGCACAGATTAAGTATTGTGTCCATTAATTACAATTTCAATGCGTTTAAATAATTATTTCATTAGCTATCTAAACAATTAAAATGCCAGATAACTTAAACATAATTTTACTTAATCAAACATCTCACCGAGGCCTTTAACAGCATAAACGCAATTTTAATAAACTAAGAGGGCGAAATGAAATCAAACCAACACAAATTAAATTCAAGCTAAATTGATTAAATTAAACATTTCAAAAGCATGAATATTCATAAACATGTTCGTCAAAACAACAACAAATAATTTAAAGAGATAGGGAACAAGAAACAAATCCGGTGGCTCTTCGTGGCTTGTCTGATTGAACCCTTCTTCGTTCTTCGTTGTCCTCGGCTATTAAGGGGGATTATGAACACTTCAAATGCTGCTTTAAATGGCTGGAAAACACCTCTTTTCCAAGAGGGGAAATCGGCACAAGAACAAGGGGAAAATGGAATGAAAATGAAGGGAGAAAAGTTGAGAGAATGAGAGAATGTTGGAGAATTGATGGATGCCTTGAATGAGCAGCTAGGGGCTGTATTTATAGTGTTTAGGGGCTGCTAAAAATAGCAAAAAATCAGCAGCAAAGAGTCCCTCTTGGCCGGCCATCCTATGTGGCAAAGTTGATGGATTCAACTTTGCCAAAATTAGCTTGGGCAAATCTTAAAAGCCTTGAATTTTGGAGGGGTTTGAATGTGATTTTGAAAGATCTTCAAGGGCTCCTTTGCAAGCTGAATAAATCAGCAAATAAGCTGATTTGGGCCTTCATTGTGGAAGGTTTGGGCTGCCCAATTAGTGGCTGGTTCGGTTCAATCGGTTCAGTTCAACCAGTGCGGTTTAACTGGACCCTTTTCCCATAATTAATTAATAATAATTTATGTAGCCCAAATTAAATTGGGAATAAATTAAAATTAATTAAATTATGATTAAATCTTCATAATTGGACCGTCTTGGGCTGGAAATAGAGTCGCCTTGACACTTCAAATCGCCTCTCGGTTTAATTCTTCGAGCAGTGTCTGCCGAGCCGATTTTCTCCCTCTTTGCGATTCTGTCGAAAATAATCAAAATTTAAACACAATTAGCTATAAAATTAATTAAAATTCAGTATGTTCATATTTTTTAGCACAAATTAATTATTTTATAATATTTAATTATTTTTCGACAAGAATTTACCCGGAACCACATGAAATTGGGTCAAAAAGGCATGAAAAAGTATATAAATTTTCGTGTTTCCAAAGCCCAAAAAGGGTAACGCAAATCGCCAGGTCAGTGAATAATCTGATTAAATGTTATAAGTAATTTGCTTGTATATGATTGAATGGGTTGGGTTGATGAAAGGAGGAAGTTATACGTTATATGTGTAGCGGTTTATACAGTGATCTGTTACATATTGTAGTGGCTAATGCCGTGATCTGTTATAAGGGCTTCAGCCATAATATGTTGATGAGCAGCATGACTGCCATCTTGGCGTGTAGCGGTGTGGGTCGATTGTAGAAATCCCCAATGGTGTGAACGGTTGGTACGGGGGCGTGTAGCGGATGGAAATCTAGGCAAACGGGTTGGGCCTTGCATATTATTTGTTATTTAAATGAACGAAATTATTAATCTGTTTTATGGGCCTAAGGCCCAAAATCTAGTGGTGCATGAGGGTTGCACACTGAGTCTCGCGACTCACCCTTTTAATTAACATTTCAGGTGATACCTAGTGCTTCGGACCGGGCTGGAGAGGAACGCAAGGTGGCCATGCAGAAGAATATGAAGATTTGGCAAAAAGACTTCAGTTAATTATTTTATATTGTATTTTAATTAATGGATTTTAAACTTCGATGTAATAAGGCCATGGGCCACTAGTTTATATTTTGTTTTATTATGGGCTTTTATTACTTTTAGTTATTTAAATTTTCCTTATAATTAAACTAAGGCATGTAATCAAGTTTGGGTTTTATTTTACAAAGGCATATTCTATATAAAATATATTTGGGTTTTTCTGAAAATACGACATGTTTGACAAATTTTTTCTTAGTGACATACCAGATTCGGTTGTAGTGTTTGGGCAAGGTTTGGGGTGTTACAGTTAGAATGAGGGCTAAATGTTACAAAATTATTAGTACGTGTGAATGCCTAAAGAATTAGGTTCATGTACTAATTTGATGGAAATCCATGTTCTTACTAGTTGATCATGATCAATCCAGGGTGGCTTAATTCAATGGGTGTGAGAATTATCTTTGCAACGGCTTACAAATGTTTTTCAAGGTTTAATTTAAGACGCATGCATCATCATAATGCATACCATAATATTGAAAAGTTTATCAAACATTTGCTTATAAAAAGATATTAATAGATGAATATTTTATTTTCAGTTCGAAAATAGCACCAACTCCCGTTGAACATACTCACTGAAAAAAAACCTAAACAAAAATAACTATAAGGGCTCGAAAAGGAACTTGATAATTGTATTGTGTTGTGAGAAACTTAAAATAGTTCTTGATACTAAATGCCCCTCAGCCACTTAAGTTGAAACTAGAGAATGCTGGGGAGAGTTTGATGAGATAGCTCATTGTTATATGTTGGCAAGCATGACCAACATTCTGTAAGACTGCTAAAGCGATTTTGGATAAGCTAGAAGACATGTTTGGAGGCCAAGTTACCTTGGCTCGACAGTATGTTATAAGTAGCTTGATGAATGCCTAGAAAAAGTGAGACACTCTAGTCAATACCATATGATCACTCTTATGGGCTACTTTGTTGAGGCCACGGACAATGTGGCCAATTTGGGCCAGAACACCCAAACAGAGATGGTGTTTAAAAGCCTATAATTTTGTTGGTTTTTGAGCCACTTATAACCTTGGGAATAAGAATATGATGCTTACACAACTCCTGAAGGAACTATAGTCCTATGAGTTAATGTTGAATGACGGTCAACCGGTACGAAGAGTAGAAGCAAATATAGTTTTCACGTCTTCCTCAAAAGGGAATGGAAAACCCGCTAATAAAGGTAAGGTTAAGGTATTTCAGCCACCACAAGTGGAAAGGAAGAGAACCAGAAAGCTTAATAACTTATCTAAGTCTAAATGCTTCTTCTGTAGTAAGAAATGGCACTTCAAGGCAAACTACAAAGAGCGAAAAGAATACCTACCTACCAAAGGTAAAGGTATAAAACTCTTTATGATAGAAGCTTGTTTAGTGAAGGATTCAATAGACCACTAGGTAATTGATTCGGGAGCCACTAATCATGTTTGTGTTTCTTTACAAGGGTTTGAGGAGACGAAAGATATTAGAGATAAGAACTTGTCGTTGCGAACTGGGAATGGAAAAAGTGTGAAACATGAAGCAGTGGGAGATGTTCATCTTTATTTTGATAATTTTAGGAAGAATATTTTAAGAGACGTTTATATGTACCAAGTTTCAAAAGAAATTTAATTTCAGTTGCATGTTTATATAAAGACGGTTTGACCGTGACTTTTAATAATGAAATTGTAATATTTAGAAATCGCAATCTTATCTGTAATGGATGGATGTCAAATAATCTCTATTTTGTCAAACTAAATATGTACACACTGCTTAAGACTGAAATATCGAATAAAAGACTTAAAACTTCTCACTTTAATGAGGCGTACCTTTGGCATTTGAGACTTGGTCATATTAATCGAGAAAGAATCCCTAGATTGTGAAAGATGACATCTTAATTTTGCTTTAAGAAGTTGATATTCCACAATGTGAATTTTACTTAGAAGGTAAGATGACTAAACGATCTTTTAATACAAAAGGAACGAGGGTCGAAAAATGTAACAACTCATCTGGCAAAGTCTCTATTTATGGTTATTGTTTATTGGACCGAGTGTAGTTTTGAGTAAGTAAAGTATTAGTTGTGGCTAAGTATGAGATTCTATGTATGCGTCAATTGGTGAAGTTTGTGTTTTGGCAAAGTATATGTTTTGGCGAGATTTTGTGTATACACCACCCCAGATGTTTTGGTGAAGTCGTCAAATCTATAGTTTTGTAGATTTTTTTTATTATTTTTATAAAACTATTTAGTTGGACCGATGAAAATTGGTTTGATTGGAACTAAGATGCTGTAGTTAATAAGGCTTAAATGATGGTAAGTGCACTTAATCACGAAAATTAAGAGTGTTAGTGTAAATAATCTAATCCTTACACTAAACCTTATCTCTATGCTTAAGTATATCAGGATATCGGTGCCTTCACTGATAAACTTTTACGTTTTGTTTGCATTCATATTCTTCTTGATTTTCTCTGTACTCTCTTTAAAAAGCTTATGTCCAAAAACCTAACTGAAGTTGGGTTCCCTGTATTTAGCCAACTCTCACACTGTTTTAGCTCTTTCCTAAATGTTAATGAACCCTTGGTTATTTTCTTAGTTATTTATGTATTTTTAACTCTGCATGCATAAGATCAGATTAGTATGTAAGGAAGGAAACTTCTTGATTCTGGGTTATGCGTTAGTGTTTCTTGCATGCGTGTTTGGATTCAATAGAGTAATGATCTGATAATTTTAATCATTTATATTTTAGCTCAAGACACTATAAAAGGTCTAAGTGGTAAAGGCAAAGGTCTTGCTATATCGACTTTGTTGCATTTCTAGTGAGTTCATTCATACTTCCATGTGTGTAGTATCCCTGTTTTATATTTCTAGTGAGTTCATTCATACTTCCATGTGTGTAGTATCCCTGTTTTCTATAAAGGTAAAGTGTGTGTATATGAAAAGTGGTTGTTCCAAGTTTTCAATCTGGATTTGTAATGTATGTGTTTAAGTATAAGAAACATTCTTCATGCTTAAGTCGCTACCTTCTACTTTTGACAGGAATTATATGGACTGAACCATGTAAATGATGTTAAGGAAAAATATTCATGGAAATGCCTTAAATGGAATGTATATTGAAATGGCAGAACGCGATACTTGAAAATAGTTCTGTAGCCTCTAGTAGGTCAAATGTATGTTGTAAATTAGATTGGAAAATCATGACAAAGGATACAAACAAAGGAATACGAATGGAATAAATAATACCAATCTGGCTATGGATCTAGGTATGTGGCTAACATGAAGAAGGTTTGTCTACAAGGTCATATGGTCGTATTGTATATGCTAAAAGAATAGTAAATCGACGTATAGACTGTCTATGTATTGAAACACCCCAAACCCGGCCCACGAGCCTTGACCGGATCTGGTATGTTCCTCGAGAAAACATTTGAAAATCCGTTTGTTACTTAGGAAAAGTTCGAGTGGTTTTGAAGAAGGATTTGCTTATGTTGGGTTCAATTGAAAACTTTGTTAATTTTGAAATCAGGAATTTATTAAAAACTTTGTTTTTCTATTAAAAAGACATGCCGATTTTGTTTCAAAGATTTTACTTTTAAATTAAGAACCAACAGAATTTAAGTGTCAAAACATTTAAAGATTTATTTATATAATATGGTTTTAACTTTGATTTAACATTTATTGTAACGTAATAAAGGAATTTAAATGCATGCATAAAACAGTTCATACTATGGCCTTATTACATCAAAACAAACCCCAAAATAATTTAAAGTACTTAAATAAAATAAAAAGTTCAAATAGAATAAATTCCTTGCTGAGTATGGCCACCACTAAGCTCCTGCCGACCCAGTCCATTACTGAGCGTCACCTGAAAATATTCCCACAACGGGGTGAGTCAACAGACTCAATGTGTACAACCAACACTAAGTCCAAACAGATCCAGGCATATCAGAACATACATACACATATAGCATTTAAATAAAATGATGCAAACCCGAACCCAATCCTAGATGCCATCCGCTACACATCACCCGTACCAACCAGCACACCGTGGGGACTACTAAGTCAACCCTCCATCCGCTACACACCATCGAAGGCAGTCGCTGCAGTCGACGTGCTCATCACCCTATAAAATTCGTGCCATAGCCACCAGTTAATATTTTGTGTCATGAGACACCACATTCAGATAATGTGACCGAAGTCACCACATTCAGATATCGTGACATAAGTCACCACATTCACTTCCCCTTTCATAATCACCCATATGCCCCATGTCATACATATCATGCAATATCACGTCTTAAGCCTTATTTCACATTCTTATCACATTCACTTATGTGCCATAAATCATACTCACAGTAGGAGTAGGAAAACGTACCTGAGTACTTTGTACCATTGCATGGTACTCTTAGCCACAAGTTACACATTCTTATTAACACATGCATATAAACAGTACCATAAAACTATTAGGGCTTAGGGTGGGGTACACACCTGGTTCACTTAGCGAATTTATTGAAATCCCGAAGAATCCCGATCTACTGCTCTAGATCTTGGTTCCTATATTCGGCCAACATTTAGTTTTAAAACAAAAGCCTATTCGGCTATATGATCAAATCCCGAAGGATTTTTGCAACCAAAAACTTACCTTATTGTCGATTGGATTAAAAATCAAATCCCGAAACTTTGCTAAGTTCCTTCTTGTAATCGGCCAAGCACTAGATCACTTCACAGATTAGTTTCCGGCTTTTAAATAATTAAGAAATAGACTTAAAACACCAAATATGGCCTTGGCCGATTGTACTTATGCACTTACCTCACAAATCTTAAATCCCGAAAATTGTCACTTCCTTGTAGCACTGTCGAAATCCCTATAGAATACATGTTAGATCCACTTCTAACATTTAATCATAGTAAATGGCCCTTGGCCGAATATCACATAGCTTACCTTGCGATTTTAAAGTCCCGAAAGATTCCTTCTCCTGTAGTCGACAACTACCAAGTCCTGAAACACTCCTTCATAGTTTCGGCCAAAGACAATAATAGAGATTAGATCTTAGTTTCGACAAGCCTAAGAGAAAAAGAATGGAAACCGAATTTGATCTTACCCCTACTGAAGAAATCGACAGCACCTAAGACTGTCACCACAGAGATTTTCGGCTTTGAGGCCTACTGAAGAATCGACTAGGAGTCCCTTGTATATTCGGCTCTAGAAAAAAGGGTAGCAATGGGTTATGGATTCGGCTTCCACAAGGAACACAAAAGAAGAGGTATGAAGCCTTAGGAAGAATCGATTATGATGGATTTTGGGAGAGATATATTCGGCCCTTGATGAAAAAGAAGAAGAAAAAGGTGAAGAATTCGGCTAGACTTTGCTTGAGTTTTTGGCTTTGGCAACTAAAAGAGAAGAGAGAAATTTTGCTAGAGGATTTCGGCAGATGAACAAAAGAGAAAGAAAGAATAAAGGTTGGCTTCTCCTCCTTGCCGAAATTACTATACCAAGAATCCCCTATTCGGCCAACACTATCAATTCCCTTGTTTTTCTCTTTATCTCTTTACTTAAAATTAATAAAAATAAGCTATCATTTATCTCTTCTTTATCTATTCAAAATAAAAAGGAATTAATCCACAATAACCACACCCTTTAGCCGAATGTTAAAAAGGATAAAACTCATCCCTTTAGTGCCTTGATGTCGTCCACTACCTCCATCTCTCCTTGACGCAAACATGCAAAATAAAACTCCTTTATTTGCTTCCCATGTGACTCGAACCTTGGCCCATTAGCACATGTTGGTGGCGTCATTTACAGAGGCTTTAAGTGGCGCCTTGTACCCACTTTTCCAAGCCCAATTGTGTGTCATGTTTCACATAAAATTCCTCTTAAGGCCCTACTAATGTAACACCCCAAACCCGGTCAATACGCCACGACCGAATCTGGTATGTCACCGAGGAAAACGTTTTGAAGAGAATCGAATAAACAATTAAATTTTTATGAAAAAAAAACTCTTTGAAAATTTTATGTTTGTAGAAATCAGGTGTATAATAAGTTTAAACTGATAATTTACTTTGAAATTTCATAAATAAAACTTTAAAGCTTAGTTGATAAATCATAGGTTAGAAAACAATTGTATCATTTAAGAAAACTTGAATAATTACTTTGAAAACATTTGCATTTGAATGTGGAAACTTAATATTTGGAAATCATTAAAATTGTAGAAAACACTTAATTTATATTTTACTATCAAACGATTTATATTACCCGATGGTAAGATTTTAAAACCATTGCGTTTTTATTATTTTAGAAAACTTTGGGCTCAATTATTAAATTAACCAAATAATTTATAAGCCATACTTAAAACATGTCCCAAAGCATATAAATAATCCAAAACATAATTAAAGAGGCCTTATTACAAACCCAAAATAAAACAAAAAACAAATTAAAATAAATTAAAGTACCCCAATTCGAAGTTCATGTAAAATCAAATTTTATTGCATGGCCTCCTCGAGTTCATCCGGCTCCTCAATCCGCGATCTCACGAATCACCTGAAATGATAAGGGAGAAGGTGAGTCACCAAGACTCAGTGCATAAATCCTTCCCCCGGTTAATGCAACATTCTTACACAATTTATAATCAAGCAACATACATATAATGCACCCAACCTAGCCATCCATAACTCTTTTTCTACCCCGTGTGGTACCAAACCACTGGTGGTGCCAAACCACTGGTGACCCAAAGTCACGATATCCAAAATGTGATACCAAATCACTGGTGACTAAAGTCACGAATAATCCATCTGTGGGGCCAACCCACATGTGATACCAAATCACTGGCGACGATCCCATATCTCAAAAGTGGGGCCAACCCACGGTGGTGTTAAACCACAGGGACGAGTCGCTATGAGGTGCCAAACCTCTGGTGTCCCAAAGACACAAATGTGATACCAAATCACTGGTGACCAAAGTCACGAATAGTCAAGTTGTGGGGCCAACCCACGTGTGATACCAAATCACTGGCGACAATCCCATATCTCAAAAGTGGGGCCAACCCACGGTGGTGTTAAACCACAGGGACGAGTCGCTATGAGGTGCCAAACCTCTGGTGTCCCAAAGACACAAATGTGATACCAAATCACTGGAGGTGCCAAACCTCTGGTGTCCAAAGACACGGATATCAAATCCTTCCCCCTCCACCCATGTTCCCAAACCAATGTATTAAGAGTATCAATCATGCCATCATACTTGATATGATCATATAACATATTTAAAACGTAGATCATGATATCTATCTATCATATATTGGCATCATATCGAATCGGACTTACCCGAATCCTTGCACATACCCTTCAAGGTATCAAATCAATATCTCATAGTTTTTCACTTTAATAAAACGATTAGTATATATATAAATACATATCACCGAATTATAAAGTGTGTAAGATACACACCTGACACTAACGCAAGCACTAAAATCCGAAGACCCGATCTACCGCACTAGATCACCTTGTCCTACAATCGGCCAAAACTTAGATTATAAACAAAGGCCATTCGGCCATTAACACCTTAATCCAAAAGAGTTATTCGAAATACCAATCTTACCTATATGCTTACCCAAAACAATTGACCAAGAAAAGAGGCTTAGATTGATCACTTCCAACGTCCCAAAGAGCCTAGAAGAAAATTGGTTTCTAAGAATGATTAGAACCTTGCAACAAGTGCCCAAAATTCGGCCTTTGCCCACAAGAGAAGCAACATAGAATCGAGAAAAAGAATAAGCAAATATAACCATGACACATACCTATCTTCCAAAACCGTTTGAAGAAAACCAAAAGAAGTCCTACTATTGATGATATTCGGCCAAGGCAAACCAAATAGGATATGAGAGTTTCGGCTATGGTTTTGAGAGAAGAAAACAATTGATGTAAGGCTAAAAAGAATGAAATACGTGAGTGGCAAAGAAAATCAAAAATGAAAAGGAGAGGATTCGGTTTTTAACAAACAATGGAAGAAAAATCAAGAAGAATGGTGAAGAAAGAGATTCGGCCAAGAAGAGAGTAAAAGAGATGTTGTGATTTTGAACAATATTCAAAAGAAAGAAAAGAGGAAAAATGGGATTAAGAGATTCGACCAACACCTATTTTACCAAAGAAGAAAAGTGCACAAAAATGCACAAAGTTCAAATGTTGTTTCGGTTTCAAAAGGACAAATGAAAAAAGAGAAATGGTATTTGGTTCACACGAAATGAGGCTAAAAACCAAAAACAAAATTGCACCAAAAGCACAATACACATTCGGCCAAGGAGGGAGTTTTTGGAGAGGAAAAACAAATGCAAAAAGATGCTCAAAGACAAAAATTGGCCAACTATTCCCCCCAAGCTACCTATCACATTCGGCCACCCATCCTTCCATAAACCTAAGATTCTTATCCCATAGTTCAAGCTTTCCTATTATGCTATTCAACTTACTAAAAGATTGAAAGTCCACCCTATCATAATTAGAGTTTGACCGACCATTAATGCTAGGATACACATAAAACAAAAATAAAGTCTTCAAAATACTCTCCAAGCAACTCGAACCATATCCCTTAAGCATCTCTTCCTGCATCCAAACCATCTTGCCACTAACTCCTCTTGTGCTAGAATTTAACACTTAAATTAACTTAAGTGTCAAGTTCACTTAATCCACTTCATTAAATATACAATACTAAGAATTATTCTAGCTTCGTAAATAAATCCAAACCATCTCAAGACTATACTAACTCATGAATTATGCACAAACGCATAACCCCTAAATCTAGGATATTACAGTTCTACCCTCTTTAAAAATAATTTCGTCCTCGAAATTACTTACTAACGATCAATCGTACAGTCTAACTCCCCACACTACGCTCTTGCTGCGCACTCTGATCCTAATAACACTACTATACTACTAACAACATTTGAATACGTAGGACCCACATCAATCAAAGCAGTATATGGAAATCCAATGATCAAGAACGTACTGGATATGACGTCCGGTGCATCGCCCTCCTCTCGACGTCTCGCAGCATACACCAAACTAGGCTGTCTCGCCTCCGTGTTACTTGCACCTCTGCCCGATGCTTCGCGGCCCCGACCAGAACCATTACCTCCTCTACCGTTATCACGACCCTTCTGTGGTGGCGGTCCCTCATTTCTGTACTGTGTACGACCTTGACCCTCAGTCTGATTCCTGGCTAGCTTACGTGGACAGTCCTTCACACGATGATCCAGCGAACCACACTCAAAATATCCTTTCCCCCCGGTCCAACATTCGCCCCAATGAAATTTCCCACATCGGTTACACTGTGCTGGTCCCTGATTAGCAGTAACAGGCCTTCCAGACTGATTCGGCCCATTCTGCCTAACCCTTTTTTGAGAATCTTCGACCGACCCAGATGATTCAAAACCTCTCTTATGCTTATTCCTGCCGTGACTCTGCCTTGCAGATTCCTTTATTCCTTCAGCAATCTTAGTCTTTTCAACCAACGCAGCAAACTCTCGCTCCTGATGTGGAGCAATCAACAATCTCAGCTCATCTCTCAACCCATCCTCGAACCAGACACAATGCTCGTGCTCCGAAGCCATAATACCTCTAGCATACTGGCTCAATCTTAAGAACTCAGCCTCATATTCTGATACGGACTTACTCCCTTGGACCAAACTCAGAAATGCCTTACGGTGCGCATCAACGTAGCTAGCTCCAATATATTTCTTCTGATACGCTGCCTTAAAATAATCCCAAGTAAGATCCTCCGCCGCAGCACTGTTCCGCACCGTGAGCCACCACTGATATGACTCATCCTGAAGAAGCGACACTATCCCTTTCAGCTTTTCCTCAGCATTCAGATCCAGATCATCCATGATTCGCTCCGTCGCCTCTAACCAATATTGGGCCGAACTGGGAGCTACACCCGAAACACCTCGAAATGCCTCGGCTCCATTGGCTCGGAGTCGCTCAGGTACAGATTTCCGAGCTCCCGCACCTCCACCTACTCCAGCTACCCTCTCAAGAACTCGCAGCATCGCTTGAGACACTGCGTCATCCCCCGTTTGATCCTGATGCTCAACTCCAACCGCTGGTGGTGGTGGTACCTCATTTTCGGATCCTTGACCAGACCTCACTGGCTCAGACACAGTCATCTTACCTCGACCGCGTCCACGCATAACACGACCTCGACCTCGAGTACTCATATCTAAAGTCTCGACTTATCTAATTTAAAAGTTTTATGAATTAGTCATTATTCCACTTTCTTAAAGCACAATTTTATGAATAATTTAATAAGAGATTGTTTCGCGAGTACATCCAACCTATAGTTTTGGGTCTCTAAAGTAGTTCCTACTACTATATAGTCATATCAACATCACTATAATCATATCATCAAAATCAACAGTTTTGATGTACTTACCAGGGCGGATTGATGCCGGAGACTCGGGGTCATGCCTTTCTAAACATAAAATTTTCAACAATAACATTTTAAAACCATATTTTAAATCATTTTAGGCCTCGGGCCCACAGCCGAGCTTTTGAACTTAGCTTTGATACCAATTTGTAACACCCCAAACCCAGTCAATACGCCACGACCGAATCTAGTATGTCACCGAGGAAAATGTTTTGAAGAGAATCGAATAAACAATTAAATTTTTATGAAAAAAAAACTCTTTGAAAATTTTATGTTTGTAGAAATCAGGTGTATAATAGGTTTAAACTGATAATTTACTTTGAAATTTCATAAATAAAACTTTAAAGCTTAGTTGATAAATCATAGGTTAGAAAACAATTGTATCATTTAAGAAAACTTGAATAATTACTTTGAAAACATTTGCATTTGAATGTGGAAACTTAATATTTGGAAATCATTAAAATTGTAGAAAACACTTAATTTATATTTTACTATCAAACGATTTATATTACCCGATGGTAAGATTTTAAAACCATTGCGTTTTTATTATTTTAGAAAACTTTGGGCTCAATTATTAAATTAACCAAATAATTTATAAGCCATACTTAAAACATGTCCCAAAGCATATAAATAATCCAAAACATAATTAAAGAGGCCTTATTACAAACCCAAAATAAAACAAAAAACAAATTAAAATAAATTAAAGTACCCCAATTCGAAGTTCATGTAAAATCAAATTTTATTGCATGGCCTCCTCGACTTCATCCGGCTCCTCAATCCGCGATCTCACGAATCACCTGAAATGATAAGGGAGAAGGTGAGTCACCAAGACTCAGTGCATAAATCCTTCCCCCGGTTAATGTAACATTCTTACACAATTTATAATCAAGCAACATACATATAATGCACCCAACCTAGCCATCCATAACTCTTTTTCTACCCCGTGTGGTACCAAACCACTGGTGGTGCCAAACCACTGGTGACCCAAAGTCACGATATCCAAAATGTGATACCAAATCACTGGTGACCAAAGTCACGAATAATCCATCTGTGGGGCCAACCCACATGTGATACCAAATCACTGGCGACGATCCCATATCTCAAAAGTGGGGCCAACCCACGGTGGTGTTAAACCACAGGGACGAGTCGCTATGAGGTGCCAAACCTCTGGTGTCCCAAAGACACAAATGTGATACCAAATCACTGGTGACCAAAGTCACGAAAAGTCAAGTTGTGGGGCCAACCCACGTGTGATACCAAATCACTGGCGACAATCCCATATCTCAAAAGTGGGGCCAACCCACGGTGGTGTTAAACCACAGGGACGAGTCGCTATGAGGTGCCAAACCTCTAGTGTCCCAAAGACACAAATGTGATACCAAATCACTGGAGGTGCCAAACCTCTGGTGTCCAAAGACACGGATATCAAATCCTTCCCCCTCCACTCATGTTCCCAAACCAATGTATTAAGAGTATCAATCATGCCATCATACTTGATATGATCATATAACATATTTAAAACGTAGATCATGAGATCAATCAATCATATATTAGCATCATATCGAATCGGACTTACCCGAATCCTTGCACATACCCTTCAAGGTATCAAATCAATATCTCATAGTTTTTCACTTTAATAAAACGATTAGTATATATATAAATACATATCACCGAATTATAAAGTGTGTAAGATACACACCTGACACTAACGCAAGCACTAAAATCCGAAGACCCGATCTACCGCACTAGATCACCTTGTCCTACAATCGGCCAAAACTTAGATTATAAGCAAAGGCCATTCGGCCATTAACACCTTAATCCAAAAGAGTTATCCTTCGAAATACCAATCTTACCTATATGCTTACCCAAAACAATTGACCAAGAAAAGAGGCTTAGATTGATCGCTTCCAACGTCCCAAAGAGCCTAGAAGAAAATTGGTTTCTAAGAATGATTAGAACCTTGCAACAAGTGCCCAAAATTCGGCCTTTGCCCACAAGAGAAACAACATAGAATCGAGAAAAAAGAATAAGGAAATATAACCATGACACATACCTATCTTCCAAAACCGTTTGAAGAAAACCAAAAGAAGTCCTACTATTGATGATATTCGGCCAAAGCAAACCAAATAGGATATGAGAGTTTCGGCTATGGTTTTGAGAGAAGAAAACAATTGATGTGAGGCTAAAAAGAATGAAATACGTGAGTGGCAAAGAAAATCAAAAATGAAAAGGAGAGGATTCGGTTTTAAACAAACAATGGAAGAAAAATCAAGAAGAATGGTGAAGAAAGAGATTCGGCCAAGAAGAGAGTAAAAGAGATATTGTGATTTTGAACAATATTCAAAAGAAAGAAAAGAGGAAAAATGGGATTAAGAGATTCGGCCAACACCTATTTTACCAAAGAAGAAAAGTACACAAAAATGCACAAAGTTCAAATGTTGTTTCGGTTTCAAAAGGACAAATGAAAGAAGAGAAATGGTATTTGGTTCACACGAAATGAGGCTAAAAAACAAAAACAAAATTGCACCAAAAGCACAATACACATTCGGCCAAGGAGGGAGTTTTTGGAGAGGAAAAACAAATGCAAAAAGATGCTCAAAGACAAAAATTGGCCAACTATTCCCCACCAAGCTACCTATCACATTCGGCCACCCCCCTAGCCACACATGCCGTCCACATACATGCACTAATGGCCTAAGAAAAGTTTCCAAAACAACTTCCTTAAGCCAAGCCTTATGTCCCCCCATCCTTCCATAAACCTAAGATTCTTATCCCATAGTTCAAGCTTTCCTATTATGCTATTCAACTTACCAAAAGATTGAAAGTCCACCCTAGCATAATTAGAGTTTGACCGACCATTAATGCTAGGATACACATAAAACAAAAATAAAGTCTTCAAAATGCTCTCCAAGCAACTCGAACCATATCCCTCAAGCATCTCTTCCTGCATCCAAACCATCTTGCCACTAACTCCTCTTGTGCTAGAATTTAACACTTAAATTAACTTAAGTGTCAAGTTCACTTAATCCACTTCATTAAATATACAATACTAAGAATTATTCTAGCTTCGTAAATAAATCCAAACCATCTCAAGACTATACTAACTCATGAATTATGCACGAACGCATAACCCCTAAATCTAGGATATTACAACTAAGCTTAGCTCCCTTATTAAAACTTAAGATACGATATTTTCTAAATAATTCTCCCCTATTTTAAGGTTCCCGAAATTCATAAAAACATATTCATACACACAAAGGTATGCTTTCACATTCAATTAAGCAATTATGCATAAGCCAAAATCCAGGATATTACATGTATAGTACTCACCATCATACGAACTGTGTGATTCTGTTTGACTCTTTGATATGATCTACTTGAAGTATTAGTAGTTATTGATAAGAGTTTCGCGCGGAAGTGGAGAAACAACTAGGTTTACCTGTAAAGGCTGTTCAATTTGAACGAGGTGGGGAATATTTATCTGATGAGTTCTTAGGGTATCTCATAGATAATGAGATTCTAACCAGTTAAATGTGTTGTCACTCCATAATAGAATGGCGTGGCAAAAAGAAGAAATCAGACGTTGTTCGACATGGTATGTTCGATGTTCAGTTATTCGAAGATGCCAATCTCTTTTTAGGGATATGCTATACAAATCGCTTCCTATATTCTGAATGATGTGTCAACTAAGGCAGTATGCAAAAACCCCATACGAATTGTGGCATGGCAGGAAGTCAAATCTTTATCATTTTATAATTTGGGGATGCCCGACCCACGTATTGGAAAAATATGCGAGGAAATTGGACTTGCGGATAAAATTGTGCATGTTTGTAAGATACCCAAAGGGAACAAAGGGTGGTTTGTTTTATAAACCGAAAAAGCAAACTGTTATAGTGTCAACTCATGTTACTTTCCTTGAAGAAAGTTACACGAATGACTTTAAACCTCAGAGTAAAGAGATACTTAAGAAAATTTAAGGAAATATACAAAACCCTACTGAAATGGTTCCAGAACCAACTCCTAATAGTAGACCTACAAATAATCAATAGCATAGGGTGCTTCGTCACTTTGGGAGGGTCCTGGAGGTCTGAGTTCTTCCAATCTAGAAGAAGTGTTTTTAATACTAATTCTGCCGAATAGGAAGAGGATGACCCACTCACATATGATGAAACAATGTAGAGTGTTGATTCCAAGCTCTGGGAAATAGCTATGAAAACTGAAATGGACTCTATGATTCTAACTCAGTGTGGGAAATTGTAGACTTACCAGAAGGGATCAAATGTTGGAAAAAAATTCGGTTTAAAAATGGTTTTATTGCATAGTGAAAAATAAAAAATTTAAACATCCACCCAGTTTTTTACATTTATAGCAAGAAACCTTAACTGAATTCGTACCTATGTTTTTGGATAAGCTGATCTTTGATTTTTTTTTACTTTCAACCAAATGATATTCTTTACTATTCTCGTACCACGAGTTGCTTTGGGTGTAGACTCAATCCAATTAAACCAAAACATAAAACTAGAAATAGTTTTCCTTTTGGAGTGAAAATGAAAATTCTCTGTTCTATAATAGAAATCGGTAAAATTTTTATTTTAAAAAATATGTTTATAAGTTGAGAATAAATTCTCCCTATTTTTCGATAGAATAACAATCTCTCAAAAATTGTGTTGATAGCTCTATCGATGACATCTATTTATAGGAATAGAAGGTATAACCCCTTTAGAGTTGTAGAGGTTTATTTTAAATAGAAAAACAACATCATACTCAGAGTAGGAGAGGGATGAACGACTCACTGATCTGCCACAACTCAATGTGGAAAATTAGGATTTTTCGACACACTTAAGGAGCTTTTTCTCAAGTAAGATAGAGTTTTTAGCTTAGTTTTTTTTTTATTTTTTTATTTTTATATTTTTCAGGTAATAAGTGAAAATATCTCATTTTTTTTTCTATTTTTTGACCCAAATTGGCTTATGGTTCCATTGGGAGGTCTAACGTGTGTTTGAGTGATGTAAGGATGTAGCGGAGGTAAAAAATTGAGCGAGAACGGAATCTAGGGCAAGGGTATCGCGATATCCAACCCCTAGAATTGTGATACCTTGACAGTATAGAAGAACAAGAAGACCCATCAGTGGTACTGCGATATCCACCTCTAAAGGAAGACCCCCAAGTTCAATACTGCCCGAGATATCACAATATCCTCTATTGGGTATCGCAATATCAACTAAGACAAAAAGCACAACCATTGTCTACCCGACCCACCAATCACACAAGGACCGTGTAGGGGCAATTTTGGCATCGAAAAGCCATCAAAACAACCAAAAATTGCTAAAAAGAAGGGAGATACACATTTAACTTAGGTTTAGGTTTACTTTTATCTAGGTTTTCTTTAATTTTTCTCTACACTTTTCGAGGGTTTTTATTTTTCTCTTCTTTTACGTTAGATTAGAGTTTATTTTTCTGCATTTACTTCTTGTTCTTGATGTTCTATATGTTAGTTAAGTTAGTTAACATTGTGGCTAAAGTTTATTTACATTTCTAATCATTGTACCTTGCTTTTAAGACTCTTTAAGCTCTAGTTTAATGTATTTCAATTTGTTTTACTTCAAATATGTTAAAGCTTGATCCTTTTATGTTTCTTGCTTTAGATTTCTTTGTCAAATGCTTTAGTTTCATGCTATTTAAGTTTTCTTGCATAAAAATCTCAACTTTCACATTGTTCTTAAGCTTTACTTTCATGCCTTTTTTTGTTTTCTATTGTTATTTTTATTTTCTTGACTTTGAGCATGTGTAGCTAAATCCTTAAGAAGGTTGGTTGATGGAGATGTGGATAAATTAAAATCTTTGGAAAAAGGACTAAATTGTAATAAATTGCACTAATTTGAATAAAACTAAGAACTTAGGTAGTGGCGCTCCTAAGGGAGTATTAAGATAAAGTGAGACTGAAAAGTACTATTGTCGTGCACCTATTCGTTAGTCCTAGATCAACCGATGAGATTAGAAGATAAACTGAACCTAATCTATCTAAGTCGGTAAAATTAAGATCGGAAGATAAAATGGAGTCATTTGGTAATATACACGATTTATGTCCCTAGCCCGAGATTTGGTAAGCCACATCGAAGTCAACCAACCCCCATTAGTTATTTGCTAAATAGTCCATCTAATTTACATTTATTGCAATTTGATCCCTAGAGTAGAATATTTAATTTTCTTGCAAACTTAGTTTTTATGAAGCGCTATAATATAAAATAGTATTAGTATCCAATTAGTATCTATTGTGTCTACCAGTTATCGCTCAGTCGCCTCTTTTTTTCGGTTTGATCCTTGGAATACTTTGATGTTTCATAGTAACACTATAAATATTACAACTAACTTGTATGGTTGCAGTAAAATTGGACTTTAGCAATTGTTTCATAAATTAGTTATTTTAATGTGTGCGTACAGCCGGTCACTCACCCTTTTATTTATACTAAGGTTGTTACCCCTTTCATCTTATATGAAGGGTTTTGGGTCCCTTTCACATCGGGTCCAATTACGAGTACTTCCTAATCCTTTTTGATCCAATGCTCTGTAATGTGATATAACCTGATTCAATATTCCTGTTTCCCAAAATATACTTTAATATTTATATATTAATTAATTTTCTCATCTCAATTTTACTCTAGTAAAATTTTGAAGATTTTACCCCCAATACAATTTTGACGATTTTACCCCTATTAAAATTTCAAGAAAATTTGTTTAATATGTCACAACTCAACATTGTCACTATGACCGAATGGTTTATTTTCATTTTTGGGCTTCAAAATAGTCAAAAAACATAAACTCATTCTTCCATCATTTTTAAGTAATCCTATATAGGATTGCAAATTTCCATTTTCAATTCCATTCGTATTTCCATTTTTGGAAACCTATATTCTCCAAATGATTTCATTTCCCCATTTTGGAGAAAGCCATAGTCATTCTTGAATGTTTCCCATTTCTTTTTTCTATTCAATACATTCATTTTATTCAAACACGCAATTCATTTATGGTCTCAATGAGCTAGCAAAGGGACCGATTGGACATATGTGGTTGACGCTCAAATGATTTATAATTAAGTTCTGACTTTTCCCCTATTAATTATAAACTAATTTAGTTACAAATTCATTCCACTGTAGTATCGTAACTGAGCTCTCCTTAACAACATACCATTAGGAAAGCAACTACTCAATGCTCGTCTAGTGACCTTATCATTTGTGTGTTACCATCATAGGATATCCTTGATCTCTTTGGGATAATATCCTTTCTCCCAATATGATCCTATTTTATCTCATGGTCACCATTACATTTTCCTTCATGAAAAGTCAATTACTATCAAATAGTAATTAAGTTATCCATCACAAAGATGGTCGATTGGTGGCCACGTTTACTTTTCGTCAACCATGTAATGCTAATGAGAGTATATCATTTACCCATGTTTTGGGCTATGAATTCCATTGTTTTGAATGAAGTTACATGTACAGAAGTTGAACACCCAACGCACAAGATTTTGGTTCCTTATCTATTTGAACTGAGGCTTTTACTTACATCAAAGTTTATGTGTCACACATATATAGTCCGCCATCCACTCAAGATTTAGGTATGTCACATTATGAACGTCACAAGTGAATAAATCCAAAAATAGGTTTAGGATCTATTCTACTTGGGTCTTGTCTGATGTACTATCAATCTAGTCAGTCGCATCTATTTCTTTATCTTGTGGGAGTCATCTACTCTGATGCCTAAGACAAGTCATCTCTACTATTGGGCTTGATAGATGACATATTAGTCTTTTAATCGGTTTGCTCATTTCCGATTAGACTAAGGACATGTTTAGGTTCGTCTACTAATACAAGTTGTCTTTTTGTACTATAATCTGACTACGTAATGCTACTTATATTAGTTAAACATTTAGACAACCAATGAGCAACATTTGCTTCCATTTTTATTTATGTGAAAAAATCATGTGAGAACAATTATACAAAGTACATTAATGTAATCAATAAATTTTTTTATTAATCAATCTATTCGAAACCCATTGGGTGTAAGCGTATCTACAAGAGAAAAAGAAATGTGGATGGAAAATAAGAAACTTATAAGGCAGGATTTATAAGGTTATACTCAGAAAGGAGGTATCGATTACAAAGAAGCCTTCTCTTTAGGTGTCATCCTTAAGTTAATCTGCATATTATTATCCATTGTGACGACTCTCGATTACGAGATAGCTATATCACACGGCTTGGCCACACGGTCGTGTAACCCCTGTTTCCGAAATCAAGTGACCACCCTTTAAGCCAAAGCCGAATCTGCTGTGGTGTCAGACAAAGGAGCTGTCGATTTCTTCAGTAGAGGTAAGATCAAGTTCGATTTTCATTCTATTCCATTTAGGCCTGTCAAAATTCAGGAACTAATCCCTCAAATTGTTCTATGGCCGAATCTATGAAGGGTCATTCGGGATCTTGGCCTATTGTCGATTCCTAGGAGAAAGACTTTTGGGATTTCAAGAATTTAAGGTAAGTCATGTATTCGGCCAAAGGCCATTGATCATGTTTAAGTGATTGGAATCGGATCTAATATATGAGTCTATAGGGATTTCGACAGAGGGATACAAGGATTTTGGAATTTGAGAATTTCGAGGTAAGTACACATATACATTCGGCCAAGGCCCCATTTGATGATTAAGATCTATTTCTTATTTTTGCAAAAGCCGAAACTAACATGTGACGTGATCTAATGCTTGGCCGAATGCAAGAAGGAATATAGCAAAGTTTTCGGGATTTGGTTAGCAGTGAAAACAGCACCAAGGTAAGGATTTAATTACCGTAATACTATTGGGATTTGGTTTTATGGCCGAATGGTTTTTAGTAAATTACTATATGATTGGCCGAATATAGGCACAAAGGATCTAGGACGCTAGATCAAGATCTTCGGAATTTGGAGTGAACTTACTAAGAATACCAGGTGTGTACCCCACACTAACTCTTAATAGTTTTATGGTATTGATTATAGGCATGTGTTAATATGAATGTGGAAATTATGGCTGAGTACCATGCGATGGTACAAAGTACTCAGATACGTTTCCTACTCCTACTGTGAGTATGATTTATGGCACATAAATAAATGTGATAAGAATGTGAAATAAAGCATAAGGCATGAAATTGTATGATATGTATGACATGGGGCATTTGGGTGATTATGAAAAGGAGAAGTGAATGTGGTGACTATTGTCACGATATAAGAATGTGGTGACTTCGGTCACATTATCTGAATGTGGTGTCTCATGACACGAAATATTATCTGGTGGCTATGCCACAACTTTAATAAGGGCGATGAGCACGTCGACTGCAGCGACTGCCTTCAATGGTGTGTAGCGAATGGATGGTTGACTTAGTAGTCCCCACGGTGTGCAGGTTGGTACGGGTGATGTGTAGCGGTTGGTAATTAGGCTTGGGTCTGGGAATGCATCATTTATTGTGAATTATGATATATATATCTGTATGATTTGATACGTCTGAATCTGTTGGACTTAGTGTTTGTGTACACATTGAGTCTGTTTGACTCACCCCGTTGTGGGAACATTTTTCAGGTGACGACCAGTAATGGACCGGGCCGGCAGGAGCTTAGGGGATGCCATGCTCAGCAAGGAAATTATTTATTTGGACATTTTATTTTTATTTAAGCACTTTAATTTATTTTGGGTTTGTTTTGATGTAATAAGGCCATAGTATGAACTTTATTTTATGCATGCACGTTAAATTATTTTATTATGATACGAACTTTTTATCAAATTAAAGACTAAGTAAATTTTATCTAGGAATGAACCCTAAACGTTTTGACACCTAAAAATGAATGATTTTTAATGAAACCTAAAACAAATTCGACATATCTTTTAACTTAAAGTTTTGAAACTAACAATGGAATCTTTATAAAAACTTATGTTTCAAAAATAAACTGGTTTCCAACTTAAGCCCAACCCAAATCGAGTTTTCTCCCAAAATCACTCAAATTTTTCCAAAGAACAAACGAATTTGAACCGGTTTTTCTTAAGGAACATACCAAATTTGGTCGAGGCTCGTGGGCCGGGTTTGGGGTGTTTCAGCTTGGTATCAGAGCCCAGTTTTTAAACTCTCGGCCTGGGGGTTAAGGCCCAAAATGTTTTCAAATTAAAGCCCAAAAGAATTTGCAAAATTTTTAAGCAGGTTTTTCTGGCATGGCACCTAAGTCTCCGACCCGAAGTCCACCAGGTAAGTACCCCTATCTCTTTTGTGATATCTAATATGACTTGTAGAAGGGTAGAATTGGAACGTAGAATAGTATGATAGGTACTTGAACCCTAGGACTAGATTACCCCAACAATTTCATAAGACTTAAATGCCTAATTAAACAAACCTGTGACTAAGTCGCCGAGTTAGGGTGTGGCAACCATTGTGCGCATGTCTAGGGTTGGTATTCGGTGGGAGCTTGGTACTTAAGCAGTCCGCGTGACTCACCTCCTCTCCACACGAATCCTACCTAGTACGTAGCTTTGGTTCACCCTAACCAAGAGGACTTATTCATGGGCTAAACCCACTAACTAAAACCCGAAAAGGAACTAGCCACATTTTTATAAAAACCCTAGTTTTAAAACTCTTAAAATTTCCCTTTTAATTTGTAAAAACTACTTTACGAAGTTTTCCTGAATATTCTTGATTTACAAATTTACTAAAATACCCTAGTGGTAAAATTACTAAAATGCCCTTGGTTTCCAAAATGACCATATTACCCCGACTTCAATAACATTCTCTGATTTTGCCAAAAATATCCAAAAACTTTATCGTTACAAAATTCGAGGTACCCTGATTTGGAAATTTACGAAATTACCCCTGGTTTACGAAATTACCAAAATGACCCTAGATTTTCAAAATTTCTGCAACAACACTGATTTGGAAAACAAATTCGCAAAAAGGACCCTAAGTTTCGAAATACCTTTGATTTATAGAGATTTTTCAATTTGACCCCGATTTCATTACCAAAATACCCCTGTAGGACAAATGACGAAAATTGTAATATCCCGGAATAGGGGTTACGAGTTTGGAAAATAACTCGAGTGTATTAGGCCTCAAGAGTGGTTTTGATGTGTTTTTGGAGTTCCTAAAACTCCCGGAATAAAATGGGACACTTTTGAAAAATTTGAAAATTTGAGGGTTAAAAGTGGAAATTGGCTGAAGAGGCCTTAATAATAATTTTTGTGAATTTATGGGCATGAAAGTCCAGGTAGCATAGTGGCTTCCGTGTGCCACTTAAGATTCGGCGCCAAGCATGGTCAAGGGTTCGAGCCTCGGGTGCGGCATAAGCCTTTTATTTTGAAAAAGGGGCGCTGCTTTGAAGGATGTTTTAAAATAAATTGTGGCGGGATTTGGACATCAACGCTAGCATAGTGGTTGAGGCGCCTGCGGCCAGGGGAGCTCCATGAGGTCAGGCGTTCGAGCCATGATAATTGCGTGCGAGTGTTTTTATTTTTTTGGGCGTTAAGTCTCAGGGACGCTTGAGATATAAGGGTTAAAAGAATTTTCAATGCGTCTGTTGGCATAAAATTCAAACGAGCAGAGTGGATTGGGACGCTTATAGCCAGGGTAACTCCTCGAGGACTCGCGTTCGAGTCGTGGGAGTTGCGCATGAGGCACTTTATTTTTATGTTGGCTTTCAGACCTGGGAAACTGGCAAGGTAAGGGTTAAAAGGATTTCCGATGCGTTTGTTAGCATGAAATGAACCTTGGCCGAATGGTTAAGGACCTTGCTGGGAACTACGACTAGGCGGACTCGCGTTCGAGTCCTGAATTCCGCGCTTGAAGCATTTTATTTTTAAGCGCTAAAGTGCAGGGAGCCCAGGGCGAGGATAGTTTAAAAGAATTTTCGAAGCATTATTGGCATGAAAGTCTCAGTAGCGGAAATGGCAGGGCGGTTGGGCATGTTGTTTCAGGTCTCGGGTTCGAGACTTTGAGGGCGCACTTGGTCTCTTTATTTTTTCACGCCAACGTGGGAAGGCCCTGCATGGCCCATGCACGCGTGAAATGGCAATCCTTTTGTTTTATTTTTGCTGTTCAAAGCTGAAAATAAGCATGGGTTGTGTTTATTTTATTATTTTCTTTGGGTTAGTTTGTATGTTATTATTTTTGTTATGGAAGATGGAACAATGATTATAAGTATTATTATTTTTATGCATGGGAATTATTAAGTCTGATTTGAAAATGGTGTTGGGCATGCTTTAACAAAGAATTTTTCTTTGTTTTTGTGGTAAAGGGAACAAGGCATGCCGTTGGGAGTTGGGTATGTCTTGGGATAGTGTATTATTATTTTTTTAGATGAATTTTGGCTTTGGGAAGGATACTTGTATGGCCGGCCTTAGTTTGATAAAAAGGGAGGCATGGCCATTAACCCCTTTTAATTTATTCAAGAATGAGTAAGGTGGAGGAATAAGGAATAAACAAGTAATATATTTTATTGATGATGGGTTCTCTTTGCTTGGGGAAAAGAAAGCATGTGCGGCAGGGGTATTATTTTTATTTGTTGGAAATTTTGTTAGCTTATTATATTTGTTGGAAAAAGAATTGGGATGTGGGCAAAGCATAAATCAATATTTTATTGTTTTTGATATTGGAAATTGTCATAAGGACAAGGGAAAGGCATGGCCGGCCATGTCATAGAAAGCATGGCCAAGACCCTTGATTTTTGGTTTTGATACTTCCCTTGCATTGGATGAATGAACCCACTTTGAAACATGAGAGGAGTTGGCCGGCCTTGTCCTTTGTTCTTGGCCAAAATTCATTTTCTTCCCCATTTTTCCTTGATGCATGGCCGAATGAAGCCCTTTGAGACCTTGTTGGTCGATTTTGTGTAAGCTAAAGGCTTGGCCGAATCATCATCTTCCCAAAGACCAGCCTTTACTCTCGTTGTTAGCCGAACATTGTCACTATTGCCGAATCTTGTGCATCTCTTAGTTGATTTCTTAGCAAAGGAGGTGCCAAATATGTTTGTAAAGTGTCTAGCTTGATACCGAATGCTAGCCAAGTGGTTCATTCCCTACCCTATGGTCATAACCAATTACCTTGTAGACGATTCTTTCAAAGACAAGGACTGGTTTCATAAAGTTGATCTTTAGAGGAGAGTAACGTTGGTGGTAAGTAAATTCTCTCCTAGTAATCAGTTTGGATTTCTTTCTATTTAAGTGCCCAAAATCAAAGGTTAAACCTTGATTTCTAAAGAGGGCTGATTGTGCATTAAGCTCTTATAAGTGCTCTTTTTGTGTGGCGAGTGTTAGGGTTTTAAAAAAGGAGTTTCAAGATTCAACTATTCAAGAAAATGGTAAGTGCAATATTCGGCCAAGGGCCATTGTTCTAGATATGAATGTTAGCCGATTCTAACAATGTTTTAATAGGACTTTCGATGACTTAGAGAGCTAATCTACGAGAATAAGTGGTGTTTCGAGATGGAAATAAGCTAGGTAAATGACTTATAGTATTTGGCCTAAGGCCATGTTTTTGATACTAAGTGTGACCGATTTCGGTTATGTGTTCTAGGGGCTAATCGATAAATAACAGAAGCTTCGGGACTTTAGTTGAGATTAGAATCGATAAATCGAATATCGCTTCAAACAGGTGTGTAGTTATCGCACTGTTCTTTTGCTTGATATATGTATTGTAAGTATCATTTTATGTAAATGTATGAGTTGTGCATGTTAGCCGAAATAAAGGCTAAAAGTATAGATGCTATGATAAGTGATCGAATAATCAGGTTATGATATTAACTTGTCAGTAATTTGCGATAATAATTGATTATTGATGAATGCATAAAATGTGATGTAAAATTGTTTTGAGAAATATGTGGCCATGATACATATACATATGCATGTGAATTGTGATGTACACTATGTGAGTGGACTAATGCGAGCCTCGTGTTACATTCGTGATTGATGATCAGTGAACCGAGTGATATGTGGATCACTATGTGATCGATGGCTTAACCACGACTTTAAGAAATAATGTGCAAAAGAAAGATATGTGGGTCATTGTGTGGATTGGACTTCGAAATTGTATTTCGTAATCATATTTATAATATGGTGTATTCATAATGGCATGTTTATAATTGTATGTTATACATATATATGGATTGTGCGGATATGGGCCAAGCCCATATATGAGGATATGTGTATTAACTATGCACTGAGTCTTGGTGACTCACTCTATTTTTATGAAACCTTTCAGGTGGCGCATAAAGCTTGGACTGGATCGGAGAGGATACAAAAGTGGCCATGCAAAAGTGGATTTTCATGCAAAGGAATCTTTTGTTTAATGAATTAAACATTTACATTATCCGTATTTTGATTAAGTGCGTATTGTAATAAGGCCCACTAAAGTATTTCAGTCCACTTATTAAGTATCGTTATTATTATGCCCTATTATGGAAAGATAGTTTAAAGGTCGGTTGCAAATGGTTTTATTTCTTCGAGTAAAGTTCGAATCCGATATTTTTATAACAAACTTAAATTTTCACTTAGACTATTACAAGTCACGAAATTGTTTTATCAAAGGAAACAAATTTTAAACGGTTTACCTCTTAAGTAAGAATGTTTTTTTTTTCGAAAGTGTTCCGCTGTGGCATTCCAAATTCGGTCGGATTAAATGGGCCGGGTTTGGGGTGTTACATTTTGGTATCAGAGCATGGTTCAAAGCTCGGCTTTGAGGTTTGGGCCCGAAAACAGTTTTCGAAAGTGGGCTTTCCAAAAATGTGAACTTTTATTTTGGGCTTGTTCTGGCATGGCACCTGTACCTCCGACCCGGAGTCCACCTGGTAAGTACCTCTGACTATTGAGGTATATTGAATATGTGAATTGTATGGGCATAATTGGGCTTGTAGATTAGAAAATTTGGGCTATTGAACCCTAAGACTAGTCTACTAAAAAACAAGAGCATAAGACTTGAGAACTGAAATGACCATAAGAGTGTAGTAAAGGAATGTGTCCCTGCCTATGAACATGTATGTGACTCTCTGAATAAAAAGTAGCGAACTTGAACTAAACCTATATGTGATCGAAAGAACCACTTCTAAATACTTTATTCCATAAAATTTTTCGCGGATAATCAGTGGAACAAAATTTATAATGCATAAAACTTTATAAGTCAGATTGTGCGATAAGAGATGAGTCCTAGAGGACATGATCGAGGCAAAATGGCCGTATTGGAACTCGTTAGAGCGGGTCAAGGGTTGATAATAAGGTATCACCTCCACCACCAACTTTGGATAATGAGCAGCAAGATTAGACGAGGGATAATGCTATATTGCGCTGCGAGTTTTAGAGATGGTGTTTGGAGCGGGAGCAAATATGAGAGCTCGAAAATCTGTTCCCAAGCAACTTTGAGCCAATAGAGCGGACTTGTTCTTTGATATATCAGGCGTGGCACCCAGTGTGATTAAATAATGGTTGGAAATAACCAAGTGAGCTGTGGATGAGCTCGATCTAAACCCTGAGGGAAAAAGTGAAAGGAATAGTAACACTAAATTGCGATAAGATGTATAAATGGTGGTTCACGGTTCGGGATAGTGTCACAACGGAGGACCCCACTCGGGAGTACGTCAAGACGGCACACTAAAAGAAGTATGTCAGTACTTACTACATTGATGCTCCGAGAAAATGTGTTTTGGGACTAAGTTCAATGGAACAAGTCCATGGCAAAATAC
The DNA here is from genome assembly GCA_005393395.2 of Gossypium australe. Classification (NCBI taxonomy): domain Eukaryota; kingdom Viridiplantae; phylum Streptophyta; class Magnoliopsida; order Malvales; family Malvaceae; genus Gossypium; species Gossypium australe. The sequence continues at coordinate 127,831,310 of CM016621.1, read as the reverse complement.
GAGACTGAATTCCTAAAGTTAAGCCAATATGCTCGAGGAATAGTGACTACAAAACATGAACAATGTGTCCGGTTTGAGGACGGATTAAGAGACGCCCTGAGACTATTGATAGTTCCTCAATAGGAACGAGAGTTCATTGTGTTAATTGAAAAAGCTAAGATAGCTAAAAAGATTAAGAACTCGATGAGATAAAATAGAGATAAGGATATGAACCGTGATGGGAGAAATTTTGAATTGTTTAAATTATCTAAGGATCTTCGGAAAAGACCGAAGGTTGAAAGTTTTGTTCATGTGATTAAGCCAGCTATGGGAAATCGAGATCGTCCGTGTGCTCAGTGTGGAAAATACCAGGTCGGTGAGTGTTGGAACCAGAAATTGAGAATGTTTTAAGTATAAGTCTATAAGCAATTGAATATTGTTAAGGTTAGTTATAACCTTGTGTACATGTTGGAATCCTGGTTATAAATATAGTGAAAGCCGACTGTGGATAGACCTTCTATCGTGAAATGTTACTGAAGTGGTAAGTACAAGTGATATGTGGATAGACTATCTATCATGAAATATTATTGAGGTGATAAATACAAGTGATGTGAATCATATGATTTATAATTCTGGTCAGCTTGTAATGTGATTCAGATGGTGATAATATTATATTTCAGGCTTTGATGCCTAGCAGGCTTTGTGCCGGTGTATATTTCAGGCTTTGATGCCTAGCAGGCTTTGTGCCTGTGTATATTTCAGGATTTGATGCCTAGCAGGCTTTGTGCCGGTGTATATTTCAGGCTTTGATGCCTAGCAGGCTTTGTACCGGTGTATATTTCAGGCTTTGATGCCTAGCAGGCTTTGTGCCGGTGTATATTTCAGGCTTTGATGCCTAGCAGCCTTAATGCCGATGATGTGTTATAAAAAGAGAATTCATGAATCACTTACAAGATGGAATATGTTTATTACCATAAGCTAAATGCTCGGGTAAGTGCAAGTCTTTCGTACTTACAAGGAATAAGGAAAGTTGGTATATTCCCATTTGGGTGAAGTAAGATGTGATAAAGTTAAAGCTTCGGTAAGACTTTTAATATGTGCAATTGATCTTACCAGTGATGTGTATGAGTTATCTATAATGGAATTTAAGATTGAATATGCTTATGGAAAAGTGGCCATATGTGAAAATGCTAAATGTGAAAGAGTTTAGATGTGTTTGCACATATGTATATCTGAATATATGTGATCAATATATGGTGAATTGAAATATACGAATGCTTGTTCGTAAGTAATTTCGAGGACGAAATTATTTTTAAGGGGGTAGAATTGTAATATCCCGGAATAGGGGTTACAAGTTTGGAAAATAACTCGAGTGTATTAGGCCTCAAGAGTGGTTTTGATGTGTTTTTGGAGTTCCTAAAACTCCCGGAATAAAATGGGACACTTTTGAAAAATTTGAAAATTTGAGGGTTAAAAGTGGAAATTGGCTGAAGAGGCCTTAATAATAATTTTTGTGAATTTATGGACATGAAAGTCCAGGTAGCATAGTGGCTTCCGTGTGCCACTTAAGATTCGGCGCCAAGCATGGTCAGGGGTTCGAGCCTCGGGTGCGGCATAAGCCTTTTATTTTGAAAAAGGGCGCTGCTTTGAAGGATGTTTTAAAATAAATTGTGGCGGGATTTGGACATCAACGCACCAGTAGCATAGTGGTTGAGGCGCCTGCGGCCAGGGGAGCTCCATGAGGTCAGGCGTTCGAGCCCTGATAATTGCGCGCGAGTGTTTTTATTTTTCTGGGCGTTAAGTCTCAGGGACGCTTGAGATATAAGGGTTAAAAGAATTTTCAATGCGTCTGTTGGCATAAAATTCAAACGGGCCGAGTGGATTGGGACGCTTATAGCCAGGGTAACTCCTCGAGGACTCGCGTTCGAGTCGTGGGAGTTGCGCATAAGGCACTTTATTTTTATGTTGGCTTTCAAACCTGGGAAACTGGCAAGGTAAGGGTTAAAAGGATTTCCGATGCGTTTGTTAGCATGAAATGAACCTTGGCCGAATGGTTAAGGACCTTGCTGGGAACTGCGACTAGGCGGACTCGCGTTCGAGTCCTGAATTCCACGCTTGAAGCATTTTATTTTTAAGCGCTAAAGTACAGGAAGCCCAGGGCGAGGATAGTTTAAAAGAATTTTCGAAGCATTATTGGCATGAAAGTCTCAGTAGCGGAAATGGCAGGGCGGTTGGGCATGTTGTTTCAGGTCTCGGGTTCGAGACTTTGAGGGCGCACTTGGTCTCTTTATTTTTTCACGCCGACGTGGGAAGGCCCTGCATGGCCCATGCACGCGTGAAATGGCAATCCTTTTGTTTTATTTTTGCTGTTCAAAGCTGAAAATAAGCATGGGTTGTGTTTATTTTATTATTTTCTTTGGGTTAGTTTGTATATTATTACTTTTGTGATGGAAGATGGAACAATGATTATAAGTATTATTATTTTTATGCATGGGAATTATTAAATCTGATTTTAAAATGGTGTTGGGCATGCTTTAACAAAGAATTTTTCTTTGTTTTTGTGGTAAAGGGAACAAGGCATGCCGTTGGGAGTTGGGTATGTCTTGGGATAGTGTATTATTAATTTTTTAGATGAATTTTGGCTTTGGGAAGGATACTTGTATGGCCGGCCTTAGTTTGATAAAAAGGGAGGCATGGCCATTAACCCCTTTTAATTTATTCAAGAATGAGTAAGGTGGAGGAATAAGGAATAAACAAGTAATATATTTTATTGATGATGGGTTCTCTTTGCTTGGGGAAAAGAAAGCATGTGCGGCAGGGGTATTATTTTTATTTGTTGGAAATTTTGTTAGCTTATTATATTTGTTGGAAAAAGAATTGGGATGTGGGCAAAGCATAAATCAATATTTTATTGTTTTTGATATTGGAAATTGTCATAAGGACAAGGGAAAGGCATGGCCGGCCATGTCATAGAAAGCATGGCCAAGACCCTTGATTTTTGGTTTTGATACTTCCCTTGCATTGGATGAATGAACCCACTTTGAAACATGAGAGGAGTTGGCCGGCCTTGTCCTTTGTTCTTGGCCAAAATTCATTTTCTTCCCCATTTTTCCTTGATGCATGGCCGAATGAAGCCCTTTGAGACCTTGTTGGTCGATTTTGTGTAAGCTAAAGGCTTGGCCGAATCATCATCTTCCCAAAGACCAGCCTTTACTCTCGTTGTTAGCCGAACATTGTCACTATTGCAGAATCTTGTGCATCTCTTGGTTGATTTCTTAGCAAAGGAGGTGCCAAATATGTTTGTAAAGTGTCTAGCTTGATACCGAATGCTAGCCAAGTGGTTCATTCCCTACCCTATGGTCATAACCAATTACCTTGTAGACGATTCTTTCAAAGACAAGGAGTGGTTTCATAAAGTTGATCTTTAGAGGAGAGTAACGTTGGTGGTAAGTAAATTCTCTCCTAGTAATCAGTTTGGATTTCTTTCTATTTAAGTGCCCAAAATCAAAGTTAAACCTTGATTTCTAAAGAGGGCTGATTGTGCATTAAGCTCTTATAAGTGCTCTTTTTGTGTGGCGAGTGTTAGGGTTTTAAAAAAGGAGTTTCAAGATTCAACTATTCAAGAAAATGGTAAGTGCAATATTCGGCCAAGGGCCATTGTTCTAGATATGAATGTTAGCCGATTCTAACAATGTTTTAATAGGACTTTCGATGACTTAGAGAGCTAATCTACGAGAACAAGTGGTGTTTCAAGATGGAAATAAGCTAGGTAAATGACTTATAGTATTCGGCCTAAGGCCATGTTTTTGATACTAAGTGTGACCGATTTCGGTTATGTGTTCTAGGGGCTAATCGATAAATAACAGAAGCTCCGGGACTTTAGTTGAGATTAGAATCGATAAATCGAATATCGCTTCAAACAAGTGCGTAGTTATCGCACTGTTCTTTTGCTTGATATATGTATTGTAAGTATCATTTTATGTAAATGTATGAGTTGTGCATGTTAGCCGAAATAAAGGCTAAAAGTATAGATGCTATGATAAGTGATCGAATAATCAGGTTATGATATTAACTTGTCAGTGATTTGCGATAATAATTGATTATTGATGAATGCATAAAATGTGATGTAAAATTGTTTTGAGAAATATGTGGCCATGATACATATACATATGCATGTGAATTGTGATGTACACTATGTGAGTGGACTAATGCGAGCCTCGTGTTACATTCGTGATTGATGATCAGTGAACCGAGTGATATGTGGATCACTATGTGATCGGTGGCTTAACCACGACTTTAAGAAATAATGTGCAAAAGAAAGATATGTGGGTCATTGTGTGGATTGGACTTCGAAATTGTATTTCGTAATCATATTTATAATATGGTGTATTCATAATGGCATATTTATAATTGTATGTTATATATATATATGGATTGTGCGGATATGGGCCAAGCCCATATATGAGGATATGTGTATTAACTATGCACTGAGTCTTGGTGACTCACTCTATTTTTATGAAACCTTTCAGGTGGCGCATAAAGCTTGCACTGGATCGGAGAGGATACAAAGGTGGCCATGCAAAAGTGGATTTTCATGCAAAGGAATCTTTTGTTTAATGAATTAAACATTTACATTATCCGTATTTTGATTAAGTGCGTATTGTAATAAGGCCCACTAAAGTATTTCAGTCCACTTATTAAGTATCGTTATTATTATGCCCTATTATGGAAAGATAGTTTAAAGGTCGGTTGCAAATGGTTTTATTTCTTCGAGTAAAGTTCGAATCCGATATTTTTATAATAAATTTAAATTTTCACTTAGACTATTACAAGTCACGAAAATGTTTTATCAAAGGAAACAAATTTTAAACGGTTTACCTCTTAAGTAAGAATGTTTTTTTTTTCGAAAGTATTCCGCTGTGGCATTCCAAATTCGGTCAGATTAAATGGGCCGGGTTTGGGGTGTTACAAAAATACCCCTGGGATAGGAATAGACCAAAAATGTACGAAGAGTGAATGTGTATGGGAGATATTAGGGAATGGATGTGTTTTCTTTGAATGAGGATAGAAAACTTGAACTTTGATTGATCGAAAGAATTACTCCTAAACTCTTTACATAAAACTCCTTCGCGAATAATCAGTGGAATAAAGGCTAATTCATAGAAATGAGTTCTAGAGGACGTGGTCATAATGTGCGAGGACGCGGTAGAGGCAGAATGGCCGTGTCGGAACCCGTTAGATCGGGTCAAGGGTCTGACAATGAGGTACCACCACCAGCTGTTAGTGTTGAGCAGCAAGCTCAGACGGGGGATGATGCTGTGTCGCAGGCTGTGCTGCGAGTTTTGGAGATGGTGGCTGGAGCAGGTGGAAATATGGGAGCTCACAGTTCGGGATGGTGCCACAGCTGAGGATCTGACTTGGGAATATGTGAAGGCGGCATATCAGAAGAAGTATGTCGGCACGCGTTACACTGATACGCAGAGGAAGACTTTTCTGGGGCTGGTTCAAGGGAACAAGTCCGTAGCGGAATATGAAGCTGAATTTCTGAGGTTGAGCCGGTATGCTCGAGGAGTAGTGGCTTCGGAGCATGAGCGATGTGTCCGGTTTGAGGACGGACTAAGAGATGACCTAAGGTTGTTAGTCGCTCTACATCAAGAGCGGGAGTTTCCTACGTTAGTAGAGAAAGCTAAGATAGCGGAAGGGATTAAGGACTCTGTAAGGCAGCACTCTGATCGGAATAAGCAGAAAAGAGGATTTGGGCCATCAGGATCCTCTGGGAATGTTCAGAAAAGGCCTAGAGTTGATGGGCCGCGAGGTCAGCAAGCTGGTACTGGAGGGAAATATCGTACTTGTGATCAATGTGGGAAGAAGCACTTAGGGGAGTGTTGGAAAAAGACAGGAGGATGTTTTAAGTGTGGGACGAAGGACCATATGATTAAGGACTGCCCTATGAAGCCGGATGGAAATCGACCAGTAGCTTAGAATGTTAATCAGGCTGGTAGAGGTTGACAGCAGCCTCAGTGAGGCCGTGGTCCGAATGGCCGAGGTAATGGTGCCGAAGAGGATGTGGAGCACCGAGCAGAGGTGCTGGTAATACAGAGGCAAGACAGCAGGCTTGGTATATGCAGTTCGCCGTAGGGAAGATGGAGACGCGCAGGACGTCATAACCGGTACGTTCCTTGTTTTTGGCAAGCCTTATTCTGCTTTGATTGATGTGGGCTCGACCCATTCGTATGTTGCATGTAGAGTAGTGGAAACTCTAGACATAGCCTCTGAACTTTCTGATAGGGAGATGACTGTAGTAAGCCCACTATGTCAATGTAACACCCCTAACCCATATCCGTCGACGAATTAGGGTTACGAGGCATTTTCAAAGAAAATACAGCTTCCATACATTCACATAATCACATAGAACTTATCCACAAATGCATATATACATATATAACATTTTACTAATTAAATATTAGTCTTAAATGATTAGTCTTACCTGATATACTAATCATGTCTCATAGTTCAATCGAATTCCTTTCAATTATATATCATTTTATCAAGTCAATATACATGTCTTAAAGTCACACAATTTGCCTTAAAATACATACATAAATCATGAGCTTATCATTATAATGGCATATTTGAACCAAGCATATAATGTTTATTAGCCATGTACGAATGAAATCCAAAACCAAATATATTTTCTACTTAATACCATGTATTGCCGAATACATAACTCATGAGATTTATTTCTACATTTCACATTTAAGCAAAACATGCATATTTAATAATAAATATTACACAACTAAACACATCACGCCTATATGCCATGACTAACCTATATATCTATCCATATATATGTATACGATATGCACCTAGATTATAACCGAATATACCCACATACAATTCATAATATCCATGCATCATAATAATTTATATAAATTTGACTTATACTTCGAACACTCACATGAAATCCTAACATCATTAACCTATGAACAAAACACAACAATGGTTCAATATAATCAAGGATACAAATGATTATTCATACCACATTACCCAACTCAAATGTTCATTTCACAAACATATATTTTCTTACCATATTCGATTTAAACCTTGATTGAGTTTGCACAAACATTAACGATATAAACCGACAAATATATCAAAAGCATGAAAAACGTACTTAACCGAAAATTTAGCCATATTCGCATGGCTATTATATACATGAACAAAAATTTTCCATCAAAACAAAGTCAAAGTCTTTCCTATACATGCCTCTATCCGAAAACCAAAATGAAAGAGTACCAAATTAGATTGATAGTGTGGACGACTTTCTTGACGATCCCGTTGAGCTTGTAGCCTGAACCTAATCTATAAAACAGAGGAGAACATTTCACACAAGTAAGCTTACTAGCTTAGTAAATCTTAAGCTCTTGATAATTAAACATTCAAACACTTAAACATTTAAATCTTTCAACTTATGACATTGCACATAAATGTTTACTTAATATTTA